>CM053743.1:14976999-15055309 GCA_028658305.1 Pachyuromys duprasi | reverse complement strand
GATTCCACAGGATTGTGGGATTTAAAGGTTTATTAGGTCTTTTTGCTCTTTTGTTTGTTTGTTTGATTGATTGATTGATTGATTGATTGATTGATTCTTTATGGATCCTAAACAGGAATCAATGACTTTTAGCAGTCAGGCAAATAAACAGACATTTTCTTTGATGACTGTGTGCAGAGTGTTATTTTTACTGAAAAATATTCGCCATGCCTTGTAAATATGGCCATGCATGCCTAGTTTTTGTGGAAGTTAAAGCAATTTCTTTATAGGGGACTTTGTCTATTTCTGGTTCTTTTTCTTTACACATTGACTTCAGAATTTAGTCACAATAGATCATGCATTTCTTCTTAAAATCTAAATAGCTGTTGAGTTCCCATGCTTTGGCTACCACAAATATCATAATCACGAGGAGTCCTGGAGTTTATGTCAGCCTGGCTTGACTCTTTTGGAGATAATTTCTCTTGGACTCTTCTATGCTGCCAAGAGTTCTGACTTTTCTCTTCTGGATTATTCTGTACGTCGGCTTGATGAGGGAAGGAAGGGACTCCTGGGGAGTAAACCCCACACAATGGTTGTCTCTAGGAGACCGGGTGCCATAGGATATCTGGTGCTGGCAGCTCTGCGGCCTCTGGGGCTCAGCTGTGGCTGGCTCCAGTCACAGAGGTTCAGGTCCAGCAGAGCTCTCAGCAGGCATGTGAGGGCCCCTCCCAGGACAAGCAGCAAGAGAAAGCACCGCCACCATGTCCACAAGAGTCGCCGTGAGATGCTCATGGGGTAGCAGCCTAGAAAATGCCACAAGATGAATAACAGAATTGCAGTGCTGGAACATTAGAAGGAGAAAAGGGCTGGGGTTCAAATTGAAATCTAACTGGCATTCCCACTGAAATTGTGGGTACAATTAAGGGTAGAATGTCAGATTTGGCACTGGAGGTGGATCTACGACTACATATACGTACCGTGTATACGTACATATACGTACTGTGTGTACTCTATACACTATGTACTGTGTACTCTATTACTGTATACCCTATTATTGTATACTAAAACAGTACAGTAAATTCTAAAGCTAGCACAGTGTTCACTTCAGACAACAGGAAAAAATGTTCACTGTGTGTAGAAATTATATGCTACAGAGGTACACACCAATCCAAGGGTCATGAATGTCTCCAGAGACACTTTTCAACCATAGCCAAGATCCAGTTAGCTCAGAGAGCCTGGATATTCAGTATTTGACCACCAAACAACATTTAGTCAGGAATTATAAAATATCAAAAAAAATTCTAAAAGAATTTTCCTTGATTATTTCAGGGAGAAGCAAGTGAAGGAAGCAGCTGGCTGAGGAGGGCGGGGAAATTCCCAAGCACGGCAGCGATGTGGGTGGGCAGTAGATCCAGAGTGTATGCGAATGTAAATGGGCCTAGTCCTCAGTCCTCAGTCCTCTCCCTCAACCTCATCCCTCCTCTCAGCCCGCCAAAGATACGTGTGTTCTCAACCTGTGGGTTGTGACCCCCTTGACAAACCTCTATCTCCAAAAATATTTACATTTCATTTCATAACAGTAGCAAGTACAATTAAGCAGCAATGAGAATAATTTTATGGTTGGGGTCACCACAACATGAGGAACTGTGTTAAGGGAAGTCTCAGCATTAAGGAGGTTGGAACCAATGATCTATGTGGAAAGGTTATGCCTCATGCTTTTGAACTACTAGTAATATCCACTTACTATAGCTGATGGGATGGGCTCAAAGTTCTTGAGGAGTTCTATTAGCTACTGTCTTAGCTGCCTTTCAACAGCTAAAATAAAACACCATGACCAAGGCTGCTTACAAAAGGAACTGTTAAACCTGGGGTTCATGGATTAGAGTCTATGACCATCAAAGCAGAAGCATGGTGACAGGCAGGCAGGAATGATGCTGGAGCTAGGCCTGAGCACTCACATCCTTATCCAAACGTAAGAGGCAGAGAGGGCTCAGTGGGAATGTTGTCGGCTTTTGAAACTTCACAGCCCACCCAATTATACAATTCCAATGAGGCCACAACTCCTCATCCTTCCCAAAACAGTTCCACCAACAAGGGACCAATCATTCACACATGGGAGGCTGTGGGGGCCACTCTCACCCAAAGCACCACGGTAGGGCACCAGAGGGTGGTCCCTGGTTGGCTGACTAGTTTTACTGTCACAGATGCAGTTGCCGTTGTTTGAAAGGTGATAGCTGAAAGGATCTGACTAACTTTGTAACCTTTATGTCTTCTAAAACCTACATTTCTGAGTTTCAGGCCCAGGTTAAGCTAAAGCCTCTTAGTACTTTCCAGAGAATGGAAGAATGTGACCCTAGCTGTCTGTGAGGACAGAGATTTAAAAAAGTGAGCAAGCAATGACCTTCGCCCAGCAAAAAAGAATGACCAGACCTATGTCTTCAAGATAGCGTTTCTTAGCAACCAACCCAGATGGTCTCAATCCTTCTTTTGAGTAACCCCTGACCTCCAGCCAAAAGCCCATAGCCCAGATCTTCAAGGATGAGCTAATCACCCCCCACCTTTAATTGCAGCTACATCCACACTTGGCAGAACTGGCCAAACTTGAGCACCTAAGACTAATTTTAAAAGTTAAATACTTCATCCAATCCTGAGTTGCCAAGACTGCAACCCCTGTACCTTGTCGTTTAAAAACCCAAGGCCTTTGTCTCGCAGTGCCACTCTTTGCTGACCAGCAGGGGTGACCCCATTGTGCGACGGTTAAACCTCTTGTATTTGCATCAATACATGGTGGTCTCCAGGAGTTTTCTTCAATTGCCTCTCAGGTAGCTAGGCACCTGCTGGGCCTGACAGGCTCAGGCCAGGCCTAACAATAGCGAAGCCAGGCTAAGGTTCTCAGCAATGCATTTTGAATCTGTCAATGCAGAGCTGACTGGAAAGTTACTCCAGTTCCTATTCTTGATAAACATTAATGAAGATAATGAAGAATCATTATCAGAGGTTCCACCTTTTGAAGTCTTTGGTTTTAAATATCCAAAAGCCAGGAATTTTTCTGCCTAGAGAACTAGCATGTGCAAGTTCACTGCTCTCGGTTAGCGGCGCTGTTTTAAGAAGCTATGGAAACTTTGGCACATGAGGCCTAATTGACAGAGGCAGGTCATTTGGGGTGGGTCTTGATTTCACCCCGTGTTCTCTGTACACCCCTGTATCCACGAGGACATTCTTCCACACCTTCTCTTCCTCAGTGAACTGAACTCTGTAACCATGAATGAACCCTTGCTCCCTCAAGTCGCTTCTGTCAGGCATCTTTTCACTTATAATAAAAGGTAAAGAAGCAAGTATCAATCTGTGCTGATATGGAGACCCAAGATGCTTGTTCATTATCCCCCAGGGTCTTCCTCCTATAGGGACCCTGCCAAGGTAACAGGTCCATTCATACACCAGCCCCTACTTGTTTGCCTCTTCAGATGTTTCCTCCACTGCTTTCCTTCTGATAAACAGTGAAGCAACCTATTCCTCCCACATTAAAAAATGTAGAGAAAAGCCAGATAAGGACCTAATTTTGAAATACATAGACCATGGACCTTGTGTGATCTTTCTTTGTAAAAAGATTTGTAATACATTTCTTTATTATTTGGGAAGGGTAAGGAAGGTCGAATGCCGTAGTGAGCATGTTGGAGTCAAGAGTCAGTTCTCTCCTTCGACCATGTGGGTTCTGGGGGGGGGGGGTTACCCAACATTTATCCAGTGTTGAGTGTGAGAGAAATGATCCATTCCATGGCACAAGGCAACAACAGGGTGTCTGAGAGGGGTCCCAGTGAGGATCCAATAGTGATGGTGTAGCAGAAGCCAGAGGCCTCCTACCAGACCAATGACTCACGGCAATGAACATTTGCAAGTAAAGATGTATGCACAAAAGGCTATACTGAGGGACACACTGTGACACACTACAGCTTCCACAACAAGAATGTTTTCTTTTGTGGGGGAGATTGCAAGGGCAGAAAGGGAATATGAAGGAACAGGAGATGAGTGCGACTGGGGTGCATGGAGAGAGAATCAATGAAAGGGTAAGGGGGGATCCAAATCTATCTTCCTGGCTTTCTGTCCAGGACAGTCATCTGCCTGCGAAGATGAGGAATGCGGACTGAACAGAAGGCCCAGCAGGCATATAAAGATGGGGACAGCCAGCCCACCTTGAGTCATCTAAAAAGGGAACCAGCCGTGTTTTCAGTGTCTTCTAGACTAGTCACTCCTCAAAGCAGGAGGGGTAGATCCATCGAGAGTACCCAAGCTTTTTCCCTATCCTGATCGAAGGCTCGGTCAGGATAGTGCCTGTTCCTGGGTATCTGTGAGAATCTGAGTTCAGATCCCTAACCCCCACGTAAAAGCCGAGCACAGTGGTAACCCCAGAACTGGTGGAAGGATGCAGACAGGAGGAGCTCCTAAACTCACCGACCACAGAGCCCAGCTGAAGCCATGATCTCCAGGTTCGGGGAGGGCTGGGGGCTGAGAGGAGATGGTGAAGGAAAGCTCAGTGGGTAAAAGTGTTCGTTTCTAAACCTGATGACCAGAGTTTGATTTCAGAATACACATGGTGGAAGGAAGAACCAACTTCAGCAACTTGTCCTCTAGCTTCTGCACACACACTGTGGCAAACATGAGTACACATACATGCATACACACAAACATACATGTAACCATTTTTCAAATTGTTTGGAAGCAATCATTGAAAGCACCCAGAGTTGACCCCTGGCCTCCACATTATCCCACTGAATCCAAATGTGAAATATTTATGGGGTTTCCTTCCTGGGTTATGAAAGAGCCACAACTGTCCCTCCTTCCTCTCCTCTCTCCCACAGCTAACTCAGACTTCAGGGTGTTGCTGGGGAACGCTTATCACCCCTGCCTCCTAATGTCAGTGGTTTTTCATAATCCACACCATGCACTCCAAAAATCTGAACGCTGCAGTATCTTTCTGCCTGGTACTACTGTGAAGAAAGCATTGCATGCAGTCTGCATATACAGATAGTAAAACTGTCCGGGATACTAGAACAAAAGAAGAACAGCGGAGGAGGGAGGAATGAAAGAGAGAGAGAGAAAATTTCTTATACATTGGCCTTGTGTCCGGCATGTTCTATAATCCTTTTATCATGTGGCAAATCTGCATTCTGAAAGGTTGACTGTACTCTCATCTGGAACCTGTGTAAATGAGGCTGGCCTCAAACCTTCAGCACCCCTCCTGCCTTGGCCGGGATTAGATGCTATGACTTAATTTTATTACACTGTACTTTGTGTGTACATCTAAGGAAGAACTGATAACAAAACCCCAGGAAAAGATATCTGCCTCTTTTTCCTCTATGGGTCTCTTGAGCTTGGGACTATGGTGACCATGCCTGATTTAATAAACTGCACGTTTCCTGAGTCAGAAAAACCCAAGTGCTTCCAGGGGCTGCAGCCCCAATGGATGAAAGCTTTCTATCTTTTCCAAACACTCCTTTGACTTGGAGCATTTTTCCCAGGTCACATTTTAAATATAATCACAGATATAACTCATCTTAATGGGGTATGTTACACAATAAGCAAGTTCTATTAGATACCAGAGCAAATTAGAAGGGTCGTTTGCTACAGCGTGTGCTCCCATGGAACCTGCTGAAGTTATTCAGCCTGCCTTTCCTACTGAACACCCTGCCAGTTTCAAAACATTTCAAATAATCAATTAGCTAATCCCTACAACACCTCGATGGGTTTAGCACATGGTCCAATAACATTTCAGAGATATATTTTTTAAAAACAGCAACAAACAACAAACAAACAAAAATGGTGAGCCAGGAAAGTAGTTGGATTACCCAGTGATGCAGAGCTCCTAAGCAGCTAGCAGCCAAAGCTGAGAGTTCAGATACAAACAAAAGGTCTCTCTTCCACCAGGGACCTGCTGCTTCTCTCACTCACTGTCTGAAGAAGACTGACCTGAAAATTCCAGACTTGATGTTAGATTTTCAGAGCAACTGTGACCAGCAACCCACAGAAATAGAGTATCGTTTAGATAATGAAAATTTTGTGGTACACAGCGGGAACCCCAAAACTTGAAATGCAGGGGTAAGCATCACAAGGGAAGTAGAGGGACTAAGAGTGTCTGCTTTTTTGATCAGGGCTTACAAGTGAGTGAGGTGTTAAGTGTGAATGGAAAACTAAGACACTTTGGGGAGTTCGCAAATATTCGTGCAACACAACTACCGGATTGGCTGAAGGGGTGGGTGGTATCGTCCCCATTGAAAAAGCTAAGGTCCAGGTTGTAAAGTAACAACCACGCATTCAAACCTATATCAGTCCTCGTCCAAACGGAAGATGATCACTAGGCTAACCAGCCCGTAAGACCAGAGTTCATGGAGTCAGATTTTTCTGCCGAAGCCCTGAAAGAAAAGGCTAGCAAACACAACTGAGTAGCTTCAGAAAAGCTTCCTAAAGAGTTGCTGTACTGTGAGATGGCAGAGAGCTGCACTAAGTTGCTGGGGTTGGAAGTTGGGCAACCCGGCAGAGCACAGCTTCTCGTGTTTCCTAGTGGCTAGCACACAACATGTGGTCTAACCTGACCCCTTTTGGAAAGGAGCAAAATACCAAGAACTGTAGTAGAGAAAATCAAGTGATCAGTCTCAAAATAAGAACAAGTAAAGGGTCGGTTCCACTGGAACGTCAGTGAGGGATCTGTATCTTCACTGGCTACCGCACAGTGAACCAACAGCTACACCTATCAATTCTTTCAGTTTTCACTGTGCTACATCTCTGCAATGAGGAGGAACTGGATCATTAAAGAACAACTGGACATTGAAAGGGAAGCCTATTATGAAACCATATTTAAATTAAGATGAAGTGCAGACATCAGAGTCAGCTCCATTATTCCCCTAAAACAACTCTCCGGATTCAAAGAGGGTCTGCTGCCTTGAACAAATTACACAGCCTACTGTGAGAGCACAGCTCAGCGTAAAGGTAAAGACATGATGATATACCACACTCATCGGGGTGGGAACTTTTTCTCTCACTGTTGCTGTTGTTGTTTGGATCAATGACTGCATAAAAACTCAGAGAAAGTAACTGAATCCCACAGATTTCCCTCACTGATGAGCTCGGCTGAAAAATGTCTGACCTATAGACAGGTTTTGACATTCTCACCATACACATCCGCTCATGACTATAGAAACAGAGCTGGCTGGATTAGCGGATGGTGAAGGCAGGAGTTGCAACTCACCGTAATGGAGAAAAAGCGCACAGCCACGTCCCAGAGTTCTGCCTCTGAGGTGGCTGCAGGCTTAGCACCTGCTGGGCAATGAACACCATCTCAGCTACCCAGAGCTACTGGAAAGAAAAGGCTGCTCTGGTCCAGGTACTCCCCCCACTGGCCAAGGAGAAGAGTGGTAGCTCAAAGGACTAAGGAAGAAGCCATTCCATGGCAGCAGCAAGCAGGGGTGGAGGATGCAGGGTTCGGGAGAGGAGCAGATTACTGTTTTTATTTTCCGGCAGAGTTTCAAATCTTTTAGACAAAAAAAAAAAAAAAAAAAACTACTTCATTTAGCAAATGGCATGCTCCCATGGATAGGTCATATTCAGGAATTTGTGGGCAGCACAAATTGATTTTTTTTTTAAGTTGGGGGATTCAGGACGGGAGAATGGACCTGGGAATAGTCAAGGGGAGGACTAGGGAATGAATATGATCAAAATACAACATATAAAGTTCTCAAAGAATTAAAAGAGAGTAAGCCTGGGTGGAAGAGAAAGTAATTGTGGTTAAAGGTGGGACAAGCTGGAGAAGCAAGGGGAACTGATCTGTGAAGACACCATTATGAAACCCAATACCTTGTATGCTTACCTCAAATCTTATTCTTTTAAACTATAGGAAGAAAGAAACAAAGAAACAAAGAGAAGAACAAACACCTGAAATTACCCCTCTTCATACACTTCAACAGTCAATGAGGTCCCTTAGAGGTCTCCTCTGCCAATGAAATTAGTCCAAAATGCTTCAATTTAGCCTCAGGCAGATTATTAGGAGAGAGGAAAAACAGCCACATACTTGGCTAAAATATCACACATAAAGCATCTCTAGCCCAGATGCTAATATTTTCCTCTAAAACCCCTCGATCTGGAACTCTATAGTCTACGCTGCTATCAGCACTACTGTCTTCCAAGCTCCTGCTAAGATGGCCAATTATGCCCTGCTTAAAGCGCTTTTCTAGTCCAAAGTCCCAAATCTTTCCATGTTCCAAGTCTGTTTCACGGTAATTTTATGTGGTAGCTCACTGTAATAATCTGACGATAAATACCTACCTTGTAGTACTTCTATATTACATTTTCAAAACTATCTCCTGGGATTTTTAATTATTTCCACTTAAATAATGTTTGACTTTTATAACTCTCCCCCCCCCTCCATTGCAAGCAACAGAAGGGGTCTTGTCTGATACTTTACCGCAAATATCTCCAAGAATTATTCTTAGTATAACATATTTACTATTCAGGCAGAATGTCCATTTTCCATAAAGCATCCAGCTAATTGCATTTGTAAACCCTTCCCTGAGCAGCGAGGAAGAAGACATCACAAATCATTGAGCAATAACGTTGACAACTGCTGGGGCGCCTACAGACTGAAGAGGAGGAGGAGGCGGAAGAGGAAGCAGCCAATCACACGGACCCGGCCGGGGCTCGCTTAGCATAATGAAATGAAGCGGCTGCATTAGAAAAAGATAGGCAACCGTGACCCAGATTTGCACAGTACGGTAGCTGCCCTGGTTGTCTGTCAGGACTGTGCATCAGAGTGTATTCTTAATCAGTGAGCAATCAAAACAAATATTTCACTTCACTTCATAAAGCCGTGCTGTGTGATTGCATCTGACACATCTAGGGGAAGATAATCTCTTACAGTTCACTTCTCCCTGTTTCTACAAGGGGGGCAGGGTCGCCCGAAGCCAGACTCTCCACTCTGTCACACAGTAGACTGGGCATTTCAGAGGATCTGGTGAAGTCATGATTTCTTACTAGAAATAACAATTATAATAACAGTGACCGTTTGCCTAAATAGGGCTTTCAAAGCCAGTGGGGATCTCCCAAATCAGACATGGTGAAAAATCAAGGTGAGATTCTTCTCAACAGAAACAAAGGTATTGTAGTGGTTATTTCAACCTTTTGGCAAGTATAGGAAAAGGCGGGGGGGGGGCACTTGTATCACTTCAGTCTGCAAATAGTTAACTAATTTTTCATCCATTTACTCGCAGAGCATGTTGCATGGCGTGTACAGCCAGACTGCCCAGGGTTTCTAATTCTACTGCTTCCTAAGCTGGGAGACTGCCACAAATGACGAATTTATCTGCGCCTGCATTTTCTCAAACAAAAATTGTTGACAATACCAGTGCCTTCCCCTCAAAGATAATGAAGGAATCAAATACAAGTAAAGCCTTCATAAGAATGATTTGAACATACTAACCATTCAAAACAGGGCACTATTAATAATTAAACAATCCAATTAAGCCTGCTTAGGTCTAATAATTGATTGGATGCATATCTTTGGCAAAGTCATGTCAGAGCAAGGTAATGTAAAAAGCTTACCCAATGAATTTTAACCCTATGCACCTATGCATATTTGCCTGGTACGAAAGAAAGAAAGAAAGGAAAGAAAGGAAAGAAAGGAAAGAAAGGAAAGAAAGAAAGAAAGAAAGAAAGAAAGAAAGAAAGAAAGAAAGAAAGAAAGAAAGAAAGAAAGAAAGAAAGAAAAGAAGAAAGAAATCTGGAATGATACACAGCAAAATTTTACTACTAGTTTTTTAGGAGTGGGTTTGGTTGAAGAAATGAAAGAGAAAAATAAACTTTTCTCTTCGTAGTCTTATGTTGAGTGATCCATTGTAATCAGCATAGATTCCTATGTAATCTGATAAGTCCAGTAAAATAAGAAAGATGTGAAAAACAAGAAAAATCTAAACATCTGGCTGCGTAAAGCCAGAGCTGCCTAGCTTTGGACCTGGCGATGAAAACCAGGACAGGGGTCAGGAAGGAAGAAAGGCTGTTGTCAGAGCAGGCCTGACATGGAACCTCTATGCTCTATGTCTCACGACAGCCACTCCTAGAGAACACTGACAGTGTGGGTAACTACAGCTGTGTTGCTGACCACAGATGATTCACTAATGGACAACTCTGTCCCCAAGAGCGTGTGATCCTGTATGTGTCAGTGAGGATCATGAGATTACACAGCAGAGGCTAAAGCAATGGAGGTCTCCTTCCCCTTCACGCCACTTCTCCAGTGCAGACCAACACAGCTCCATGTTGGACCCCATGGAGAATCCAGGTGAAGGGCCTCGAATCCATCTGGAACAGGGCTGAAGTGGTGGCAGAGGAAGAGTGAAGAGCTGCGTGCTAGCCCTTCATGTTTTATCTGGACGTGGTTCGTCCCTTCTGCTCACGTTGCTTTGCCAGAAAAAGGCGTGTGAGCATGTCTGTACTCAACAATGATGTGCTGCCTTCTATCATGAAAGGTTCCAGTGTGGGCGGAGAACAAGGAAGGCAGCCACACGGCGGCTGCTCCAGGACCCTGCACTTTCCACAAGGCTTCCCCCTTTGCTTCCTGAACACTGGTCCACCATCTACTGAAACCCCTGTGCTGTTGATTATTAATATTTACTATTGATTTATCTTTTAGCTAAGCAGTGGTTATTCCTAAACCAGCTGTATACCCGAATCACCACACAGAGACAAGGATTTATTTAGTCAACCTACAGCACAATGCTGAGCAATGATTACTCCATCCTAAACCTCCAAGCCCATATAGCTTCCTCCCATTGAGAATTTCCAACATTATACTTGCTTTTAGTCATATCTTAGGTCCAGTTCATCTCTCCTCATGGTTCCAAGTCCTCTCCTGCCAAACTCTGCTCTCCCACCTTCCCACTCACTTTCTTCTCCTCCCCTCCGGACCAGGATGTTCCAACCCTATTCTCTCCATTACTCAGCATTGGCTGGTTGTTTTATTGACAATACACAGACCAAATGGTGGCATGTTTACACAAACTTGACACAGGTGATGCTTAGACTAAGCATCACAATGCAATATCTGGATTGAAATCAGATAGTGGGGGAGAGAAATCAGCATGTGAAAGAACATGAGTAAATTGTATACATTCCACAAGAACATTATACCAACACCCTTGGGCTAGGTGCACCTCGGAATATTTAGTCTTTAACCACACTTTAGGAAATGGGCTGAATGAGATGTGGTGGCACTGTGGTAAATACTTCTGTAGCAAAATACAAATAGCCAGATGAGATGAGATAAAACCAGAAATCGCCGTGTCTTAGTTTCGAACCAGTATTTCCACTAAAAAAATTTGCATCCTACTTATGAAAAGTAAGGACTTTCAGAGCTTTGTGAGATTGGGGTTGTAAACATCATTGAGAACTGGCTATTGAAGAAGTCCTCTTTAAGTCCCTTCTTCCAGCAGAAATGAAGCAAAAACTCGGGCTAGAGAGAAGGTAATGAGTTCAGCTGATTCATGAGACATTCCTTCTACTTCCTGTCATGTGCATAAAATTATATCAAAACTGAAACTCAGCTTCCCAGATGTAAAGTGTCAAAAATGGGAAAAGGGGGAAGTCAAACCAAATTTGAACATGCTTCAAATGTCTCCATATTGTAGCTTTGACCTATGATTCCATTAATAACTGTTCATGCCAATAATCTCTAGGTAACTGACATTCCAGTGTGCATTCAAGAGTTTATACCAAATAAATATGCCGGGGGGGGGGCGGAATTTGCAAAAAGAATAAATACACCAATCCCTGCTATCAGGCAATCCAAAGCAAGAAAATTGGCCTACAAGTTCCTAACTTGAAAAGGTCTGTAACAGCCACAATCCAGGAAGAGACCATGATAAGAATCGAGAGCTGTGGTCAAAAGACCTGGGTATCACTGTCCTCTCCTCTGCTTGCTTGTGTGAGATTTAGCAACACGGTGCATTCATCTCCCCCGTGTGACAGGGTTGGTGCCCTCACATCTGTAGGATAAGTTTGCTGAGACTCACAGGAGAAAACCATTCTGTGCTCACAGCTGCGCACAGGTGTTAGCGCTTCCGGTATGACCACGCCTTTTCCACCTATCCTTCCACCCCACAGTCATAGAGAGAACAACTTAAACCTTCACTGGAGTTTTCCCATACTGAGGTGCTTTCATTCCTTATTTAATCAGTATTTGCTGAACACCTATACATAAGAAACATAGGAGTCAACAACGAATCGGTGAATTGTCTGCCCACAGAGGGCTAAGTCCAAGTGAGTGGTTGGATTCTGGTGGATGCCGGACTTAAAGATGAAGGAGGAGTGTACCTGTAGGTCAGCCTTGCCAGGTGGGGCTCTGACAAGGCACTTCCGGTGACTGAGATGAAGGCTAGTAAGCAGGGCTGCATGACGCCATCTGTCTTCTAAACGGTGCACCCCAGGGTGGTCAGATAAGGATGTGGGGCTCTGTGAGGTTCGACAACACTGGACAGACATGATGCTCAGCTGGAATTATCATAAAGTCACAGCAACATATTCAGGAACCAACAAATAGGACTCCCAGAGATCCTCAGCTGCCTGCTGCCTGCCAGCCTTTACCCTTCACCAAGTCAAGTGTGACCAGCCCTCGCAGAGCCCAGGGAGGTGTATAAAAGCACTTCCATCCTGAGATCTGCAGGATATTTCAGCCGGATGCAGGACAGAGCTGCTGGGTGCTCTGTGAGGTCAGGGTGACAGATGCTAAAGTCCTCCAGGCCTTGTAGCCAGACAGGAAAGCCTAGAAGTGGGAACCAATGAGCAGCAAGGCCCTGGATTCGCTCATGAGGACCATGGGCAGTGCACTGGAGACCAACAGCTCTAAGAAGGAATGATGCTCACATATCTCCAGGGCCAGAGCAGTATGAAAATGTCTTGGGATGAATCCAATGACTTTTCCTAAGATGTCCTGTAGGTATATCACAGACAGTAAATTCTCCATTAAACAGAGTGGAGGACACACTTTCAGCACTGTGCTTTAGCAGCAGTTACTTGCTAGGGGTGGTAACAACATGGTAGGCGTATTGCTCCTCTTGATTGCGGGAAGAGGGGACAGATCTGAGCAGGGAAATGTGTGCAGACACTTCTTGGAATGCCACCATGTGGGAAGGCATGAAGAGGGATCATGGTGTGAGTTTTCTCTTGGTGCAATGAGATTCAGGGGGCCAGCCGTAGATTCGTCACCACCGTTTCACTGCACGCCTGCTCTGCGGCACTGGCAGAAGGGCTGGCTAGCTCAAAGCCCAGGAGCCCTACGGAGCAGCGGATGCATCTGGCTGGAGCTCCGACACAGTCTACAACCAGTTTCCCCATGCAGTTTTGTGTGAGGTCAATACTAACTCTAAAAGCCCTTCCATGTAAGAAGAGTCGGGGGGACAATTCCCTTGTGACAAGACCCTCTGCCGCTTCAACCACTGCTTCATTTCCTTCCCAGGTGACGGATTCCCACTGTCAGCCTTCTTGAAGCTTGCTGTCTTTGTGACATGAATGGGACCAAATTAACAACTTCTGATGGCAAATGACACATTTCACTCACCATCACATTTGGAGTTTAACAGATGTGTTGTCCCTTCAGTCCACACTACTTGGATACTAGCTAGTGCCGTCATAATGTCTTCTCAGAAGGCCCATGGTGAGTACATCTTGGAGAGTGTGCACTGATGGCCTTCAACAACAAACTGCAGAACTCAAAGGCTCACTGGCTGGTATTTATCTTGGATGCATGATGTAGAGTATAGAAATCTGCAACAAAGCAAGCACCCAGGATTATTCTGCCTTGGGTGCAAAATCCTACTGTGAAAATAGGTGGATAGAGTCTGGAGTGATCAAAGATCAGGCAACCAAGATCATGCCACAGATCATGCCACCTGTTCCCCTTACTAGGTGACCCACATGGAGATTGAGCTGCCTATGGGCTGGCAGTCCTGATGAGACTTGATAAGCTAGGGTCAGGTGGCAAGGGGGGAGAACTCCCCCTTCAGTCGACTAGGGGAAGGAGATGGTGGGAAGAGGGAGAAAGGGTGGGACAGGGAGGAGATGAGGGAAGGGGCTACAATAAGGATATAAAATGAATAAATTGTAAAAAAAATTTTTTTAATCTGGAGTGATATCCTGGTGTCTGACATTTACAGAAAATGCAAAATTAGTACAGATTCAAAACCTTGGAAATACCGATGTGGGCTAGTTCTAGCACCAGTAGGACTGCCTATGCTACAAACGCCCTACAGCTCACCCTGAACTTCCCCCACCAGTAGCTCTGAATATCTTATGCAAATTAATGTACACAAATGACAGAATTAACTCAACACCTTATGCATGATTAACAAGGACTAGCTTTGGGTCATACCTAACCCTAAATGTTTCCCCATTTGGGTTTTGTACCCCATCGTTTTGATCCCCCACTTTATTTGAGCAGCACTCTAAGTACTAGATTTATGCACCAAGGCGATCTGCCTTGTGTGGTGCAATGCTTGGTTGACAATTGATTTTAAAGTTGATGATGACAAACTTAATGCCTGAGTCACTTCTTCTGTCATCTCTATAACTTCAGTTCCTCCTTTGAGCCCAAGTTTATTTTTGTGGCTATATGGATGTTTTCTATGTTTTTTCCCCTCTATACCACCACTAGCATAGGGTAATAAAATCTCTCTGTGAAAGCTAAAGGCAAAAGGCAAACAGATAAGAAGGTGAAGAAGAAGTGAATGAAAGAAAAAAAAGAGGGAAAGGAGGCATGTGGTATGCAGCTAAGGACACTGTTTTTCTTCTGGTCTTTCCCATGAGGCATTTGCAACTGCTCTTGTGCACTTCTGCATTGTTCAGCACCATGTCATCCCATACACTGGCAGCATCTTATTCCCTTCCACTTGCCCAGTGACATGAGGTCCACACCAGTCCTCTCAGCCCCAGGGAGGACTTGTATGTAGGTAGGAGGAACTGTAAAGACTCAGTCTCCCACTTGAGATTCAGCAAGTGCTCTCAAACATGCATGGCACCCAGCCCTCCACCTCCTCAGAGACGAGACCACTACAGGAGAAAGTCACTGCTACCCTGTGCTGAGGAAATCACAGCTCGTGTCACTGATTAGGTCTGATCTCAGCACCCCAGCCCCAGCCTCACGAGGTGTCTTTACTAGTTGCCTCAGTTCAGCAGCTGGGAACATTCTAAGTATTGACTGGGGTACATGGTGATGGCGTGCAGAGATTAGTACATCTGGGAAGTAATAGTGAAATAGGTGAGACAGACAGACAGACAGACAGACAGACAGACAGACAGACAGACAGAAAAACCATCCAGCCAGACGAGCTGATGGAAGATTTCCTGAAAGAAAAGTCACCAGTAGAGCCTTGACGTTGAGTAGGTCTTCCCCAACTGAAAGAGGGAACAAAGAAGAAGATGAGAAACAAGTGTGATCAGAGGCAGCAGGGCTGGCATCTGGGGCAAGGGCAGACAGTGGTTTGGCATGGCTGGACTACACAGTGCAAACCTGCAAAGGGATGATACAAAGCCAAAGGCCAAGCAGAGGCCAGGGTGTAAAGCCTGTAGATGGACTTTACGAGTAAGGAGCTGCCAAGGACAGTTTTTAATGGAATGCTGGGCCAATTTCCGTTTGTTTATTTATTCCTTTTATTATTATATTAGTACTAGGGACTAAGCCCAGGACTTTGCACACGCCAGGCAAGCCCTCTACAACTGAGCCCTCCGGGCAGATTTGCATATTGTGAACCTCCTTAGTCAAAGCGGACAGCTGGGGTGTCAAGAACAGTTACAAGGCTTCTGCAGTTGTCAAAAGCACAGACGAGATGATGTGCCAATCAGGTCAAACATGACCTTGAGGAAGGGATGGTCTGAACAATTGTTGAAGAGACTCCATCAAGCGGGTGTTGTCTGATAAGGAAAAATTAGAGCTACCCCCCAGCTCCCCAGCTCCTGTGACTCCGAAATCATTTTACTAAAGCAGGGAGGACAGGAAAAACTGAGCTGTAAGTATGAGGCTATCTGTGAAGTCAACATGAGTCCCAACTCCTTGTTCCCAAGGCCAGAAGCTCCATAAAAGCTGAAGACTTCTAAGACATTACTTACTATATCACAAAGAACTGTTTTCCTGAAGGGTTTCTTCATGGAGGTTTGCTGTCAGCAATTCCATTTCTTCTTTACTGCCTCCATTATGGAGCAGGTGTTCTACTTGCTGCACTTAGCTTAGCACTCTGCTGGAATGCCACAGAGAAACACCTGCTCATGTGCCCTGTCAGAGCTTCTGGCCTGAGATCTGCTACTGAGCTTCCCAGCTGCTTGGACAGGCACTGAGCAGGGAGGGTTGTGTGGCGGCGTCAGGAGAAAAAAATCATTGGAACTAAGTCAACAGTAGTTTGTTTTGTATTTTGAAAAAAATAAAAAATGATTACTTACTAGCATATAATGCGTCTAAGTCAGAGACGGGTGGGTGTTTGTCATTTCCTGTGTTTCATTTTCTTTGCAATCCTTAAACTTAATTCCTAAAAAGTTATATATGTATTCCATTACCTTATCCCTACCAATTGTCCTCATTTTACCAAACACAAAATTCAGGAAATTCTCTTCCTCCTTAATAATGGCTGTGGATTCAATGGATGATGAAGAAAAGATAAGAAAAGAAGCTAATAATTAATATGATAATTTTTTAATCATCCCAATTAAAGTCCTTACTGAGATGCTGCAAAATTACCAGAACTGTATATAAGTATGCATGGTTGTATACAATACACATTGTAAATAATACATACATATTTGTGAGTGTATTCAAACTTGAGACAACAGAACCACTTTGAGTACCTATTTACATTAAGAAAATAAGGTAAAAAAAAAAAAAAAGATCAGCATGTCAGCTCAATTGAAACTGAGGCCCTGAAGTTCTTCCGCCTTTGCCCACGTTAGCTCCTGGAGAACAGCTGGGATAGATGTAAGATATTCGTTAGAAAGAGCTCTCCATATCAGTATCTTAGGGAAGGCAGGAACCATCACTGCTTGGGAGGGAAGCTGACTATAGTGTAGTGACGTCAGCAGATTGGGAAGACCTTTAGGGGTGTCCTACTTAGGGGTGAAGGAATCAGCCCTGCATCAGCCAACCTGGCCTCGGTATAAACTGATCTCGGGAAGGAAAGAGGGCTTTGGGTAGAGAGGAAGCAGCAGAGAGCAAGTCCCCAAAGAGGGGTCCAGCAGGGTGATCTGTGCAACCAGCAGTCCCAGAGGCAAGATAGCAGCTATCTGCCTTAAGGATGGAGTCTGATAAGCACAGCTCACCATGCCTTACGCATTTGAATCCATGAAAACACAGCGACCTTAAGAAGCACTGTTGCCTCAAGATCCTTATCTGTCAAGTGGGACAAGATACAAATTTCTCAAGTGTCTTCAGTCTTGCGAGTCTATGCGTGGGATGAAGAGGTGGCTCAGCAGTTAAGAGCACTTACAGCTCATGTAAGGACGTGGGTTTAGCTGCTAGCACTCACCTGTGGACCACAAATACATCTATATCCAGGGAATCCAATACCTTCTTCTGGTGCCATGGACACCGAGCCCAAACATGACACACAAACACACAGGAAAACTACTCATATACACAACGGTAAATGAATCCTTTTAAAATCTAGATGTGAGCCAAATGTGTCACACTATACAAATGGGATTTTGTAGTGTCCCTTTGTGTCTTGTATGGGGGTGGTTGTGTGGCTGTGTGGTTTAGTGTGTCGGGGTGTGTGCTGTGGATCAAATCCAGGAATGTGTACCCGGTAAGCAAGTGTTATCCTCTGAGCTGAAGCCAGGAACTCAATTACCATTTTCTGTGTACATTTGGAGCTCTTTGAATAAACAGTCCTTGCTAAACGTTTCTGTTCACTTTAGACCACTTGGAACTGTGAAGGGCTCTGTACTGTAGGAAACACTTGGGAAAGTGATAGAAAGATATTTCTTTGTTTTGATGATATTATTTACCAAACTTATGACCTACTCCAAATCAATTAGAAGGACTATGTATGACTCCAATGTATGATATCCAATTGGATATATATATATATATATAAACATATATATATATATATATATTAAATTGGCTTAAGACACAGTCGTCAAGAATATGTTGAATGGGCAGGAAGGAAAAGACACACTTTTGTAGTACATCAGCAGCAGAGGATGCAGGCAGATTACAATGAGAATAACAGGACATGATGCTGCTCCCCTGTGCCATGAGATGGAAAGGGGTGCCTCCAGCCATGCTCATAGGCTGATTCAGGAAAGGGATGGCCAAGACCATCCAGCCTGTCAAAGAACTGATCTCCACGGAGAGGGGAGGGTCAGGGGCTTGCCCAAGCCTCTACTAGTCAAGGACATGAACAGCAGAGAGGGGGAAAAGAGCAACCTGAGTGTCTCAGAACTGTGGGTATCAAGATGACTGGGTGAGAGGGAGGTTGTTGTACTTCTGGGCTCCCTAGGGGTGGGGCCAGTGCCCAGAACCTGATCTGAAATCAGAGGAGGAGAGAGAGTGTGTGTGTGTTTGTGTGTGTATGCATGAATGTGTGTGTATGTATGTATGTATGTATGTATGCATATGTGTATGCATGTATGTATATGCGTGCTTGTTTAATTTATATGCATGTGTGTATATGTACATGTGTTTATGTATATGTGTATGTATGTATATGTGTGTGAATATACAACATATCTTTCCAAAAGAAGCATTTATAAACAGCATAATCAGGACTGGAGAGATGGCTCAGTGGTGGTTAAGAGCACTGATGCTCTTCCAGGGGACCCAAGTTCAATTCCCAAGCACCCACATGGTAGCTCACAAACATGTGTAACTACAGCCTCAGGAGATTTGACAGCCACTTCCGGCATCCATGGCACCAGCATGCACATGGTACACAGACACACATATAAGCAAAACACCCACACACAAAAACAAAACTAAATTCTCCTAAAAATAAGAAGTAATGTAATCTGAGGCTGAGAGAATGGCTCGGTCCATGAAGTGTTTGCCTTGCAAGGGTGAAAACCTGGAGGTCAAACTTAACCTACCGCCCACATAGAAAAGCTTGGTGTGGACTGAGAAATGGCTCAGGAGGCAGCCTGCTTTCCATGAAAGCATTGGGATTTAAGTTCAGAGCCACATAAAAAGCTGGTTGTCATGTACCTATAATTCCAGCAGTTAACGAGATGGAGGGCAGAGACAACTTCATTCCTATGAGTCTGAAAGCCAGCTAGCTAAGCCTTTGTGAAGGTCTAGGCCAGTGAGAGACTGTCTCAAAGAAAAAGTGAACTCTGGTTTCTGTATCTGCACACACACACACACACACACACACAAACATATGCACCCTCACAGACAGGAATCTAGCCACATGTACTTATATGCATACATACATATACAAAATTCAAATTTAACATAATCATCATAATACATGACTGACACGTATGTGAAAGTTTATAACATCCAAACACAGGTCTAAAGGTCCAACAGTTAAGGAACATTTAAATAAACTTTGGCATATCCCTGTTCTGCCATGAACATTTTCACTAAATTATATGGTAAAGGAATATTTGTTGGTGTAGCAAAGACACAGTTTTAAAGTAAACGAACAGGTTATCAAAGTGCTACACTATAATTACACCTACTGCAGCATTTATAGTGGTGTGTTTCTCTTTATTTTCCAAGAAATTTGCTTTGAAGATATATTTGCTTTTGTGATTTTTTTAACGTCATATCCAAAAATATACAGAAGGGACAGAAAATGGATTACACTACAGACTGAGGGCCTCCCTCCCAGTGATGGCTAAGTCCAGGTGGGCATGCAGGCTACCATTTGGCACATGTGATTACCCCACCCCCACCCTAAGTAGAGGCTGTATGTGGGGCCTTAACATCAGCTTCCTAACTGGTTCCAGGAAACAGCCCTAGAGAACCCAGGAGTGGTGGCTCTTTGAAGCTGCCAGAGTCACTGACTTGGGGAGTCTGCAGAAGAAGCTACTGCATGGCTGCAGGAGAGACACCCCACGTTCTTTTAAGTGACAATTCTTTTAAATGGGCAATGTAAAGATGGAGGGTGCCTAACAGTCATTTGGCTCATTGAATGAAAAGGACTTAGGTTTCTTACTTAGCCATGGAGCAACTATCTGGGAAGGATTCTTGCATTTCCCCAAGTGACTGGAAAGTTTCCTCTTGTGCTTTTGACAAAGATTAGAGAAAGCTTTTGTCTTGTCAGAAGGTAACGAAGATTGCTGATGATCCCATCAAAGCCCAAAGTGGGGGTAGAGGGGCATGGTAGTTGTGTGGGTAGAGACCTGGCCAGGGACACTGGGCTGTGCCAACAGCCTCATTTGGTCTCTGCATTTGTAGTTCCTCCACAAGACTTTCCCTACCTTCAAGAAGGACCCAAGATAAGAATAAAAGCAAATAAGCCCAAATAGAATTAAGAAATGTGTTCAGTGATATGGTGTACAGGGAAATGTTGCCTCATTCCTACCAGAATGACTACTTCAAAAAAAAATTACAAGTGTTGGAAAGGATGTAGCTAATTTAAAACCCGTAGCTGCTGTTGGAGGGGATGGAAAATGGTTTGAGGGATACAGTGTGGCAGATCTTCACAGTACTGAAAATAGAACTACCGCTCCATCCAGAACAGGGAATAGAAAGATTGTACGAGCCAAAGGACCAGGAGGAATGCTGAAAAACAGTGTTTCCTGGACCTGCCAGGGCTGGAGTACCTACTAATCCACGGAGAGTGTGGTTCACTGCGTAAGACTAGGCCCAAGAACATTGTATGACAGAAGGGAGGGGAAATCACAGGGCCTCACTCCTGAGGCTATGGACAGTTGATGGTGGCTCAGGAGGGGTGTCACTTCCTTCAGTGGTGTAACCCATGCTCACGCAGGCAAGCCTCGTTAAACTCAATGGGACACACGTGAAACATAAAAATAGGAGGAGACATCTGGGAGAAAGAAAGGTTTCAGGAGGAGGATGACAGAGGATAAGAGGAGTAAGAAGGACTCCAGTTAATTACATACATGTATAAGATTGTCAAAAGCAATTTAATATAAAGAGAAATTTGGAGTCTAAGGTAAAAACAGTTCTGGTGTAACATCTGTAGCTCCAGTTCCTGAGGATTCAACAACCTCTTCTGGCCTTTGCGAACACCAGGCAGGTAAAACAAAATATAAAGTAAAAATAACTTTTAAGAAAATGGGTAACAGCTCCGCATGGTGGCACACGCCTGTAATCCCAGCACTGGGAGAGGCAGAGGGAGGCACATCTCTGTGAGTTCAAGGCCAGCCTGGTCTACAAAGTGATCAGGACAGCTCAGGCTATAAAGAGAAACCCTGTCTCAAAAATTAAAAACAAAACAAAAAAATGAAAAATAGATAAAATGGTAAATTCTAGATTACATTTATTTGATTATAATTTTTAAAGTGATTTCTACACACAGAACAAAATGTCAGATGATGAGGAGCTGACTAAGTGTCAGCTCATTTCTCCTGGAGTCTGTGGGTGGGAGTCTGGTGACATTCTGCCTCCAGAGGTCGCGTACAAACCAGCAGGAAGCCAGTGGAGCTGGTGCCAGCCAGAGCCAGGCAGCAAGCCTGGTGATGAAGATCTGAGCTGATGGAGTGAGACAGCCAGGGTGATCCCAGATCCACGATCCACTGGCGCAGCCCTGAGCAAGCTACCCAGCTGGAACTGCACCCTGATTGTAAAATGAGGTGATAGCAGCTATTCCACACCGGCTCGCTACAGGAATGAAGGAAAGACAAGGCATGAACTGCAGAGCAACGTGTGATGGGATGCTATGGTGGTGTGAAATGAGGGAAATGTTTGAGGGCCACTGATTTTTTTTCTTCTTTTGTATTTAAAAAACCTCTGGGAGGATTTGTAAGACATGAGTAACAGTAGTTATTCCTTTGGGAGATGATAGCAGTGGTGGAAAATGGAATTTTAATCAATCTCTTTTCATAAATTTTTACACATATGGCATCTGCTAGTCTTTGCAACCACTATGTCAAAAGACAACATACACAGGGCACGTCATCCGGTTTAGAACAGTTATCAGTGAGGATGTTTATCACTAGCTGCCACCCTCACCCCTCAAGCCACGTAACACTCCGCAAAAAGCTTGGGCCCTGAGAGAAACCATAGATTCTTGCCCAAGTCCCTAAGATCTGAGACTTCCCATGGTTGTTCAGAATTACCAAGGTATCACCCAGGTCTAAAATTCCATAATACTTAGTAGAGAATTTCTGTAGTACTTGCTCTCAAAGCTTTAGTTTAAGGAAGACCAATGCCAACCAAGTGAGAATTCCAACTCCAAGAACACAAACATGGGGAAAGACAGGGATGGAAACTAGGAAAGGGTGGGACAGGGAATATTCCCAACTATATCATGAGCAGACTCCCCTCCCCTTTACCTTTGTCCCCACAAAACACACCCATGGTCCCTCCCCTCAAACTGTTTTATGTAGCCAACCACTCAGCTCAAACTGCAAACCACATGGCCCTGAATGGGTTAACATTAAACTGCCTCTGCCCTAAGTGCCAGACCACAGGCTGTGAAGTCTGTGTGTCCACACACAGAGGCAGCTCTAGCCCTACATCCCCAGCCTCAGGAACCCAGCGGCTCTCCTGAGAACATAGCTGTCAGATTTGAGTCACACTGTCCGCGTCTTTGACTTTCACATCTTGCCGGCATCCATTATCTGGCCTCGGTGCCACTGCCAGCACAGAAGGGCACAAAAGTTACTGAGCAGCACCACAGCCAGACAGCAGCTTTCGGCATATTCTCACGTGCGACACAGACGGCCTCGTTGGACAGTAAGTTATTTAAGCAAATCTGCATTTTTATATCCTATCCCACACAAAAACAATTGGTTCCACTTGGGTGCACAAGAATATAGAGAAAAGAAGGAGCACATTGTGTTGTTACTATTGGAGGCTGCAGATCATCGAGGGGTGATCAATGGACGCTCTATTGGCTGCAAAGGTGTCCCCTCACAGCCAAGTTGATGTACGTGATGTTTTTCGGTCCATTCACCATGTTAATCTACTGCTAATTCTCAAAGATTTGTTTAATTATGAAGGATCAAGCCTTTCAAAAATAATTAATTATAAAAGCTACTTAATATTCAGAGGTGTCATGCAAGCAGATAGCTGGCATTCTCTGTTTGTGGTTTAATTAGACAAGATGATGCAGAAAGCTGTCACTTGAGGGTGGGTGGCTGTGGAGAGGGGGGCCCTGGGAAGCACCACCAGTCAGCCATCTGTACCAGACACAAAAGCATGGCTCCTCAGACGGCCTCCCTTCCAGAAAGCCCCTCACATTTGCCGTCTCATCCATCCGCAGTTCTTTTCTCTGACGCGTGGCTGGGAGACAGAAGTAAATGTAAACTGCAACCTCAAAGTTAATGTCTAGTGGTTTCAGAAGGTTAGGGAAAACGAATAACCACTTGGTGCCTCAGTTTCTCCACCGGAAGAAAACAAAACAAAACATAATTTGTAAATGTCATCCATCCATCTGCCTCCTGGAGCAACAGCTGTTGAGGATCTTCTTTACAAATGGCCAGGAATATGCCAAGTAACAAAACGGCCCCCTCCCAACACACGCTGATACAATAAAACAATGTATGTGGTTTTGCTATTGAGTGTTGGTCCCTGTATTTTAGAGCTGGCTTTTAAGGCTGTGGCTTCTCTGAACCATTCCCTGCCTTCATGTTAAACATTCATCCTTTCATGGCTACTGTCTATACTACTTTTTCTGAAATGTCATTAGACAACTGACAATACTGCCCAGGGCCACTTCTGTAACTCACTGGATCTGCATTCACTTAAGCTCACAACACATTGCGGTCAGTTTTTGCCACAATTTTTTCTATTCTAAAGGTGAAGAAACTGAAGTTTGGAGCACTTGGATGATCCGATCAGTGACCCAAATTTAAGTGGCAGATTTGGGATTAAAGTTCACATCACGTTGACTCCAAGTCCTTTAAGATGACCTCTTCCAGCCTGCCTCTACAGAATGAAGCAGTATTCACCTCTCCACACGCAGAACCGCCAGGACGCGTGCTAACAGTCACCACAAAACATCACAGGAGCAACAGAAACTGCCTGATAAAATACAGTCAGTTTGCAGGACTGTTGTAGACATTTCTAGTAGGAAAAAAAAAAAGGCATCAGTGAGAAATGGATGGAATCTTCCCACAGATCACCATGTCTGAGCAGTTCTTGTCACCTGCCTCTGTAAACATATTCCACTGCATTCCTCAGTTGAAAAGTTGTCAATGTTTTGCAAAACTTGATGAAACTGAAGTAAAAGGCAGAGTTGAATGGCTGACTCAAGTTTGCCGAGAGTCAGTCAAAGTTTACCTTAAAAGTTATGAATTACTAGTATGGTACATATTAGCCATCTATTACAGGGTAACCATACTACAATTCAGACCCAAAGAAGCTAAGTGACAAGGAAGGCCCAGGGGAGGATGCTTGAATCTCACTCAGATGGGGAACTACAATAGACAGCAGATGTGGATGTAGAGAGGGAAGTAGGTAAGAGAGGGTATAGGGAGGGAAACAATGGGGGGGGTCAGATGTGGGAAGGGGAGAGGGCTTAGAGAGAAAAGGGAAACTGAGGGCAGGGTCATCTCTGAGACCAGCTGGAGACCTGCCACAGGGCAGGCTACAGTGAGGATATGGAGATGTCTCTAGCTGAGCCTCCTTGCAGCAGGAGACATGGAGACTGAGGAGGCCACCTTCTAGCTGCAGGACTTACAATGGTGGGAGGGGAACACCAATCCATCTACAAAACCTCCAACCCAAAATTTGCCCTGCCTATAAGATGTGCAGGGATAAAGATAAGGGTAGAGACTGAGGGAATGTCCAACCAACACCTGGCCTAGCCTGGGACCCGACCCATGGGAGAGAGCCAACCCCTGACACCATTAACAATACTCTGCCATGTTTACAGACAGGAGCCTAGCATAGCTGTCCTCTGAGAGTCCCCACACAGCAGCTGATTGATTC
The DNA here is from genome assembly GCA_028658305.1 of Pachyuromys duprasi. Lineage (NCBI taxonomy): Eukaryota > Metazoa > Chordata > Mammalia > Rodentia > Muridae > Pachyuromys > Pachyuromys duprasi. The sequence continues at coordinate 15,030,249 of CM053743.1, read as the reverse complement.
AGATGCTGAGACTCACAGCCAATCATTAGGTGGAGCTCAGGGAGTCTTATGGAAGAGTGGGGGTGGGGATGATGGAAGGACCCAGAAGGGACAGCAGCTCCACAAGACCAACAGAGTCAACTAACCTTGACCCATGGATGCTTGTGAAGATGGAAGCACCAACCAAGGAGCATGCATGGACAAGACCTGAGCCGCCTACAAATGTGTAGCCAATGGGCAGTTTAATCTTCCTATGGGTTCGCTAGTGAGTTGAGCAGATATTGTTTATGGTATGGACTCTACACCCTGTTTTGGATCACTTACCCTGGTAGAGCTGCCTTGCCTCAATGGATGAGGATGAGCTCAGTCCTGAAGCAACTTGATGTGCTGGGTTGGATTGATGGGTGGGAGTTTCCCCTTTTCCAAGGAAAATGGGAAGGGGGGAGATGGGGAAGATGTTGGGAGGGGGGACCAAAAGCAGAAGAGGGAGGGAACTACAATTGGGATGCAAAGTGAATATATGAATTAAAATTTTTTAAATGTTAAATTTAAAATTTTTTAAATATTACTTAGTCTATACACACACATTGATGTTTATTTCATAGAACACCTAATTCACAAATCTTAGATTGTCAGGCTTAATAGAAAGTGCTTTTACCCACTGAGCCAGCTCACCAGCCTCAAAAACTTTTCTTCATGGTGTTAATGTGGAAAAGCCGATTTTGCATATTTTCACAAGTGAAAGTTTATTAAGCTACAAAAAATTGTACATTGAATTTTCAAATTTGGGGTAAAAATTAAAATAATAATAATTTTGATAGTTGTAACTTATCAGATATTAGATCTCTAATTCTCTCCTTTAAACAAACTTGTCTAAACATATGTAGAGATTTCTTAATGTTATTGAAGAAATCTGTTTCAACTAAAATTAGCTTTTATCAATGGTTTTTATTATAAAATTAACTTCTAGGAAAAACAGTTATAATGACACAAGTTCAAAGCTATGTAATTTTTCAATTTTTCAATTGAAAAACAAGACAACAGAATAAAATATAATTCTGTGAAACTATAAACCATTAAAAATTGTAGTTAAATGATTTCTGGTACAGTAATAAGCATTATTATTTTTCCTTTATTGAGTTTCTGGTCAGAATTTTCACATAGCTACCTAATGAAAAACCTTATATGGTTTCCACTTTCGCTGTATCCTTGAGTAAGCATTGTTAATTTTTTTTTGACAATGGACTTAACTCAAACCTAATTGAACTGTGAAATAAAGCCTAGGAAAAAACCATATAATGCCCCAGAACACTGAGATAAAACAAACCTACCTGTTAATTTTTTTTCCTGCCTCACAAACCCTGTCAAAGTGTGTACTAACAACAAAGAGAACAAAAAACCAACAACAGGCCTCGGACAGACACATTTACATCATGTGCTGGAAGAAAACAGGTTCATCTGAACTGACCCTGTCTGATAGTAATTGAAGGGAAACCACATTCTACACAGTGTCCTACTGACTGTGTGGGGCCCATGGGGCCTCGTTTCTACAAACACTGGCTTTTGTTTTTCTATATTGTTTATTACCAACTGATGACAAGGCTACTGGTGTCCATTCTGTTCACTCTCTAGAACTGATTTAGAGACCATCCCAGCCCCTCCCCCCCAAATAAATCTGACTCAACTTCAAGTAACACCAAGTTTATTTTGAGTCTCAAGAACGGATGGAGCTTTGTGTCAGGATGGAGGGGGCTCCATGAAGAAAGTTAGCCAGAGCAGCCAGCGCTCTTCCTATGAACCGGGAGCCAGCCATCATAAAGCAGGCACAACCATTTCTCACTGGGCTCAGAGGCTGCACCAAAGCAGAGCAGCCCTGCCTCGTTGTTTCTGGGCTTAAAGTTCAGTGTCAGGGAAATGTCTCAGTCACAGAGAAGAGCTGCTGGCGTGCACTGGGATTTCCATTTTGGTAAGGCAAGAGTAAGTGTTCGGGGCTGCTTTTGATTCTGCAAACTGTCAAGTGCATGGTCAAAAGACTGGACACATTTGGGTGGGAGAGCTGAGGCTGTAGTTAAGTATGAGTCATTCTCGTTACTATGTTTTATGACTTACAAGAAACCGGATGAAGTTTATCCCTGATTTCTCTGTTCCAATAGCATCTGTACCAGGATTCTTGATCTAAGAGTCCCACGGGCATGGAAAAGATTGAGGCTTCAAGAGTGTGTACGTGTAAGCTCAGGAATGTGAACTTTTGAGTATGTGTGTGTTTCCCTGGGTAGAGGACCCCTTACTCAAATTCAGGCAAGCTTGGGAAAATTAGTGGGATCTTACCTCAAAATAAAAATAAACAAAATAGGAAAAACCTGGACCCACAAAACCGTTGACCCCAAATTAGCCCTGCCTACAAGATGTGCAGGGACAAAGATGGAGCAAGCATGGAAGGAACGGCCAACCAAAGACTAGCCCTACTTGAGACCCACCCCATGGGAGAGAACCAACCTCTGACACTGTCATCACTCTGCTATGCTTGCAGACAGGAGCTCAGCATAACTCCTCTGAGAAACTTCATGAAGCAGCTGATGGAAACAGAGGCAGAGACCCACAGCCCAACGCTAGACAGAACTCAGGAAGTCCTATGGAAGAGTTGGGAGAATGATTTTGGGAGCTGGAGGGGTCAAGGACACCACAAGAAGACCTACAGAGTCAACTAACCTGGGCCCATGGGGGCCCACAGAGACTGAACCACCAACTGAAAAGCAAACTTGGACTTCTCCCAGTCGCCCTGTGCATATGTAGCAAATGTGCAGCTTGGTCTTCACGTGGATCCCCCAACAACTGGAGTGGGGCCCTCTCTGGCTCTGCTGTGTTCCTCTGGATTCCATTCCCCTAACCAGACTGCCTTGTCTGTCCTCAGGGGGAGAGGATGCACCTAGTCCTGCAGCGACTTAATGTGCCAGGGTGGATTGGTACCCATGGGGGGAGGGGGGCTTCTCCGTCTCTGAGGAGAAGCAGGAGGTGAGGATGAGCGGAGAGTGCTGTGTGAGGAAGGACTGGGAGAAGAGAGGGCTGTGATCAGGATGTAAAGTAAATAAATAAATAAATAATTTTAAACACCTGGGATGTATGCATCTTAGCAGTAGCATTCTTGGTTAGCAAGTGTGCATGAGCCCCCCCAGGCCTGAGCTAAAAGAGAAAAAGTTCACAGGTGCAGAGAGGGGGAAGGAAGACTATGAAGGCATGAGAAGGGATGAACAGTGACACCTTGGACTGTGAGAAAATGAATTTGCCTGTACCACTTCATCACACCAACATAGCAAACTCAAACGGAGGCTTGCTGTATCCATTTGAAATTTCATATGCCCTGGCCAGAAAAGAAAAATTAAAAGGACTATTGGAAAATAGGAAATCCCCAGTAACTCCCCTCGAATTTTGATTTTTATATACAAGATTAGAAATATTAAAAGCTAGGAGTGTCCACTTGCTCAAATAACCCACTCTTAGAATGAAAAATATAAAATTATCTTTGCTAAAGTCATTTCAGAATGAGTGGAGAGCTGGTACGTAAATTGTGAGTTAGCGTCTTGCAGCCCACCCTCCTCCTATCTCTCATTTCACAGCTCTCTGAGCACCTCTGGGAAAGACTTTGTGTTTTAAATTCTATTTATTTTTAAGTAGAACAATGTGAGGCTCTTGTAACTTTTTGTTCCTTTATTGAAAATGTCTTTTCACACAATATATTCTGATTACTGTTTCCCCTCCCTCAACTTCTTTCAATTCCCCTCTCATCCAGATCCACACGGTGTCTCTCCTTAGCAGACATGCAAGGAATAACAATAAAGTAAAAACAAGTTGGACTAGGACATAAGAGGAAAAGAAGAAAAGTAGACAACAGAAAAAGCACGAGAACACATACAGATGCACAAAACACTTTGCACACACAGGAATTTCATAAAAACACAAAAAAAATGCCATTGAATTTGTTTTCTGTTGTCCGTCTTCTGCTGGGCATCCAGCCTAGCCTGAAGAGTGGTTTGTTTTCTCCAAGACTTCCTTGGAGAAAACTTTTTTTTTTTGCATGAGGTCATCAGCTGGAGGGATCTTCTAGGATTTGGGCATATGCCCACCTTTCCTCTCAGCTGTCGAACTGCATCTGGCACTTCCCTGTACAGCCCCAGGTGCTGGGCTGCCACAGCCTCTGAGTTCATGTATGTATGATTCCTGCTATGTCTGGAAGACGTTTCTCATCCCCTTTGGCTCTTATAATCTTCCCCAAAGTTCCCTAACCCCTGAGGAGAGGATTTAATGAAGACATCCCATTTAGAAATGGATGTTCCAGGGACTCTCTCTATATGTACATTGTCTGGCAGTGGGTCTCTGTCCTCATCTGCTGCAGGAAGAAGCTTCTTTGGTGATGGCTGAGCAAGGCACTGATCTATGAGTATAACAGAATGGTGTTAGGAGTCATGTTATTGACACGTTCCTTTAGCAGAACAGCAGTATTTGGTTTTCTCTCAGGTCTATGGCCTGTCTAGTCTCAGGTTCTTAACCACCCAAGCTGTGTCAGGTATGAGTTCCGCCTTATGGAGTGGGCCTTAAATCAAATCATATAGGGATTGGTTGCTCCCACAAGCTTTGTGCCACTATTGCAACAGCGTATCTTCCAAGCAGGTTGTCATTGTAGGTAAACGGCTTGTAGCAGGGTTGGTGTTCATCTTTCTGTTTTGGTAGCATGCAGAGTACCTTATAGTACCATGAACACTAGTCTGTAGCGGTAAAGGCTTCTAGGTAGGCACCAGCTTGACTTCTCAGTGTTGTGAGTTGTGTAGGTGTTGTCTTCAGCAACAGGGCCTTATCATCCATGTGTGGAGAGCAAACCATGCTTTGGCAGTAGCCTGGGTTGTCTGGGGTTCCCCATTAGACCCTTTTGGCCACAAACTTGATTAGACATCACCCACCCCAGTACTGGAAGCTTCACTTGGTGAAGATAGATGTCCAGTTGGGGCTCCATCTCCATTATTTGGCAGTTTCATTTAGATCAACTTCATACATGTATATGTTTTAGGAAGCTTCTATTGTAATGGGTTTCCAAATGGCTCTTAGTTTTAGCTGTCTCTCCCTATATTTTCCACCTCACCCCCTTCCTCTCTCCCCTCCCTATTTGACCCTCCCACCACCCTACTCCACACCCATCTCCTTTATATATTTTGGATATTATTCCTTTATCAGATGTGTAAATTGGTAAAGATGTTTGCCCATGCTGCTTTCCCAAATGATGATTCAGAAGCTTTCTAGTTTCATAAGGTTCCATTTATTAATTAATGAATTTAGTGTCTGTGCTATCTACATTCTGTTCTGAAAGTCTTTTCCTATGCCAGTCAGTTCCTCAATTTCTCTCCTATCAGATTCAGGGTATCAGGCCTTATGTTGAGGTTCTTGATCCATCCAGAGTTGAGTTTTATGCTGGGTGATAAATATGAATCTATTTGTATTCTTTTGCTACCCAGTCTGACCAGGATTATTTGTTGAAAATAGCAATGTTTTTATTGTTTTGGTTTTGTGTTTTGTTTTGTTTTGGTTTGGTTTGGTTTTGGTTTTGGTTGGTTTGTTTGATTGATTGATTGATTTTGATTTGGGGGGTTGTTTGTTTGTTTGTTTTGAGACATTGTTTCTCTGTGTTGGCTTGACTGTCCTGGACCCACTTTATAGATCAGACTGGCCTTAAACTCACTGAGATCCACCTGTCTCTGCCTCTCTGGGTGCTGGGATTACATGAATTCATCATCACACCCAGCTGATAGTAAGTTTCTTAAGTAGGATAAGACCAAATGCTGTAAGAGTTCAGAGAACAAGGATCATTGATAGTTGTCAGGATATTAAAAACATCCTAGTGTTCATGGAAATCAGTTATTAGGTGCGTGCTTTTTAAATCCTATAAAAGTACATTCCAGGAATTAACTCTAGGATATTGCTTATTATAGAATGTGTACGCTAAAGCATAGCCAACCCGCAGTATCTGCTCTGTCTATATTTATAAACCCAACCAACTGTGGTTTAAAATATCTCAATCCACAAAAATTGCATCTCACCAAATATGCCAACTTTTTCCTCATTATTATAAAACAGACATCTTGCTAGATATTAGAGGTAACATAATAATGACTAAAGTATAGAGGAGAGTGAACTTAAGTTATATGCCCTGCCCAAAACACCCCTTTACACTAGAAAGTCAATGGGTTTTGATACTTAAGAGGTCCTAGAAGCAATCTCTACCATTGGTACCATGGAATGGCCGTGTGTGTGTGTGTGTGTGTGTGTGCGCGCGTGCGCGCACGCGCGCGCGCAGAGAGATATATATCAGTATTGTCAGTTAAAGCCAAAATAAAAACGTGTAATCAACCAAAACCAATAAAGAGCACACTAAATATATATATATATATATATATATATATATATATTTACACAAATATATACAAGTCTATCTGTTATGTTGTTTTCCTCTGAACTGAAACATGCCTTCCTGTGGGGAAACGAGGAAGCTAATAAGATTAAGGAAGTAAATAAAACTTACAGGACTAATGAGGCTCATGAACTGTAGACATTCACAATGCCCCTCCCCAAGGTTATATAAGCTGGAAAGAGGGACAGAGAGAGGGAAGTGGGGAGAGACAGACAGACAGACAGACAGACAGACAGACACCTTCCCACAAATGAACCAATTTGCAGGTCTTGCAGGGAGCTCCGGAGTTGCAGCTTTCAGGAGTCACCCCCTGTGCTGAAGCTGGCTGAGGCACTAACTATGCTGGTCTGAATGAACACGGCCCCCATAGGCTCACAGGAGTGGCACTATTTTCAAAGGATGTGGACACATGGCCTTGTTGAAGTAGGTGTGGCCTTATTGGAGGAAGTGAGTCGCTGAGGGTGGGCTCTGGGATTTCAGAAGCCCAAGCCAGGTCCAGTGTCACTCTCTCTCTCTTCCTGCTGCCTGTGGATGTGGAACGCTTGGCTTCTTCATCAACATCATGACTGCCTGCATGCCACCACGTTTCCAGCCATGAGAACAATGGACTAACCTCTGAAACTGTAAGCCAGGGCCAATTAAACATTTTCCCTTAGAAGAGTTGCCACAGTCACAGTGTCTTCACAGCGAATAACGCTGATGGAGGCGCTAATAGCGCCCTAAGTGAACCCAGTACTGGCCAGTTCACTGAGCTAGACTTGGCTGGAATCATTCCCTTTGGGCTATCACCAATGCCTACCCCCGGTGGGGGAGGGAGGGGCATCACACAACAGTATCCTTTCCCCATTTTTATACAGTGTACACATATTAACTGGGTTTATGTTTTAATTTGTGGTACTGAAAAATCAAAATTTCATTAAGTCTATTTTTCCAGTGGTAAAATTTCTTTTCAAATAAGGCTTAAAGCCTCTAATTACTGGAAGTTTCTGCTTTAGCAGGGTTCTTCTGAACTAAGGCTTTGCTATAAATAAAAGCACAATCAATAAGTCATTAATATCCTTCAAGCAAAATCAAAGACAGAAACTGCAAACACAGTTGTGACTTCACAGCTCAAGGGCTCGGTAATGAGCTGTGAAGACCTCCACTTCCCCGAGAGGCCACACATCCACCCCACGCTGGTGATTTGAGGAAGAAGCCACAGCCACATCTGTGTGGGGACACATGTTTCACCTCCCAGCTGCATCCCGTTGAACCCGGAAGGGTTAAGGTCTCACAGTGGGACTGGGTCTTTATGAGGTTTGTGGAGAACAGGCAGACCTAGTCCCCTGCCTCTGACACTCCTGAGTGGTCGGTGTGGGAGTTTCCCTACCGTCTGATCTGAGGACACTGGCCATCCTGGTAAGGTCCCCAAGTGTGCAGGGCTGCAGCTGGGCTTTCCTGTGGCAGCAAACCTGAAGCTGGGGCAGTCTATGTGATTTTCACACCCATAAGCACCCCAATCGACAGGTTAAGTCTCAGGGTTAGGGAGCCCCTGTGACTTGCTTTTCTGACTGAGCGGCTTGGCTCTAAGCTTTGCACTAATAGCAGCCACTGTAGTCTTAGAAGGTCCTGGGGTTTTCATTTAAAGCATCTTGTAGATATCCTTTGTAAAGAGGCTTCTTTGTCATTCTCTAATTGGACTAAAGTCTAGTCTGGAACAAAGATGATTTTAGGGAAACACTTGGGCTGGAGTGATAGCTCAGTGGTTAAGGGCACTGGCTGCTCTTCCAGAGGTCCTGAGTTCAATTCCCAGCACGGGCATGGTGGCTCACAACCATCTATAATGAGATCTGATGCCCTCTTCTGTCATTCAGGCAGAGATGCAAATAGAGCACAATAGGTAGATTTTATTTTTATTTTCTTTTTTAATTTATTTTACATTCCAAGGGTGCCCCCTCCCTCTTGTCCTCCCAGTCCCCCTTTCCCCCTTTCTCTTTCCCCCAAGAAAAGGAGAGCCCTCTTCCCCTCACCTACCCCCCAGGTCAACCTTCCCAAGCACATCAAGTCACATCAGGACTGAGCATGTCTTCATGCTCTGAGGCCAGGCAAGGCAGCCCTGCCAGGGAAAAGTGATCCAGAAGCAGGCAATAGAGCACACGTTAGACAGATCTATCTTCATCTGCGAGGGCGCTTGACGAGGGGGCAGGGACAAGGCTCAGCAACAGTAATAATCCCTGCTTTGACTGGAATTTTACTCTGTAATTATTTTTTTATATACATAGTAAATGCCTTTTGGTGACTTTTAAGTTCCTTAACAATAAAATACTCCTCTTTCAAGTATAAAACTGGAAAAAAAAAAAGAGTGCATGTTAGAAACAGCCCCTGCTCCACTTGTCAGGCGCCTCATATGAAGACCAAGCAGGGGACCTAGGTGCAGATCATGCGTGCTCCTTAGCTGATGTCTCAGTTTCTGTAAGCCCCCATGGGTCTGGGTTAGTTGTCACTGTTGGTCTTCTTGTGAAGTTCCTGTCCCCTCCAGGTCCTTCCATCTTTCCCCCAACACTTCCACAAGACCCCTGGAGCTCCTCCCCATGCTTTGCTGCAAGATATATAGTGTTCTAAGAAAGAAAGCAACATCCCTCCATTGTTTCTGCTTTAGTTCCTATCCCCACCCCCCCCACACACACAAAAAAAAAAAACAATAGAAGAAGAAACAATTTACTGGGAAGGACAGAGGCACACAAGCGAGGACAGAACAGGCTTTTCAGCCACTTTGCACATACAAGCTAGTTGCTTGCTTGGTTGGAAAAGTCCCTTAAAGAGTCCAGAGAGTAACATGGAATCCCAACAAACACTCCCATTCCAGACTCCCCGTGTGGGAAACACTCCCACAGCCTTCCATGTCAGCCTCACAGGCCTCCTCTGCTCTGTAGGTATTTCTCAAACAATTTACCCCTGCTTCAGTCCCTCGAAACCCTGCTTTTTCTGTGTGTCCCTTTCCTGTCCAGTCACCCCAGTCTCTTAGCGTCTATTTAAATGTTCTAAATGTTAGAGAGATTGGGCATAACTAAAAACCCCATCCATCCTTACACAGAGAAAGAGTATTGCTACATGTATCAATTTTCTAAAGAATCAGAAATAACTGTGTTTTAAATTCCAACCAAAAACTACATTAAGTCCTTTCTTAATCTGTGTGTGTATGTGTACGCATGTGTACTCCAGGCTAGCTGGCCCATGAGCTTCCTGCGATTCTCCTGTTTCTCCTCTCACGGGGTATGTGCGCTTCTCTGTCCCTCCAGGCTTTGCTTTGGTTCTGGGGATCTGAATTCTGGCCATCTGCTTGGGCAGCAAGCACTTCACCTGGCAAGCCGTCACGCAGCCTCCTCTCTTAATACATAAGGAAAAACCAACACCAACTACAGTGGCATGGAATTGCAGCAGCAGCTCCTGCTCTCAGAAGGCCTGACTTTAGTCTGAAACTTGCCTGCTCTGTGAAATTGGCTAAGTAAATCAATTCTTCTGAAACCCCATGAAAACCAGAGACAAGAGTAATACAATAGGTCACACACCCAGCAGGGCAATGATTTCTAAGGAGACCCGCAGTAGCCGGTAAGAACTCCTGAGAAACAAGGATGGGACCCTACCCTGAGCCAGAAAATCAGAAGGACAAGGAAAGAGCAAGCTGTAGTCCCGTAGGGATCCTGGGGGAGGCACCATCAGTTTATATACTATAAAGAATTGTGGTGTGAGATGGAGGGGACCAGCAGGGCTTGAACACCAATGCTCTGCTAGCCAATACAGTTCAGCTCTCAAAGCTTACTACTGACCTTGTCGATGCTAACTTCTAAACTAGGGGGGACTAAAAGGAGAATTCCAAAGTTCTGTCCTCCCTCCACTGTCAGAGCCTCCCCCACTGCCTGCATCTTTCCCCACTGTCAACTTCTCCCCGCACTTCCAGCCTCTCCCTGTCTGTCAGTCCCCATCAGCTCCCCCAACCCCTGTCAGCTGTCATCTCTCATTGAGACAGAGGTTCCTCTGCGCTGTCTGCTGTGCTATACACAGTTCTGAGCAACTGCCTGGGGCTAGTTCCTTCTTCCCTAGAGAACAAAGTTCCGAGCAGGACAGCACTGGGCATCTCCTTGCCTTTTGCCAGCTTGTGTTCTGAATGTACCACCAGTCTGACCTCTGCATGAGGTGGCTTTATAAGATAAAAATGTGTCTTTTATACAGAAATAGTTGTACATCTGATTTGTAAGGTATGGTGGCACATACTCGCAATCCCCCTGCTCCAGAGGCAAGAAGATCAGGAATTCAAATCCTTTCTCTGCTACTTGTGAGTTTAAATTCAAGGCCAGTCTCTGCTATATGAGACCCTGTCTTTGGGAAAGTAAGGGAGAGGAGGGGAGGGGAGGGGAGGGGAGGGGAGGGGAGGGGAGGGGAAGGGAAGGGAAGGGAAGGGAAGGGAAGGGAAGGGGAAACATTTATGCACCTATAACCTATAGCCTCAGCGTGGTATGAGTTCCCCAGTGGAGGTCCAAGAACTTTAGCTGAATAAATGAATGTGTGTGTGTCACAGAAAGGTGCACATACATTAATAGAAAGTGCAGCTTTTCTCTTATACATCAAACTCTTTTAGGTTACGTCAAGACCCCAGTCTATATATATTTCTTAGGAAATAATGCAAAGGGCAGATAGGATGTCATTGATGTAGGAGACAGCTCGGCACTCATACACGGGTGGCTTGTGGGGTAGAGGAGAGGGTTCCGTGGTATGACACTTACTAGCTGTTCTTGCTGTGAGTCCCTGCCCTCAGTCCAGCTTTGCAGCCTCTTCTCTCTGAGGACAGGGTCCTTTTAAGATTCTGCTTGCTAAGCACCTCAAAACAGATGCTGAGACTCACAACCAAACACTGGGCGAGGCGTAGGGAGCCTTGTGAAAAAGTGGGAGGAAGGAGAAAAGGACCTGGAGGTGATAGGAACTTCACAAGAAGACCAACAGGGCCAAAAAGGGCCTCCTGAGACTGAAGCATCAACTGAGAGCCTTGCATGGACTGGACATAGCCCCCTACAAATATGTAGCTGATGGGCAGCTCAGGTCTCATGTGGGTTCCCTAATAAGGGGATGGGGTTTCTCTCTGACATGGAATCTCTTGCCAGCTTTTCAATTACTTCTCCCTGGAGGGACTGCCTTGCCAGGCCACAGGGGAAGAGGACATGCTCAGCTCTGATAGGATTTGATGAGCTGGGGTGGATGGGAAGGGGCCTCCCCTTTGCTGAGGAATAAGGAAGGGGAATGGGGAGAGAGGGTGGGCCTGGGAAGGGAGGAGGGATGGGACTAAGACCAGGATGTAAAGTGAATGAATGAAGGAATAAACAAACAAACAAAACATTTTTTAAAAAGATTCTGCTTTCTAGATGTCATGTTCTGCCCTATGAAATGGTGGTCCAATACCATGCTTTCTATTAGCATATCCTACCTCTGACCTTGGCTTAAATTCTGCCCTACCACTGCTAGGTTTCCACAGCCTACAAAGGCCCTTGGCCTGCTTGATTGCCTGCCTTTTCTTGCTCTGCTGCCTATAACATCAGACTTTATCCCCTGCTCTTCAACAAAGGATCCTTGCTCCCTACCTCAGTTTCCCTGTGATAAACCTCACACTGGCATGGCAATTCATCACTATGCAGCCTGCCTTCTTTGAGTCTCTAAACTGAGAAGTCAGCTGGGCCCCTATGCCCAGAGCATAACCTGGAGAGCTAGGCCAGTACTTGATTTTAATCCTGTTGTGTAGTGCATTGTAGACAGTGGGTGTCCAATTAATACTGCTGTCTGTATGAAATCTTAAATGTTGAGAACACTGATTCTCAACCAAAAATCAGAAATCAGCTGGGGGACAGGAAGTCAGCCCTGTCCTGAAATAGTCATGCAATCAGCAGAAATTCCTACTACATCCATCAAAAGGGTTCACAGCAAGTAGTCAGTGAACCGAGTAAAGTGACCTTCACGTTCCTCCCACTCCTGCCGCACTCCATATTCTTGTTAGCTTCAGCTGATTGATGGCTTCCAGAAAAAGATGATCCATCACTGTTCAGATGAGCAAAGCTTCTGCCAGGACATGTAGGTCATTCCAGCATTTTGTAAAAGTGAGACAAAATATGAAGTCTAAAAGAAATGCTAACTCATGGGAAATAAAGAAAAAGCTCGATGGAGTATGGTGTTGCCAAGGAACCAATGAAATTAATGTGGGCGGAAGATGGATAGGTCTACGTTTGAAAACAAAGCAGATGTAGTATTGAAAAATGGTCACATTACACACAGGTTACAAGGCCTAGGGAATGATCTTAATATCATACCTACACACTACCAGAATAGCGACTGGGAAAACTCAGTGACTAAGATGAGTGTCACCTATCACTTAGACTGCACTCTGGCAACTTCGAGGTTGTGTGCTGGCTGCCTTTCCTATGTTGTCCGACCCAATCCTTATTTCTGCTGAAGGTAGAAAGTATGGGGTTTGGGGCTTGGGTTTTTTTTGGGGGGGGGGGATTATTTGTTAGTTTTGTTTTGTTTGTTTGCTTTTAAAAGTGAGAACTACTTTCTGGTCATGCAAGGAGCTGTTAAATGTGAACACCAGATCCAAGCCAAAGGTTCAGTCTAATGCCCATACCTCTACCATGATGCATACAAGTCCCCCTTCTGCTGCAATTTTCAGAAAGGAAGACTAGATTTAACTAACAGTGGTTATGAAAATGAGAAGATGAGCCTTTAAACATGTATCCCAGTCACACATAGAATGAGAGTGCAGAACTACTCTTTACAGTGACTCTCAAAATGTCTGGACACTGTGAGATACCCAGGCAAAGCAATGGTCTCGAGCATGTGTGGCAGCGCATCACAGTTTGAATGAGAAAATAACTGGGATATTGTCAGTTCTTCCTCAGAGATTCCACGAATTTTGCATAATTTCAATAAAAACTATATATCATTTTTCTCAGAGACAGACAAGTTAATTATATATTTTATTTGAAAGAACAAATAAGAGTAACCATGGGAACACTAAGGCAATAAGGAAGGGAAACTATCGTCTCTGGATAGTAAAGGGTGTTATAAAGCCTTCACTGTGAGCAGGCTGGGTAACAGATGGACCAAGAGATGGAAAAATGAAAGCCTGAAATACACCAGACTGAGCATGGCGGTTTCGGATGTCATAAAGGCTGCATATCTCTGATCAAAAGAGGAGAAATGGACTAATAAACAGCTGGATAGTTATACAGAGAGAGGTCACACTGAAGCTGTTTCTCACACTGTAATATAATCCCGAAGGGCTCTGAATGCTAAATGAGCACACTGCATAAATATTAGGGAGAAGTAAGTGACTCTTCTGTGACTTAAAATCCAGAAGTAATAAATGGGACAAAGATCAATTTGTAAAAATGAAAATATTAACATTAAACTAACATCAGCTAAATCAAACAATAAACAGGGATTATGGTGGAAGATTCAACAATTAAGCCATTTAAAATGTGCTCCTATCCCTAATAAGCAGAGAACTTTGAATATGAAAATACGGTAGAAAAATGGGTAAACAATGCTATTCACAGAAAAAGAAAAGCAAATGTCTTGTTAAAACACAAGCAAACTTCGAAAGGTTTACCAGCATGGAGGAGGGAGGAAGGATAGAAGGAGAAAGGGACCGGGAGGGAGGGAGAAAGGCAGGGAAGAGAGAGATGGAGAAAGACAAAATCTGTCTGAAGACTTCATTCTGGCCATAGCACACTCAGTTCTATGAGCATTCACAGCAATACTTATTTATTCATGAGTGTCTACAACCTAACCATATCTTAAACATGCCCTTTTTCCCTGCTGCCCTTTGGGGGTTAAATTTCCAACACATAAAACTTAGGGAAAATGTTCAAACCATAGCATATTCCTATGCATGCACACAGACACACACTCACAACAAGTAAAATAAGTATAGCAAAATTTTTATCTCCTTGGGAAGGACACACCTCCACTGGGAATGCTGGTTCCCAGAAGAGGCAGGGAACTGATAGTCAGAGCTGGGAGCTGGAGTCAGACCGCTGACATTCAGTTACCAACAGTGCTAAGAGGTGAACCCTTTAGGAAATGATTATGTCATGGGAGCAGAGCTCTTCTGGATGGGAACGAGGCTCTTAGAAAAGGCCAGAGGTGTGGGCTCCAGACTTTATAGATGCCTAAAATCACTTGTACAAACAGACGGTCTGAAAGTGAAGACACGTCTGGAACAAAGGAGATCAATGGGGGTGAAGGTGGGTGTCTATGCTCATAGGGCATCATTCCTTCAAATGCAAATGATCTGGTGTGACTCTGTGATTAAATGCAAGGAGAGGAAGTAAAGAAGACACAGGCTGGAGAGGATGGCTGCTCTCCTCTGCTTCCATGTGGAGCACAGCACTTACCCCTTCCACAGAGTGCAGCAGCAAGTGGCCATCTGGGATGCCAAGAGTGGCCCTCACCAAACGTCAAACCCCCCAGAACCTGGACCTCGACTTCTCAGGGTCTGGAACTGTAGAAATAAGCTACAGCTGTCTGTAAATTACCCACAGTCAGATATTTTGTCATGGCAGAAAAAAAAAAGGCAGTTTCTCTTGGTATGTGTGTTTATAGGATTTGCTGTGGATTCAAGTAAATATTTTACACAGTCTATTATTAACATTAAATTTAGATACAAAGTTAAAGCCCTCCAATAAAAAAAAATGAAACAATAGGTCTCTGATTCTTTGTCTACAAAGATATATATCCTCAGAATAAAAATAACTATAGCAAAGTTTTACACTAAATTCAACAACCATGTTGTTAACAACAATAATGGTATCATTTTTTAAACTATTAAAGATAAAGTAATTAGTAATTGTTATGTCATTAGACATAAAATGCTCAGCATAAGAGAAATCAAATTAAATGTAAAATAAATAAGTAAAATCAGTAAGAACTATTCATCATGAGTCCAAAGTATTTCACGATAAAGATCCCAAAGAAGTAAAGAACACTTAGATCATATCTCAGCATAATAAAAGCTATATGGAACCCCTTGTCCAGAACTGAGTAAGGGTTAATTTACACATCAGAAGGACTAAACCTATAGAACCTATAATTAGTACATCACTGCTGGGATATGAAGAGAGGGCTCAGCAGTTAAAATTACTTCCCCCTCTTCCAGAAGACGCACGTTTGGTTCCCATCTCCCAAACCAAGTGGCTCACAACCCCCCCTGAAGCTCCAGGTCCAAAGGATCCAACACCCTGCTCTGGCCTCCGGGAGTACCTGCACATACATGACAATCAATTGTAGACACACACATGCACACATACAAAGAAATTCTTTCTTTTTAAGGCATCATTCCTAAGACTGTCGTGGGCTGGAAAACATAAGGGGACTGTCTAATGCCAAATTCCTGGCAGACACACCTGCAGGAAAACAGCACCATGTGCTAGAGTCAGAGAGCTTCTAACTTACAAATCAAAATCTAATTCAAAACAAAATCTTCTTTGTAATTCGGTTGGAGAATGCAGGAATGGTTCACTGACATTTCCATCTGTCAAAGAAAAATCAGCCAAAATGTATAATTAAGATACTTATTTATCCCTTGAGGCTTGAGAGTCATTTTGTGTGATATCGCCTAAGTCAGCAATTTTCCCGATAAACAAGACATCTGGAAAGTTCTGTCTTTTGTATGTTAATATTTTACTCACGTGAGACACCACAGAATAAAGCAAGAATATCCACCTTAAGCATTTAAGGATGCATGACTGACCAACCAGCTGGCACCCATCTATGGGAGCTCTGGAGCCCCAGGGTCAGTCACACTTCTAGAAACACTGAGGATGTAATGCTCGGGGCAAGAGAATTCGGACTCTCGCTTTAAGAGTGGAAAGTTAGATAGGAGTGCACACTACCTAGGAAAATCACAACTCCACTCTGCATTCCTTTCAATGTGCAGCCTTCATGACTGACTGTGCTTCCTAATGCTTCGACCTTTGAATACAGTTCCTCATGTTGTGGTAACCCGCAACCATAAAATTATTTTTGCTGCTGCTTCATAGCTAACTTTGCTACTGTTATGAATCATAATGTAAATATTTTTGGAGATGGGGCTGCCAAAGGGGTCGCAATCCACAGGCTGGGGACCTCTGATTTAGTCCTACTCGGGAGAGTGAAAAAGCTGAGTGTTTTCTTCTGTAAGTCCACTGTGCTGTTTTTCTCCTTGAAATATCTTGTTACCATCAAAAGTATTTTAGTTCTACTGAAGAAGAAATTTCTTATTAGCCTCGACCAACAAATGGTGGTTAAGGCCATTGAGATCTAATAAAAGGGTAACATCAGCAGTGTTTATGTCCCTGGAATGGTACACCAGTGAATGTGCACCCCACTGAAAGCAGATTTGCAGGAAAATACACAATGATAGAAACATGGACACAGACCAAATAATATTTTCAGATGGAATGTCTGCTGTTGGCAAATGATATTCTATCAGACAAGATCACACAAATAACATATTCCAACAATAATCGAGAAAATCATCGACAGCGAAAGGAATGGCATGAGTTTCATGTTCTCTCCCCCTGGGATAGTAAAAACATGGACAGTCTAACTAATGAGTGGACCGTTTGCTAACACACAGAAACCAGAATGTGTGGAAATACAGCGGCACCCACGCTTTCCCAATATTGAGCATGTGGTGCATAAATCATTGTGTATAATGAAAGAGGAAAAAAAACAAAACAGTGACCTGTTTGGCAAACACACCAAGACCTCAGTTCAGAGTCTTAACTGACACAAAAATAGCACGGCTTCCACACAGGGATGATCTGCGTGTCAGTAAGCAAACAGAGTCAGGAGGCAGACAGGACAGTGTGCTACCAAAGGTCGCACGTCATCAGCTCCGTGTTTATCTTAGAAGGCCTGCCTATGCTTTCATGGTATGTCTGAAGAAAGTGCTAAATGGTCATCTTCAGTTATTTTCTCAAGTAAAAGTGTAAGCTTTTATGTGCATTTTTCCAAGAGTATTATAGTGAACTTAAATGTTCAGCTGAATTAATTTTGATCTTCCACCAATGAGCTTAGAAACCAAAGAAATAAATACACAAACTGTAAATATGAAAGAGATGTTGAGCATGGGGACAAGCGTGGCGTGAGCAGGTGAAGCTCGTATATTACTAAAGACAGAGAGATGACAAGAGGCAGATAGATGATACATACATATATACATACATACATAGAGCTAGCTACCTAGATGATAGATAAATAGATGATAGGTTGATACAGACAGACAGATAGATGTACAGATATATATACACAGACCTAGAGAGATGGATAATATAGACAGACAGATACATAGTGATAGAAGATAGATTATAGACAGATAATAATAGATAGATGATAGATGTGATTAATTTATAGATGGTAGATAGATATGATTAATAGATTAGATAGATAGATAAATAGATGATAAGTAATATATAGAGAGAGAAACAGAGTGATAGACTGTGAATCACATTCACTCTCAAAGATACCGATTTTTCAAAATCATTAAAATTGAGTTGAACTGCTATAACATTTTCCAAGGCAGCACTGTATACAGCGAGGGCTTTCATCTAAACAACCAGTGGCTAGAAACATGCGGGTGCATCATGGGGTACAGATGTGTCTGTTCACCGATCACAGCAGCAAGCTCTTTGTTTTCCTGTATCAGAGGTAAAAGCTGTAGTCCTTGTTTTTCCTCATTTTTAACTGACTATAAATCCCTGTCCTCTACATGTCTCATTTTTTTCACTGTTTACATAATCACAAGGTTTGTGCATGTGTGTTTGTGATGCTATCATTTGTGGTTGCAGGCAATGGAAACATTAAGGCAATGGTAACGCCAACTGAGCCGGATGATTTGCTGTGGTAGGGACATAATCTTTGAGACATAAAGGCCCCAACAACACTAGTTTTCCTCACAGATGATCATAGTAAGCCTCCATGAGCTGGGTCACAGACCTCCCAACCATGTTTAATCTTCCTGTGGCTTTTGGCTAGAATTACCTTGTTTATGCAATGCCCAGTTTCTTCATGAAAATTTTCAGGAATGTTTTTAATGGTTACAATCGTTCTTGACAATTTCATACATCTATTTGGTGTGTTGTGTTTACGCTCTCCCACACCCTCTTATATCTCCCTCTGAACCCTGTCATCCTCATCCTCATAGGGCCCACTCCCACATTTATGCTCTTCTGTCTTGTGAATTGCTGGCTTTAATCAGGGCCATTGACACCTAGAGGGCTCCCTATTTGGTACAAAACTGAAAGCAATAACTGTCCCTCCTCCAGAATCCATCAGCTACCAATAGTTCAGCAGGGAGGGTTAGGACCCCCTGCGTCCCTTCCTGGCCTGTAATTAGCAGTTGAGAGGCCCAATCTTGCGCAGGCCCACTGCAGGCAACCACACCTGCCATGAGGTCATGTGTGCAGTGGCTGTGTCACGCCCAGAAGAAAGCATTTTGTAGCCCTGCTCTGTCTTCTAACTCCTACATCCTTCTATTCCCATTTCCACACTGTTCCCTGAGCTTTCGAAAAGATGGCATAAATGTTCTGTGTAAGGATATCCTAAGCATCTTGCATAGAATCAGTCTCTGCATTCCCTGCTGCTCCCCGAACCATTCACTGCAAAGAGGACCTTCCTGATTCAAGATAAGAACAGCATTTGGTGCTTTATTAATTCAGCTAACAAACAATACTGAGTTCCCTCCCAGGGTCTAAAATCTCAGTCCTGAGAGATTTACCAAGTCCACAGTTCCAGGCTCCTGTGGAATGGGCCTCAAATCCAATCGGAGAGTGGCTGTTACCTCCATAGCAGACGTGCAACTCCAGCACCTTGGCACGTTGTCATTGC
Organism: Pachyuromys duprasi; assembly: GCA_028658305.1. Lineage (NCBI taxonomy): Eukaryota > Metazoa > Chordata > Mammalia > Rodentia > Muridae > Pachyuromys > Pachyuromys duprasi. The sequence goes on along the minus strand of CM053743.1, from coordinate 15,010,925 downwards.
CATTTGCAGGGTTCACATCTGGGTTTTAGTATGGATAGCAGAGCATCTTCCAGCCTGTGAAGGAGGAAGCAGCAGGTCAGCTCCAGCTCAGCTGCAACCAAGGTGTGCGGGGTCTCTAGCAGTTCGGCCTTATCCTCTAGTGCTGTAGGTAACCAAGAGGAATGGCAATGCCCTGTATTGCTGGGAGAGCCTCTGGGATCTCCTTACCACAGCGTTCAAAGGCTTAGCTAGAGCAAAACAACAAGACCTTTTTTAAATGGGAAAAGAAATCAAAGTCTCCTTATTTGCAGATGATCTGATTTGATGCATCAGATTCCTAATGACTACATCAGAACACTCCTAGAGATGAGTTTTCTTTGCTGAAAGTGTTTAACCTTCAGCAAAGAAACCAGGGAAACAATCCCATTCACAAGAACCTCAAAAACAAAGTACCTTGGATATAATAAACGTAACAAAGGAAGTGAAAGATCTGGAAAATGAAAACTTTAAAACACTACAGAAAGAATGCAGGAAGACACCAGAAGATGAAGGGACTCCCTTGGGCAAAGCTAATAGTGTAAAATTGGCCAATCTACCCAAAAACAATCTACAGACTTGATACAATCCTAATCGAAATTGCAACTTCACTCTTCACGTAAACATTTTAGAAACAAACAAACAAAAATTACAAAAGCACCACATATGGAAAGCAGTCCTGAGAAGCAAGACTTCAGTAATACTACAGAACTATCATGATAAAAAGAGCATGGTCTGAGGGGCTGGAGAGATGGCTCAGTGGTTAGGAGCAATGACTGCTCTTCTAGACGACCTGAGTTCAAATCCCAGCATCCATTAATCTTTTTTAAAAATGGCTTGGCACAAAAGAACAGATATATAAATCACTGAGGCAGAACAGAGGACAGAGACACAGGCCCACGCAACCATAACTACACGATGTTTGACCAAAAGGCCAAAAATGCACACCAGAGAAAAAGCAGCCTTTTCCACAACTAGTGTTGGAGAAACTGAACCCAGATATGTAGAAGAACGAAACTAGATCCTTCTCGATTTCTGCACACAAAAATGAACTCCAGCCGGGTCAAGAACGACAACAGAAAACCTGAAACTCTAATGCTAGAGGAAAGAGTAGGGAGCGAACCGCAAACTACAGGCCGAGGTGAGAGCTTCCTCAGTGGTCTGTCAGTTGCTCAGGAAAAAAGGCCAAGAGCTGGTAAAGGGGCCCCAGGAGGTTCAAAGACTTCTGTGCAGCGAAGGGGACTGTCCATCTAGTGCAGAGGCAGCCCGCAAAACACAAGAGGATCTTCACCAGAAATATCTGAAGGTGATCAGCTGACTTGCCAACAGCACCTAAGCTGTCTTTCCTTAAAAGGCTTACGTTCTAAATCAGGTATGCCGAGCTTGAAAGTTAGCAAGTAAATAAAAACAGACCAATGCCTAAGCCCCCCCGACATCCTTGCAGTTACCCCCAGAAGATGCCTTTCATTCACCTCACTTTCCTCTCTACTTTGAGGAGTTACTGTTACTAGTTTTACTGGCTCTTTGATCACCTCCCCCTGGGGTAAGTGCACCCTTGCCAGTCCTGATGAGACCTGATTGGCTAGGGTCAGATAGAAGGAGAGGAGGACCTCCCCTATCAGTGGACTGGGGGGGGGGGGGGGCATAGGGGGAGAAGAGGGAGAATGGGTGCGAATGGAAGGAGGTGAAGGGGGCTACAGCCAGGATACAAAGTGAATAAATTTAAATTAAGTAATTAATTAATTAAAAATTTTAAAGTAAAAATAAAAAAAAAAACAAAACAGGATCTAGTCCTGTGACATCTAATGACATGTCTCCACTGAGAAGCCACACCAAAAACTGTGAACAAGAATGGCTAGAGTGTTGATCAGGGCTCAGACACTTTGGCTGCTTGATTTTTTTTTCTTCAGAAGAAAAATTCAAAGGTAGAAATTTTAGAAATCCAACTTGAAAGTGCTCAGTCTGGTCAATCTCTCATTAATACCAAGAACAGAAGGAGAAAGACATGTAGCTACATACAAACCGTGTACCAACAGAATTCATTTATAGCTGTCTATTGATTAAAGTCTTTGAATATGGAAGCCAGAGGGTATTAGTTATGGGGTGGATCAGGACTGAAGAGCAGAAAAGTACGTTAAACTAAGAGTGAGAAGCTGAAGGATTCCAGCCTAGACTCAAAGGAGCTAGGCTTAATTAGGGTGACATTCCAAACGTAAGCTGGAAAAGCAGTGAGTGGGAAGATGAAGCTGAGGGGGTGCAAAGCGCTTTGCCAGTGTGTTTTTAATGCCCTGGATCAGTTGTGATTTAAAAGCTCAAGAAAAGCTGGAGAGATGGCTCAGCAGCTAAGGGTGCTTGCTGCTCTTCCAGAGGATCCAAGTTTGGTTCCTAACACCTGCACCGGGCTGCCTTACTACTCCCGGACTCTGCAGGCAGCTGCACACTTGTGGCATGCACACATGCACATGCAAACAGAATAAAAATCAGTCCTGAAAATCAAGGAGTCCTCCACACAGGTTGGCAAGTCTAAGCAGAAACTTCTTCCTTGATTGTAATCCGGAGATTTTTAACTTCCTCTAGAGACCTGAATGCCACTGTGGGTCAGGGATGGACTTTAGAGTTGGAGTTCTATGCGTCAGGCTCCCTTGCTTAAGGAGAGCAAGCAGAAGTTGGCAAGAGAGTAAGCTCTAACCTTATTCACGCCCTCTCGGTGGTTCTCATCCTTCCTGCTGCCGTAGCCATTTAGACAGTAAACACAGCCATCGCAGCAAAAGCATTTTCCACCATCTCACTCCTGTGACTCTTTTCCCTGGCTACAGTCTAAGGAACTGGCCACAGCCCAGTGGGGCTCTTCCTCATGGGACTGGATATGATGATACGGAAGAATGGGAGGGTGCCATATGGTTCAGAGCACACTGTTATCTGTGAAATTCTGAATTAGCATGTAGGCTACACTTCTAGTAGCACTCAAGGAGCAGAAAGGCCCCTGTCATGAAGTTTACATGACCATGGGAGACAAACAAGGAAGATAAATGAGCCGGACCCCCACTGTGTCAGAAACACTTGGGGGTCTCTGGCACAGGGCTTTTTAAGCTCTGACCCTCTGTCACCCAAGAAATTGCTATGTGCTGTCTGGCATACAGGTCTATAAAACATGTACAAATTATATATTTACTGATAATAAATCATAAAATTATTTTAAATTGTTCTTTGACATATATCTAATTTTACCATTTTTATTGCATATTAAAACAAGTTTGCACACTAACGAGATGAATGTTTGTTCTTACTTAGAGAATTAAACATACCTGAATATTTGGTAATGTAATATGTAGACTATCTTCAGAGTTTCTTAGAGCATACACACACACACGAGTTCTCTTCCTTTTCAGCATTCAGATAGCCCAGTGTTAGAATATCCAGAACCTATTGTGTAAGCCAATAAATAAGCCATATATCTGATTTGTATACATGTGAGCACACACACATACGCAATCAGACCTTTTCCTCTCGAGACCCTGTCTAATACACTTTCCCAGCGCGTTCTCCCATACTCCAGCTGGGCTTCTCAAGACCATCTCCCATATTTAGAATCACACACAAAACCTTCTCTAAGATTTTGCCTCTGAGGAAGATGTAATCCAGGGGAGGGGGAGAGGAAGCACCGAGTGTGTGGAACTTTATACCAAACAATCAGAAGAGGATTCACTGAGCTGTGTTGGAAGATGAGACTTGAATGAAAAGATGATTTTTTTTTTTTTTTACTTTGAAGCAGGGTCACTGTCAGACTCCCAGATACATCGTAAACCGCTGGTCCAGACTGCAAGGGCGGACTCCTGTTCTGGTGTTTGAAAATGAACTGCCTATCCCTAATCACCTGGTGGGGTGATTGGCTCTTCACTGCCTAAGCAAAACATTTATTCTCCTTTACAGCCTTTGACAGAAATGTTGGTGGCGCCCGTAGGACTTTGTGGCCTCATGTCAGTGCCTCGGTTCAAGGCCACAAAGCTGGCTCAATACTGAGACACTCTCTCCCAGGGGGGCTCTCAACAAACTGTCATGAGCGCACATGTAAACGTGGCATGGATTCATGTCACATCCACTTAAAGCCGCTACAGGATAAGATGTCGCTCCTGCTGAAGAGAACAGGGACTCTCACAGGAACAACAACAACGAAAAAGAAATCCAGAACGGTAGCGCATACTCTTTAACAGTAACAATGTATCTTCCTCCCCTTGTCAACAAAGTGTGGGAAGTGTCCTGCCTTGTTTCCCTGTCCTATCCTACTCTCATCACAGGGTAAAAATCCGCCAGTCAGGGAGTATCATGCCGCCACCAGTGACAAGCCAGCCACCCACCCGTGTCTCATATAAGGGAGAGAAAGCAAACAAGAAGGCAGCTTGAACATGATAGGAGGCCTTTCAAAATGCTAACCCTCCTTGAGGCAGTTGATAGCTGCTGGGAACCGGAGCATCTGGTTTTCATTTTTTTTCCAGGGCTGTGGTCCTTGGTAGATACCTGTGCTCCGGCATGTGGCCCTGAATCCTTGTGCAGCAACAGTGAGGCTCCATGGGTTGGTTAGTGTGTGTGTGTGTGTGTGTGTGTGTGTATTTCTGTGTATGTTTATCTGTCTCTGTGTGTATCTCTCCCCCTCTCATATGTGTATTTCTGTTTGTCTGTCTGTCTCTCTCTCTCCACCCTCTTTTCCTCCCCCCCCCCCCCTGTGATGATGTTGGAGGAAAATGCAGCAGGGGTCATCTTGGAGAAGTTGAAGAGGGATTAGGGGTTATACACACATACAAGAGCAGGACACTTAAGCTCAGTTAAATATGCTTTATTAATTTTAAGAGTAATTTAAAAAGTAAGGCAACTGTTACACATACTCCAAGATAAACTTATGGTTAACAGTCTCTCTATGTAAAATTTCACATATTGCACTTCGTAATAGAAAAAAGATTAAAAAGAGCATTTGGAGACACCAAATATTTCTATATAGACTAAATACTGCTTAAATTAGGAATTTAAATTTTAAAAGTTTAAAAGTTTGGATAATCAAAATTAGAAAAACATGTATGAACAATAATCTGAAATACTGATATTTATAAGTTAAATATTAGACATATTCTGAATATCTGATGATATATAATTATTGAATCAATTTGGTAAATATTTTTCATGGAATCTGTGTCACCATTAAAATGTTTGTGAAGAGTTTATATATAACATGGAAATATTTAAATATTAGTGAGAAAGTAAGATTAAATATTAAAGATTGGAGGATGTGCTTTAAAAAAAAATTCTCAAAGAATAAATTTTGAAATTTTCAAGTGCTATCCTGATGACTACGGGGAAATCAGAAGACCCTAGACTTCCAGAATATGCAAAAATCATATTCCTTCCTCTACTTGGGGATAATCCTCTGTCCCTCCCTTCCCTCCTTCCTTTCCCTTTTTCCCCTCCATCCTATTTCCCTCCTTCAGAGAAAAAGCCTCCACTCAGGCCTGTGCCTGAGAGCACTCACTGTCTGCACGCCCTGGCTGTTCCTTCTGTCACACCAAGATAGGACTTCCTTTGCGCCAAGCATCACTTTAGTTCAACCCAAACTTACTGAAGGACTTGATCATAGATCTGTATAGACATATTTGTTGCAAAAGCACACCATGGATATGAAGTCAGAGAGAGAAAGATGACAGGTTCTTAGCGGCACTGAGCTCTTCTGTTTCAGCCTTCAGAACTCGGGGATTCCTCCTCCTGGGCCTCCCTGCAAGCCCCCACCTCTGCTGAGACATGTTCTATTAAGGGCTGGTCGCTCCAAACAAGATAACCCGTTCCATTTTCAAACACTTGTCACGTTATTGTTTATATCAACACAAATGTGCCTCCTCATCATCCCTTCTGGAACTAAAACCATACTCTTCCTCCTTGTAGTAAACACTTTTTCCCATCAACATCCTCTTGTGGGGCGGCCTTCCTTATGACACAGGGTGGCCTGCACTGTCCTTGTAAAACTGGACTGAAAACTATATTTGAAGTGGTCTAATAAACAAATACATAGTTAGGATTCTAAACCAACAGTTCCCTGATTGTCTTCCTTCTTTTGCTTGGTTTTCTCTGAGGTTTCCTTGTTTACCCATCAGCTGAACACCCTGCCCCGGGCTCTGCTATCACCCCCTGATATAACCTCAGGGCTGTATGTTTTCATAAAGAAACTCATCACTCAAGCATGCGTTCCTCAGCTTTGTACGCTCTGGCAATCCCCTTATCCTCCCTCTATCTTTGACTGCAAGACTTGCCTAAGTCAAACACTAAATAAACATCCTAAGTGAATATCCCTTAGGCTCAATCAAATTCAACATGTCCAAAACAAGTATCAGCATTTCACCCCATATATTCTGTTTTCTGTCTATAAGCCCTACTCTGGAAAATAACTCCATTTCTTCCCCACCTGGAAATTACTAGAATATATTTCAAGGCTCTCAACTTCTGCTTGTGGCCCTAGTCCAAAGGTTCAACAGCTCTTGTCTAGAAAGGAAATCCTATCATTCTTTAAGTGATTTCTCTGCTGTTTATCCTCCAGTGCATTCTAAAACGGTCCTGATTCATTCCCCTGAAATGACACATGGTGGAGATGCCAGTCCATTGCTAACAGTCTTTGGTGGCAGAGAGCAGGGTTGTGCGGTGAGGCTCTGGTGGGAAATGGTGCTGAACAGGTAGATATTGGACATATCAAGAGTTATATAAAAAACTACAAATGAAGCCAGGTGGCACACACTTATATTCCCAGCATTAGAAAGCTAAGGGTGGAGGAGAGGTTACTTCAGTGAGATTGCTTCTGAAATAAATAAATGAATAAATTAAAAATGATTTTAAAAATGATGTTACGGAGAATCCTCCCCACCCCCCACCCCAGTGGCCTGATCACTAGTTAAAACTTTGGAATTCTAAGCCAATAGTTCTTATACTCTGTCCCATTTTTTTTCTAAAACAAGAAAAGTCAGAATTGACTCTAGAAAAAGAAACTAAACCCAGAAGGAAAGATAGTAGAGACCAAAAGTAAGCAAAGTCAAGAAGAGCAATATTTGAAATTCTGAAGAAGTTCAGGATGGGAGCAATTGGAGCCACGTGTCTACGGTAAGTGGAACTCAGAGAAGAGCAATGTGCAAAGGGCTCCTGAAGCTGTTGCAGTGTGAATAAATGCCATCTCTACTTGGCACTGTCCAAGAGATTACAAAATATTTTAAGTGTTTTTCAAATATTTTCTATGTCAGATTGGTGAATATCTAACAGGGAAAATTCCTAAATTTAGAACAAAGAAGTTCAAGGCCACCAGGAAAATATATACATACACACACACACACATGTATACATACAAAAATATATACACATATATGTATATACATAGGCATGCCTGCAAAACCTGTTGAATACTTAGTTTTTTAAGATAAAATTTATTTAAGCTGTCATAGCTAAAGTATGACTTCCCAGTGCCCTGTCCCACCTAGTTCTCAACCAAGGATAAGAATTACCAGTCACATCTTGATGATACAGTTTAAAGAAAACAATCTGATTTCAAACTTACATGGTTCATGCAATGTGTTCTCTCTGCTATAAACGTTTATCTGTTATACATCAGAACCTGGGCCAGGCATCTTCCTCTGGCGTGCAGCTCAGCCACTTCACTAGACCTACGTGGAATTCACTCATGATGCCGGCCCTGCTGTTATGCCAAGACATTATGCCAAGACATTCTTGCGCCTCTGTCACAAGAGCTTCTGCCTTCAACTGGCAAAGACCCAACAGGCAACCTGAGATGGACAGACAGGGCTTCTCAGTAAACACTGCCTCAGGTATGAGAGAAACGCCTCTTCATTTGCATTCTGCACCCTCAGAGAGACAGGGACAGGCACTTCTGGCCCCAGGAATGAGAGTCTGGTCAGCTTGCTCTTAGAGGATTCCTACTGTCAGGGGCAGCCATCAGGTTGCACTTGAAGCTTGTCAGCTGCAGCCTAAGGAACACCACCGCAGTTTTTAAGCAGTTCCTATGCAGGAAGAGCATCTCTATAGCTCACTATGAGCTCAAATAAACCAAGTGACCCGACCCGGGCTCTGTGGAGAGTCCACCCAGTTAGGAACCACTTGGGCTGGAAGGGGAATCTCACTTCTCTGTCAGGAGGGACAGGGTTTTGCTGCAAGAAACAGCTCACCTTACTCACCAGAATAAGTTAGGGAAAGTATTAGCTCATATCTCGAAAAGCTGTGAAGTTCAGGCTCATTTCTCTTCAGTTCTGTTTCCATGCGTCTATGCTAACTGTGGCTGTTTTGTATCTAACCTAAACATATCAAGAAGAGCAAGTATGAGTGTAAGGTGAAATCTCAGGGTCGTTTCAAGTGCAGGGAATCATATGAAAGAAGGGGGAGTTAGTGTGACCTGGAAAGGACAGGAGCTCCACAAGGACCAAATATATCTGGGCACAGGGGTCTTTTATGAGACTGTTTCTCTAACCAAGGACCATGTATGGAGATAACCTAAAACCCCTGCTCAGATATAGCCCATGGTAGCTCAGTATCCAAGTGTGTGCCCTAGTAAGGGGAACAGAGACTATTTCTGACATGAACTCAATGGCTGGCTCTTTGACCTCCCCTTCCCCCAAGGGAGGAGCAGCCTTGCTAGGCCACAGAGGAGGACATTGCAGCCAGTCCTAAAGATACCTGATAGGCTAGGGTCAGATGGAAGGGGAGGAGGACCTCCCTTATCAGTGGACTTAGAAAGGGGTGGGGAGGATATGAGGGAGGGAAGGTGGGATTGGGAGGGAATGAGGGAGGGGGCTACAGCTGGGATACAAAGTAAATAACCTGTGATTAATATAAAAAAGTAAAAATTATATTTAAAAAAGAAGAGCAAGTATCTATCTTGCGGCCTCTCTTTTAGTCAAAGAAATTATTCTAGGCCAGTCTCCCAGCATCTGGAAAATGACCCAAACTGTTGTGCAAGCAAATGGTCTAGCAGAGGGGATTGGGTCACTGTTATGTCACTCTGAAATGCCTTAGCATCCAGGGCAGGCTTATCTTTCCCAGGAGCTCAAGGGCTGAGTCACACACGTTCAACCCTGCATCTTAGAAGAGGGTGCCTGGGGGCGGGGTGGACACGCAAGGAGAAATGGCAGCGTCTGAACTTCCTGCAGCAGCTCTGTGTCCTCTGGCCATATCCTCAGCCCATCCATACTTTGAGGACCAGAAAGGAAGACAGTAGCCGCAGCAAAAAGGAGGGCCTTGAAATCTGGAGTGAGCAATAGGCCGTGGGCCTGTCTACATAGTTTAAATACAATTGGAAGGCCTTAGACCTACTTCATCTTCTCCAGGGATATGCCCGACTGTCAATTCTGTTTTCTGACAGAGTCTCTTAAAAGCTCTGTTCAGTTCTTTAGCGTTGAGGATGCTGAGTGATACCAGTAATGAAGTCATATTTTACAATACCTGTCTTTATTCTTCATTGTCATTAAATGGAAAACTCAGCTATTCAATATAATGATCAGCCTTTGATAAGATTTTTTAATGCTTCTAAATTGTAATAAAGCTTTAAAGACAAAGGTGCCCACAGCTTCATTCACCTGTCTCTTGAGTATAATGAATATATACAGGCAAAGAAGAAAGGGAATACAGGATTTTGGTTGTAGTTCTATTACCTCACTCATTTCCTTGTGGAAGGCTGAATAACTCTAAAGGAACAGCACATAATGCCAATAGTTATTGACTTATTGACGCTAAAGAAATATACAATACAATACGCAAGTATAAACTACAAAATGAAGTAGCCCACATAGGAAATATCACCAGTAACCACTGCAGTCAGAAGCTGGGTCAGTCTGCATGCACGTACATACTTCACAAAATACGAAAACACTTCTCGGGAAACAAAACACAAATATTACAAGTGAAAGCATACTACATTATGTTAGTGTGTTTTCTGTGGTATACAGAACAACTATGTAAGCCCAAATGCTGACAGCATACCTACAAAGGGGTGGGGGAAAACTAGAGTTCTTTCATTGGATCCTGCTTCTAAAATTTCTGAAATGTCTAAAATCATTCTCATTTGACCCCAGACCAGGGCTAATTTCCAAATGGGGTGTGCTCAAGTGTTAAAGTGAGATGTCCCATAGGCTCATCTGTCTGAGCACTTAGTCCCTGGGTAGTGACATTGTTTTGAGAAGTGGGGACTAGGTGGAGGAAATAGGTTGCTGGGGACAGAAATGGAGGCTTAGAGCCCATCCCCACTTCCTGTTTGTCATCTGCTCTCAGACAGTCGGTATGATGCCAAATATTCCTGCCACCACAGAGCTGTCTGCCATCATGACTTTCTGACCACAATGGACCCGTGTCCCCCAGTTCGTAGGCCTGACAAAATTGTTGCTTCCTTCCATTTCTGTCAGGTATTTGGTCACCGTGACAACAACAACAAAACAAAATACAGAAAGTTAGTGATAGAATTGGTTTGCAGGAGAGAAGCTGAGGAGTTTGGAGATGTGGTTCTAGCAAGGTCCTAAGATGATGTTTTAAAACCAGAATGCCAGCACAAATGTTCACATTAGGGACTGCGGTCTTGAGGTTTCAGTAGTCATTTGTGCGAGAAACCAGCAAGGAATCTGGCTGTGTTTGCCCATGAGCTAAGCTAAATTCACTAAGTTGTTTGGTGGAGGAGATTTCAAGATAGAATAAAATCCAAGTTCCGTGGGGGTTATTACTTACTTCCATCCAGATTAATAGTTACAAGATCACTGATATAGGAAAAACCCAGGGTTAGTGAGAAAGGGAGGGTGAAGCCAGGTAAAATGGAGAACAAGTGGCTATGAGTGTCAGAGAGAATTAGCATCATTAAGGAGAACACTAGGTCCAAGATGGAACAATACAAGTGACTGCTTAAACAGGGAGCCTTCATGGTGCTCTTCCCCAGTAGGGACACTGATAGAAGTATTTCCAAAGGTTTATCTGAAAGGCACACAGAGGCTACTGTATCTGCAGTCTTGGGAGTGGAGGAGGTATATCTCAAGATGGAAGTAGAACTTAGCACCACCCCTGCAACACTAGTTTTGTGGGCATGAAAAATGTAAGAGTAAGAGGGTCTAAGATGAATGCACCAAGGTGCGTGAAAGCTTCTAAGGCCAGATCAGGTTCCCTGGATTGATTTCTAGAGTGGGTTATGCATAAAGCTCTGAAGGCAGTGCTTAGATTGTAATGGAGACCCCAGAATATTAGCTATTCCAGAGATAGTGCACATTTGCCGAGGAGAGCTCAGGACAGTAAACTGAGCTGGCCCATGAGAGAGATGACCTTGAATAAAGGCCCATGACCTTCAAATGCCTCAGGTCCTGGAGTTGAAGGAGCAGACACCCCCAAGCCCACTATATCACAGCAGACACGGACTGGAGTTTGGTGTTTGTTTGCCTTGCTGGGATTTGATTTTGTTCGAGGCTGGCTTTTCATTGTTATCCTTGTGTTCCTCCCATCTGTAATAGGAATGTTTAGCCTGTGCCATTGTATGCTGGAAGTACGTATGTAACTGGTTTTGTTTTTGAAAGATTCACAGTTAAACAACTGCTTTGAATCTCAAGAAGAAAGACTGAACTGCTGAACAGTGTCAGAACTGAAGACTTCTAGGGCTTCTGAAGTTGAACTGAAGGCGTTGGCACATGAGATGGCTATTAGCCTATTGGGATCTGGCTGAAATGTGCTGGTTTGATTGTGAAATGTCCCCCATGAGCACATACGATTAAACAATTCAGATCCAACTAGATGATAGTATTTTGGGAGATAGATACTGCAGGAAGTATATCACTCAGAACAGCCATACTTTCTTACCAGAGCTGACTGTATCCCTTGAATTACGAGTTAGATACATACTTCCTTTCTTAAATCATTTCTTCAAGTATTTGATCATAGTGAAGAAAACTACAACAAGTGCAGGATGAAACAATACAAGAAACCTTAGAAAGACTTAATTTTGTCAACCATAACTTCTAGACCCCAGCTAATTTATTTATTTGGTTTATCAGCCTTGTCTAGTTTAAAATCCGATCTCTGACACATTAAGAGACTAGAGAAAGACCAGAAAGCTTTTACATCTGATAAATATTTCCATCAAAACAGCAACTTACAATATCATGTAAGTTTTCTAGGAATTAATAATGAACTTGCTGAGAAAAGATTTCAGTGAAATAATCCCTAAGAAACTAAAATATTCAGAAATAAACCTAAACAAAGAGAACAAAGACCTATTCTGTGAAAACTACAAACCACTGAAGAAAATTTTAAAATTCTAGAAGACAGAAAGAATTCCCATGCTCATGAATCCTAGAATTAGTAATATGAACATAGCCATATTACCAGAATTGGGCACAGATTTAATGTGATCCTCATCAAAATTCCCGTCTTTACAAAAATGGAATAAAAATCCAGATGTGATCACAAAAGACCCCAAACAGCCAAAGTAATCCTGAGCAGAATGAGCTATAACGCAGGAACCCAGAATGTGACTTCAAACCACACTATAGAAACAGAGTAGCAAAAGCAGCTTGGGGCTGCCCCAAAACAGGCACGTACACCAACAGAACAACCCAAGAAATAACCAAAGAAGCTACAGCCCCTGATTTCTGACAGAAGTGGAAAATATACACTGAAGAATACAGTCTCTTCAACAAATGGTCCCAATCCTTGAAATTTCCAGAATGCAGAAGCGAGACACTTTAAGACATAGGCAGAGGTAGGAATTTTCTGAACAGAAATCTAATAGCTCTAGAAACAATTCCAATAACTGACAAACAGCAAAGTGTGTATCATGTAAAGTGTGTTGCAAAGTAGCAACAATGTGTAGTGTAGTCTAGAGTCCATAAAAATGCAAAAAAATTTAAATGCTAAAGTAAGAATTATCCAGTCAATAAATCAGCAAATGAGTTCAAAGGCAGCACAATTGGATCAAGAGGCCAACTTGTGGATACATTCAAATTACTGGCTTTAGTTTTTAGATTTACTTATTGTATTTGCATAAGCACTTTGCCTACATGTATGTCCATGTGCCATGTACACGGCTAGTGTCCTCAGAGGTCAGAAGAGAGTGTTGGATCCCCTCATCCTGGAGTTAGAGATGGTTGTGAGTCAGCATGTGGGCACTGGGAATCGAACCTGGATCCTCAGTAAGAGTAGGCAGTGCTTTTAACCACTGAGCCACCTTTCCAGCCCACATTAAAAATATTCTTAACCTTGTAATTGCTGTAATAGAGAAGGCTCATCCAGGCTGGAGAGATAGCTCAGCTGTTCACGGCTAGGCTCACAACCAAAAATATAAAAGAAGGCTCATCCATTACCAAAGCCCACTGCTAGAACACAAGAAACCACAGACAGTAAGCAGAATCTAAACACCAGGCAATTGTAGATGGTTTGCAATAACCAGTACTTATCTTTTTCTTCATTTTCCTTCCTAAATAAATGTAATGGACAGAAATCAATAAACAGAAGGGATCATGATGTGGTAAATAAAAATAGTAAAGCAAAACTTCTAAAAAGAAAACACTGTAATTAGCTCTGTCTCTCAGGCTTAGCTTCCTTTTGCGGTGAGAACAGGCTCCTGAACACAACCCTGACCACACTTGCTGTTAACATGATTGAGTGATAATAAATCAATTTCCTCTACTTATGTTTCCCTTTTCAGCCTCTGGATGGGAAATAAGCACGAAGCTGTCAAGAAGAACAACTGAGACAGGCTAAACTAACCTGCCACTGACGACAGTCATTATAAACAATGTGAATGTGGCCCCACCTTGCTGCGTGTGGAATGAGGGGAGCCTCAGGAAGACAGGGGTGCGGTGAGTGGCGTCAACAGCCGCAGCTGCCTCCTGCTGTGTCCCTGCAGCTACTAAACCAGCTTTCTTATGCGCCCCAGAACCACCTGTCCAAAGGTGGTACCACTCCCACAGGATTAGCCCCCAGACCCCGGCATCAGTCATAAATCAATACCCAAGCAACACACCCAGGGGCCACACTGTAGAAGCAATTCTGTGGTTGATCTCTTCCCAGATGTCTCTAGTTTGTGTGAATCAGACAAAAGATAAACAGCACACTGGCCAAAAATAACTAAAACAGTTTTGGAAATTGTAAAGAACGAGGGGATTGCACCCCTTCTACATATCACCTTACTGGTATTTAATTACTAATATGTGACAAATGGACAATGGACTAGAACGGATGCTTTATGTACAACACAATATGATTATATAGGTATATATACATATATATACACGTGTATACTTATGTAACAAATAAAATACTATTAAATAACATTAAAACAATGAGCTCCAAATGGAAATTTATAATTTATGCATAATATAATTTAGTTATCCATTCACATTGTATTTAAAGTCCAAAATCCATATAACTAACTTAAATATTAAAACACTAAACATTGTGCAGGCAAATATAGATCATATCATTATGATCTAAGAGGAAGAAGCCATTCCTTAAATAAGACACAAAATGTAAGTCTTAAGAAAGTCTTAATGGATTTAGTTAACCTAGAATTTAAAAGCCTATGCACGGCCCCACCACTCCACTCTATTTCCACCTGGGGTATAATCTCCCCCGTCTCTCGTCTCCCTTTCAAGATACTTGCAAGCAGGTTCAGAGCCCTCTTGGGTGTGTCAGGTAATCTCTACCTGCCAGTATCCTTAGGCAACAGACTCACATGTGGCTCAGGAGCAGAGCACTAGCCAGGGGCCATGCTGGGTAAGCCCCCAAACACACCTCCTGGGCCTCTCATCCGCACAAGGCTGCTGTTTTTTTCTATTTATAAAGTAACACTTACAGATTCTAGAAACTGGGGTCCGATATGTTTGGACAACCATCAAGCGGCCTGCTTATGAAGAATTCATTTCTCATGGGCTTTCTCTGTAAACTCTCCACAGGGCAGTTTTCATTTCACAGATGTGAATCTTAAATTCATGCGCCTTAATTCCCTTTAATTGCCTCCCACCTTGAGCCAAGACAGTCAGACACTCCCATCTACAAGAAGCAGGACACAGAACAGAGAAGGGTGCTTTGTCCTCCTCAGCCTCTGAGTGTCCCGTGGAGGGAAGTGACACCCTGTCCCTGAGATGTGTGTCTCAGTTCCAGGCGGTGACTAACAGATGCAGGCTAAGTGGAGGGGGTGGGGGTCTGTGGGACAGCTGAAAACAATGGGGAGAGGTTTGGGGTACTAAAGATCATCTTCCAAGCTCTTCACCCATTAAGAGCTACAAATAGATCCCAGTTTTGAGCCAACCCTGGGAAGGAAGTTCGAGCAAATCCTTATCATTGCATACGGTCCCTAAATGGCCTTTTTCTCTGCACTATTATCCTGCATATGCTACAGCCCCTTACCTCTGGCCAACTGTTAACTCAAACAAGCTTACCCAGAATGATCCCCAATTCCTGCCTCTCTAACCCCCAGCATTATGCGCATCCCTCAGACATAAGGTGGGGGGAGAGAAGCTTGATTCTACACAATGCACAACCATGATAAATGACTGATTGAGACACAGCGCATTGCGTGTGCTGCCAATGGTGAATTCATCATCCTGACACAGTCATAATGCTCGACACTGCTGTCTGATTATGTCCCTCGACACAGGGCTGTGGTTACGCTGTGTATCTCGAGGAGACATAGGGCACTGGGGAGAGCAGCCTCACCTAAAGCCTCCGATGCTGCTCCCTGAGCAAACAAAGCCCCTTAAAGAAGAAGACATGCACAGGGCGAGGGCAAAGGGAGCTAGCACCAGGCTGAAATGGGAGCTAAATGAGGCTCTCCCCTGGGCCTTCTGAGGAGGCACTCACAGTGCCATCAACATCAGCGGTATCTGGGGCTGATGGATGGGCTGGTCGCAAAGGACTCTATTTGAAGCCGGGGACAGTCTCCTGGATGACACAATTACTTGCA
Organism: Pachyuromys duprasi; assembly: GCA_028658305.1. Classification (NCBI taxonomy): domain Eukaryota; kingdom Metazoa; phylum Chordata; class Mammalia; order Rodentia; family Muridae; genus Pachyuromys; species Pachyuromys duprasi. The sequence continues at coordinate 14,994,952 of CM053743.1, read as the reverse complement.
GACATGAATGACTCTCAGCCCCAAATGCCAAAGAACTAGTAGGCCAAGGTAAGCCAGAGTCAAGTGTCAAGGAAAACCCGCAGACTTGCTTTCTTTCTCTCCAGTTTGCTGCCATGTGTGTGCACCTGTTCACATAAGCATGCTCATGTGCAGCAGACATTAAATGATGACCAAAAAACACCAAGTGCAAAACTCACTGTTTTTGCTGAGGTTTCCCACTGGGCGCTCTCGTCACTCATTCTCTCCACAGTTGTTGGTGTGGTCAGTTCGAACGCATTAAAAACATGTTGGTGTCACATGAAAGAAAGAGATAAGGCACTTCCGGCTGGAATCATTTAACCAAAAGTGAGTCCAGAAATGAATTCATGTTCCGTGTGTCTCTGTCCTGTTGTCTGTCTGTGGCATGTCTGTCCCTGCCTGAAGGTTGTCTTATGTACCTGTTCTTGTCTGTGTCTGCTGAGCATATGACGATGTGTGCCTGTCCCTAACAAAGGACTTTGTTCTGCATTTATTGAAGGGCACCTAGGGCACCACCTGGGGAAGGAATGACAGACACTTTAACAGAAATCTTTAACAGACATTAAAAAATTTTTTTATTAATTACAGTTTATTCACTTTGTATCCAAACTATAGCCCCCTCCCTTGTCTCTTCCCAATCCCACCCTCCCTCCCTCTTCTCCTCCCATGCCCCTCCCCTAGTCCACTGATAGGGGAGGTCCTCCTCCCCTTCCATCTGACCCTAGTCTATCAGGTGTCATCAGGACTGGCTGCTTCCTCTGTGGCTTGGTAAGGCTGCACCCACCCCCTCCATGGGAGGTGATCAAAGAGTTTTATAGAAGATTAAGTCGCAGACTCTAACTGACTCGGATAACAAATGGCAAACAAACAGCAGTATTTATCAAGCAGCAGCCACGTGCCGTGTCCAACATTTCTTGTGGATATGCACTTTTGAAGACTGCTTTCAACCTCTACTTTTGCTATGGAAAGCCAATGATTATCACACATTATCACACACACACACACACAGCTCAAAAACATGTGAGGACTCGTTGTCATCCAACAGAGGTGGCACACAGTCCTGTGGTGGTTGCCCTGCAGATCTGCACAGAGAACTCTGCACTCTGGATCCTGGAAGGCCACACCCACCGGCACAGGAATAACTGAGAAAATATTGTTTTGTCCCCTGTGATTCAAAAGCTCTGTTTTCAGCTAACCAAATTCGACACTGACAACAAGGAAGGTTGTAAAAGAGATGGGGTTTGCTTCTTCTGTAACCTCTCCGGATCCTTCCTCCTTTCCCACCAACTGAGCACCAGACAGGCCCTTCAGGGAAATTTCTGATATTGGTCATTGCCCACTGTTGTGTGACAAAACTTTCCCTGAGAAGTTATAACACACATGTCCACTCACCCCAGATAGGGAACCCACAACAGAGCAAAGAGCAGATACCAACAAAGTCCCACTCGGTGAACCATGAGTTTTATTGAGGTTACTCACGGGAATATGGTGAGGGGTTCCAGGAGCAGAAATGACTCAGACATTTTGACATGGCAGCTCACAAACCTGGGGACCTGGCGCACACTGTGCATCCTGCATCCTGTTGAAGAGCGTCTTTCCAGCTCCCTCTGTTGCTCTAAAGCTCTTCCAGGCAGCTTGGCAGGTTTCTGCTTCTTCCAGGAAGCTGGCCTAGTCTCAGAGTCTTCTTTGCAGCTTGGCTCGCTTCAAAGTCTTCTTTGTAGCTCAGTTTTGCTTTGTCTGAGAGGGACTGTCTGCTTGTATTGCTTACTCTGGCAGAGAGGGTGAATCTGGTCAGTTTCAGGGACTTCCTGAAGCTGTTTTGAGTTACTTACCTTCCTGATTAAGTAGCTTCCCCACAGGATATAATGTTTAAATCTTGAGGAAATTGTTACACAACAGCCACTCCACCAATAAAAGCCTAAGTTTTATTCACAAAACTTAGTGAGTGGCTTGTTTTAAATGATGCTGTGCAGATGTGAAGACAGAAATACAACTCAGCCCTCATTTGTAAGGTGCCATAAGGGTCGTGATTAAGACATGCCGCATAGGAAGGGAGCTTTGGGGACTTTCTGCAGGGAAGCAGATCTTCAATTAGTGAATGAAAGCCTTTGTGCCTTGTTCAATGTATTTCAAGCATCAGTGAGTAGGTAGAAGGGACTGGGGAATACAAAGAAGTGTCCTGCCCCAAATTCTTAAAGCCCACATTGGAGCTGCAGAGAATTCAGGCATTCGGACACTTTCTTATTCCACCTATGTACAGCGTTGGTCTGTGGCCATGGCCTGCAGAACAAACCAAACATGAGCAGCCCACAGCAGTGTTGAGCATGTGCTCCTGAAATCCTGCTGTGCATAAAGGATGGTTTTTAATTTGCCTGCACATTCCCAGAAAAAAAAAAGGTTTCTTATTTACAGATTAATCCAACGTTCTGTTAATAATGTTCTCTGGGCTCGTTATTCAATGTGGAGATCGCCTCTGTTCTGCCTACACCTGCTTGGCTCCCTTGTCTCTGAATCACGTGTCAGGGAACTCAGGGCAAGCTCTATGCGGAAAGACTCTGCATCTTGTATTTGTTTCGTCTGCAGAAGGGAGGTAACAATACCTCCCAGGGAAACTGAGAGGCTTAGGTTAGATAATGCGTGGCACCAGTACTTTAGAAAGTTCATTTCTTCCAACAAGCTCCGGGCTTTTCTGAGATATGACAATAAAGTCCTATGCTGCATTTCATGGAAGAGTTATGAATAATTATCAGCTGCTTATAACACCTCTCCAGGCAGCTATAAGTCGGCCCTTGCGCACATGTGCTGCAATGGAGGGCGCTAACCTAACGGCCTAATTGAAAAGGCAGCTGTGCAGCATTGCCATTATCTTCTAAACAGCGTCAGTAAGTTTTCTGCAAAGGACTAGACAGTAGGCATTTCAGGCTTTGCCAGTCAAGAAATGATGTCCCCAGGGCTGGGGAGATGGCTCGCTGAGTGTGAGCACAGGATAGTCAAACAAGAGATGTGGAGTTTGACTCGCCAGAGCCTGTGTAAAAACCATACATGGCCAGCCTCGGGGAGGGGGGTTAAGGAAGGTTGATATGGGGAGCTCACTGGCCAGCCATTTCTGCTAGCAACCTTCAGGTTCAGTTAGACACAGTGGAGGGCAATAGAGGAAGACACCCTATGTGTACATATATGTGTACAGTACATATGTATACACAGTCACATACACCCACATGTGAATGTGAACATATACATCACACAGACACACCAAAAAACAAACATTCTTAATTCTTAAATAAGTGTTTTAATAGAAATGCTAACCCGTTTTTGGTTTTTTTTTTTTGTTTTTAAGTTTTACATTCTAAAATAAAATAAAAACAATTCCTGGCTCCAGGATGATATTTGGCCCTGGAGCCTGTACTTTGTCAGCTCCTGTTCTGAAAAAAAAAAAAAATACAGCTTTCTCCTGAGAAATCCCACTAACAAAATCAAGAGCTGTTTGAATGAAAGCACACACACACACAATCTGTGAATCCTACACCATACCTATTTTCATTAGAAATGTCCCACCTGCCTCTCTCTGCACACCTCCATTCACAAGTCACCTGTTAGTACTAAACATACCTGCTCCATCAAGAGAAGCTCAGTGAGTCATTAACATTGAAATAATAATGTATATTCTCAAGTGGCTTTTTGTTCGCATGGAAATCTTGAACAAGCTACAAAAAAAAAAAGAAAGAAAGAAAGAAAGAAAGAAAGAAAGAAAGAAAGAAAGAAAGAAAGAAAGAAAGAAAGAGAACCAAAAGAGGAGGGAATGAACAAGGGTTGTTCTCTGCAGAAACCTGCAATGTTTACTAATTCCAGATCGATCTCTTGGGGGAAAGATTGGGGATGGAAAGGTAATGAATATGTGTGTTTCACCCTTTTCACTACTAACAAATAAACTAAACCCGTGGTGAGGCGTGCAGCTGCTGAGCCCTAACCTAAGTCTCAACAGGGTGTGACATGGCCAGTTGTTTAGCCTCAGTGTTTCTCCGCCTAGTTTTCTGATAAACACAGATTGTGTCTAATTTGTCCCAGGGTGTTGTTGTGAGAACTAAATAAGACTCCGGCACCAAGAATACTTAGAAATGTGTCTTGCAAGGTACCGAGTTTCAATAATTGTTTTAATAGTTGTTCAGTATTTTCAACACAAAGGACCAAATGTGGAAAAAATTGTTTCAAATTCCTACTTCTGTCCCTCAAGAGTTTGGTTGAGAAGGTCCTCAATGGGGCCAACAAGATGTATATAAACAAAAATGTCACGTGGTGTGGGTATCTGAGAAACAAGATGACAACACATTTTGAAGCACAATGTTCTAGAAAACAGACCAACAATATGAGAGGTTGGCCTACTTCTCTGTCTTTTTTTTTTTTAAACCCAATGAGTTTTATTAGGGCTGCTTTCAGAAGCATGGATATAGGGTTACTTACAGGAGCATAAGCAACTTACCAGTAGTTATAGCACGAAATAAAATGTCTTCCCCATCCCAGCAACCATTAACTGCTTACGGCTGGATCCTCAAGGAGGGAGGGAAGCCTCTCCCACCTAGCAATCTAGGGTCATGCCAATGTGCTAATCAATAGAACACCAGCCATATTTTGAGATGCACTGGCCTTTGTTGGCTTCCTAGTGAGCTAAACCTATAACATTTAGCCCTCTGATCTTCAGGCCCCTATCTGTAAGAGTTAATGATTGTCACACGTTTAAAATCTATAATCCAGGAACGACTGAACTGTGTCTACTGTTAAGACGCACGGAAAGTATTGGTCAAAACTTCTATTGTTTAAGTACTCATACATCATGGATGCAAAAGAGTTCATGCAGTTCCATCTCTCTCTGAGGAGCTTTTCTTCAGGGATGTGGGCCTCAGAGTGAGCAATGCTCAAGGAGACAGTCCTCTAGCCATGAGCATAGAGGCAGCACTACATGGACTCAGTGGGTATCCAATGTTAGAGAGAGAGGAGAGAGAGCAAGGGAGAGCAAATAAAGCTGAGAGGGGAAAAGTGAGGGAAGGGATAAGGGAAGAACTGGAGGGAAGAGAATAGGAGATGCCATGCATCCAAAAGCATTATACATACATATGAATATTAAAATATTTCATTTTAAAAAGTAAATCTTTGTTGCACATACACAAACATATGCAGCAACAGTAAAAGAGAAAGAGGTCATGAATTTGAAAGAAAGCAAGGTGGAAAGGGTTTGGAGGAGGAAATGGAAGGTAGAAATGATGTAATAATATACTCTCAAAAATATTATTGAGAAATAAATAAATGATCATTTTAAAATTAAAATAAAGAGTGAATAACTACTCATGCATCAGAAACCTGAGCTGAGTCCCTGAAACTCATCAGATGCTGAGCTGTATGCACAGCTACTTCCCAGGGCTTACACAGTGGTACCTGCCAGAGTCTCACACACACAGGAACCGTCACAGCTAATCTCTGATCACAAGGATTTTTCCTTGGTTGCAATTGCTGTCACTTTCCATAACCATCCACAGCACAGAGTGCTAGAAAAAGCTGGAGGTCCTTGGGAAAGGACTATGGTGCTCTAAAAAAGAAGACTGTGCACATTTTAGTGGGAATATAAGCCATGGGGGGGGGGTGCTCAGAACAGTCACTGCGAGGCCCAGACCAGCCTCTAAGTCATAGTGACCCTGCCTCCCTTCCCCTGAGTGCTGGGATTCCAGGCAAGCATGCCACGCCAAGACAAGAGGTCTGCTTTGTTTACTGAGAGTTGCTCCTGACACATTTGTCCTGGAGGCTGCAGCTAGAACTTTATCATTCACCAGAACCAGAGAGAAATGCTACTGTGAGAAATCGAGTGACAGCTGTAACAGTTATGCAGCAGGTAACACAACGCAGAACAATTCTCAGTGGTATCATAAGCGAAACCCTTGGATCGTCACTCAAAACCGACTCACTCCCAAGGACTCGGCTCTACGAGTTTCCATTCCCTGCTGCCCCTGCTTAGTTTTCATTACTAAAATTCTACTGGGGAGAAAGGCCTTGATGTTGAATTGTAAATATCACATAATACATCTGGGCTATTGGATTTGTCAGCTCTCGAGGAAGGCAGAATAATTGAAGTCCATTTATAAAGTTTCCATGGCCCAAAAGCAGTAATGTCAACTGACAGCATCAACTGGAAAAGGAAGAACATTCTCCTGACCTGATTTACTATGAACTTCCCTGGCTTATAAAAACTGTCCTAAAAAACAGGGGCTTGGGTTCAGTGTCACACAATACTATGACAATACAATGAATTACCCATTGTCCCGTGGCTCTGATCTCACTTTAGGGAAGGCACTGTTCTGCTTCACACCCCAAATCATCACCTGTTCCAACAACAGAACTAACACCGCAAGCAAGCGTGAGTGATCTCCACACAATAGGACATTTGAGGCAGAATTAAACCCAGCAATGTGTAAAACTAAAATAAAATGTCATGAGCCAACTGGGTTTGTTTCAGAAATAAAAGGTTGAATATGAGTAAATCAGCCAATGTAATTCACTGTATAAGGAACAATACAGTATGGTCACCTCAGCAAGAATGGAAAAAATATAGTTGATAAAAATTCAAAAGCCCTGCACTCTGCCCAAAGTTTGGCTGTGAGTCTCAGCATCTGCTCTGATACCCTGCAGGGTGGAGTCTCCCAGAGGCCCTCTGTGGTAGGCTCCTGTCCTGTTCCCTGTCTTCTCCCTCTTCTGATTTCTATCTCGTTTGCCTTTCTGAATGAGCATTGAGCTCTTACCCAGGGTCCTCCTTCCTGCTTAGCTTCTTTAGGTGTACAGATTTTAGTATGTTTATCCTATATGTCTAATACCCACTTATAAGTGAGTAAATACCATGTGTGTCTTTCTGCTTCTGGGATACCTCACTTAGGATGATCTTGAATCTTGTGAAGAAGAAGGAGATGAAAGACCTGGAGGGGACAGGAACTCCACAAGGAGAGCAACAGAACCAAAAAAAAACCTGGGCTCAGGGGTCTTTTCTAAGACTGATACTCCAACCAAGGACCATTCATTGAGATAACCTAGAACCCCTACACAGATGTAGCCCATGGCAGCTCAATCTCCAAGTGGGTCCCTTAGCAAGGGGAAGAGGGGCTGTCTCTGACATGAACTCAGTGGCTGACTCTTTGATGCCCCCCCACCAGATGGGGGAGCAACCTTACCAGGCCACAGAGGAAGAAGATGCAGCCAGTCCTGAGAAGACATGATAGGCTAGGGTCAGATGGAAGGCAAGGATGGTCTCCCCTCTCAGTGGACTGGGAGAGGGGCATGGGAGGAGAAGAGGGAGGGAGGGCAGGGTTGGGATGGGATGAGGAAGGGGTTACAGTTGGGATACAAAGTGAATAAACTGTAATAAATAAAAAATAAATTAAAAAACCAAAACCCATTCATGTGAAAAAAAGAAAGAAACTATTAGCAAACTAGAACTAGAACAGAGCTTTCAATGGGTATTTTTCAAAAACTATAATTGCTGTCACTCTTCTAAAATCAAAAATAATTATGTCTCCTTCCACCACTTAGGAATAAAGATTGGATTTCTCCCCTAAAATCACAATTAATGATGCCTTTTCTCACACTCTTTTTCAACATCTTACTAAAAGCTGTGGCTGGAAAAAGAAAAAAAAAGCATACAGACTAGAAAAGAAAGAATAAGGTTGAAAATACAACCTCAAGAAGGGCCTATGAATCCATCATGTGCATGAGGTCACTGAGTCTCAGGAGCCCCACTTTTCTCCCCAGGAAGGGTTATTTCAGTGATTCAGAGGAAATACCTACAAATAAAGGGCATGTTACAGCAGGGTGTGTTAGTGCACACCTTTAAAACCAGCACTCAGAGAGACAAAGGCAGGTGGATTTCTAGGAGTTCAAAGCCAGCCTGGTCTACAAAGTGAGTTCCGGACAGCCAAGGCTATACAGAAAAACGCTGTTTCTATTTTGAATACATGTGTCAAGATTCATGGAAACACGTTATTGCTGGTTACTTGATTAACTGATATATCTAACTATATTACAATACCATTAATATAATAGACGCAATGACTATGAATCACTGAAAGTTACATTTATTATTTATTGTATGCAGAATCTACACTCAGCATTTTTGTTTGCTTGTTAGCTTTTGTTTGTTTGTTTTTGTTTTTGAGACAGGGCTTCTCTGTGTAGCCCTTCGCTGTCCTGGACTTGCTTTGTAGACCAGACTGGGCTTAAACTCACAGAGATCTGCCTGCCTCTGCCTCCTAGAGTGCTCGGAGTATAGGCATGTACCACCATGACAGGCTTATACTCAGCATTAAAAAAAGAAGAAGAAAAAACAAACAAACAAACAAAAACCCCAAACTTTCTCATTTCGTTTATCCACAAAAACAATTGCTGTGGCATCATTCCTCACCCAGGTTATAGATGAGAAAATTGAGACTTGGAAACTTGGGCAGTTAATATGTAGCATATTGGCTTTAAAGGTCAGACCCATCTGTCTTCAAACCAGCCTGGTGCTCTCAGGGCTGCACTGCGCTTTCTCCAGTGAAGGAAGCCATTATGCCTCTAATACAATGAAACACTCCTAACAAGATGCCAACAAAGGGAGAAATAAGTGGATTTGTCACTTGGGCAGAATAGGAACATGATAATAAATCATCGGGCTTTTCAGGAACCACTAATGTCAACAGACCATCAAATCTGAACTGATGGAGCAGCAAATGTAATTATTGAACCAGGACAATTCCAGTTTAAGATACTGATTAATCTCAAAGATACAAAGGTCCTTGTTATTATTCACTTGAGAAGGGAAATTAACTTACAAAGAAGATCAGGCATTGGCAGAGAGTAAAAAAAAAATCCATGCTGTGTTTCTTCTCACACTTTTCTTATTTACCACAATGCTTGTGTTCTCTGCCAACATTTTACAAGTGAGTTCTTACACATATTCAATCTCATATTGAGTAAATGGATTCAGCTCCAGAGCACAAAGAAATGGAAACAAGCTAATTAATTCTAGAAAAGCAAACACAGCCCAAATATGAAAATTTAACAAAGACAGTACCAAAAAAAAAAAAAAAAGGCAACAACTTGTAAATGGAAAGAAAGCCACAGAGGCAGAGAGGAAAGGGTATTATAGAAAAATCTTATCTATGAATAAAACAATCAAATTACAAATAACATATTAATAAAAACTATTCAACAAAATATCATATAAGGTGAGAAAACAGGATTAAGCAAAGATAGATTAGAGGGATAACTCAGTGGTAAAGCTCTTGCCTAGAATGTATAAAGTACTCAGTTAAATCCCAAGCAGAGGGGTAGCCCATTCCCGGTGCATGGGTTTTATTTGCTAGCATGCATTGTCTATGTATTCCTCTTAGTTATAAGGTAACCCCATAAACTTCTTTGTATATACATATATGTGTGTGTGTGTTGTTTCTTCTATAATAGTCGGATTCCATACAGCTTTTCCAGAGAAATCAGTATTCTGTAAGGGTGTGGCCCCTGAGAGGTCCACCATGCTCCAGTAGTGACCCCATACCTGTAAGAACCTAAGCAGAACAAACTGGACTTGGTGGGTGAGAGAGAGCGAGGCGGTGGGGAGATGAAGCTGGAAGAGAAGGAATTGGGAAGAAGAAGGTGAATATGATCAAAACACACTGTTTGCATAGATGACATTCTCAAAGAATTAATTAAAAAAATTAAAGGCGCTTGCCACCAGTAAGCCCAATGACACGTTCAATACTGAAATACACATGATAGAGGAAAGAAACAATTTCCAAAAGCTGCCCTCTGATCTCCCTCCACAAGCATATCATCACATATGTATGCGTGCACACACATACACACAAAACCAGCATGGTAAGATATGCCCACAGAAGTAGCCTGAATGCTATCAGGATAAAAAGCTACCTTCTGATTGGATTTAAGACCCACTCTCCAGAAGGAGACACACGCCTGCTGCTATCTATCTGGCCAAAAGCCCATGGCTGGGGAATTCATAGGCCCCAAGGTGGACATGCTACTGTTACTTTGTTAAATGGACATAAAGTCAAACCGTTCTCTAAATTCTTATCCCTATACCATATATTAGTTAGCTCCCAGGCCTCATCTGCAAAGCTTCCTTATCCAGTGCATGGTGGTTAATGAAGAAACTCACAATTGGCCAAAGTTGCAGAGAACAAGTGTCTGCAGAGGGCTCGGCCACAAATAGGACATCTCTATCATACCCCAGGCTAAAGGACCATCTCAGAGGAGTGGGGAGAAACACTGTAAGAGCCAGAAGTTGTGAAGGATCACAGTGAAACTGTCTCCTGGACAAGACAGGACTGCTGCACTCAAGAACTCAACAGCAGCTGCAGCTGCCTGCGCAAGACCTGCACAGGATCAAGCCAGTCAGCACTCCAGAATGAAGTGGGGGTTGCTCACAAGCTGCCTCCATTCCCGGCTCAGGATGATCTCAGTTAAAGATCCTGAACTAAGACAGAGAAGTAAAGAACACCGTCATAGTGTTCACAAATGTGTGCAAGTCCTTTTTAACTTAATATTTTGTGCTTATGTATGTAGGAGTAATGATCAGCATGAATTGCAGTTGGTGGTATTTTTTAATCAAGATGACATGAAGTTGGGAGGAGGGGTAAATATGATTAAAATACATTTTATGCACTATTAAATTTTCAGAGAATCAATAAAAATGGTTTTTGAATGTGTTTAAAGCTGAACTTGCAATCTCAGAATGAGCTGGCCTTTTGGGCAAATTTCAAGACCGTAAGAAACATCATCTCAAAACAAACTTGACAGTGCCTGAGGAAGAACACTCAACATTGTCTTTTCGTCTCCACACACAAACACACACACATACACATACCCCTGCTCACATGCACACACACACAAACCCAATGTACAGGAAAACGGTAGAGCCTCCATGGTAAAAAGGAACCACTAAATGAAAAAGCAGTAAAATAAACAAAAGAGCAATAGTTTACTATAAGTTGGAAACTTCTCCAAATTAAAAATATTAAAATTTATAGGCTGCTAACATTAGTTTATGTAGCAGATAAATGAGGATTCTATAACTCACAGTGATCACACATACAATTAGGGTGTTGGATCATTTACACTAATTGTGAGCAATTATGCTATTACAGCCTAATCCACCAAAGAAAACGAAACCAACAAAGACTGGAATGTGTTCCCGTGGAAATTACAGAAATGCAAAATAAAACACAGAAAATAAAGTACTGTTGTGACCATGGAACTAGCAAGCACCTTGCTGAATGGCGCTATCCCATCCCAAGCATGATGAGCCTGGCACCTTCAGACACCACTAGTGAACATCAGAGAATTTGAAAATGTTGTAAGATGCCTTGGGTTGACTCAAAGCCTTTACTCCAGCAACCCCATTCTGCTACTCTTCAAGACGTCTACACAAGCAAAGCTTTATGTGGGATGGTACGAACTGAAGTGTGATTTGTAACAGCAAATCTAGAAGAAAATTCTTAAATGTTCAGTAATAATGAAAAAACTCAGAATAAGCTCTGCCTATGCCAACCGAACAGAAAGGAAATAAGTATTTAGAGTGATGGACAAAACAGTTAAACACATCAGTTTCTGGGAAGTAAAACTATATAAAGAATTTTCATTATGTACTTAATGAACTTCAAAAGGGTTGAATGGGGCTGCTATCTTTTACTATTGTAATGAGAAAGAAGATATAAGCGTATTTCCATTTTGAAAAACGAATTGAAATAATGGTTATGAGGCTTATGCTAGTGGAAAAACGAACTAGTTATCCTTCGAGGGGGAATACCTGCAATGAAATAGCCGTAGCAGCACCAGCAGTGTGCTCAGACTGTAGATAACTTTTCATTCTCTTTGTAAATTACTTTCATTGAACTCGGCAAACATTTATCCAGATCCTAAATTAAAGATCCTGAATTAGGACAAAGATGTAAAAGGTGCTGTCATAATGCTCACAAATGTGTTCGAATGTATTTTTATATAATACTCTGCATTTATTTTCTGAGAATTTCATACGTGAATAGAATGTATTTGATCAGATCCGTGCCTCGCTTCCAATTCCCCCAGAACATGCCCCATACATCATGTCCACTGCTAAAAATAAAAAATAAACAACAACAAAACCACTGGACCCAATGAGTGCTGCCCATATGCGAATGGATACAGAGGGCTACCCACTCGATCAAAGAAAATCTACCAGTGGCCACACACCCAAAGAAAATGACTCTTCCTCTCCTACCAGATAATCTCTTCAAGTGGGAGTGAGCCTCTGCAAGCCCTTCTCTCACCCACGCTGGAATGGTGAGTGACTTAATCTTGTGCAGGTAACCCATAGCTGCTGTGAGCTTGTGAGTGCCACATCAGGTCAGGAAGACGGCATCTTACAGCCCTCTCCCACCCTCTGGCCCTCGCTTCTGTCTGCCTTCTCTTTCTTTCTGTCCCCTGAACTTTAACCAGTCTGGGGGGGGGAGGGAGAGGTCTCTGCATTTACCAATGCCCACTGCAGAAAGAAGCTCTCTGACTAGGGTTGGAATCGGTACAAACGTATGGACTAACCCGGACAGGTGCATGGAATTAAAAGATGAAGATCCCGGACTGCGTGGCTCTAGCAGGTTGCGTGTGGTTCTGTGGGGAGGAGAATAGAGTGCGAGTGCTTGGTGTCTGCAGCCTCAATGTTCATAGCGTTCTGGCACGGCGGCTGAAGAGCGTCTCTCCGGGTGGATCCCTCAGACTTCTGCAGTCTGTCGAGGCCTCTTCCGGTCCTGCAGGTCCAGCGTGTGTGGGGCACACACCTCTCTCTCATGGGGTTCCCACTGCTCTCGAATTCCTTTTACAGTATTCCAAGTGGTCATTTTCTGCCTGGAAGAGTTATCAGGGAGAACTGTATGATATATCACAAACCTTTCTTCTAGGAGTTTATTATGTGTGTGCTTTTGTTTATAAAACTGTAAGACACATTTTCAAACCTAGTAAGAAAACACCATGCCGGGCTGGAGAGATAGCTCAGAGGTTAAGAGCACTGTTTGCTCTTCCAAAGGTCCTGAGTTCAATTCCCAGCAACCACATGGTGGCTCACAACCATCTATAATGAGATCTGGTGCCCTCTTCTGCTGTGCAGGCTACATATAGACAAAATATTGTATACATAATAAAAAAATAAAAATCTTTAAAATAAAAAAAAAGAAAGAAAACACCATGCCACTCAATGACTTCAGGTTACAAGAACAACTTCCAAATGTCTTTGTTCCCTCAGATCTCTAGATTGTAAAACCTATCTTGAGACAGTAGAAAATTTTCAGTGATAGGAAGCTCCATTTAGTAAATGTTTTCTATTAGGTAAAAATGAGCATGACTGTGTGAGTGTCCAGAATGTATTTTTTAAGACCAGAGTAATGTCTGGACATGAAGAGACAACTTTGTGTCCTTTTCTCTTTAGTTGAGTGAGTTTGTAACATTAAGTATACATACAGCACCTAAGTACCTAGCATGTCCTAAGTGCTACACAAAGCTCAGTATCAGAACAACTTAACAAACATTTCTCAGCAAGTACCATGCACCTGGCATGATGCTACACTGAAGCTGAGGCAGAAGGGTACAGAGACCCACTCAGATACCTAGCTGGCTGAGGCAGGGGGATCACTTGAGCTTACGTGTCTGAGGCCAGCCAAGGCAAAACTGGCACTGTCTGCAAATCATAACATTAAAATGAACTGGAGAATATTTCTGTTTTGCTTTAGCCTGCTCCAGGGCTCACATCAAATCTCCATAATCAATAATAAATAGAAGCAGGAGCTTACTGGTGAAGGGAACAGAGAGATCATGTGTCCTTTGTGTCTGCAGAGAAGGGCAGCGTCTCCATGGGTTAGTGATTGGTCACAGTGAAAACACAGCGATGGCATGAAACAGAAAACTAAGAGCCAAGGGGGTGAAAAATGGCAATGTCCCCAGAGATGATACGGGGAGTCACACTGGCTGGAATATGGGGGTACAAAGACAGACCTCCTAAGGGCCTCACTGACACATCCTGATGGCAGAGCGATGGCACACAGAAAGAACATGGCATTCTCACAGAAGACAGGGAGTATGAAGGGTGGCTTTAAACAGCCACACTGAAAAAAACAGCAGCTTTGCTAATAACTGCATCAGATGTCACATAGGAACAAGCAGAAATCATAGCCAGATTCCGTTTCTGAGAAAATGTAATTGTAGTGGGAATTTTGGTTTCTTTAAAAACTCAGCCATGTTGTGTAAACATGTTTTTGTTTTAATCCCAGGTGTGGGATATGAGGCTGCTTTAGATTGCCCACAGCAGTGGGCTATTTGCTTTATACAGGTGCTGAGAGGAGCGTGATCTTTGCTACCTGTGGATAGTTTAATCCTGGGGACTCTGAGAGGGTATAAATGCCAGAGCCCAGAAAGGGAGGGGGGATTGAAAGAAGGCAGCTGTTCCCCTGGCTGCTCCTGGTTGCTGTTGCTGCAGTTTGATGAGAAGAAGGAGGAGAAGGAGGAGAAGAAGTTACAGATATCCTGCAACACAGATTGAACTTGTCCCAAGGAATCCAATGACCCTAACCAGCAGAAAGTAGCTAAAGAGACCTACTCCCCTTCTAACCACTCCCCACTAACCTTTCTCTCCTACCTGAGGTTGAGTATAAGAAGGGATTGGGGTGAAGAAGGGAGGTACAGATATAAGACCCCAAATAAAAGTCAAAGTATATACCAACATGCATCTCCAGAGTCAAATTCAACAGACCTATTGACTTCGAGCCTGCTTGACATTAATTTTTCTGTTGTATCATCTGGTGAGGCTGGACCAGAGGAGATGTCTAGCTGTGGCAATCCTCTACAAGGAGCTTGGAAAGTGAGGGAGGCCCAAAGCCTTCAAGGCTCTTTACAAGGAACTTCTCTCTCTCTCTCTCTCTCTCTCTCTCTCTCTCTCTCTCTCTCTCTCTCTCTCTCTCTCTCTCTCTCTCTCTCTCTCTCTCTCTCTCTCTCTCTCTCTCTCTCTCTCTCTCTCCCCTCCCTCAGGCAGGTTTCTGAAGCAAGAGCCTTGTGTTTTCTCTAGCAAATATTATGAATAAAAGAGAGATCATTATTAAACCTGCCTTTTCAAGGGAGGGAGGAAGGGAGGGCCAGAGGAAGAAAGGAAGGAAGGAAGGAAGGAAGGAAGGAAGGAAGGAAGGAAGGAAGGAAGGAAGGAAGGAAGTGATGATGCTGTTACAGACAGATCCACACTGTTCTAAGCCAAATGCAGCAGTGTTTACTCCCAAGGAAAAGACTTTCTCTCTTTTACTAGTCTTCTCTCACTCATCAAAACTCTCAGAGGATGGTCAAAGTTAAAATACCTCAACTATCATGAAAATCATAGTCAAGGATCTGAGTAAAATGAAACCAGCTGTTAAGCTCCCAAGCAGAGTGATATCCTGAGTTATGTATCTCTGGAGGAGGTGGGTGCCTATGCATGAGTTTATGCATGTGCTCATATGCATGCCTCTTAGCTACATCCCAGTGACACACAGCTGCATATATTTAACAACTTCTTTAAAGATCCCACCATGCCCACTTCCACCATGCCCACACCTGGGCACTTGCAGAACTGGGCCAGGTTTCTGGCCATGCGGTGAGTAAAACTCTCCACTCTTCAATAACAATCCTAGAAAAACAACAGTGACCACTAGGGACTTGTGCCCAATTTACTTACAAATCTGAAGGCTGGCACTGATGAGTTCTATCTATTATTGATAAAGAAGTTGCTCATTAATATGACCCCTCAAGGTGACACCATTCTTTATGCAGCAGAATCACGAGGCAGTGTCAGAAAGAACCCTCATTCTGAAGTCACACCGCGTGTTGGCCCCCTAGGAGCACGCAGCAGCCCGGCACTTGCTATCAGAAGTGTAAAAAAAAATGAGCATGCATACGGGAGTTATTCAAAGTAAGCTTACTCGTTAACCATCCTCACCAGCCCTGCAAAGAAACAAGAGGACCTAACTCACACAGCACACTTCGTGTGTTTTATTCATGGCAGCAGAATTCAAAATCCATGCACCGAGGCAGAAAAAGGTTCCCTAATTTAAATTACAACTATCTTAACCTTTTATAAAGAGATGACTCAGAGGAAAGAAACTAAAATGATAGATTGCACAGGAAAACTAACCACAGAGTTCTAATTTCTGTTCAACAGGTAAAAATAATTATTAAATAACTATTATTTATTTTTAAAATGTTGAGCTTTACAACTAACTAAAAGTATGAAATATGTTATTCTGTATTTGAGTTTCACAATGTCACACTTAATATTAGACTATATTGTTCCTATTATTAGATGTTATGCAGTCAAATAAATGAGAGACTGTAGAACTTTTGGCAAAAAAACAAACAAC
Organism: Pachyuromys duprasi; assembly: GCA_028658305.1. Taxonomy (NCBI): domain Eukaryota; kingdom Metazoa; phylum Chordata; class Mammalia; order Rodentia; family Muridae; genus Pachyuromys; species Pachyuromys duprasi. Next base: position 14,978,510 of record CM053743.1, on the reverse strand, counting down.
AGCAACAAAACAAAACAAAAAAAAACCTCAGTTCGTACTGAGTATAAAGTGCTGATTTCAAAATACTTGAATGCTCAATCTCTTTTTAAAAGATTTTTATCTCTCCATATCTGCGTGTGTGTGCGTGTGTGTGTGTGAAAGAACAGTTAGAATAGCAGACTTAGAGATATTTGGAACTCTTCTGCATCTTCATGATATTGAAACAAAACAACATGGATGTGCCTACGGGGAGAGATGGAGTCACAGAAGGTATTGGTGTGCAAAGGTGCATACCAACAGTAACTGAGCACAGTAGGTCCACACACTAATAAGTGCAAAAACAAAACAGACACAGCCAAGCCATGAGAGGGCGTGGAAAGGCAAAAGGAACATGGGAGCTATCTCCACAGCAATGTCCTCCTCAGCAGGAGAACCAGGGGGAGTTGTGCAGGATCTCAGGCATACCCAGAGAAGAGCGAACCTTAGGAGTGGGCACATTCCAGAACACTCTCCGGTAAGGATGGTATTCCTAGCCATATTCAGGGTAAGATCACAATTAAAGAAAGGCAGTAGGCTCTGTTTCGGACATGATTAGCGTTAGGCCGTGGAGTCAATGTTTAAAAGGTTAAAATGGTAGTCTGGAATGCCTCAAAGAAGGCTCACTTGTTTTCATAAAGTTTTAGCTGAAAAATAAAGGAAGGGACTTACCATAGTTAACTTCCATTGTCAATTTATACTAAGAAGCCCCTGGGGCATTAGTTGGTAAATACACTCCATTACATGTGTCTGTCAGGATGTCTCCAAAGAGACACCAAGGAAAGATGACCCTGACTGTGGGTAGCACCTTCCTATGGGCTGGGGTTCTACCTGAATAAATGGAAAAGGGAGAATGCCAGCTGACACCAGCTGGTTCTTGATTTGCCCAGATGTGAACCAGCAGCCCCATGCTCCTACCACCACAGCCACAAGCTCCTCCCCCAACCATGTTTTTCCTGCCAGGGTGGACTCTACCCTCACACCATGAATCAGAGTAAACTTTCTTTGCATTAAGTTGTCTCTTGTCACCACAGGGGAAACTAACTCAGAGAAGACACCACGAAAGTACATTAATATAGGAGTTTGTACTAAAGGGGTCCTGCCTCACTCAGCAGCCACCACACACAAATGAACCTCAGACACGCCACACTTGAGAACTGTAAACAAACAGAGAGCAGCCACTACTGAGCAGCATGCTGAGCAAAACAGATGCCCCTTGGTAGGGCAACAGGCACAGGACAGAAGGGAAGTGTCCACAGGTTCCCTGTGGCTGAAACTGTCGTGCTGCTAACACTCATCTAAGGCAGCTGGTTGTGACTACCCCTTCTGCTTTAGGCACAGATGCTGTACCAGGGAGCCATCTTTAAGAAGTTCTTACCTTATAACCTCAACCACCAGCGGGACCCTGCAGCTCTATATCCCCAAATCTCAAAGGCTTCTCCTTTTCCCTGAGAAAGAGGAAAGCCACACCAGAGGCCGGGGGGGGGGGGGGGGGG
>CM053743.1:14925396-14970967 GCA_028658305.1 Pachyuromys duprasi | reverse complement strand
GATCATCTTGTCTCCTCAGGGCTGGCTGCAATGTCCTCCCCTGGGATCTAGCCAGGCTGTTACTCCCTGGTGTGTATGGGGGAGGGTCAAAGAGCCAGCCATCAAGTTCAAGACTGAAACAGTCCCTGTTTCCCTTACTAGGGTCTTCAGTTCGACAATGAGTTATCATGGGCCACATCTGAGCAGGGGTTCTAGGCCATATCCATATATGGTCCTTGGTTGGAGAAACTGTCTCATATAAGACCCCTGTGCCCTACTCAGTTTGATCTTTGTGGAGCTCTTGTTCTCCCCCAGTCTTACTAACTTCTCCTGTTTTTATTATTACTTCCCACCCTCTGCCAAGGGCTTAATTGTGAGTCTTAATATCTGCTTTGATACATTGCTATACTGATTCTTTCATAGGTCCTCTTTGGTATGCTCCTGTCCTGTTGCTTGTTTTCTCCTCCATTCTTCTTTTTTAAGTGATATAGCAGTCAGATCAGGCTGGAGGGTGGCCCTCCTCCCACTTGGGCCTGACCATTATGGCCCCGCAGTGGTGGCAGTGCCCCAGATAAAGAGGCTGGGTGTCTTGTGAAAGATGACTATGTATTACGGAAGGCTAGATGGGACAGTGTCTTTCTCTGGTGCCAGTCTACCCACTGTTGCCCTTTTGACAAAACAATTGATATATGGGATAGATCTTTTTGTGGTATCCTAGACTTCAATAGTCCCCTTTACAGTCCCTTAGTTTCCTAAGACCAGTTAAGGCACTTGCTTAGAAGAGATGGTGGTGGTCCTTCAGAGAGCCTCATCCCCATTAGCTATATAATATGATACTAACCCTTGAGTATCTTAGAGGCTTGGAAAAAACATCTGGAAGAATAGTAAAAACGGTTATCAAAGAGTTTGAACGAAGGCATGATGGAAAGGGGCACTTCCGGAAGCTATCAGGTTGTCGAACAAGAATTCCAGTGCCACAAGTTGGCTGCCCCATGTTGATGGCTGGAGAGGCCACTGGGTTAGTCTGGTGGGTGACATTATACTCTGTTGCAGGACATGGAAATCTCACACTGGGGCTGAGCCAGAAGTTCCCTCCTTCTCAGTGGCTTTCCAAGTGATAGGGCACATTGTGTAAGCTGCTGGTACAGAACTGTCACCCACAGTGCTGCTCAGCTGGGGACTCTATGTGCTGTGCTATCAACATGCCAGAAAAGATCTGCTCACTAGTGGATCAGTGGCATAGGCTCTATAGGTATAACCAACTGCTTTGGGACTAGGTTTAAGGCCCCAGGACAGAACTCAGGTTTGGTACTATAAACCAGTGCAAAAGCTAATGGCTTGGGAGGTCATGATCCCAGTAGGAAACAAACTGCTATTGTTCTCCTAAATAGATGCAGTGTGCTTGTCAAATAGCCTTCGAAGCACTTTTATTTATACCTAGAGTGTATTCCTTCTGTCAGCCTTGGTCATGGACATAAATTTCCTCTTTCCAGCGGGTAGTGGTTACAGCAGAGACTCATAACTGCTCGCGATGCTGAAGAGTGACAACTGCTATAGCACAGTGGCCCAAAGCTCAGCCAGAGTGGGAGAAAAGAATCTCACACCTAATATTAAACACACACACACACACACACACACACACTCCAAAGCTCAGCCAGAGTGGGAGAAAAGAATCTCACACCTAATATTACACACACACACATACACACTCCAAAGCTCAGCCATAGTGGGAGAAAATAATCTCACACCTAATATTAGACAAACACACACACTCCAAAGCTCAGCCAGAGTGGGAGAAGAGAATCTCACACCTAATATTAGACACACACACACACACACACACACACACACACTCACTCCAAAGCTCAAGGAGCATCAGGAGGAAGGCTGAAGGAATGACAGAGTCAGAAGAAAGGAAGAAGGAGGGCTGTGCAGCTGTGTCCTTCAAATTGAAACACACCCCTAAAGGAGGTCGGAAGGTTCACAGGACTGAAGATGGTAACAAATGTATAAGATTTGGGTCATTGTAAATATAATCAAATTAAGATGAGGTCATATTGAATCAGGATGGACCCCAATCTATCTTAATACCCAAAGATCAGGATGGACCCCAATCTATCTTAATACCCAAAGAACGCCTTGACTACAGAGGCAGAGACTGGAGTGATACATCTATAAATCATCTCATTTTACTGAGTCCAACAAAACCCAGTTCTAAGCACTGTCAGGAGAGAAAATAAATCATAGCGCAATGTTTGCACCAGAGAGGCAAATATTCTAAAGAAATCACAACCAAATACTAGAACATTGCAGATGAAGAGAAAAACATCAAGTTGGATTAACCTTAAGCAATGAAACTTTGGCTTTACATTAGAAAATTAAAAATATTATTCACCACACTAAAGATTAACAGAACAATATAAGCATGTCAATAGAGTCAAAAACAAGTATTTAGTAAAGTTTACAGTAACAACTCTTAGCAAGCCAGAAATTCTGAATATAGTAGCAAATAACCTTTAAAACCTCTAGCAAACACTGTGCAAATCATAAAACACTAAAAGAATAATTTTAAGACAAGAGTGCCTTCCATTTGCACCCCAACTCATCATTGGTTAGATACCCTAATCAGTACAGTAAAGTGATATATAGGAAATAATAGATAGATAGACAGACAGATAGATATATAGATAGATGATAGATGATAGATAAAATGCTTAAGAATCATAAGGGGAAAATGATTCTTAAAATGGCTTAAAATGATATTACTGCATTAAGAATGAAAAATTGAACTGAGTACTATGACAAATACCTTTAATCCCAGCACTCAGGAGGCAGACGCAGATACTACTGAATTCAAGGCCAACCTGGTCTACAAAGTGAGTTCCAGGCTATATGGTGAGCTCTTGTCTCAAAAATGAATGAATGAATGAGTGAGTGAGTGAATGAGTGAATAAATAAACTATTTGATGAGTAAGAGATTCTTAGCAGGCCTGAATAATATAAAATCAAAACATAAGCATCTACTGTAGTTCCATTAACTACTAACAAATAGCTAGGAGATATTTAATGAGTAAGGTCTGAGAGACGGCTCAGTTAGCAAAGTGCCTGTCGTGCAAGCATGAGAGCCTAAGATCCTAGTCTCAGCCTCCGCACAGAATGGAGGAGGGCAAGGAGGCAGAGCTGCCTATGCTGGCAGTCACAGACTGCAGAGCTGCACCCTGGAGCTTGCTGGCCAACTGTCTAGCCAAACTGGTGAGCTGCAGGTTCGATGTGAGATAAATAAAGGTTGTGGAATATCATACACAAAACCAGGAGGAAGGGGGGCTGGAGAGATGGCTCAGTGGTTGGAAGTGCTGGCTGCTATTCTAGAGGACCCGGGTTCAGTTCCTGGCACCAACATGGCAGCTCACACAGTCTGTACCTCCCATTCTAGATGATCTGACACTCATACACAGACAACTCAGGCAAAACAGCAATGCACACAAAATAAAAACAGATAAATCTTTTAAAAATTTCAGGAGGAAGTTTGCTGGGGGTAAAGGAATGAGATTAGTAAGCCTTGTAGCTATGTCACCGTCAACTCTCATTCTCCTCTCTGGGAAACACACATGTAAGGGCAGCATGTTCGTGGGCTGAGCTTTGTGAGAACCGGTTCTCTCTAGTTTACAAATATTAGGCTACAATACAAACTATCGATAGAACTAAAAATGTTAATATCTCTCTCTAAAGAGGCCTAGGGCTAAATGTGTTCCAGAGTTGGTTCCTTGGTGGCACAGTGACATGACATCTTCAAGAGCTAGTATCCTCTCTAGTCTGCCACTTTCTCTGCAGTCCTCACTGTTGTCAACCAGTTCAGAGTTATTGAAGCCTCGAGACTCTGGAGTTAGGATTCAGCAAAGCGTGTATGAGTGAAGCCTTCGATTGAAATGCAAGAACCATGGCTCAGATTAGTCTCACTTGGGTCACTGAGACTAGAGGTGATTTTATATGCCCAAGGACACAGGCTGTAAAGGGAAACCCATAAAATTGGAACTCAAGAGAGAGAGAAAGGAAAAAAAAAAACCTGCAACCAAATTTTCCTGAAGAATACCGAGGGACCAGAGAAGGGTTGAAAGCCACAAAGAAAGCCAAATGTGATTCTGTGTGGGAAGATGAGAGCGTGTCATAGTTCAGAAAAGGCCTTTCCAAAAATAGAAAGAAAATGAGAAAAAGAAGTCACAGTAGCCCAAAGCTACTTAACTGATTAGGACTCATTTGTTGTAGATGAAGTAAAAATTCATTTTCCCAAATGTCAATCTAATAAATATGAAAAAAAACACCCAACTCCTTCTTTTCCAATTACAAATATGCCTACAGGGGAATTGTAATTTTAAAGTGTCTCAGTGTGAACAATGCAACTAACTCCCTTGTGGTTATTTTTCTTACTTAGACTCAATATAACCCATACCATAATTCCTCTGTGTTGTGATTATTGCTTTTCTCAGAAAGAAAGTTTACCACCAGTATCTAAGGTCATAGTTTTAACTACTGCTTTGGGAGTTTTCCAAGATATACAAGAAACAAATACCAAAAGACAGCAAATAAATAATTTAAAGGTAAGTAACAGCCTATGGCAAATATTTGCAACATATAGAATAGGAAAGGCGTTAATATTGCTAATAAGTAAAGAACTCCTACTAATCAAAAAGAGAGAGAGAAGTAAAACCAACACATCCAAAAACTGAGCAAAGGATGAAAACAGGACACTCATTAATGCAATTGTTAATTGTTTGTAATTTGATATTATTTGCATGCTGACTCCACACTTTTCAGGTCTAACTTTTCAGTGACTCCATTTTCTAACCAAGCATAAACAGATAGCAGCAGTCCTATTTCATAGGGGCTTTGTAAGAATCAAGGAAAAATATATATAAAGCAGAAGACAGAGCAAAAATGCCAGATACTAGACAGGAGCCCAGCAGCTCCTTGTCCTGCTATGTCGCGACCCGTGGCTTCACTGGCATGCTGGCCATCAGGCGATTTATCTTCAGCTCTTTCTCTTCCTTTCCACTTAATGTCTCTGCATCTGGAAGGAGAAGGCTCCAGGACCGTTTCCTGTGTCCACTGCAAGTTGTCACTACTGCCGTGGGCCTCACCACCACCTCCCTTCTCCCACCTCTTCTGGAAAAAGCAAGCCTGTGCTTAAGCTTCCTTACTTTCTTATAGTCAGTTTCCCCTAACATCCCAGTGTACCCTGACTTAGAGTCCACACACTCCGCCAGACCCTCCATGCTCAAGGACTCAGGTCTTTCCAGAGGGAAGCCTCGGGCTCTGCGCCAGATGAGCTGTGCAGCACACCCTGCACCTCGACACTCCAAACAGCACCATGTAGCAATTCATCTCCATCACGTCACAGTGCTGGAGCAGCACCCAACTGTGAGCATCAACACTGGGCCGGGGGTTCTTGGCCTTCCCTTGCTCTAAGAGGACATTGGGCACAATCTTATAGAGCTGAGCAACCAGCTTGAATATGGGATCGTTAGGCAGATGTCTCAGAGCAAACTCTCCCTGAGACATGGGTCAGTCTTCCTTAGGATGGCATGACCATCTCCTTGGACAACCCGTCCTGAGTTGAGTGTATTTGTAACTTCTCATCTGACACAACTTTGCCAACTTCCTTCTGCTGCTATGTCAGCCAGACGCACCTCCTGATTTCCTAGTCCATGTAGAGGACCCACCAACCCATTCATGGCTGCTGCAAAGGACAGGTAAAGGTCTGAAAGCAGCCTGTGGGGGCACTTACATTCCCACTCTTGTGGTCACTATGGAGGTTGAGATACAAATGCATAAGCTCTGTAAACTGAGCATCAGTCTAGCCTAACATGTTGGTAAAATGGTGAGACCAGTCCAGCTTAGAGTCCATGGCCCCAACACCGCTGCCCTCCTGGTAAAGATTTCAGTAGATCTTTGCTGCAACACAAGGTAGCTTTGCAATCAGGTCTATATCACCTTCATAAATCAACTCTCAGTACTCAAGTTCAGTTGATTCCCTTCGCACATGCCCAGGCAAAGCTACTCTCACTGTTGAGGGCTGAGATGGCTGCACTGAGCTGAGACATGGGGTGCCAATTGGTAGGAAACTTGTCCAGCATGGTGACCACATGAGAAGGCAGAGCTGGCCTTTTTGCCCACTCTTGTGAGAGCTAAGATACCTGTTCCTCTGTTGGCATCTGTCCAGTTACTAGCAGCTGAAATAAGCCCTCAGGTAGGGTTTTTTCCCCACCCTTAGCCTTAGGTGGCATATTCTAACATTCAGGGATACTATAGCCTTGAAATCGGACACCCTCATCAGGATCAAGAACTGATGTTTCATATACAAGTCCTTTCATGCCTCTCATGCCACCATACATCATGTCCACAGGGATATGGCCCACCACTGTCTTCCCATGTTGCTGCCTGAAGTTTGGCTGCTCCTTAGGTATCAGATTAGCCAATACATCTTTCAGATTCCTGGAAGCACTGGCATGCCGGAGAGCAAGGACAAGGCATGAATTCTTGGCTCCCAAGAGCCGGGCTGCCACAGTGAGTAGAGCCATAGTGAGCAGATTCCAGGACCTGGCAGGAAGGGAACAAAGGGAAAGCGCTGCAGCTAGGACAGGGACCATGGACAAAGGCTGAAAGGAGGCAGCTGAGGGGAAGGGTAAACCAGCAAGACAATTCTGTATGAACTAAAATTAGTGGAGAAGGGAGGCAGGTACCACTGTTCCTAATACCAGCTTTAGTCTGGAAACAGTAGAACATTTGTTTCACAGAATGGGATACAGTGCCTAAGACCTAAGGATCTTCTTTTTGTAGTATATAGCTACCATTGTGAAAGAACCAGGAAAGAGTATGCAGGCAATGTGTCCAGAAGATAAGCTGCAAAAATGCAAGGCTGCTGCTTTTTGCAAACAAACAGGATTTGATGATGCTATGAGTCATCAGTGTAATGGTAGATAATCTAGGTGTTCAGTCTCTTATACATTATAAAATTCACACTCGCCAGCACCATCAAGCCTCAAGAAAAGAGGAGTAAAGACAAAAGGAAGGTAGGATTTGCTTCCTATCAAAGACATTACCAAGTTCAGAGCTAAAAGTCATTGTGCTTCAGTGTGCATTGGAACAAAGACTGTGAAATGGAGGCTGGGGCATAGCTCAGTGATAGAACACCTCCCCAGCATGGGCAAGGCCCTATGCTCCATCCGTGCACCACATGAAAGGAAAAAGACTGTGGGGACAAGTGGTACCATCTGATGCCAAATTCCCAACCCTATAGATTTACCTTGGGGGACTCACAAAAGCTTTAAAACATGTTTTATAATGGAAAAAATCTGGAAATGTCCTAAATGTCCATCCCTGGAGATGGACTAATATAATATAAACCATTTATATTATGGAACATGCATTCACAAGGATATATATGTATAATAATCTAAAGATATCTTCAAATATGTAATACTGCTATTTCGTCTCTTTGTTTGCTTCAGTACTGCAAAGTCTACACAGAACCTCACACATACTAAGCAAGAGTTCTCTTACTAATCTGTAACCCCAACCCTCTTCTTACTTTAAAAAAAGAAAGAAAGAAAAGAAAACAGAAAACTCTGAGGTAGTCTTTCACTGAACTGCCCAGGCTGGCCTTCAACTGACAGTCTCCTTGTCTCAACTGCCCATGTAGCCGGGGTTATGGGCCTGCACCACCAGGTCCAACTCCAGTAATGTCTTTCCAACTAACATGACTCTTATGAACAGCTTAAGAGGAGATGTAGATACACACATACAAACATACACACGTGTATGCATGGTATGGCCATCAGCGATATGACCTATAGATTAGGTCTTCAGTCTCTTCACTACACAGCATGGAGTCTCCAAGGCACTGTGCTACACAAGAAACTGGCTTTTATAAAGGGCTCAAATGGATGAGATAGACATAGATATAAATATAGATATAGATGATGGTATAGATAATGATATAGATATATGCATAAAAATTCTGAAAGAATAACTTTATCACTTTTGGAATAAGAGCTAGAGTTCAGAGATGGAAAAAGGAAGCTGTATTTGTCTTTTATTAAGTACTAAAGTCTTTCTATGAATAAGTATGTTTTTCATGTAGTGAGATGACGGATTTGCTCTTTTCTTTCTTCGTTCTACTGTTGTTGCTGGCACTCTTTGAGGTTTTTGTTGTTGTTCACTGTTTGAAGCAGGGTCTTACTATGTAGTCTTATTTATAGCTCCTAATCACAGGCATCTTATTTGTTTTCCTTGTTTGATTGTTTTGGTTTTGAACATTTTTGTAAATCTAATATTTTAAAATAAACAAATAGTTCACAGTATTAAAAAGAAATCCAGACTGGGAATGGCAATGTCCACCCAGCACTCAGGAGGCAAATGCAGTCTGAATGTGAATTCAAGGCCAGCCTGGTCTACATAGCAAGTTCTAGGCTAGCCAGAACTATATTGTGAGACTCTGTCAAATAGAAAGGGGAGAAGCAGGGGCTTTCTCTGGCATGAACTCAGTGACAGGCTCTCTGATCACCTCTCCCTGAGGGGGGAACAGATTTACCAGGCCACAGAGAAAGACACTGCAGCCAATCCTGAGGAGAACTGATAGGCTAGGGTCAGATAGTAGGGGGGGAAGTCCTCACCTATCACTGGACTAGCAGAGGGGCAGAGGGGGAGAGGAGGGAGGGAGGGTGGGATTGGGAGGAGATGAGGGAGGGGATCATAGCCAGGGTACAAATTGAATAAATTGTAATAAATGATAATCATAAAAATTTAAAGATTAAGAAAAAAGAAAGTCATAAATCAAACAGCAGCTTCTCAGGGCATAGCAGTTCTTGTTCTGGAACCTTCCTAAGCACAGTGAGGATGCTGGCTGAGCTTCACTCTCATCTGAGTCCTTCTGGGACACTGGCCACACCACAGCCCCTCAGCCTGTCAGCCAGGGAATGCAATTCTCATTATGCCCGTTAATAGGTCTGGTCCCAACAGTGCAGCTGAATTCCTCCAGAGCAAGGGATCCAAGAGAGAGCAAGGAAATAAATAGAAAGTCATACTGCCTTTCATGAAAGGGCTTTTGAAATCAATTACCACCTTCCTACTTTATTTCAAGCCATTGCAAATGGTGAGCCTAGTGGGACACAGTGACACATACCTATATATGCCTATAACCCCGGGGCTGGTGAGGTGAGGCAGAGGATTGTGAGTTCAAGGCCAGCCTAAGCTACAGAACAAGATCTTTTCAAAGAGAGAGAACGAGAGAGAGACAGAGACAGAAACAGAGACAGAGAGAGAGACAGAGACAGAGAGAGAGACAGAGACAGAGAGAGGAAGGAAGGAAGGAGAGAGGGAGGGAAGAAGGGAGGAAGGAAAAAGAAAGAAAGGAAGGAAGGAAGAAGGAAATGAAGAGAGAAAAGGAAGGAAGGAAAGAAAGAGGAAAGAAAAGAAAAAGAAAAAAATAAATGAATATCCCTACATTCATGAGTTAGGTAACTCTTCCAAAGAGGAAGATTATCAATGAAATTGCAGCTATTTTAAAACCACAACACAAAGGGACTATTTAGGAGCCAGCTATAGGAGAAATGGGAAGTCAGGGTTGATGTATGGAAAGAAATATGTAGAAAGAGCACTGGCCTTGAAGTAGAGATGGGGGCATTGTTCCCTATCCACGGCTAGTGCTTGGTAAACATCTGTTAAACTGTTAAATGTTATACAAATAACGACTTTTCTGAGCCATAGGCAAACACAGTAGACACATTACAGGCTCTCCCTTGAGTGGGACAACAAATAGGAGAGCTCTTTGTCAAGTTAGCTTTTGAGGCAAATGATACCTGGAAAAAGAACATGGGGCAGGAGCCATTCAGGAGCCTTTGTCCATGCAAGACATTTCTGTTCAGGACCTAGGACAGCACTGCAACTCTAGCTTCCTGTTTTAGTTTCGCCTCATTCCAGAGCCCTTGCAACATCTCACTACAAATGTGAGGCAGAATAAATACTTTTCTCTTTGTAGGTTGGTTGTCTCGGATAGTGTGTTATTGTTATGGGAAGCTAACTTATACACACCTTGTCAGCGGCATGTTTTTGTAACATTTTCCCACTGTTTACAGGATCCGATATGTATGGCTAGGCATGTTGCATGCTGGGTGGCACTACTCCAGGGGGCATGATGCCCAGCCTGCATACATAATCTCACTTCTGCTTCACAAGCCCTAGGCCTGAGGGTAGTCATAGCCCAAGACTCCTAGAGCTAAGGTACTTATGATAGAAAAGAAGACTACTACTGATAAATTATGAAGTTTATAGTATATAACAAAATGTAGACAACAGCCTCTGTGTTCTAGAACTAATTCTAGAACTTCTAGTTATCTAAAACAACAAATATCTCTTGGTTAAACCACTATTAGTTAATCTATTAAATCCAGAAAAAGAGGTATGGGAGAGGGAGGGAGGAAGGAAGGAAGGAAAGAAAGAAGGAAGGAGGAACGGAAGGAAGGAAGGAAAAGAAAAGAAAATTCTTATCAGTGTATCAGTGATAACTAGGGGATGATGGAATCTTAAATTTTCTTTTAAGCAAAGTAGGTCCATTAAAAATAATACTGCAGTTTCAGAAACACAATAGAGGAAGTGTCCTGGTTGATTGTCATTCTCATACAAAAGCAAGAGCACAGGGCTGACTTTCCCCTCAGCAAGTCAAGAAAAAGGAAAGGGAGGCTCAGTCTGGGGATCAGACAAAAGTTTCAACAAGTCAATCTCAGAACTGAGTGCATGCTCAAGGCAATCCCATCGATCTGTGAGCACACAGCTAGACCCCATTCTGGAGAAAGGTCCACAGGGCAGAGTTATACCAGCTCCTGATCACCTCCTCAGCACCGCGCAGAGCCAGCCTCACCAGCCTCGACACTCAGCCCCACACCCTCCCTCCAGGGTCAGCATGAAGCCCAGGATAACTTTGGAAGCTCTCTTACTGTTTTAAATACAGCACAGAGTTGTCTTCAAACCAAGAGGAAAGGCAAGGTTACCGTTCTTCTCACATCGTCTTTAAAATGAGACTAACCTGAAATAGCCTATTTGGTTTGAAGGCAGCACATTCCCACACCTGTTTCCTTTAGCAGTTTCTGACATTAACTAGATTGAACTCCAATTTTTTCAAGCCATACATTGAGTAAGAGCACCCTCATCAGGCCACCAATAATATGTTGTTATATTAATAGTTCTAACTGTTCCTTGGCTTCCACAAAAAGAAAGCTATGCCAGCTTTCTAAAAAATTTCTCCAAAGCCATATCACCCAAGTCACCATCATCTTTAGGATGAGGTGACCTTTAGTAGGTCTCCCTTTTCAGAATCAGAGCATTTTTAAAGGTCACTCTTTACTACATGTCACATGGTGTACACACCACAGTGCCCATTTGAGGCCAGGGAACAACCTCTAGAGTTGGTTCTCTCCTTCCATCAGGTGGGTCCTGGGATTTGAACTCAGACCATCAAGCTTGGTGGCAGATGCCTTCACCCACGGAGCCTTTTTGCTTTCCTCTCAAATAATTTTAAAGTGCTTTAAGGTAAAATATAAAGCAATCATCAAGTATTGTGTAAAAAAAAAAAATGTGTTTTGAAATGACTACGAATCACTTCATTTGCTCAGACTCTGAGGGGCATCGAGAAAGACATCCAGAGGGAAACAGAAGAGACCTCCATTATTTCTGCTCAGGTCTCATTTATCCCAGGCAGGCTCAAATGCACTATAGAAGGATTACCTTCTGATCCTTCTGTCTCCGTCTCCTGAGTGCTGAAACTATAGCCATGCACTGCTGAAGCCCAGGCTCATGCATACTAGGCAAGCATTCTACCAACCAAACTGCATCCCCAGTCTCACATTTTTAAAAGCAAGCAAAAACTGTAAATATGAAAAAAGAACACCGTTTTGCAAAGGATTTTGCTATTCATAAAAGTATGTGCTTCAAACTCATTGATATTTCAGTTCTGTGTCGGTCAGCTCTCCATTACTGTGATAAAAACACCTAAGGTCAGAGTAAGAGAAAGTATTTATTTTGGTCTGTATTTTCAGAGGTTTTAGTTCATAGTCTCATGACCCAATACCTTCGGGATTACCATAAGACAAGTGTACATGGTAAATGATGCCTGTTCACTTCATGGTAACGGGGGAGGGGGGAGGACCAGGATTCTAGTGTGTGCTTGAAGGGTCTTAACTTCCTCCCGATATACCCCACTTTGTTTTAAATTAAAATATAATTATATCCTTTTGCCTCCAACCCTTGTCATGTAGCCCTCCTTGCTCTCTCTCTATCTCAAACTCATGGCCTCTATTTCTTTAGTTGTTGTTATATACATTTTTTCCTAAATATATAAATACAGCCTGCCTGATCCATTTGATGTTACCTATATGTATGTGATTTGAGGGCTGATCATTTTGTGTTGGATAACCAACTCCTGGGCTCTTCCCTGGGGAAGACTACCTCTCCCAGCTCTCAGCATTCCTTAATTGCCTGCAGTTCTGTGTCCTGAGGCCCCAAGTCTATTGGTGTCATCCTGGTCCAGGCCCTGCTTAGGCAGCTGTGTTGATGAGGCTGCATGACATTTGTAGGAGACAGTCTCACAGGAAACTTCCCATTCCTTTGGCTCTTACAGTTTCTCCATCCCCTCTTATCTATGCTCCCTGAGCTGTGGGCTCAGGAGTTGTACTGTAGATGTACCAGTTGGAGCTGCGCACCACACAGTCACTTGTTCTCTGTATTTTGATGAGTGTGGTTTTCTGTAATAGACTCCATCTGTAATAGTTTCCGTCAAGGAAATATTTCTTTGATGAGGAGTAAGACTATACTTATCTGTTGGTATAAGATTAAATATTTAAGCCAGGTGGGCTGGCACACGCCTTTAATCCCAGCATTTGGAAAGGCAGAGGCAGACAGATCTCTGTGATTTCAAGGCCAGTCTGGTCTACAAAACAAGCCCAGGACAGCCAAGGCTATACAGAGAAGCCCTGTCTTCGAAAACCAAAAATAAAAAAAAAAAAAAAAAGAATATAAACTGGTTTAGTACAGTAGTTGTAGGTTCTCCTCCAAGATTTGTGAATTCACTTGCCTTCGGTAGTTGGTGAGGTTTCTAGCACCTGACACAAATTTCCTCTTGGTGAGTGTATTAGTTACAGTTCTATTGTTGTGACAAAACACCATGACCCAGCCAACTTTAACAATGTATCTTTGAGAGATACTATTCCAAAACATAGCAAGCTTCTTATCAAAGCTTTGTTGCCTGTTTATTTTCTAAGGAGAGAGAGAAAGGATATGGATTCAGAAGGGAAGAGGAGGTAGGAAGGATTGTGGGAAGAGTTGGGGGATATACTGTATGTGAGGCTTTTAATAAAAATGGCCCCCATCAGCTCACAGGGAGTTGCACTAATAGAAGGCATGGCCTTGTTGGAGGAAGTTTGTCACTGTCAGAGTTGGCTTTGAGGTCTCATATGCTCAAGGTAGGCCTGGTGTGGCATTCACTCTAGCTGTCTGCGGATCAAGATGTAGAACTCTCAGGTTGTCTCCAGCACCATGTCTGCCTGGATGCTGCCATGCTTCCCTCCATGGTGATAATGGACTAAACCTCTGAAACTATAAGCCAGCCCAAATTAAATGTCTTCCTATATAAGAGTTGCCATGGTCGTGGTATCTCTCCACAGCAATTGAACCACTGACTAATACACCATCCAAGCACTACAAAACATACATTCTTCTAAACAGTTCATGGAACCTTCTCTAAAGCAGATAATATAATAGGACATAAAGAAAGACTTAACAAATATGTGAAATTATTTCTTCTATTCAAAAATGCATCAAACAGATCCGTCATCACGGTCAAGTTGGATTCACTCCATCAAAGCTTAGCTCAACATGCACAAATCAGTAAGTAGAATGCATCACACAGGTGGAGCCAAGGACACAAACTCCGTTCTTACTCAACCCAGTGCTTGACGTCTCAGCTGCAGCCACGAGAGAAGGAAACAAAGGAGAGAGAAACAGGAAAGAAGCAGACGGATACATACATATAGATGTTATAGATGTTATTTCATGAATGTCATTTAAAAAAAAAAGAGGGCTCGCAGTTGGAAGGGGTGGATCTGAGAGGAATGACAGGAAGAGGAGGGATGAGTGGGATCAAGTACACTACACAAAATTTTCAGAGCATATAAATGCATCAAAAATTTAAAACCCTTTAAAAATTACAAATACATCTGCCGTATGACTCAGCTATACAGATCCTGAGTATTTAGGCAAAGAGTTCCACGTGAACACATCACAGAGACTCCTGCATACCGATGTTTATTGCAGCACTCTTCACAGTAGCCATTTTATGGAACAGAACTGGGTATCTAACAGCAGAGAAGTGGATAAAGAAAGCGAAGTGAACTGTACAACCACTTTGAAAATCAATCTGGCGCTTTCTCAGAAAATTAGGAATAGTGCTACTTCGAGGTCCAGCTATACCACTCCTAGGCATATATCCAAAATATGCTCAAGTATGCAACAAGGACATTTGCTCAACCATGTTTGTAGAAGCTTTATTCATAATAGTCAGAATCTGGAAACAACCCAGATCTCCCTCAGTTGAGGAATGGATACAGAAATTGTGGTACATTTGCACAATGGAATACTACTCAGCAATTAAAAACAAAGAAATCATGAAATTTGCAGGCAAATGGTGGGATCTAGAAATGATCATACTGAGTGAGGTATCCCAGCAGCAGAAAGACACACATGGTATATACTCACTTATAAGTGGATATTAGACATATAATATAGGATAAACATACTAAAATCTGTACACCTAAGGATGCTAATCAAGAAGGAGGACCCTGGTAAAATGCTCAATCTTCTTTCAGAAAGGCAAATGAGATGGACATCAGAAGAGGGAGAAAACAGGGAACAGGACAGGAGCCTTTCACAGGGGGCTCCGAAAGACTTTGCCCAGCAGGGTATCAAAGCATATGCTGAGATTCATAGCCAAATCCTATGAAAGAAGGGGGAGATAGAAAGACCTGGAGGGAACAGGAGCTCCACAAGGTGAGCAACAGAACCAAAAAAATCTGAGCACAGGGGTCTTTTCTGAGACTGATACTCCAACCAAGGACCATGCATGGAGACAACCTAGAACCCTGCTCAGAAGTGTCACATGGCAGCTCAGTGTCCAGGAGGGTTCCCCAATAATAAGAACAGGGACTGTCTCTGACATGAACTCATGGGCTGGCTCTTTGATCACCTCCACCTGAGGGGGAGCAGCCTTACCAGTCCACAGAGGAAGACAAAGAAGCCAGTCCTGATGAGATCAGATAGACTAGGGTCAGATGGAAGGGGAGGAGAACCTCTTCTATCACTGGACTGGGGGAGGGACATAGGAGAAGATGAGGGAGGGAAGGTAGGATTGGGAAGGGATAGAGGAGGGGGCTACAGCTGGGATAAAAAGTGAATAAACTGTAATTAATAAAAATAAAATCAAAATTTAAAAAATAAAATGAATAATATATTAAAAATTAAAATTAAAATATATAAATATTTTTAAAAGGAAAAAAGAAAATGAAGTTTACATTACGCATCCTCTTTTTAATTCTTTGTAAAATAATTAAATAATTAAATAATTCTTTCATAAAATAATATATACAGCAAGAAAATAGAAGTAAACTGAGCATGTCCAACTTTTTGACATAGCAACCTGGCCTTGTCATCTACAGAATCCATGCTCAAGAACTCAAGTTACAAAAGAAAAGACAAAAATTCTCATGTTTTAAGTAAGTTTACAGCTTTGGGATGGGCTAAATTTATAGCTGTCCTCAGCTGCATGCAGCACGAATGACCCAGGACACACGTGTTGGACACACCTGGCAAGGAACAAAGGAAATTATAAGTGGGAGAAAAGGTAGGAAAGGAAGTATGGGTAGAATATGCTTAACATAAATACATATTCATGTGAAGCTGTCCTTATGCAACAAGGCTTAAAAGTCTACATCATTCATTTTCTCCTTTAACTCTAACTAAACCACTCAGGGTTTCAAACATGAAACTGCTGAAGGAATTTTAAGCAAAAAAAGATTTTATATAAGAATTGTATATTTATTGGAGCAAACTCTAAGTGGGCTTCCAAAAGACTAGTTGACTTTACAGATCTAGTAAATCTGCAGACAGAGAATTGGTTGTTCATGGTAGAGGAGACACCAAGGAGGTGGAGAGAGATTTTATAGAGTGAACAATTTTACTGGAACAAGGCCTTAGCCATTCATTAATGAACTGTCTACTACAAAAGAAGTCTGAGTGCTTACAACAGGCAACATTATTCAAAACCTACAATCGGTTCTCTCTGGCCCTTCATAAGAAGTTTGCCAACACAGTTTTAATTCAGAGGGGCAATGTCAAACTGTCAGAAATAGACATGAAACCTTCACTTTGGCTCAGAGAAGTACTCGGGCATGAAATTGGGGAGGGCAAGTCCTTGACCAGCCCACATCCCACTCTAAGAATAATCAAAGCACGTGCTGTTCCACCCTGTAAGCTGGGACTTGCCCGTTTGCTTCTTACTTAAAATATACTAATCTAAAATTAACAATAGCCTTATTGTCAGATGACAATACTTAAATATAACACTGATTACACTCTTCACATCTATTTAAATTTATGGTTCAAAAAGTTTAATGTCAGCCTGACAGTATGTGGTGTACAGGACTTGATCACTTGCTTGTTTGTTTCCAAAGACACTGTTATCAGAGAGGGCATTCAAGCAAAAATGTTTGAGGCTCTCTGAACTGAAGAAGTAGCTAGTTTTGGGAAAAGCCTCAGTTGTATGCACGCCCTTCCCAGTCAGAACTGCCCTGATAGGTGACTGTGAATATCAGTAACAAAAGTAATACTAAGGCACACGGTTTTCTGCTCATGTGCTATGCTCTGTTACAGAAGTTGGCTGACAGAAATGCCTAGATATAGATTATTCTGGATATACAAGCAAAAGGTAAATGCATATTTATTATCTATTATTTACTAGGCTCCACATAAATTGTCCTATTAATTCTCCACAATTACACTCTGAGATACTTTATTATTATTATTACCTCAAGAGATAAGCTATATTAAAGAATCTTTTTCTAAGATGGGCATGGTGGTACATGAATTCAGCCCAGCATCCAGAGACAGGAGCATTTGAGTTCACCAGCCTGATTTACATACTGAGCTCTAGGACAGCTAGGACCACACAGAAAAAAAACCCTCTCTCAAAATAACAAAGGTGGCTCAGAGGCTTAGAGCAATGGCTACTCTTCTACAGGGTTCAGTTCCCAGCACCCACATGGCAGCTCACAATTGTCTGTAACCCCAGTTCCAGGGGATCCAACACCCTCACACAGACATGCATGAGAAAAAAACACCAATGCACGGAAAAGTAAATTAATTTTAAAAAGAAAGAAAGAAACTCCCTTTAAAAAGAAGAAAAAAAGAGGAGGCCAGGGAGAAAGAAAGAAGGGAGGGAGGGAGAGATAGAGATAGACAGAAAGAAACAAAGAAAGGGAGAAAGAAACCAAAAAGTACCAGGAGTCCTGCCTCTGTCTCCACAGGAATGGGGTTATGGGTACCCAACACCACACCTGGCTTTCAACGCGAGTGCTTCCATCTGAACTCAGATCCCCAGCATTCCACAGGAAGCACTTGCCCCACCACGCCATTTCCCAGTCAACCTTTGGCTTTTATGCTTTCAATTCTGGGATTTCTATGTGTTTTCTTTTTTTCTTCTTTTTATTTTTGGTTTATCAAAATAGGGTTGCTCTGTGTAGTCTTGGCTGTCCTGGGCTCACTTTGTAGACCGGGCTGGCCTTGAACTGACAGCGATCCACCTTCCTCTGCCTCCCTGAGTGCTGGAATAAAAGACTTGCGCCACCACTCCTGGCTGTGTTTTTTTATATAATGTTTTGTAATATCCTCTGTTTGGTGAGATGTCATAGCACATGGCTTATTTTTGCTGGATGTGTTTTAAAGTGGAATGTTTTTCTAGTAAACCCAACATCTGCAGGGCCATGAGAATGGTTCCTATTGGTTGTTTTTCCTTCTTTAAATGGAAAATATGCTTTTGTTTCTATTTGTTTCTTTTGTTTCTATTTCTTTCAGGTTTTTCCCCAAAAAAACTAGACACTAAAAATAAAACAAAGTGGGTCTGGAAAGATGGCTCAGAAGTTAAGAGCATATACTGCTCTTGCACAAGACTTGAGTTCAAGTTCCCAGCATCCATTCAGGTGACCTGAAGTCACACACACACTTAAAAAGTAAATTAAAATAATGTGAAAATGCTTGCAATCAGATTCCTCCACCACATGCAGAACTCATGCTAGTCAGTTTAGTGCCTTTTGTGAAGTTGTTCTGTAAATCCTGTATTCTTTTTCATATTTGCTTCTCCACGTGGTCAGCTTACTGGCCAGCCAATGACAACACAGAGATTTCCTTAAAGGTGTAGAATTAATAATCCCTGGCCTCACTGAATGATCTCGTTAGGTGTGGGTGTAGACCTTTAAATTCAACTGTTTAAAACTTAACGTTCCCTTCAGGTTTGTACAGACTCTCAAGTGAGCCCAGAGGTGAGATTTCAGGATTATCTCAGTCCTTCGGCAGACTCTGCCCATACATCCACATGAGCAGCGACAGTATCAAAAATACATTAGAGCTTTTCAAGGCCCTTATTGACAGCTCATTCCACAGCTGCCTCTGTAGTTTTTAGTTCATCTAGTGTTTGCCACCGTGGTTAACTTCAGGCTTCTACAAAGCTAAAGTGCTTGCCTGTCCCGACTTTTGACAATGGCCTCCTCCTCCTGGGAGGCTTAAGTTTCTAGTACTGAATGAGAAACGAATCAAGCTTATAAAATGTGTTTTGGCTGGGTTGTCTCATGCTTGATTTGGTTTTGAGACAGGGTCTTGTTAAGTCACCTGGGTTAACCACGACCTCATGATCTTCCTGCCCTAGCCTCCTGTGTGCTGGAATCACACTTGTGTGACACTGTGCGCAGGGAGAATGAGTTTCGAATTAATTCTTCATTCTCTGGTGGCTGACAAGCTTCCTGGAAACATGGTCTAGTGTGTCTTATAGTGGCTGGAAAGTAGTGGGAGGTTCTAGAACACATCGGAATGCCAGAGTGTTCACCATTCATGGAGACGCAGCCATTTTTCTTGAATAAAATATCCCTTTGGTACTAAAGAGCCTTTGGTTAATTTCTAGGGCTCTGAAAATGTTACTTTTGAAAAAAATATATTTGTAATTCTTTTTCATTGTTCTTTTGGAGGGAAATTTTTCTGGCCCTCCTCATTCTGTTAGTTTAATGTCACTCTTGTATGATTTTTAAGCTAAAAATAATCTATATTTATGGCTAAAAACAAAAGTACTAGTAGGCAGTCTCCATCACCACAGAAATGGAAATCTAGGAGCTGTGACGTGACAGAGCCTGTGGTGTCCCCTGCAAGACTGGCCCGAGGCCCATTCAAAATGCCCAGTGATTTCATCCTCCTTAATTAAGCTTTCTCTTCCTTCAACACCAACCCAAGATAAATGAAAGGGGGATAATTCAGCCTCATCGACCCCATTCTGTTTACTCACTGCAGTTACTTATTCAACAGTCATGGTTGTTTTCTACGATTTTTACTTCAATTATACCTTGATTCAACTACAATATTTTCTTCAGAGAAATGTGTTCTACGTTTCAAACCATCAATTTATAAACTCCGAGAGTCAAAGAATGAACAGGCAGTCGGTTGAGGGTGACTAACGTCTGAGCGATAATGGGAAATAAAGGGGTGGCATCGCCTGGTGGGACGCGCCACACTTCTGTAAAGGCACGGTTTGGTGCTTTGTGTTGGATTCTTAATTATTTTGCTCCCTGAGGTCTGCTCACGCACACCTGTCCTTGTTGTGTAAACCTTGCTCTACTTAATTTAAAGTTGATTGGTTAATTAAAAAAAATGCTGATGCCTGGGTAGGGCAGAAGCGAGAGATGGAGCCAAGGTTCGAGGGCTTTGAGGACAGAAGGATCATGGGAACAAGGAGTCAGCGACAGGAGAGAGGAAGCAGAGCCACCTCCAAGGGAGATGTAAAGAACCACGTGGGCTTGGAGGAAGAACTCTGAGAAAGGTTTGAAGAGGAGCTGCCCGGACAGAAAACGTGTGCAAGTATTTTGGGATTATGGGTGGGAAGTAGCCCGGACAGGAATGATTAAAGCAGATGGCGTGGGATGGAGGTTGGGTGGTAATGAGGGAGCTTAGGGGAAAGTTCTGTCCAGCCCCAGATATGATCAGGCTTATCTAAAAATCTATCAGGTATCTGTGTCACTTATTGATTTGGTAGTGTGTTAGAGAATAATACCGCCATAATATATACAGGTTTTAATAATAAAAATTAATAGCCTATGTATTTTCCACAACAGACTTGGAAAGGAAGCAGCCTCTAAACCGATGGAAGAGGGGTCAGGAGACTATGGGAGATTAAATGTCCAGATTTCCCTCTTGTAGTTGGCATAAAATAATCTCAGCTCGGTCACCAGACTTTGTAAAAATTATTTATTTATTTATTTATTTATTTATTTATTACAATTTATTCACTTTGTATCTGGCTGTAGGCCCTCCCTCATTTCCTCCCAATCCTACCCTCCCTCTGTCTTCTCCCCCTATGCCCCTTCCCTAGTTCATTGATAGGGGAGGACCTCCTCCCATTCTATCTGACCCTAGCCTATCAAGTTTTATCAGGGCTGGCTGCATCATCTTCCTTTGTGGCCTGGCAACACTGCACCCCCCAGGGGGAGGTGATCAAAGAGCCGGCCACTGAGTTCATGTCAGAGACAGCCCTGCTCCCTTACCAGGGTATCAAAGGAGATACTGAGACTCATAGCTCAACTTTGGGCAGAGTGCAGGAAACCTTATGGTAGAAGAGGGAGATAAAAAGACCTGGAAGGAACAGGAACTCCACAAGGAGAGCAACAGAACCAAAAAAATCTGGGACCAGGGGCCTGCAAAGACCAATACTCCAATCAAGGACCATGCATGGAAAAGACCTAGACGCCCTGCTCAGAGGAAGCCCATAGAATGCTGAGTTTCCAAGGTCACCAGACTTTAACTGGCTATCATAGTAGTTACTAGAAAGAAAGAGTAAAGTTAGAAAGACAATGGAGTTGGGAAAGACAAAGGAAAACCTGAACAACACACAGATGTTAATCCCAAACTATAGGACACTGGCTAACAGCTGGTGTGTTCATTCTTGGTCGTAGGAAAGGCTCATTACCCAAAGTAATAAGACTGTTATCAAGACCCTGAGTTAGGGAAGGATACAAAAGGATATGTGGGATTTCAGAAAAACACTACTCATGGTTCTGAAATGTGTTCCTTCACCACTTCAGATATGCTTTTCATACTTCCTCCAGCAAGAGGAGGAAACAAGCTCAGTTTTAGAAAACACTGCCCCTTTGAAAGTGCTTTATGGCTGTATTTTATGGACAAGGTATGTGACTTCCAAACTAGACAACCCTTTCCAAAAATCATAAATGATTCCTTGTCCCACAAGCTACCTACCATCTATTTAAAAATTTCAGTGTCACCAGTTTGTATCCCTTTCGAGCTGAAATTCCTGTACTGTGTTAATTTGTTAAAGATCTAAGAATTTCCACCGTTAAGAGATCTGCTCCTGCCTGGTATGGTGCTGTATACCTTTAATCCTAGCACTCAGGAGGCAGAGGCAGGCAGATGTCTCTGAGTCTGTGAATTTGAGACCAGCCTAGTCTACATAAGGAGTTCCAGGAAGGCCAGGGCTAGCCAGAAAGACCCTGTCTCAAAAAAAAAAACAGAAAGAAAAGAAAAGAAAAGAAAGAAAGAAAGAAAGAAAGAAAGAAAGAAAGAAAGAAAGAAAGAAAGAAAGAAAGAAAGAAAGGAAGGAAGAAAGAAAGGAAGGAAGGAAGGAAATAAAAGAAAGAAAAGACAAGATGTGCTTCATAATTTCTACACATTCATCTGGTAACAAATTTATCTCCACATCCTACCAATTAACATCCTAGCATTACATATAAACAGATAGATAGGCAAATAGATAAACGGCATACTCTGGTCCGTTTTAGCATCAGAATGTCTGGAGACATCTGTACAGCACAGAGCTGAGCTGTGTTTGTGGAAGACACTGAAGCAGGAGGAGGCATTCCCTGCACTGTCCGACCCCCTCCTGCTTTTCCTGCCCAGGTCAATGACCTCTAATTCCTGACACACCAAAGAACCAACCTCAGCTCCCTCCCTTCAGGACACTCACATGGCTTTACTATTGGGGATGGTGGATCAAGACTCCTGGGTTACTGCATTCATCCCCTAAATCTAAGCCAAGTTACTAATAGCAAAAAGCAGAAAGAGCAAGGTGACCCCGAAGTCACCTTTTTGGGTGAGTGACCAAAGGGAAGGGAAGGACTGTACAAAACTCCAGGCCAAAAGACAGAAGAAAAGAGGAGAGCCACAAAATCTCTCCTGAATGAGAAACCCACGGGAACACAGAAGGGGAGATGGACATGAGGAGTGGTCTTCCTCCCAGGGCTCAGTTTCTTTCCTGGATAAAAGCCCTAGAGGACTTCTTGGGTTTTCCTGGGCCTAGCTACAGTTTGCTTCAAAGCTGTGCTCTGTGCTCCCTCTGCTGGCTCTGACATAACAGCCGGGTTGAAAATGACTACAATGAAATAAATGCCAGTCTGGAGTGGTCCTCAAGAATGTTTGCCCTGAAAAACACTTAGAGAAATGTTCAACGTCCTTAGCCATCATCAGGGAGATAGAAATCAAAACAACCCTGAGATTTCACCTTACACCCACCAGAATGGCTAAAATCAAAAACTCAAGTGACAACACATGCTGGAGAGGTTGTGGAGAAAGGGGAACCCTCCTCCTTTGCTGGTGGGAATGCAAACTTGTACAACCACTCTGGAAATCAATTTGGCACTTTCTTAGACAATTAGGAATAGTGATTCCTCAAGACCCAGCTATACCACTCTTAGGTATATATCCAAAAGATGCTCAAGTACACAACAAGGACATTTGTTCAACCATGTTCATAGCAGCTTTATTCGTAATAGCCAGAACCTGGAAACAACCCAGATGTCCCTCAGTTGAGGAATGGACACAGAAATTATGGACTTTTACACAATGGAATATTACTCAGCAATTAAAAACAAGGAAATCATGAAATTTTCAGGCAAATGGTGGGACCTCGAAACGATCCTGAGTGAGGTATCCCAAAAGCAGAAAAAAGCACATCATATATACTCACTTATATAGACCTATAAGATAGGATAAACATGCTGAAATCTATACACCTAAAGAAGATAAACAAGAGAGAGCACCCGGGGTAAGATGATCAATCCTCACTTAGATAGACAAATGGGATGGATATTAGATGTAGGAGAAAACAAGGAACAGGACAGGAGCCTACCACAGAGGACCTCTGAAAGATTCTACCTAGCAATGTATCAAAGCAGATATTAAGACTCACAACCAAACCTTCGGCAGAGTACAGGGAATCATATGAAAGAAGGGGGAGTTAGTAAGACTTGGCAAGGACAAGAGCTCCACAAAGACCAAAGATCAGGGCACAGGGATCTTATATGAGACTGTTTCTCCAGCCAAGGACCATGTATGGATATAACCTAGAATCCCTGCTCAGATGTGGCCCATGGTAGCTCAGTATCTAACTGGGTACCCTAGTAAGGGGAACAGGGACTATTTCTGTCATGAACTCAATGGCTGGCTCTTCTGCCCTCCCCCCACCTCTGAGGGAGGAGCAGCCTTGCTAAACCCCAGAAGAGGACATTGCAGCCAGCCCTGAAGAGACATGATAAGCTAGGGTCAGATGGAAGGGGAGGAGGTCCTCCCCTATCAGTGGACTTGGAGGGGGGCAGGGAGGAGATGAGGGAGGGATGGGGAGAGAGGGAGGGGGCTATGGCTGGGATACAAAGTACATAACCTGTGATTAATATAAAAATAAATAAACTTAAAAAAAAGAATGCTTGCCCTGTCTCTTAAATTTGACTATACTTTCCAGCAAAGCTAAGAACGCAGCCTTTTCTCTGTTGGTTTTAAATGAAGTTAGAGGAAGATGGTTGACAAATCCCTGTACTTCACTCCATGAAATGCAGCCACCTAAACTGCACCCATCACTGTGTGGGCTCCTAGGGATAAGAAGGTTGGAATCCTTGGCCTCTGTTCTTAGAAATTTTCTAGTTAAAAGGGAGAGAGTGGCATAGAACACAGTCTTAAAAAACAGAAAATTTCTATAACATATGCTTTAAATGATGACTCGGATATGATCACTGAATGCATGAAGAAGTAGCTCCCATAGGCCAGGACAGACTACAGGAAACAGTCATCTCATTGGGCAGATTTGATTCCATGGCAGTATCAAATCATGATCATAATAGCCATTTGTTCTGAAGTACATACAGGAGCCCATAACAATATGTTTATACACTTTAGTTTCATTTATGAACTAGGTTCAGAGATAAAGTTTGGAGATGCCAAGTTCACAACTAGAAACTAACAAAGTCAGCAATGACTCCAAAGCATCTTCAACCTCTCCCACACCACCCTGAAATCTATTTTCAATAATAGGAAGAAAGAGGAGAAGGAGAAAGGAAGGATGGAAGGAAGGAAACCTAGATTCAAGTCAGGACCATCTCTCAAGTTGCCAGTGCCGCCTTCTCTCTGGGCCCTCCCTCTTCATACATAAACTAAGAGTTGGCTGGACAACTCCTAGGGTTTATCTCACCTTAAAAGGACAGTGAGATGGTTTAGGTAAAGGTGCGTGCCACCAAGTCTAACAACCCGAGTTCCATCCTAGGGCCCCACATGGTGGAAAGAGAGAACCAACTCCCAACTCCCACATACATAAGTAAATAAATAAATAAATCTAATTGTTTTAAAGAGTCTATGGGCTAGAGATGGCTCAGCCATTCAGAGCAATTGTTGCTCTTGCAGAGGACCCAGGTCCAATTCTCAGAACCCAAGTGGTAACACCAGTACTCTTACAGTGAGATGGGAGATAGAAACAAGAGAATCACCCAGACGCCCACTGGCCAGCTAGCCTGGAGTGTGCAGGCACAGAAACAACATAGACCTTGATTCAACAAGATGAAAGGAGAGACTCACATTCCAAAGGTTGACCTCCAGATGCACATTGAACACATGAACACATTGAACGCACGCCCGCGCGCACACACACACACACACACACACACACACACCTACACAAATAAAATGTAAGAAAAATAAAATACTTTTTTAAATCATTAATTCCACACTTGAGCCTACCAGATAACTGAAAGCAGAATAAAACCTGGATTTCTGCTTCATTCCCTTTAGTCTGGGCTACCTACTACTAACCTCTGCACATAAACTCAAGCACCATCTGTCTAAACACAGACACACCTAACTATTTCATTCCCCTTCGTAGCTGTCTTAGGTATGGTTACTATTGCTGTGATGAAACACCATGATGACAAGCAACTTGGGGGCTGATGGTCTGTCACTCACAGCTCCATGTAACAGTTCAGCAAAAGCAGTGAGGGCAGGAACTCCAGCAGCGGGAGAACCTGGAGGCAGGAGCTGAGGCAGAAGCCATGGAACAGTGCAGCTTACTAGTTTACTTCCCATGGCTTGTTCAGCCTTTCTTAGAGAACTCAGGTGTGACACTGCCCATCAATCATTAATTAAGAAAACGCCCTACAGGCTTGCCCACAGCCCAAGCCTATGGAGGCAATTTTTTAAAGATAATAACTTTGTTATTTAAGAAATCCAGTATCAGTACCGGTATTTGCTATGGAAAAACAGGAAACAGTTTCTATCCACTAATACTTATGATGTCTTACCAATACCTCATTTATACAGGGACTGCTTGAGCATCTAAATATGTCAAATTGACCCTTCACTGTTGACTCACACCAACCAGTGAGGCTAAGTCTAGGCGGATTGAAGGAAATACCAAAGATCTGAGCCGGGTAACTAGGGGACTTCAGGACTTTGCACTCATATGTAGCGTACACAAAGCACTCCTCTTTTTTATTACTAAAGCAAGCAAGGACAGTGATTGAAGGAATTTGAGATAAACATTCCACACCCCCCCTAATTACTTATACATTGGTTTTGTTTTATTTTCAGGTCATTCCCACTATAGTCTCCTCCCTCCACTCCTCCAAATCCTGCCCCAATTCACCTTCCCTCTCCCCAAGCTCTACTTCTTCACCCTCCTCTAAAAGCCTCCCAGGGATATCTACCAACAGAGTAAAAGTCAAGGCTGGGTGAGGAAACACAGTAAGAGGAAAAGGACCCCAGAACATACAAAAGAGTCAGAGACACCCCCAACTTCCCACTGTTAGGAGTCCCACAAAAACACCAAGCTAACAGCCATACCATATACGGAGAGGACCTAGCACAGATCCATTGAGACGTTGTCTTCATTGAGGGTCCTGCTCTCAGATGACTTTAGCTTGTGTCAAGTTCACATAAAACTATCCAGCACACCAGGCTGAAGGCACAGATGTAAAAGTAACTGAAAAGTATTGTAAATTAACTGTAAAAAAAAAAATGTGACTGTAAAGTATTGTCATCTTTATACATGTCCTGTTTCTGACCCCCCACCCAAGGCGCCTAAAGGTCAGTCATTGCTCTAACCTTCAAGTCACCTTGGACAGGAGGGCCTTGCAGGATAAACAAGGCCACTCACCCACCCCTTAACACCCTGAGTCCCACCCAACATTGTGACCAGAGAAACGCTAATCATGGAAAAGCCAGCTGACCACTCCAGCAGTGGGGATGTCTTTGTATTGCCCTGAAGAAGCAGAACTAAGACAGATCAACCAGACTAGGGCTGCTGAGTCACGGAGAGCTCTTATCCCAACATCCCAGTTCTTCCTCTATCTATAAAGCTCATGTAAGTGTCTTGAAGAGGGGCTCGGGGTCTCTAGACCCTTCATTTTGTTCTCATCCTAATGCATATTAAATCTTTCTCTGATTTCCACCATTACTCTCTCTTTAACTGGAATACTGGAATGGAGGGAGCAAGCCTAGCATGTTGGACTCTAACCCTCATTCTCCAGCCCTTCAATGCTTGCCACCATTATTACTGGGCAAGGCTCCTTTTCCCAGCTGCTCTCAGCTTCACTCTTTAATGTCAGAATGTCACTGCAATGAGACCAGCTTTATTCAGCAAAAATGTGGCAGCACATCACCTCAGAATTAACATATTTCATTTCCCCATATATAAGTAGTGTGACCAGTGCTTTTGTTGGACTCCCGAGGTGGGGAGACCCTCCGTTCCTCGGGATAGACACCAGACCTCAATAACCCACAAAAACAGAACTCTTGATGCAAACAGCAAGAGGTTTAATTAGTAGCCGGCATGCCGGGGCTCTGCACACAGCTCCCACACAAGGGGGTGGTACAGAGCGCCCAGCAACAGAATCACAGAGTTTATAAAGGCAAAAACCACAAACCAGGAGGGGGTCTAGGGGTAAGGGACTTTCCTAACGGGGGCAGTCTGTGATTGGCTGCCCCCAGGTGTGCTGACTAGGGACGGTTAGAGATTATATCCATAACTACAGAAGGGTGTCTCTTAGAAACGCTTTGTATCAGATCCAGGTTTGGTAATGATTAAAGCTCATAAGTCTCAGTTCCCATGGTTAGTTCCCATGGTTAGGGCCAAGTTAAAATTTTCCATCCTTACACTTTGAATTCAGTCACGTTACAGGTAACACACATACCTGATGTAGACAGGGTAAGCTTATAAGACAAGAGTCAACATTTCTTTTGCATGGGACATATGGTTCAACAGGAGATTGCTCTCCGAGGAGACTGTCTCATCACTCACTGAGTTCAAGGAAACTGAGTTCATGTCTTCACCTCCCACCAGCTACCCAGGACACAGTCTTTTTTTTTTTAAGCTATGATAGTGGAATCAATAAAGAATCCTCACAGAAAGGAACAGGGGAGTATGGAAGCGTAAAGGAGCTGGAAGGAAAGAGCACTGACTAGTTTTATATCAACTTGACACAAGCTAGAGTCATTTTGGAAAAAGAAACCTCAACTGAGAACATGCCTCCAACAGACTGGCCTGTGGTTGAGCCTGTGGTGTGTTCTCTTACGTGACAAATGATATGAGTGGGCTGAGTGGTGCAACCCTCAACTGGTGGTCCTGGGTGTTATAAGAAGGGAGGGTGTGATGGACCAGCCTAACTCCATCTTAAGATTAGAAGCCATAGTATAGGTCAAAATAAGTTCATTTCTGTTTTCTGTAAAACTTGTTTGACCATGTGTTGACCCATTTTTTAGAACTTGACATGTTTCATACCCTATATTCCGACCATAACCTGACTTCCACCCTGATGAAGGGGCTTAAGAGATGGCTCAGTGGGTAAGAGCACTGTCTGCTCTTCCAAAGGACCCAGGTTCAATTCCCAGCACCCATATGGCAGCTCACAACTGTCTGTAAGGCCAATTCCAAGGGATCTGACACCTTTACACTAATGCACATAAAATTTTTTAAAAAGAAGTTCTGCCAAATAATTTTCAAATGTTCTGCCAAGTTTCTGCATAACCAAAAACCTCTGGAAACCCCGTAGATTTGAAGTTTTTGAGCTATAAAAACCTCACTTTCTCCTGTGTTCAGCGCTATTCTCCCAAACTCCACTGTAGGGAGATATCCCTGTCTGGCAGAAAATAAAGTTTGCTTAATTTGACTAAAAGAATTTGAGTGGGATTAACAGGTGAGCAAGCCATAAGGAGAAAGCTACTAAACAGCTCTCTCCCATGGCCTATGCATCAGTCATTTCTCACAGGCTCCTGCCTTGAGTTCCTACTCTGTCTTTCCTGGGTGATGGACTACAAGCTGTAAGGCAAACGAAGCCATTTCCTCCCCTGGGTTACTTTGGTCATGGTGTTTCAGCACAGTAACAGAAGCCCTAAAATGGGAAGGCTAGCCCAAAGAAAGGGTGCATCAAAGCTCTATGGAAGCCTACTACCTCACAACCCAATTTTTAAAACTTGGAGGGATGGTAGAATGCATATAAAAATTTAAAAGAGAGAGGAATACTGGAGGTTAAAGGAATAAGTGGGGCTGAGATGGGATAGGGTAGGGAGGATGTTAGCATTAACTGTCAACTTGGCACAGCCTAGAATCTCCTGAAAAGGTGTTTCAACTGAGTCTTTATTACGTTAGTCTTTAGGAATGTCTATGAGGTTTTCTTGATTGATAATTGATGTAGGAGGGCCCAGTCCACTGTGGGTGGTCCATTTCCTGGGCAGGTGGTCCTGGGATATATAGGAAAGCTAGCCGATGAAGACACCATGCACTTCAGAAACAGAGCCCAGAGACCCCTGAGCTGGAACTGATCTGAATTCCCAGTCCCTGAGGAAGAGCTGTGGTCGTGGTACTAGATGATGCCATGCAGCTTCCAAAGAAGGAAGCAACCAGTTGTCCTACCCAGCTATAATGCCTACAAACCACATCAATGACCGGCATGACAAGATAATCTTCAGGGTGCAGTAGTGGTGTACATATCCTGGCTGTAACCAGTAGCTCTCTAATTGGACTTAAGTTCCACTCAACAAGAGAGAAATCAGGCCTGGTGCTGAAAACATGGCTAATTACTCAGTGCTAGTGAAGACATGGTTATTAGAAGAGAATCACAACTTCTAATTTACTAAACCAGCAAAATCCCTAACAACAATATATAAGCATTGGCTTGATACCCATAAATAAATGTAATCTTCACTTCTCATCAAGGAAACATCTCTGTAACAAAGAGACCACTGCAGACCACAACCGATCAAAATGTAGAGTTGTGAAGAGGGGAAGAAAAAATCTTGACAGCCAGAGGATCAGAAGTTTGCTATGAGATGGTGTCTTCTAGTAACTTCAAAAGCTATATCCATAAAGTCCCACCAACATGACTGGCCAAACCTGAGCCGAACAGGGATGTCATCAATGAACATGCCAACCTGTATGAGAGGAAGACCATGAGCCTTCAACCCTACACAAAGAACCATAGGCAACTGAATAAAGCTGAGAGCAAGAGAGGTGGTGTTTCCCAAGGAAGAACACACCAATTGATTACCCAGCACCAAACAGTCATCCATGAAAACATACAAGTAGAAGGTTGTGAGCAACTATGTGGGTGTTGGAAACTGAATCCTGGTCCTCTGCAAGAGCAGCCAACGCTCTTAACCACTGAGCCATCTCTCCAGCCCCACGGCAACTTCTTGATTGGATTTAAGGCTCACCTCATGAGACTGGAACTCATACATGACACAACTAAAGTGGCCAAGACCCCGATATTAGACAGATCATGGGCCTTGGAGAAAACCTACTATTATTCTGCTAAAGTAGCAGAAATAAATGATCCCCTAATGACATATTGCTGTGCCCACAGAGCACAGCATTGTTCAACCCTCATCAAAGAAGCTTTTTCTTACAGTAGATGATAATTAACACAGAGACTCACAACTGGACATTGTGCAGAGGGACAGACTTTGTAGCACTCAGCACTAAACAGGATGTCTCCAGCAAACCCCTATCCTCAAGACTCAGGGATCTAAGCCAAAGAAGAGGTGGAGAGATTCTGTCAGAGGTGAGAGATTCTGTCAGAGGTGAGGGATGACTCCAAGGAAACAGTATCTTCCAGATAGGACAGGAACTGATGCACATATGAACTCACAAAAACTGTAACAGCGCACACAAGACCTGTACAGAGGAGAGGAAGCGGGCACGAAGCCCCACCCCTAACCACGCCCACTCCTACCATGAAGCCATTTACAGCTGATCTCTGCTGGGAAAATCATTTTCCCTGCGAAAAGGGAAAAAGGCCTATCAACTGAGTATATCAACCACACACTTCAAGGCAGATGTGATGCTAAAGAGTATTTGACCACCACAAAGACTTTTGTTCATTTGTTTTAGTATTTTGTTATTGATTTTCTTTTTTTAGTTTGTCTTTATTTTCATTTTTTGTTGTTTTTCTTGTTTTATTTTTAGAGAGAGAAAAAAACATGAAATTGAGTGAGTAGGGAGAAATCCCACGTCTTATACTCAATTTTCACTTAATAATCCCCACATTCTATGAGTGCTATTGTCTATCCATGAAAGACAATTCCATTTGAAATATATACATTTTACGTCTAATATAGATAACACGTTTCCATGAATTCTGACTAACGTATTGACAGCGGAAGTACGCCACAAAGGCAGAGGATACCTCCCTAAAAGCTAGTGGTTAAGGAGGCCCTATGGGGCTCCCAAGCCATACAGCTATTGCCACTGTCCTTGGCTACTCACCATACTACATGGTAAGAACCTACTCCCAAAGAATGCACATTCGGCTGCAGGACATGGAGAAACCAAGCACAATCTGACCAGGACACTCCCTCCCTGGGGGCTAGCTTTCACAGGACGCATCAGTGGTCTTATCCAGTGCTGGATCCTGTATGCTGCAATATTAACCATCCAGGTAAGCTCTGCCTGCTCGTGCCAACAGCAACATGACTGTTATGGGGTAACTAACCAATTTTTAATTGGATCTGAGGCCCACGCCACAGGTGAAAATTCCATGCCTAGTACCACAATCCTGTCAAAAGTCCACAGCTGGGAAAGTCATGAGCCCTATAGAAACTACTCTTGTTCCTTTGCTCTCAAAGGCCTCCTCAACACTTGAGTCCATACCCATCAACCGGGGCTGCTCTCAACACTGGCCAGAGAATCTTCTTGCAACAGGCAAGAGCCAATGGAGAGATACATAACACAGAATAAAAGACTTTGAGTGTTCAGTCCTACACCGGTCATGTATCTCAACCTCTCCCCACACCAGCGCTCAAGAAACATTATAGAAGAGAAGGAAAAAAAAAAAAGTTTGAGCCAAAAGACAAGAAGGAGTGCTTGAGTCCTGCCGTCTGGACCCGCTGTGGCTGGCTGCCTTAGGTGCACAAGATCAAGCCAGCTCAAATTCTGGCACAGACCAGACAGACGGCCTCAGGACTCCCTTTCCACTTTACCTCTGGGGGTGGGGGAGGGCGGCGTTTCCAGGGAGAGCAAACCATTCTATTTTGAGGATGTAGCCTCTGACAGGGCTCCGATAGGCCAGTGTATGGCCCCACAGCCATGAACATATGGGCATACCAGATGGACTTATGGGTTAATTAAAAAAATTAAAAGTCATAAAGTTGGGATGGTGTGAGACATGGTCCTATTTCATTGTGAACGCGTATGAAATTCTCAAAAACGAAGAGTTCTCACTAACGCACATATCACAAGCCAGAATGCTGCAATACAGTATCCGGTATACTAGTATTTTACAAAACTGCTTCATTTAAACTAGTCTCCATTATATTGTTAGGATTCTGAGTCTCTGAAAAAAGAAAAACCAAAACTCAACACAGTAAATGCAAAGAGTGCTCCGGCTCACCTTTTCTCTGCCTTCTGACCGAGACACATTTCCCAAACCCCCACCCCCACCCCGCCTTTTACAGATTCCGGATACTTAAACAGCCTTTCTTTCCCTGCGCCCGAGGCAAACCGACATCCTCTAAACGGAAGTGATCCCGGCTCTGCTCTCCCTCTAATGCTTTGAACACTTGAGTCACAGTACGCACAGCAGCACTGGAGAGGAGCCGTTGTCCGGTGTATGCTTTTCTGTGCAGAAGAACAAATTCAGGGGTGCTTTGTCCACCACAACCAAAAGCAGTTGGTGCACGAGGTTCCACCAATGCTTGCTTAAACTTATCAGTGTGTTGCCTGCACATGCGTACATGGGGTATGCGTGCGTGCGTGTTTGTGTGAGAGAGATGTGTGATGTGTGTAGAGGCATCTTCCAAGGTTGCTCTCCACACTTTTTTGAGACCAAGCTTATCAATTGAGGTAGGCCAAGGAGCTTCAAGGATCCACTTGTCCACACCGCTCCCACTCCTCCAAGGCTCCCACACGCTCCAGCCGCCATTCCCCTCTCTCCGTCTCTCTCCTGTTTTTAACATGGGTCCTGAGGCTCTGAACTCCGATCTCTGTGGGGCCTTTAACAACTCGCAGCTCCGCAGACACAAGGAACTGTATTCTAAAACCAAGTCTTCGTTCCACGTGGCCGAGACTGTGACTGAACCAAGAAGGTAAGGCCCGAGCAGCTAAACAGCTCTCAACTGGTTTCACGGTCAACCACAAAGACAGAGACCTCGCGTCCCCTGCTCAAAGGCCGCGCTGGCCCCGCAGGTGGTCCCGCCTCCTCACCTGCCAATCAACCGCTGCTCGCGCCTGCGCGGAGCCGCGTCCGGGCTGCGGTGGGCGGTTGGGACGGGCGAGCGCTTTCTCTCACTGGCCTGCCGGCTATGACGATCACCTACAGCTGCGTTGCTAATGGCCGAGCGGTCCTGGCGGAGCTGGCCTTGACCGGCGGCTCCTATCAGGTACCTGCGGGTCGCGCCTCGGCACCTGAGGGTTCGGCTCCTCGAGGCGGGCGCCCGCCGGGCCTCACCCCAGGACGCCGGGTGACCTCGGAGGCCCCTGGGGTCGGGAGGGCCCGCCCCCTCCAGGAGCTCCGGCTCGTAGGCGGGAGCCGCGCGTGCGCCACCCAGGGGTTAGGTCTGGTACTGCACGCGGGCTTCCTGCGAGGATTTGTAGCCATCTTCCCAGCTTGGTAGTCCTTTTACAAGATTTTCTCTACCCAGAAATGACCTGCACTTCAACCCACACTCAGTGGACGTGTAATAGTTGCAAAACCCCGGGGTTGAAAAAAAAAAAGTGAGGGCCACCTGACAGCGCAGCTTGGAATCTCAGCACATGCGGGGTGGGAAGGCCATGGACTACGCAGACACTCTCAAAAAAGTAAAGGCAGAAGATGTAGCTCAGTACTCTGGAAAATGGCTGTGATACTCCTGTTCAGAGAAACTACTCCTAGCCTAGCACATGAAAGGGAGGATGAAGACACCACAGAGAGAACAGCATAGTATTTGGAGATTCCCAAGAACCTCATTGTGGCTAGGACACAGTGTGTGTGTCCTAGAAAATTGAGGAGCAATTGAAGAATGAAAGTACAGGCAAACATGATTTGGTCATAGTTTGCAAATTAACCCTGAGTCTCAGAGCTAAGGCAGTCATGGTGTGAGGTAAGAGAGCAGCGGATCCAGAAGAAACTTAGTAAAATGCCATCTAGGGTTGATACCTGGTTGAATTTGTGAAATGATGGGTGTATCTGTGCATAGGACCATTCTCACAATTTTTTCTTTGGTGGAATGTTGTTCAATATTAATATTTACTGTTGATTTAACTTTCAGTTAAACAGGGTTTATTCCTAAACCAGCTGTATACCCAAATCACCACACAGAGACCAGAATTTATTGAGTTAACCTAGAGCAAAATGCTGGGCAATAGGTATTTATTCCATCCTAAACCTCCAAACCCACATAATTTCCTCCCATTCAGAATTTCCCACATTATACTTTCTTTTAGTCATATCTTAGGTCTGGCTTATCTCTCCGAGTAGTTCCAAGTCCTCTCCTGCCAATCTCTGCTCTCCTACTCTCCCACTGGCTTCCTTCTCCTCCCTCTGGACCAGGATGTCCCATCCTATTCTCTCTATTGCTCAGCATTAGAGAGCTGGTTGTTTTAGTAGCAACACAGAGAACAAATGGTGGCATGTTTATACAAACTTGAGACAGGTGATGCTTAGAAGAAGCATCACAATGTAGTGTCCAGATTGATACAGGATAGTGGGGTAGAGAAATCAGCATTTGAATGAACAAGGGTAAATTGTATACATTCTACAAGAACATTATACCAACATTTCCCCCTTTAAGTTAAATAAAAGGCTCCTTTTCTTTTAATACAATAATAGGTATAAAAGTTATGAAAAATATTAAGTAAGATTTACATGTTCAATGTCCAGTTCACATGCATTTGGCAACTTAGAAGAAAGTATTGACAAGTTTAGAGCTCTATATCTAAATTAACTTTTATCCTTATTGATATTACCTATATGAAAACATTTTCTTAAATTCTAAATAACTTAAGCTTAATTGTGAAACTGTAACTACTTGGTCTTCGACCCCACCAGAGACTTGAGAAGGAATAAAATTAATTACTGGAGTAAATAGGAAGTACATGTTAGCAGCTTCCAAAAAATAAAAACTAAGAGAGACAGTTTGCTCCCTGAACAGTCACCCATAACTCTCTATATTGTTGGAACATCATCTTCAGCCTTCTGGCTCAGTATATTTGACAGACATATATGTGAGGCAGGAACTATTTAGGACTTGTTTACCCTGTCTTGGCAGAGTTCAGCAGTTGACCTGTCCTACATTTAAGCATGCCCATTTTTTGCAGAATTCTGTCTGTCATGAAACAAGGGCATTTTCTTTTTGCCTGGATGGCTAGTTTGCCACATTTGAAGCCATCTCCATATAGAGGTTCTTTGATACTCATCATCATCTTTGAGGTAGTCAGGGTGCTGCCAGGAGATGACCTGTCTCATAGTCAAAGAATCTTTAAAATAATAAAGACATTTTTAAATGCCATATTCTGTAGGTCTCAGAAGTTTTTGAAGACTACCTATCTTTTTGTAATCGACCAGTCTACAAAATCCTATCTATCAGTTAAACCTAGGATGTATACTCCTGTGATGAATTAGACTAGAGTCTGACATGACTATGAGTCGATTAACTAACAATCAACTATTACCTAATACTCTAAATAGTTTGTAATAGCAGTTTAAAAGTATTAGAAGTAACCTTGAATTTGTATCAATATACTTAAATTTACCAATGTATTAAAAATGGACTTATTTTTGCATCAGTATACAAAATCCTATACCAGAGTCTAAAATGACCTTATTTAAGAATAACAAATAAAACCTTAAGTTGAGTAGATTCAGTAATCTACCTTTTGTCTTATTATTCCTGTAAGATATCCCTGTATTCCCCTTTCTTTCTTTTCAACCCTTTTTCTCTTTCTCTAAGAAAGAAAGATAGAGAAAAGAAAAAAGGGAAAGAGAGAAATCC
Organism: Pachyuromys duprasi; assembly: GCA_028658305.1. Lineage (NCBI taxonomy): Eukaryota > Metazoa > Chordata > Mammalia > Rodentia > Muridae > Pachyuromys > Pachyuromys duprasi. Next base: position 14,934,910 of record CM053743.1, on the reverse strand, counting down.
CTGAGTAACCTTGTTTTCTCTCTGAATAAGACCATTAATAATTTTTAACCATCTCCCAATGACAATAAACATTCTTAGCCATAGAAAACGACCAAAAACCTACCTAACCCCCCTTAAAGGAACCTTGACATCATTCTCATTTTCTAGCTGACTTTTTGACAGGCAGAAATCCTGTTAGGGAGCCCAAAGGAAATTGGAAAAAATGGTTAATTAAGAAAGCATTAACATTTGTGGTCCAATCTTTGAATGTTGAGAAATTTCAGGCTTGGAACAGTCTAAAATGCTGGACCAATTGAGATTAGTAGCTTTTTTCAAAGCTCTCTTGGGAGCAGGCTTTGATGAGAAAGAGCAATTGAAGCAGTTGAGCAGGAACAAGCAGAATGCTGGAACATGCAAGATGCTGGAACAGATGTGTCAACGTCTCAGCATGCTGGAAGGATGAATTCGGTCAGGTTTGATCCAGCATCTTTGGGGTCCCGTCCTTTCGTTCTGCAAACATATAATTTCTCACAAACATTATACAGTCCTAAAATTATAAATGCATGAGATGTGCACAATGGAACCAAATTGTAAACTAATTTTATCTATGCCAATTAAAAATGGCATAATAAACGTTGAAGGTATGTGTGGCCAAGGATTTATTGGCCATGTGTTGTTGAAGTTCTGGCTGGAAACATCTTTCATGTCTCAGTCTATTTCAGAGTTGTTCCCATGTGAAGGGATCAGTGCTTTATGTTACCTGTTCTGTTTAGTCTTCTCGATTTCTCTCTTCTTCTGTGTGGCCCAGATCTTCAGGTGGTCTTCCTCTGTGAATGTATGTAAAACCTCTTCCCCAGCGTAACACATTCCCTGTCTTCCATTTTGGAATTAGGCCCTTTACATGCTGCTCTAATCCAGCAGTGCTTTCTAAATTCCAGTGTGTCTCAGCAAGTGTGCTGCTCATCTCATTTAAACATTTGAAAATTAATAAGTCATCATTTAATCTATTTGGGGGAGATATTATATTTCCCTTCTGTTTTATGACCATCTTTTTAAAATTACTGTTAGATATTTTCATAATTGTTTGACCTGTAGGAGTATATCTGTAACAGGTTTCATGTCATAATGTCTAAAATAGTGTTCAATTCCAATGGCTATACAAGCAACATCAGCTCCAGTTTGCAAGGGCATCTCTAAAACATTCACCATCTCTTAAAAAAAATGTATAACCTTAGGATTTAAGGCAAAAGCCCACTGGAATTCTGAATACAAATCTATAGCAAGGCGCATGTATTTCAGTTCTCCAAACTCTCCAAAATGGAGCACACCAGCCACTGTATGACCTTGTTCTAAGACAACACTAAACAGGATCTGCATTTCTACTTTAGCATATAGACCTTCATCTAGTAATTGAACCTTAACAACACATACATAATATCCAGTCTGACCCACCTGACCTAGCATTTCAGTGGACTGTTATTTTGCAATATCTTCAAGCTTCTGTGGACTTTTCTCATCTGGAACTGCCTCTTTTGGTATAATTATAAGTTTCAGATTAGATTGCTCAGAAAGCTCTCTATTTTGATTCAAAGATTCCCCCAACCTCTGTTCTATGGCCTTTAATTTAGCATCTGTTTTCTCAGTATCTTCTTTCTCCAAGTGTATCTTATCTTGATCGCTCCCAAAGAGGATATACAAAACTGAAATCATCACTGAAAAAATTATTTGTAAGCTAAGAGAAACAAACTCAAATGGTATCCAGAAGTACTATGTCATTGTGTCTTCTTCCATTTTCAACATAGAAATTTATCCTTTTTTAATCTTAAAACCTTTCCCTAAGGACTTTACTTTCTTAGACCCAGCGTCCCTTTCAGACCTTATCAGTTGAGATGCTTGAGGCTTCTCAGTCTTTCTCTGGCTCCTGCTTCCAGGGAGAGGTATTTTCTGCCTCCTCACTGGATCCTGACCCCTTCCTAACTCTGGGAGGTTATTGGGTCCATAAATGTTTGCTCCTCAGACGGGCAAGAACCCCTTCTCAAAGGGATTTTGCTTTCTGCCTTGGCTAGCATAGTCTGCTTTGAGAAGCTCCCTTGTTAAAGAGCCACTTTTTTCTCTCTACTTTTTTCTCTCTGGGGTCTGTATGTATCAATTTTTGTTTTTCCGCAGCCTGACGGAGGCCTTGCTGATCTACAGGGGGTCTGTCTGATCAGGAATCTGTGAAGTCCTAGTTTAGGAACTGTAGTTGCTTTTTTTTTTTTTTTAAGGAACAGAACTAAAAAACTACTCTATAGTTTTACTTTCTATGTAAGTTCTTGCTGGATTACTGTAAATCCTGCCACACGTTGGGTGCCATTTGTTGTTGAAAATCAATATTTATCATTGGTTTAACTTTTAGTTAAACAATGGTTATGCCTAAGCCAGCTGTATACCCAAATCACCATACAGAGATGAGGATTTATTTAATTAACATAGAGCACAGTGCTGGGCAATAGTTACTCCATCCTAAACCTCCAAGCCCACAGTTTCCTCCCATTCAGATTTCCCACATTATACTTGCTTCAGTCATATCTTAGTTCGTCTCTCCTCCTGGTTCTAAGTCCTCTCCTACCCATCTCCCCTCCCACTCACTCCCTTCTCTTCCCTCCAGACCAGAATGTTCCACCCTATTCTCTCCATTGCTCATCATTGTGGCTGGTTTTATTGACAATACGGAGAACAAATGATGGCATGTTTACATAAATTTGAGACAGTTGATGCTAGCATCACAAAGCAATTTCCAGACTGAAACCACATAATGAGGTAGAGAAATCAGCATTTTAATGAACAAGGGTAAATTGTATATATTCCACAAGAACATTATACCAACAGTGGCTTTAGAGAGCAGAGACCACATATAGAAGGATGGGATTTAGGGACTCAGAGGCAATGCAGAAGGAAGAATGCATTACAGTTTGAAACACACTGAATTGTGTTGCCTGTCAAGACTTAAGTGCATTTTTTATGTTTATTTCTCTGCCTCATTTCTGAAAGTCATAATATGCCCAGTAGGTCATAAGTGTGTTAGTCTAGTACCCAAAAGGCTGGTCTGGTTAGTCTAGTACCCAAAAGGAGTGTGTATAAGATTGCCCAGGAAGTGTACAATGAAAAGAATGAAGCTAAAAAAACAGGGCCCTCTTTAAGAAGAGAGTGAAGAGGTGGGTTACTGTCATTGGATTAGGCAACAGAAAGATGACTGTTGGCCACACTGTGAGGCCTTTGGGAGAAATAGAAGAGGCAGAAGCCAGGTTGCTTTGGGCAACCTAAGTGGAAAATGAGGAACTTAGGTGGTGAAAAGAAGCCATTCTCTCTGAAATTTATATAGGAAGTGAAACCATTCTCTCTCAAATTTATATAGGAAGTGAGGAAGAGCATGACCCAGGAAGGCTGCTCATCTGTTACTATGTGGAGACATTCCCATGTGTGGTACTCTTATGGGAAGGATATGTATAACACAGGTGGAGACTACTGTGAGCAAGGCCAGAAGTGCACAAAGCACCAGCAATCTGATGTGTGAGCCTTACTCAGAAGAACAGTCTTGCCCTGGGGAGAAGGAGAACATGTGGGTGTGCAGGCAAACACTTGAGCCTCATTCTGAAGGTCTTCACTTTGCCAGTCTTTCCATGCTGTAATTCGTACTGCCGTCCTTCTTAGCTTCATACAGACATTCACACATGGGATCGTTGCTCTTCCAAAGTCACCTCCCTTCAGCGTTACATGGCCTAATAACAGATGCCCAAACAAAACCAAATTACCTTCCTACCGGTTACTCTTCATATGCTTCTGGCCTTGTTGCATTTCTCCATTAAGACACTCGGGGTGGAGACTGGTTGGCACCCTCCAACTTCTCTGCTTTTTATATCTGTTACATGTATGTTTTATCTCCTGAACATACAGCAAGCCGACTCAAGTGCCCTCTGAGCCGTCTTTGTCAGAGGCTGCTTCCATGCCACTGCTCCCCCACTTCCCATGGTGGCCTCTGAGTACATCCAGAACACAGCAAGTGCTCCTCCGCTGGGCCGTCAGATGGGCTGTGTGGATGGGCTTTTCCACGGCTCTCTCCTTCCTATATGCAGTTGACCCTCTCCTCTGCCTCCCTGAATTTTGCCTCATGCTGCTCTCTCACCACCCCCACCCCCAAGGTTGCCTCTGTACATCTTGCCCCTCTGCCTGGAAACCACTTTTCTCCACTGTGGAGCAGTGTAATTTCACCTGTACTTTGAGACTTTTCTCCGTTTTTCCTTGACTTTACACCTAGGCTAACTGGCATCTCTCTGCCAAACAGCTTAACCAAGCTGAACTGGAATCTTCTTCTTCTTGCCTGTCTCTGCTGTCAAAGTTCAGGACAGGGAACACTTCAACTCTGTGCTCCCAGTCAAATGCAAAGCCTCGCACATTGTAAGTTCTCAACACACTGCTGAGGGGAGAGAGGTCCAAGGTCGTCAGAAAGCGGTGGCCTCTCCTTTGAAGCACACAGGAGGTAAGAACACAGAAGGGGGAGCGATCTGCAGTCCAGGAGTGAGTACAGGGGCAGAGTGCCTGCTGTGCAGAACGCTAACCATGGGAGGCAAAAACTACAGCAGGGATGAGGGGCACTTAGGATTGAAAGAAAAGAAATGGTATCATGGCTTCCCACAGTGGCAAAGGTATTCTCTCTCTCTCTCCCTCTCTCTTTCTCTTTCTCGCTCTCGCTCTTGCTCTCGCTCTCTCGCTCTCTCTTGCTCTCAGACTCATACCCTCTCTCTCTTGCTGGCTTTCTCTCATACATATGTACACACAGAGAGAGAAAGAAAGAGACAGATACTTTTATTTGAAAAAATTAGTATCAAACTTAATCACAAGAGCTGATCAAGTGCCATTTCAGGATTCCAAGGTTAGACTGAATTCTGGAAGTCACCTGTTCACTATTGTCATTCTTCCCAAAGGAAACAGACCCAGACAAGTCAATGGTGTGCAGCATATGAATTTCAGAACTACAAGAGCCCACTTTGTCACTTACTCTGCCTTGTGTTGTCATGTTTTCAGTCTTGCTGTGATATCATAGTTTATCTATCGAAGTGTGATTCATTGCTAATTGTGAGGCAACAGAAAATTACTTTCTAGAATTAATAGCCTTTACTTGTCTATAAAAGTTACTATTTTAAGTGTTAGTTTGTGAAAAACAAAAAAGTTAATTAGGAACATGGCTAACTAAGGCTTCTTAGGTAAATTTCAGATTCCTTTCATGCTTTTAAAGGAAAATAATTGGATTCCACTTAATGGACTATAAGGTAGTCTGCATAATTACAATATCTTACATCACCCCCCACCAAGGAATTGCCCTTATAAGAAATATGTGGGTACAGGAGTTTTTTGGCAAACAGTTTTTGAGAGAGAGATGAGTAGCCCTGGCAAGATGGGCATGGTAATGGCACTGGCTGCTAAGCCTAATGACCTGAGTTAGATCCCTAGAACTGGGAACCCACCTAAAGGTAGAAGGAGAGAACCCAGTCCCCAGAGGAGACCTCTCAGCTCTGCATGAGAACCACACAGAGTAACAGAATGCATCCCACAGATACAGATAACAAATACTGTTTAAGCATTGAGGGAACAATCATCAATTGAAGTTTGCTAAATATATTCAAAGAATAAAGGATGTATGTTCTCAATCCTATATATATATATATAGTTTGGAACCCATGAGATGGCTCAGTGGATAAAAGCACTTGCTTTGTGAATGCAGAGGCCTGAGTTCACATCTCTAGAACTCAAGTAAAAGCCATATACACACACACAAAAAAAAAGCCATATACACAGATTAAGGACATCTGTAATCAGAGTGCACCTGTGCAGAGATAGGAGCCAGAGACAAGAGAATTCTGGAAGCTCATGTGTGTCTGACACATGTGCTATGTATTCACATACACACAAATGCATGAATTCACATACAACTTACTGTGTGTGTGTTTGCATGTGATAGCATGTGTGCATGTTGTATGTATGAGAGGTGTGTGCTCACTTGTGTGTACACAAAGGCCAAAGGAAAGCATCAGATGGCCTATCCCTGTGCCTCATTCTTTTTGAGGCAAGGTCTCTCCCTAAACTTGGAGTTTGCACTTTTTTTTTCAACCAGGTTGGCACTCAGCAAGCTGTGGGCATCCCTTTCTCTCCTTTCCTCCCCCCGTTAATTCCCCATCTCCCATATGGGCATGCCTGGGATCCTTCCTGGCTTCTTACATGAGCGCTGGCATCTGAACTTGGATCTTCATGTTTGCACACGTGCTCTCGACATTTAAGCCATCTCTCTAGCCCCAAAACATTTTACATGCAGTTTTATCAAATAATTGACATTGAAAAGATACTTGAGGGGTTGAGGATTTAGCTCAGTGGTAGAGCACTTGCCTAGGCCCTGGGTTTGGTCCTCAGCCCTGAAAAGAAGGAAGGAAGTAAAGAACGAAGGAAGGAAGGAAGGAAGGAAGGAAGGAAGGAAGGAAGGAAGGAAGGAAGGAAGGAAGGGAAAAGATACTTTGATTGCCTATTGCTTCCCAGCCTTAAAGTGATGCATAAGACCTGACTATAAAGATATCGTCATCTAACACAGCCTATGTTTACATACTAACGTGAGTATATAATGTATTTTCCTTTAATTCATTCAAATATTTTTTATGGCATCTTGCCTCTTGCCACACAAGGCATACCAATTAATTTTCTTGGGGAAAGGGTTTTCCTTAATAAACTAATCAGACTCGTTGGTAAATGTAGGAGGACACTGAGGAGACGCTGCAGTCTTCTACAGAATAAACCCTGAGTTTCTTCCTAGGAAGCGGCCGCAAAGGTGCTCAGACAAGTGCTTCTGAAAGCTGAACCGACGACCATAATTCAAATAGGAAGGTAAGGTGTGCTCGCTCAGTGCCTCTCATTCTAGCTCAGAAGTCTGTAAGAGTCATTGCACACACTGTTGTCTGGCCTCATGGGAGGGAGGACTTCTGTATGTGGAAGGATAAACTGTGAATGGAGATGCTGTTTGCAGAGTTCAGGGTAGCAGTTACTGTGCAGAGGAAAGGGGGGAACATGCAACCAGAAAGGGTGTGTAGGGGACATCACTCTATCTGTAATGTCCTTCCTGGGCAGTGGGGCTAAAAGGGTGTTTTGTTATTCTCCATGTGTCATGGTGTTCCTGAAACACTTCATTCACCAGAAACGAAAGAAACTTCTACTTTAAAATATATTTAGTGATACCAATAAAAATAGCCATTGCCATTAAATTTTACTTGGGAAATTACATGTGTTCTGAACCAGTATGGAAACATGGGGGTGAATCAGTAGCATCTGTTATTTTAGGTTGCTTGTTGTTGTTGTTTGAGACAGGGTAGCCCAGGCTAGCCTTGAACTCATGGCAATCATTTTGCTTCAGAGCCCCAAGGGCTGGGATCGCTGGTGTAAGCCACCACACTTGGCCAGTCTTTCATTTAAAAAAAAAAAAAAGTTCATTTTAACCTATCTCAAAAACAAAATAGTTACAAACCCAGAAGAACAAATCCAGGCCAGGTGGCCCATGTGGTCCCAGCTACTCAAGAGACCAACGTGGGAAACTTAGAAAAATGTCAAACAACATAAGAATGAAAAGCAGACAGCTTTTGAGGTATTAAAGGGACTTCTCCCAATGGTAGCTGCCACCTCTGCCAAAAAGCCTGCCGGCCACCTCAGGTCTCCCCGTCATGGGCCTAACCCACTCCCTACTTCCTTCCTTCCTGATTATCAGCCACCATTTCGCTTCTCTCAGAGTCTCTTCAATGACAGGCCAGCCCTGCCTGTTTCGGTTTCATTTCCCTTAAGTGTCTTCAAACCTGCACATTCTCCCTTTCCTTACAGATTAATGTTGAAGAATTTATAAGTTCTCTAGTCGAGCTTGGCTGATTGGTCAAACACAGATAACTGTGCTCCCAGCAGCTGGGTCCAGAGGCTGAATCTTCAGCAAACTGTTGGTGTTTGGTGGTACTTAATACCTTGCTGCATTACCGTTTGAGACAGTAGCAGCCATCCATGCTCAGTTCTTGCAACCTTCCATATGTTCAACTTTTGTCTCTTCTGTCTTTCCACAAGTCTTGTGCTTCTCCCTTCCAACGAGTAACCAGCCCACCACCACCATCTGCTACTCCATACAAAGTCATCTTTCTCGTCTGTTTTATTTCTAATGATTGCACCTTTAAAAGCCTTCACTGAATGGCATCTACACTTAACACAGAACAACACGTGTTTCCAATGTGAAATCCACAGAACCAGTTTCCTTCCAGGGACTAATTTTCATTCCTCTTTTTCTATACTCTCTTTCTCCCAGTAGACCGGCAAGCACTTTAAACAAGGCTTGGGTTTATAATTCTCTTTTGGTTTTCTTTTTCTTTTCCTAGAAGGAATGCTTTTTAAAAATATGTTACATAATGAATAAGCATTGATAGTTCTCTTGTTGTAGCATGCATGAGTGGGAGACATTAATGCGCTTTTGTCAGTTAGCATATATCCTAGATACCAACTATTTGCATTTTTAAATGTTAAAAATAACCTCCAGATGTTATTAGTAGCGTTCTGTGCATAAATTTAAATATCTTTCCTTTTCACATCAAGTTATCAAGATACTTAAAACCGCACTCTGAAGTAGATTGTAGAAGTAGCCGTTCCTTTCCAGCAGATTCTCCCAAGATCATTAAACATAATGATATGATAGCTTATGCCTGAAATCTCAGCACTGGGAAGATGAGGGCAGGAGCCTGGGGAGCTAGGGCCATCCTAGTTGGCACATTTTACTCATACGATCCTTTTTTAAAATTTCTCATTCTCACATGTATCCAGTTTAATATTTGACCAGGTCTGTTGCCCATTAACTGTTTAGAGATGCTGCAAAAAGACTGAAGTCCAGGCAGCAAGCCCTGAATAATGGAGACTCCTCATGAGCCTGACAGCAGCCTAGAAGTTGGTGTTGTCAGGACAAAGCATACTTTAGCAAACTGTAACAAGTGTCATTCTCTTCTCCTCAGCTTGTCCTGTCCTCTAGACTACTTGACATTGATAGTTCACAGCTTAAAATTCTAGTCTATCAGGTTGGAAAGCCAAGAAGTGCAAAATTAACTTTGTCTACCTAAAAATGTATGGAGAGTAAAAGTCAATGAACATGGTATTTTCTACTTGGTCAGATTAACAGACTTGTTATTTCACTTTTGTTAAAAACATTTCAAGGTTGTATAAAAGATATAATATCACACTTTCCTTTTAGTGTAACGTCTTTACACAGATACAACTTTAAATACATATATTTACATCCTATACACTTTTGATTTAACATAGTCTAGTTTTTCAAATATATGAAAGCTCCCATAGCTACATGTGTGGTGCTGCACATCTGCAATCTCAGTACCCGGGAGGCTGAGGCAAGGAGACTGCTTTGAGTTCAAGGCCGGTCTGAGCCACAGAGTAAGGCCCTGACTTGGAAAACCAAAAAGTTATCTGTCTTTCCAGGTGTGACGGT
>CM053743.1:14913461-14925296 GCA_028658305.1 Pachyuromys duprasi | reverse complement strand
TGGGGGTGCTTAATTCTTCATTATTATAAATAGATGCATTCTTTTCAAAGCTATGTCTACCATACTCTCTTTCTTGATGGAATCACTTATTTGTGTGCTACAGACAATGGCTTGGATACTATAGCACCATCTGCATTTCTTAAAAAAGTAAGTAACTGTCTATACTGCTGTGCTGACAATTTAAGCTGCTGAAGTCACGCGGTCTCTGTCCTGTGGTTAGTTAGTAACGGTGTCACTCCCTTTCCTCGCACTCACTTGCAGAGCATTCACTGACCTCAGACACTTCTTACCCCATTCTTCGTCTGTCTCCTGGTTCCATACTTCCCCCAGCTCTAAAGTGGGGTCTCCGCTAAGATCTATTAGAACCTCTTCATATATTCTTTTGCTTCTTAAACTTAAGAAAGTGAACGACAATAATACAGTTCACAAATAACTATATGCGAAGGGAGGTCAGTGACCAAAGATTTTTAGGTCAATATTCTAGAAACACTTCTGCTATAGTATGTAAATCAATTATAAGAACGAAATGAAAGTAATTATTATTTTTGTATTTTTATTCTTTGAGATTTTATATATCCATACAGTATATTTTAATCATATTCACTTCAGCCACTCCTAGATCCCCCAACACATTCTCCACAAGAAATATTGTTCTTAAATGAAAACATAGTATCTCTAAGGAAAAGTTTTAACAGAATTGCCAGCAAGTATAAACTATGGTGGAGTGAAACTTTATATGTTTCTGAGAGGTCAATTGGAGTAGATGTCACCTGTCGCTCCAAATCTGCTGTCATCTCCAACAGGAGATTTCAGAAAAGGCGGTCTAAAGACATACTGGAGGAGCTGGAGAAATGGCTCAGAGGTTAAGAGCACTGGCTGCTCTTCCAGAGGTCCTGAGTTCAATTCCCAGCAACCACATGGTGGCTCACAACCATCTGTAATGAGATCTGGTGCCCTCTTCTGACCTGCAGGCAAAACAGTGTATGCATAATAAATAAATAAAATTAAAAAAAAAAAGACATACTGGAGCTAACCAGTCCTGGAAATTTCAGCGGCAACTTCTTATTTTTAATTTTTATTCATTTTTATTTTACATGTGTCAGGCTTTTGCCTACATGTATACAAGTGTACCGCATGTGTGGAGTTCAGAAGAGGCACCAGATCCCATGTAACCACAGGTACGTGTGAGCCACCATGTGGGTGCTGGGAACTGAACCTGAATCCTCTCCAAGAGCAGCAAGCACTCTCAACTGCTGAGCCATCTCTCCAGTCTCTGTTTCTTATGTTTAAAAGAAATGTTTCTAATCTTCAACTTTATATATTTACAAATAGGTAACTGAGATAAATATTTTAATAAGACATTGTCTCAATTAGTTCCGCTGCCGTTACTAGCGGTAACTGTAATGTCCCTTCACATGTGTGAATCATGCACATGTGTTATCTGTTCCCACAAGGGATAACATTGAAACCTGTTTGAACAAGGGATAACATTGAAACAGCTCCCAATGTTACTATATATAAAGTCAGATGGTATGGCTTAAATATTGTAATTCTCTCTGCATGGGCAATTGCTAGAGTTCAGAGAGTAAGGCATTTTAGTCATTTTACTTAATATACCCTATTTTTTTTTCTCTGCCTAACTTTATCACCCTTCTGAAAACCAGGTGACACAAAACTGTCAACCAGGTCATTTTTACCAGTACTTCTGAGAGATGCAACACTGAGTTGGGATTTTATATAAGACAATTATTTGGATTCTTTTTTGAGGTGTTAGAATTTCTTATTACTAATGTGGTAGAAAGGCAGGTAAAAAGAAATACTTAGCACTGTTTTGTCAATTCTGAGTAGATTTTGAGGACAAGGGCAGGAGAGAAAAATCATTAATGGCACAATTTAGAAAGTGCCACATGCCTCAGCCTGCCTTACCCACCACAGGGGGATAGCTGTTCTCACTTTGTGTCCTTGGATGTACCAATGGAAGGGAATGCCCACAATCATACTATATGAATCTCTGTTTGGTGCTAGAACCCTGAATAAGCCAATGCCATCTATAGAGTGTTCATAATTACCATGTCTTAAAGTAGAAAGAATGCCCTACCACCAAAAAAACCAGCAATGTTTCACGTTTATGCCATGCTTTGCTTCAAATGAACATTTACTCTGTTGTTCTACACTTGGAATTAGCCATACAGAATTATGTATTTCCATTAATTTCCCCAGGTTAGTGACATTTTTACAAGAATTCCTTTGATGTCACAAGAACATTTTTTTCCTTCAAATACACTTGCTACAGATTTTCAGCAAATACTAGCACAGAACATGGTACGTACCTCTACTTGTGTCTTAAGCTCATTGATGCTACCGAGGACCTGATTGTCAGAGGGGAGGGAGGGATGAGAACCGGGTGTGAGGGGTTCACGCTGGGGATGTCTGCAGAACTGCAGAAAACAGGTGCTGTGGGTCATTCACATCCTTATATGCAGCCAACTCAGGAAGAGGGAATAAACACAAATACACATACTTGCTTATTTTAGTTTAAAAGTAAAAGGATAAACCAAAAATGTTTAAGTGGCTCCCTGTGTAGGAATGGAAAACAAAGAAGGGCTGAGCTGCCAGAGAGAAGCTAGGTGTCTCGGGATAAAAGCTATGTTTGAAAACTGACTTTCAAACCAGGTAAATGTTTTATATGATTATAAAACACTATTAAATTAAAATTTAAAACTAGTCCTTATTGGGTGAAACAAGATGTCACTAAATAAAAGATACCCTATAATTCCATTTACATGAGGTACCAAGAATAATCAAATTGCCTGAGATAGAAAGTGGAGTGTAGTTGCAAAGGATGGAGAAAGGGGGAGTGAGCAGTTGATGTTGGTATGTGTTTGTATATTCAGTTCATAAAAATGGGAAGTCTACAGTCTATGGATAGTGATATCCATAACAATGAAATGCACCAGCGCCACCAAATTGCACACTTGACGTAGTTACAGTGGTAAAATTTTATGTCAAAATATGGGTCAAATGAGAATGAAACAGTCATTTGGTTGTCCGCTTCTAGTGAGATTACAGCCTAATGAAAAAAGCCTGAAAGTACATTTTAAGACTTTGTTTCCAAGAGTCACATTGTTACTAGTAACCCTGGTGTTGTTATTCTGAAACTGGTTTATATAGATGTGTTAATCTGGTTAACAGTCAGGTTCTTAGCTATACATTTTCTTAGTTATAAAGGGGGAAAAAAAATCAAAGAAATCCAGTGACATTTTTTCTCAAGTCTCCAAAGAAAAAGAAACTTAAGTCTGTGCCTATCTGCTTAAAAAACAAACTGAGGAACACTGACCAACTCAACAGGAGTGAGCACCTGATTGATGACCACAATCTTGTGGTCTCTAAATGTCATCCTCCAAATGCACTCCGGCCCGATTCCAGGTACAGGACAGAAGACATATGGACCAGAGCATACTGCCATGCCTAAAACAATGAGGTGCAGCCAAAATACAGGAGACAGTTTGATGAGTCAGTTGCCACTGGCCAGTGATGGAATAATTCATGCATCAAAGACAATATAAATATGCTCAACCCATGATTCCTAGGTGATACCAAAGTGGGGCAGCCAGCCTTGGAAGACAGCAGAGCCTTGGAAGACACTATGTCCCATTGCTCTGAAAGCGTAAAGGAAAGGAAAAGGGCAAGCACCCATTCTGACTTCCCATATGAACTCTACCTCAAAGGAAGCCAATAGTTGATGGATAAAAGTTGTATTTCTTTTTCTTTTTCCTGTGCTTTTGGTGGGGTAGGCGTTTGTATGTTTGTTTTGTTTAGTTTGAGACAGGGTCTGACTCTGCAGCCCAGGCTATCCTCAGACTTGTGGCAGGCTCCTGCCTCGACCTCCAAAGTGCTGAGATTACACACATGAGCCCGTGTGTCCAGCTAAATTAGCTATGCTACGTTTTTCTTTATGGATCTAGCCCAGCTATTTAGTGATGAAGTAGTGATACTAGTTTATAATCCTCAACTAAATACTGAACCTAGATTATTGCTATCACTAACATTTACCCTCAGCCCTAACAGGGAAGCCATAGACAGTTGTAGTTTCTCTGGAGGAAGAGTCAGTTCCCCTTGAAGGGTGCGGTTCCTGTTGCAGAAACTGATCCAGTAGATGGTCACACGCCCAAGAATATATGGGCAGTACAAACCGTACAAGGCGGGTTGAAAATGGAGAACATGAAGTTTGGCCGAGTGAGGAGGTAGGCTATGAGAAGTAGAGGGTAAATATGATCAAAATATACTCTCAAAGAATTAATAAAAATATTCTGTTTTAAAAGAAATACATGATCAGAAATAGGTAAAAAGCAGCTGATTTAAAACTTAATAATTGATAGGCCTGAAACACCTAACCCCACTGCGTTTTATTTGAATTTTTCTTTTCTTTCTGCTTTTTAAAAAGATTTTATTTTTATATATGATCTGTGTCTGTACCTGTGAAATCACATGCGTGCAATGTGCACGCAGACCAGAAGAGGGCACTTAATCCCATGGCGCTGGCATTAGAGGCAGCTGTGGGCTGCCCAGTGTAGATGCTGGGATCAGAAGTGAGGTCCACTCCAAGAGTAACCCCCAGCGCTGACCCAGCCTTGGAGCCATCTCTCTAGACCCCCCTCAGTATTTTTTTTTAATTGGAACAAATCACAGATGTCCTTGTCACCCTTGCTCAGAGGCCATGCTGATCTCTATATCATTCCAGTCTTAGTGCCTGCTGTTGAGTTAGGTGCCTCACTGGTTCTTCCTAAACTTAAATTTAGAGAACACCGGAACTGGGCATGGTGGTGCACACCTTTAATCCCAGCGCTCAGGGAGGCAGAGACAGGCAGATCGCTATGAGTTCAAGGCTAGCCTGGTCTACAAAGTCCAGGACAGACAAGGCTACACAGAAAAACCCTATCTTAAAAAAACCCATCCCTACCCCTACCCTCCAAAAATGAGAGAACATCAGCAGCTTGCTTTCTGATGGGACAGAGAAAGCACACATCTGAAACGCCAAATCTGAATCTGAACCAGCTTGTCTCTAATCCCAGTTCCCTGGAAATAGAGAGGTTGGCATGTCCTATTAAATAAGATGTAAGAGTGTGGTCAACAAAGACGAAACAGAACACCTGTGACAGATTGCAAGGTAGAACTAAGACTCTGTAGACTAAATGAAACTGAAGCAATGTGCCCGTAAAAACATGCACCTTTTGGATGCTGATGTCACAGGAAAAGAACCATGGCTTGCTTTTGATAAATTTGTCTGAAAACTAGATATTTGGTAAATAATAATGAACTTTTTAGACTATAATGATGTTGTGATCTGTTTTCTAAGAAAAATGAGATTGTATCTTATAGAAAGAGTAAAAGTTAGGCCTTCACAGATTGAAATAGAGGAGTGACTAGGACTGAATTTAGAACAGTAGGTTTGGGAGGGTAATAGCAGAGGTGAGACAAGTTTGGCACATGTGTGTGCTGTTTTTCAAGGCAGGGTTTCTCTGTGTAGTCTTGGCTGTCCTGGACTCGCTTTGTAGACCACGCTGGCCTCAAACTCACAGCAGTCTGCCTTGCTCTGCCTCCCTGAGTACTGGGATTAAAGGTGTGCACCACCACACCTAGCTTTCAAAATATTTTTGAAACTTTTTTATTCAGTGTTTAAATGGATCCTTAGTTTTGTACTTCTGGGCTATTGAGTCATCCTTCAAAAGATCTTCTCTACTCATTTTTAATATAATATTTATCAATTCTTTGAAAAATTTAGTATCTGAATTCAATGTCTTTGGATCATATTCCTCCCCACCTCTTCCCATAACTCCTCTCTGATCAGCCTCCCCTAACCCTGGAGTTCACCCTAGCCTCATGTCCTCTCATTTTTCCCACTTTTTTTTAAATATAAAAACTACCATAATTTTGCCTTGTGGGCATTTTGATTTCATCACTTTCACGGTTATTCTGATGCAGCTCCCCTGTCCGATGCCCACTCGCCACTACTTCCCAACACTGTTACAGAGGTCATAGCCAGTGCATGAAGGCAGGAAAGAAATAGGAGATACGCAAACTGGGAGGAAGACCTAAAATGGGCTTTGTTTGGGGATGACATGGTTGTACAAGAAATCAAAAAGAATTGGCCAAAACACTCGTGGACCTATAAGGCGTGTATACCTGGGTTACAGAGTATTATAAAAATCAGCCAACAACAAACAAATGGAGTTTAAAATTAAGAACAATATAATTACATTTTCACCCAAAAGTTAAATACTTGTATAAGAGTTAACAAAGTAAATATAAAAATCCCCATATTAAAAAAAAAAACTAAATAAAAAACATGCCTATAACTGCAGCTGCAGAGGATCTAACACTCTTCTGGCCCCCACGACTGCTACGTCAAGTTGGCCCTGGAAACCTGACTCCAGAGATGAAGGAATGAAGAGAGGACAGACACACAGATAGGCATACAGAAAAGCTAGATGAGAAGGGACCTACCCTGTGTGATGGAGTGGCACCAGTGAGCAAGCGGAACCTCAGTGTGGCTGTGAGGGTTAGCTAGTGTCAGCAGGAGGTGTCATAGGGGAACCGTTCTGGACCGTAAACATAAGTAAGGAAAAACCACAGCCGCTTATGTTTGCACACACAGTGTCCACCACTTGTAAGTGCTCACACTTGGACCAGAGTGAGCCTTTGCCAGTTCCCAAGGGTCTGAGGCATTCGTTTGCTTCTTACACATACACATTCCTCTGCTCTGCACACACCGGTACCTGCACACGCTTGCACAGAATCTCCTGCAGGCACGCACATTCATGTAGCTGCCTTTGCCACTTTGTGGGTTATTTTTCTCACCCTTTATCCCCCTGGGTTTTATACCCTTTCACTAGAAAAGAGAGAAAGAAGGATAGAGGAGAGAGAGAAAGGGAAAAATTCTTGAATCTAGTTTCTTTTTTCTTGTTTCTTCTTTGCTTGTAGCTGATCTTTGCTACTTTGTGGGTTCTTCGTTAATCACCTCCCCCATCACTAGATAGAGAAAAGGGAGAAAGTAGAAAGATAGAAATTAAAAATCCTTGAATCTAATTTTATTTCTTCTTATTTCCTCTTTGAGCATGACTACTAACAAACGGCAACCAACCCCCCTGAATGACCAACAATCACCAGCCCTACCTCTTAGGGTCCTACTATTTATATACCCTCTGAAAAGTTCCCAAAATCTCAAACGTCACACAATCACAGAAGCTATCTGCAGCTGGCAAGATCACGATTCTGGTAGAGCACGAGGCAGATCACACTCAGCTGCTGCGGACAGTCCAAATCATTCCCATATCCCCTCACTTGGGACTAAAATGAAAACATACACTTACAATATTTCTGCGGTTTTTTTAAAGAATCGAAAATCTGTCTACATTTCCCCCTGTTTTAAACCATTAAATGTGTGGGATGTAATGAGAAATTATAAACAGAGACACTTTCAATGAACTAAACACTTTTTGGGTTACTGGCCAATGTTTTCAGGAGACCTCTCCTGCTCAATTCTAATCTAAGTTTTGATGGTAACCATAGTTTTTCATTTCCTGTGTAAATATAAACAAATCCACATTCCCAGTAAAAACTTTTGTGGGCTTCCATTCTTATGTTAACACATCCTTATAGTACATAGACCGATTTAATTCCATGTTTTTTTTTTTTTCTGTAATCCAGTATAGTGTCTCTTGGCTGCTGTTGTTCCGTTCTCATTAACAAATAAGAAAAGTTAAAGTTAACAGAACACTATTTAGTCTGTACCTCAAGGTCTTTATTCCTCTTTATTTTATAAGCATTTCTGTTAAGGTGTAATTAGATGTTTCTACAACTGCTGTCCTGTAGGACTGTGTGGTATACTCGTAGTGTGGTTTATACTGTAATGTGCAAATAATTGTGTCATCTTACTAGAGACGTATGCAGGGGAATTGTCAGTCTTAATTTGTACCAGTATCCCCATAATAGACATTACTTCTAATAAATGTATAATTACAAAATCGGGCTGCTCAGAAGTCAAAGCAATTATCCATTGAAACCATGAATATGTAACAGTACAGTGTACAAACTTTAACATTCCAAACTCTGCAAAATGAAACACTTCCATCTGACAGATTTCACTTCTTTTGGTACCCTAGGGTGACATCCAGCAAACAATGGAGTTTAGTTATGCAAAGAGCAAGAAGGGCATCTTCTTATAATTTCCTTGGCTTGTTGCAAGCTGATAAAAAATTTTTTCTTTAAACCTTTACTGTTAAAAATGGTGGGGGTTTTTTATGAAATGTTGAGACTTCTAACACATTTCCTATTAACAAATTGGTTTATTTTTTCATTTTCTTGTGCCAATGGACCTGGTAAGCCTGTATGAAACTGAATATGGGTGATATACAATAGATAGTTTCTATTTCTGATTGCCTGTTGCAGCTGTACAAATATCAAAGTTAATTCTGAATTATCTAGAATAAATTCAGCACACTCTATATGCAGAACAACTCTTCCTGCATATTGAGAGTCAGTAATTCTATTAAGAGATTCCAGAATATGTAATAATACCATACAGCCCTGATTTTTTAACTGAAGTATATGGGCTTTGAATTCCTTTGATCATTTTGTCTGACTTATGGCCTGTTATTCCCAACTTATTTGCATCAGTATAGAATGTAGGTTCTTCAGGAACTGTCGTTCCTTTACAACACATGGGAGAATCTAATTAGTTCTTTTTATAAAGATGCTTGCTTTTAGAATATTTACTATTAATTTCTCCCAAATAGTTGCTACAAGCTCTTTACTAGTCTTCAGTGATTACCCATAATGACATCATTTCAGCATTAGCATAAGGTACTGTTTTCTGCTGGGTTCATTACTGGCAGTTGACTTAGTCTTATTCTCTACCTTGTATGATTAAAATAAGAATTTTTTTCTATGTTAAGTCTTTAATTTTTGTGTGTGTGTGCTTAGAAAAACCATTCCATAATACTATCCTCACTTTGCAAAATGAGCCCAGTAGGAGAATAAGTTGATGGCAAAAATAACCAAAATACAAACAAATTTGTGTGCAAGCCACGTATGCATCTTACAGCCTCTGTTCTACCAAAGGTAACTCTCTGCTTTAGCCATTAAACACCTTGGACTGTGTAAGTCCAAACCTCCTTTTAATATTTGAAACAAATTGCTTTACTCTTGAGTAATTAATCCAGTGGTAGACCATAGCAAATTAATATCTCCCATTAATGTTTGAAAATCATTAAGTGTTTGCAACTGATTTCTTATGATCTGTACCTTTTGTGGTTGAAGTTTTTGTTGACTTATTTTATAACCCAAGTAGATAATAGAATCTCCTCTATAAAGTTTTTCAGGAGCAATCTTTAACCCCCAGCATGGCAGAATTCTTTGTGTTTCCTTCAACATTTTCTCTAAAGTATCTGTGTCACAATCAACCAACAAAATATCATCCATGTAATGGTAAATAATGGATTGAGGATATTTCTTACAAACTCTTTCTAGCAGTTGTTGCACAAAATATTGACAGTAAATTGGACTGTTTAACATTCCCTGTGGAGGAACTTTCCACTGATATCGTTTTACAAGTTGAACATTATTGTAAGTAGGTATTATGAAAGCAAGCCTTTCCATAACCTGTTCATGAAAGGGGATAGTGAAAAAGCAATCTTTTAAATCAATTATGATCATGGGCCATGCCTTAGGTAATAAAGAAGATAAAGGTTTGAGGCTGTAACAGACCCACTGGTTGAATTACTCTGTTCACTGCTCTTAAATCTGTTAACATCCTCCATTTTCCTGATTTCTTTTTTATAACAACTACAGGGAATTCCATGGGCTGGTAGATTCTTCCCAATGTTGAAACTTCAGTTGCCTTTTTAACTGGCTGCTCCGGAGCCTATAACTTCTCCTTAGTTAAGGGTCACTGCTGTAGCCTCACAGGCTTGTCAGTCAACCATTTGAAGAGTTAGGGTTGTTGCTATTTCAGCATCCCCTCTCCTTATAAATTTGGAACCTCAATCCCTGTTACGTCCTGTGCTTGGACAATTGGCACAGCCTGATGTTGTTTTTGATGATGTATATCAGTACCTTCCCCGGGAACATCTACTCCGTCGCCGCTTATTTCATCATGGGCTGTCGCTGGGATTGCAGGACTATTAATCCATTGTTACAAAAGATTCATTCAGCCATAGAAGGCTTTAACTTTTTTCTTTTTTGACCTTCTGATCCCATACATTTAACCCACTGCACGCATTGTTTTATCTGAGATAACTTTCAAATTCCTAGAAACTTGGCTATAAACCTTTAGAAGCGGCCATTCTGAAGTCTACTATTTTTGTGAAATGATAGTTCCATCAGTTCCTTTTTCCACCAAACCTTCTGTTTCAATACAATTTACTCGCAACTTTAATTTTGACCTCTGATCATTAACAACTGTTTGCTAGGACACATATTTTTCAAAACTTCCAAACCTTCCTGGGTTTTTTGTTTTCTTTTGTTTTTACTAAAGTAGCTTTTCCTTTTATGTAGAGAAACAGTAGCAGCTGAGCAATTTCTCTTTTTTGTATAGGCCATAATTTCAATTTCTCCTTTTAAATCTGCATCTATAATTCTTGGATGCACAATTAATCCTTGGGAAGTCAATCCACTCCTCCCCAAGATCATGACCTTGTGGCTCTCTCTCATTCCTGGGGTCATTGGCCACCAGGCCTCACATACATGGGAACAGAGACAAATGGGGGTTCAGTGGCTCATGAGCATGAATGGAAATAACCTTCCCCACAGCATGGGGAGGCAGATCAATTTTATTAGGTGTGAAGGAGTGTTATATGGAACTTTGGGGTGGGTCTATGTCATTGGCTGGGGGCTTAAAGTACTGAGATGCCTCATTTACATGGAGAGGTGTTCCAGGAATCCCGGGTGCTTTCTAAACAGGTTCTACCAGGAGAAAGGGAGTTGGACCTGTAATTTCCCTGAGGACTATGTGACATTCCTGAGGTAGAAGGTGTGGGGGTTCAGGCTCCCCAGATCAGGCAGAGAAGAGGGATCCCTGCTGGCAAAAGAGTCCTCCATTTCACTGAGCTCAGGGTTTTCTGGAATGGCAGACTGTGACCTTAGCAGCAGGGTTTCCCAACAGTCCCTGAGGACAAACTCCAGTAACTATTTTATAACGTTGAATCTGTGGGGGATAGAGTAAGATGTTCACCTGTGGCCAAATCTAGAGCCACAGTGCCTGCAGTAGTGTGCATTAAATCTCCAGTGCTGCAGGGAGGTTTTCAGTCTGCTTGTCATTCCTTGGCTGAAACAGCTTCTACTTTTTGCTGCAGGGCCTCCATTTAGGCCCCCAAGGCCATTTCCCACAACAAGAAATCACCTTGAATATCGGTTTGTATCTATGCTCATTGGCACAAGGACAGCCCTTGCCATGTCGCCTCTACATCCCTGGAAGTCTAAGTCTTCTTTTTGGTTTATAGTTAGAAAAATCGTTGCCCTTAAAGATGCCTTCTTCGCAGCTTTATTGCAAATGACCAAATTTCCCACAATTAAAGTGCTGACATTTTGAGATCTGAGCCATTTAGCAGTTTACTCACAGTCTCTTTGTAAATGACCATATTTTCTGAAATTGAGGCCCCGGGCATTTTGATATTGGAGGCCTCTAGCTATGGTTTGACCTATGATGTTAGCATGGTACACAGTTGTATCCCTTATCTGCTTGTCCATAGGTGATGCTCATGCTTCTGGAAATTGTCTTCTGACTTCCACATTTGTGCAATGGCAGCATGCTCTCCCTAAAAAAACTAATAAATAAAT
>CM053743.1:14892605-14912961 GCA_028658305.1 Pachyuromys duprasi | reverse complement strand
AAAAAAAAAAAAAAAAAAAAAAGGCCTAGCCTTCCAGGGATAGTTAGGCAATGTGCCAAGGGTTGCCACTGGACCAGTGAAGGTAGATCTAAGAGACATATCCAAGGCAATTTCTTACCATGGGGAAACAGGCTTAGAGTCCTGGCTTAGGGTCCCACAGCAAAAAGTATGTGCTATTTGCCTCTTGGCAGCCAGGAAATAACAAACAGGCAAAAAGTCTCAAACTAAGTAATTCAGATCAAATGCATGCTACTGCAGGCAGTGCAGCTCTAGCCTTGGCCATAGATAAACATTTTACACTATCACCAAAAATCCGATGATATAAAATAACTACTGGAGTGTATGGTCCTTTGTCAGCAGGGACAATAGGAATGTTCGTGGGGAGGATTGACTTTCCAAGGATTTATTGTGCACCCAAGAATTATAGATAAGGATTTCAAAGGACAAACTAAAATTATGGCCTATGTAAAAAGAGAAATGCAATTTAACACAGGTGATAGAATTGCTCAGCTGCTACTGTTTCTCTACATCAAAGGCAAATCCACTTTAGTAGAAAAAACAGGGTTTGGAAAATCTGAAAAACGTGTGTTGTAACAGTTGTTAGTGACAGAGGCCAAAATTAAAGTTAGAATTAAATTGTATTGAAATAGAAGATTTGGTGGGAAAAGGAGCTGATATAACTATCATTTCACAAAAATCTTGGAATTCAGCATGGCCACTTCAAAAGGTTTATATATCCAAGTTTCTAGGAATTTCAAAGTTATCTCTGATAAAAGAAAATATGCAGTGGGTTAAATGTGTGGGATCAGAAGGTCAAAAAAAAGAAAAGTTAAAGCCTTCTATGGCTGAATGAATCTTTTATAACACTAGGGTACTCAGATTAATCGTCCTGCAATCCCAGAGACAGCCCATGATGAAATAAGGGATGGCGTAGATGCTCCTGGGGAAGGTATTGATATACATCATCAAAATCAACCCCAGGCTATACCAATTGTCCAAACACAGGACATAACAGAGATTGAGTTTCCAAATTTATAAGGAGAGGGGATGCTGAAGTAGCAACAGCTCTACTCTTCGAATGGTTGACGGCCAAGCCTGTGTGGCCGAAGCAATGGCCCTAACTAAGACAAAATTACAGGCACTGGAGCAGCTGGCACAAGGGCAGCTGTAGGCTCGGCACACAGATGAGTCTACCAGCCCATGGGATTCTCCCTAGGTGTTATAAAAAAATCATAAAAACAGACGATGTTAACAGATTTAAGAGCAGTGAATAGAGTAATTTAACCAATGAGTCTTTTACAACTTGGAATTCCCTTACCTTCCTTATTGCCTAAGGCATGGCCCATGATCATAATTGGTTTAAAAGATTGCTTTTTTACTGTTCCTTCCATGAGCAGCATAGGGAAAGATTTGCTTTCACAGTACCTACTTATAATAATAGTCAACCTATAAAAAGATGTCAGTCGAAAGTTCTTCTACATGGAAATGTTAAATAGTCCAACTTAATGTCAGTGTTTTGTGCAACAACCACTAGACAATTTCCTCAATCCATTATTTAACATTACATGGATGATATTTTGTTGGCTGATTGTGACACAGATACTTTAGAGAAAATGTTTAATGAAACACAAATAATTCTGCAATGCTGGAGGTTAAAGATTGCTCCTGAAAAACTAGAGAGGAAATTCTATTGTCTACTTGGGTTATAAAATAAGTCAATAAAAAATTAACCACAAAAGGTACATATCAGAAAAAATATCAGTTCCAAACTCTTAATGAATTTCAAAAGTTAATGGGAGATATTAATTGGCTATGACCTACCATTGGATTAACTACTCAAAAGTTAAGTAATTAATTTCAAATGTGACACAGTCCAAGATGGTTAACAGTTGAAGCAGAGAAAGAGTTAATTCTGGTAAAAAGACTGCAGGATCCATATATGGATTGCATAGATCCCAAATTTTTGGTATTTTGATTATTTTGCCTCCAACTCATTCTCCTATTGAGCTCATTATGCAAAGGGAAGATAGTATTATGAAATGGATTTTCTTAGCACAAAAACAAAATAAAAAATTAAAAACTTACATAGAAAAAGCTTCTAACTTAATCATAAAGGGCAAAATAAGACTATATCAATTGTCAGTAACAAACCCATCAGAATTCATAGTACCTTATACTAATGCTGAAATGATGTCATCATGGATAATCAATGAAGACTGGTAAAGAGCTTGTAGCAACTGCTTTTGAAAAATTAACAATAAATATCCTAAAAGCAAGTATCTTCAGTTTATAAAAAAATAAATTAATTGTTGTAAAGGAATGCCAGTTTCTGAAGAACATACATTCTATACTGATGCAAATAAGTTGGGAATAACAGGCCATAAGTCAGACAAAATGATCAAAGGAATTCAAAGCCCATATGCTTCAATTTAAAAAAATCAGAGCTGCATGCAATTCTTATGGTATTATTAGATTTTTTCTGAATTTCTTAATATAATTACTGATTTTCAATATGCAATATGTTTTGCATGTAGAAACTGCTGAATTTATTCCTGATAATTCAGAATTAGGTTGTTATTTATGCAACTGCAACAGGCAATCAGAAATAGAAACTATCCATTGTATATTACCCATATTCAGTTTCATACAGGCTTACCAGGTCCATTGACACAAGGAAATGAATAAATTGACCAATTCTTAATAAAAAATTTGTTAGAAGCCTCAAATTTTCATGAAAACACCTTGTTAACAGTAGAAGTTTAAAGAAAAAATTTTCTATCACTTAACAAAAAGCCAAAGAAATTATAAGAAAATGTCCTACTTGTTCTTTATATAACCAAACTCCATTGCCTACCGGAAATAACCCTAAGGGTACCAAAAAATAAAACCTGACAGATGTGTTTCATTTTGCAGAATTTTGAAAACTGAAGTTTGTATACCATGCCATTGACATGTATTCAGGGTTTCAATGAGCAACTGCTTTGAGTTCTGAAAAGGCTGATTCTGTAATCACACATTTACTAAAAATAATGCTTATTATGGGGATACCTGTACAAATTAAGATGTATAATGCCCCCACATATGTATTTAGTAAGATGAAGCAATTTTTTGCATATTATAATATAAACCACACTATGGATATAGCACACAAATCTACAGGACATGCAGTTGTAGAAAGATCTAATCGTACCTTAAAAAAAATGCTTATAAAACAAAAAGGAAGAATAAAGATCCCAGGGATAGACTAAATAGTGCTCTGTTAACCTTAAATTTTTGAATGTTAATGAGAAAGGAACAACAGCAGCCAAGAGACACTGGGTTGTAGAAAAACTGTGGAATTAAATCAGCCTATATACCATAAGGGTGTGTTAGCATTAAAAGTTTTGCATTAGGGACACAGATTTGTTTATATCTCCACAGCAAATGGAAAGCTATGATACCATCAATAGTTATAAAGATTAGAACTGAGCAGGAGAGGTCTTCTGAAAACCTTGGTCACTGACCCAAAAAGTGCTTAGTTCATTGAAAATGTCTGTTTATAATTTTCCACTATACCCAGCACAATTAATGGCTTAAAACCAAAGAGAGGAAATGTAGTGAGAATTTTGGTTTCTTTAAAAAAGAACACAAACTTATATGAATATGTTTTTGTTTTAATCCCAGGTTTGGATGTGGAGCTGCTTCACAGCAGTTGACTGTGATTTGTCCAGTGCTCTAGCAGGGGTTTGATTTTGCCAGCTGCAGCTAGTTTCTGTGATTGTGTGATGTTTGGAATTTTGGAACTTTTTAGAAGGTAGATAAATGCTAGAGCCCGGATAGGTGATGTGGGTTGTTGTTGTTTGATGGGAAGTATTGTTTGCTGTTCTTTGCTGTTGGTCACTGTTGGTCATGTTTTGTTAATTAGTCATGCACAAAGAAACAATAACAGGAAGAAATTAGATATCCTGATGGCAAAGATCAAAAACTTGCCCCAAGGAGCTTGACACCTGTAATCAGCAGGAAGTAGTCCAACAATAACATTGCCTCTTTATTCAGGGATCTCTTTCCTTTCTATCCCCTTTTCTGTCATATCTAGTGTTAGGGGGTTGAACTGGTGGAGAAGGGTGGAAGAAAGAAGAACCCACAAAATAGTAAAAGACCAGTTTCAGAGGTTTGTGGGGTAAGCTGGTCAGTCTGGATGACCTGCACACAAGATGCCCGTGTTGCTCTCCGTCGCAGGTATCTGGAGTGGAGTTTTGGTTGTACCTTCATATATATCTTCTAGGAAGCTGGGCAAAAAGAGAAAGATAACAAAAAACCCGTCAAGGAATTAAGGTCCACAGCACTAACGGCATTTCTGCTCTTCAGCCAGATAAGAAGACATTTCCAGCTTCTATTCAAGGACAGGAATGAGCTCCCTGCACCTAAAACTGGCTGACAGTTTCTATCCTGTTCACATCATCAGTGTAAACTGGACTCTGGGCTATCACCTGTAACAAATGTTCCACTCTGTACAGGATGTTGATAGTAAAAGAGACTGTGCTGTGTGGCAACAAGGGAGCAGCCAGGAAGCTGTACCTTACAGTGAACATGAAATGTCTCAAAAAGTAAAGTCTCTGTTTAGAATGATTAAATAAATCATTGAAAGAAAATCACCCAATCATCATTGATGCATTGGTGGGACTCTGTCTCCCCTCCTTGTTTGTTTTTCTGTTTTGCAAGACTAGGACAGTTTGTGGCTCAGTTGATTCCTTATAAAAGTGAGATGTGCCCTTGACAATACTGTGTTTCACTAATACAAATGAAGTTGTTGTTCTATTTCATTTCTATACAGGTGGAATACAATAAAAGTCAAAGTAACAGCACAGTGTCTACAGTGAAGAGTCAGGTGACTGATGTAAAAAATACTATGTTGAGAAACATGGACACAGTTTTAGAAAGAGAGACAGAAGCACTGAGTATCATTACTGAAGGAGCAGGTGGCCCCCAGGCAACTGTAAGTAATCTGTGTGCATGCTGACCTCCAGGAAACAGAAGCACAGCATTGCTGCCCTGGAGATAACCCACTCTGTGAAAACACACAAGGCTGTTTTGAGATAACACTTTGTAACCAAAGAGAAGGAAAGGGAAGTGCAATAGAAATATTAAAGAATAATTTCACTGGACACAGTGGTGTGCACCTGTAATGCCACCACCAAGGGAGACAGAGGCAGGCAGATCTCTGTGAGTTGGAGGCCAGACTGGTCTACAAAGTGAGTCCAGGACAGCCAAGGATACACAGAGAAACCCTGTCTTGAGAAAAGGAGGAGGAGGAAGAAGAATTATTTCAGAGCTGCTGGCTCATAGGCAAAGGTACTTGCTATGAAGTCTGACCTCTTGAGTTCCATCTTCACAACAAAAAAGAGTGGAGGAAAAGATGCAAGTCCAGCAAGCTGTCCTAACTCCTACACTGGCCCTGTGGCTTGTGGGCACACACTCACATATACATGCATGCACACAAAATAAGCAATCTGTAAAAAAGAATACTTGGATAGTAAATGACATGCAAGGATTATTATTCACTTTTAGGTGTGATAATGATCATGTACTTATGGTTTTAAAAGTCATTTAGAAGGATTCATACTAAAACATTGATAGCTAAAATGATATCGTTTGTATCAGGATAACAGAAGGAGGAAAGCAGAAGTGGTGGAAAATGAAGCAAAACTGACGGTGCTGATAACTGCTAACGCTGGTGCTGAGTGCACAGGGCTCATCATTTCACTCTGTCAACTTTTGCTTGTCTCCCAAACTGAAATACTTCGGGAACTAATCTGGACAGTTGCCTTCCAGCATTTTTCACTAATTTTCACTCATCTTTTCTGGAATGTAGCCACCAGGAAAAAGCAAAGTTCACACACTGAGTTCTGCTGATTAACACCAGTTTTTTCCCTTCCTCCATTTTTTTTTCACATCAGAATTTTTTAAAAATTTTTATTTATTGTTTGCGGGTGGGGCTGGACATGTCACCAATGTGTGTGGTGGCCAGGGGACAACTTCCTGTGTCATCTCTCTTCTTCCACCATGTGGATT
This sequence comes from Pachyuromys duprasi, assembly GCA_028658305.1. Taxonomy (NCBI): domain Eukaryota; kingdom Metazoa; phylum Chordata; class Mammalia; order Rodentia; family Muridae; genus Pachyuromys; species Pachyuromys duprasi. Next base: position 14,906,910 of record CM053743.1, on the reverse strand, counting down.
CCAGGGATTCAAGCGCCATTCTCAGCTAGCATGCTGGGGTGGCCTGTTTGGCCACGGAGACAGCCGCAGCCTCTGGGTCGGTTTTGGTTGTTGTTTTGTTGCGAGGTTTTTTGTGGGTTTTTTTTTTGGATTTTGTTTTTATCTTTAGCTGCTTTCACACTGAAATGACCGCTTGAGTAGCAGAGACCATGCGGCTTCGACCCTCATCAGGACACATTTGCATATAAGCACGCTCCATTGCAAGTGCCTTTGATACCCTGGAGAGGCTGTAAGCACACTCAGGGTGCGAACGTGCCTTTCACTGGGTCGTGCCTGTGCGTGTTGATGGCAGCTACCCCGACTCTTGCCCCAGTGAACGAGGCGTCCGTGCTGTGTCACAGTTTTGAACTGTGACCCACAGTTGAACTCTGTAGTCAGTGTTGTCACCAAGCACCTTTACCCAGTGAGCCAGCTAATAGGCCCCGGAAATTTTTTTTTATACTAATGAAACCTAATTTACCTATCCCTTTACAACCAGGTTTTGAAGTTCAACCTTTCTCTGAAAAATATCCATTTAACCTCTTACAGCACATCATTACTGTTTTTTAAGTCCAGTCTTCTTGTCCTCTCTCCATCCCCTCCCCCTTGCTCCCTCCACCCTAAGAGCCACCTTCCACCTTGTGTCACTGCTGATCTTTTGCTGTTCTCCATTCTGAGTTGTATGTATTGTGAGCAGTATTGCATTAAATACCATGTCTCACAAAAATGAATAAATAAATAAGTAAAATATTACCAAGAATAAATTTAAATATATACATAAATTATATATACAATTTTAGAATAATGTAACATGATTATAATAAAGTATACATAGAAACAAAGTTAAAAACATAATAAAGATGAAATAAAATGTTAACTATTTTAAGAAAAAACTACTCAGAAAAATAATGTATTTATTGATAATGTGATTAATATTACAGCAAATTAAACGTAACTATTTTTACATCTAAATAAGCAGACAGAATACTCAGATTAGAAGCATATATGTATATATTCTCATCATATTGTATGTGTCCATATTTTTTCTTACTTATATTAGTCAGAAACAACCTAGGAATGGCAATATCTGAAGTACTTATTTCATCCCTAATGGAATGAATACTGAAACACTTCCCAATCAACTGTTGATTTTATATTCAGATTTTGGTCCAATCCATTTACCACTTTATGATAGTTCCTCTCTATTCCTATTTATTTGATAGAAATTTTATCACAAATAGTGTTAAATGTTATCAAATGCCTTTTCTACATTGATAATTTTTCTTCTTTAATAACTTGATAAAATACTGTTTGGATTCAGTGTACTTGGTTGGATGCCTTGTAAGATTCAACATTTTATAATTTTGTGGTTATTGTCTCCAAAGACTACATCTAATCATATATACAGACTATTTATAAAATGACATGTGGTATATTTCCATATTGTTTGGGCTCTGCTCTGCCCATTGGTGGTTATGTTTTACTTCTAACCTTTTGTGACTGTAACTAGCTGGAAGCAAATGGCTTGACTAAGGCCTGCATAGTTAAGCAGATCCCCGCCACAGGTTAGAATGTTCTAATGATTTATTATTTGTGTGTGTGTGTGTGCGCGCACAGAGAAGCCAGAGAGCCGCCAGCTCTGCTCTCTGTCACTCTCCTCCGGGTCCTCTGAGGCAGGGTCTCTCTCTGAATCGCGGGCTCACCTTTTCGCAGCAGTTCCCGAAGCCATCAAGCCCCAGGGATCCTATCTGCACCCCTTCCCCTCAGAGCTGGAATGATATGGGGGGTGCTGGACACGGGTGGTGGGAGAGCTCATGATTGTGCAGTGCGGCGAATGCTCTGAGCCTCCAAAATATTATTCTCAAATGACGGTAAAATGCACTTAATATAATATTAGCATTTTGACGTATCTAGTTAAAGGACAGACACTTCTAGTGCTGTCTACCCATCATCTCTATCTAGTTCCAGAACATTTTCACCTCCCCTAAAAGGGAATCTCACCACTTAGTCACTCTCCAGCCCAAAGGAGACTACCTTCTGTCTCCATGGGCCTATGCATATCCTAAACTTTTGTATTTGTCTTTTTACTGTTGTGGACTTGAATTTTATCTATGTCGAAGCATGAATAACTTCTTCACTTTTTTTCTTACTGAAAAATATTCCATTATCTTAACATTCCATATACCCAAACTTGCCTATCCATTAATGAAACTGATAAACATTTGGGACTTTTTTAAGATTTTATTTATGAGTGTTCTATAAGCATGTATGCCTGCATGCCAGAAGAGGGCATCAGATTCCAGTATAGATGGTTGTGAGCCACCATGTGGGTGCTGGGAATTGAACTCAGGACCTCTGGAGGAGCAGACAGTGCTCTTATCCACTGAGCCATCTCTTCAGCCCAATTTGGAACTTTGTATGTGTTGTTTCTGTGTGTGGTTTTATTTGGTGGTGCTGGAATCAAATCCAGCGCCTTGCATGTGGTAGGCAAGCATACCACCACTGCATTGTAGCTGCAGTTCTTGGTTTTTCAAGACATGGTCTATGCAGCTCAGGTGGCCTCATGTTTAACACTCTTCCTGACTCAGTCTCCCAATTGCTAGGAGTATAATCATATGACATTGCATCCTCTATTGTGAATAATGAAACTACAAAGTTTACATACAGGCTCATTTTTAATGCATTTACTTGTATGCATGTGTGTGTGCACCTGCATGCCTGTGTACCCGTGCATGCGTGTGTATGCTCCTTCTGTCATATGGGCTCCGGGGATCTAATCCATGTTGCCAGATTTGGTGGCAAGCACCTTCACCTTCTGAACCCTCTTGCTGGTCCCACAGGTTCATTTTTTACAGGACTTCGTTCAAAATTGAAAACAGTATTCAATTTACCTTTTTAAAGCAGGATCTCTCTATGTGGCCCTGTCTGTCCTGAAATTTGCTCTGTAGGCCGGGCTGTCCTCAAACTCAGATATGCCTGCCTGCCTGTCTCCGGAGTGTTGGGATTAAAGGCATGCACTACCACATCTGGCTCCCAAATCATTTTTACATATACATGGAAATCAAATTACTGGATCCTGTGGTTTCTGTTTAACTGCCAAAGGAACTGCCCAACCATTTGCCACAGTAACTGAATCATCTCACCCTCCAACCATATCACTTTCAATATTTGCATTCTGTTATTATTCCTGGTGTTGCTACTATATTGACTGTGGTGTCTCATTGGGTTATTATTTCAAATTTCCTTAATGACAGCAGTATCAGGTGCCTCTTTGTGGGCTTGCTACCCTCTTGTGTGTCAAGTTTTTTGTTTGGACTCACACTGTTTTTGAGGCACGGTAGACTTCTAACGTGCATGTTTAATTCATTGGCTTTCAGTCTTCTTTCCTATTGTTTGGGCCAGAAAGTAAAAATCTTATCCAATGTTTTGATGCTCCTCAAAGGAATGTATCTGAAAGACTTATTTTAAAACAAGGAATGCAAATATCAGCAATAGAGAAAGTAGCTGATGAAACAGCAAAAGGCAGTCAGAAAGAAAGGAACTAAACTCTAGCTGGAGGGAGTTCAGCCTAGAGAAATGGGCGATGTGTAGTGAGAATTCTGGAAGTTTGGTTTCTTCAAAAACACAGAAATATTCTGTGTTTATTTGTTTGTTTGTTTAAAGCCCAGGTGTGAGGATATGGGGCTGCTTTGAAGCAGCTGGCTGTGATTTGCCAAGTGCTTGGCAAAGGTGTGTTTTTGCCAGATGCAGATAGTTTATTAGGGTATATAAATGCTAGGACCCTGAGAAGCAGAGTTGGTAGTTAGTCATTCTGAGAGGTTGTTTGTGATTTGTTAATAGCTGTGCTCAAAGAAGAAACAAAAGAAATGAGATTCGGCGATCTCTCTCTCCCTCTCCCCTCTCTCCATCTTTCTCTTTTATCTAGTGATAGGGTTGAAACCAGGGAGTTAAAGGGCAGCAAAAGGAACCACAACATAGCAAAGGCCAGCTACACAGGTGGGATCCAAGACCAGAAGAGGGAGGATGGACAGCTCTATTCCTTATCATCTGTACTTGCAAAGCTGCCACCAGTTGCTAACTGTAATCAGCACCCACAAAGCACAACCGCTGTTGTTTTCCATCCTTTTCTTCTACTGGGACATTCTCAATTGGCACTTGGTGTCCACAGTTGTCACAGATGATTTTAGGAAATGTTTGCCCTCTGTGGATCTTCCTCCTGAACCTGTACAGTATGCCTGCATGCTTTAAAGTTCTGTAATGAGTACAACTCATCTTTAAAACCATTTTTTTTCTTAATTATGTGTTTCGTGTGCGGTGGCAGTGCACATGAGAGCAGGTTTCCAAGGAGGCCACAGAGGGGGGTCAGATAACCCTAGAGTTACAGGTAGTTGTGTGCTGCCTAATATAGGTGCTGGGATCCAAACTTGGGGCCTCTGCAAAGACAGTGTGTGCTCTTAACCACTAAGCCATCAGTCCAGTCCATACTGTCTCATCTTATACCATTTCAGTATTAGAGAGCCAGTAGCTGGCCTAGCAGCATGCCTTAGGGGCAGGGGGAAGATTACCTAAGAGAATGCAGTCTGCCTGTATCTTAATATTTTCCTAACCTTTGGGGAGTCATGCAATTCTAGGTTTGAATTCTCGCCCCATCACTTACTATAAAATCTTAAGTAACTAAAACCTCTGCCTCATTTTCTTCACCACTATAAAATAGAGGAATACTCAGGGGATTATCCAGTATGGTGGTGTGAATATAGCCCCCTATCCCTATTTCAATGCTTGGCCATAGGGCATGGCACTATTGGGAGGTGTGGCTTTGTTGGAGTAGGTGTGGCCTTGTTGAAGGAAGTGTAGTCTCCTGTGCTCAAGCTCTGCCCAATGTGGCACCCTGTCTCTTCCTGCTGCCTGCAGATCAAGATGTAGAACTCTCAGCTCCTCCTCCAGCACCACCTGCACGCTGCCATGCTTCCCACCATGACAATAATGGACTAAACCTCTGAAAACTGTAAGCCAGCTCCAAATAAATGTTCTCCTTTATAAGAGTTGCATGCCATACTTCTCTTGGTTTGCTTGTTTGAGACAGGGTTTCTCTGTGTAGCCTTGGCTGTCCTGGACTCGCTTTTGTAGATCAGGCTGGCCTTGGCTCACAAAGATCTTCCTGCCTCTGCTTTTCTGAGTGCTGGGATTACAGGCATGTGCTACTGTGTGTGGCTTAGAGGGTCTTTTGGGATGGGGGAAGGAGTTCAAGACAGGGTTTCTCTGTGTAGCCCTGGCTGTCCTGGACTGGCGTTGTAGAGTAGGCTGGCCTCAAACTCACAGATCTGCCTGCCTCTGCCTCCCAATGCAGGGGCTACAGATGTGCACCACTTTCTCTTATATGACTGATTAACTAGAAAATAACTGAGAACAAGAAGGCTGTTCTCAATTCTCTCAGCAGTTAAAAGTGTTTGCAGCTCTTCCAGAAGACCCAAGTTTGGGTCCCAGAACTACCTGTAACTTCAGCTCTAGGGAATTCAATGGCACACACAGGCAATAAATCTTTAAAAAGAACTGAAAGCAAGATGTCTAGGACAGAAATGTGGTAGAACTTAAACTGGGTTATAAGGTAATTCAGTAAAACCACAAAGAAAATGGAAGATGAGAAAACTTGTTCAAGGTCCCAACCGTGATAAAGTCACAGCTCAGCACAGGCACCTAGAACTGTGGCGCTTTCCCTTCGCGACCTACTGGGTCCTACTGACTGTTCTTGGAATTGGCTAACACTAAACTAAATCGATTCTCTCAGATGCTTTTCATCAGTTTGAGTGTGCCATTAAGTTCAGAAATAGAAAAGTCTAAGTTCGTGTTTATTTTTATTTCAGGCTGAAGAATTTGAAAACACAAGGAAGATTCCCAAGATATGGTGGAAATGCTTCAAGATTATAATTACCCCCCTCGCAGTTCTCCTGTCAATCATTATCATTCTTTTAAGTACACACGTAATACCCACCTGACCAATAAAGTGTTACACAGAATTACAGAGTTCTGCATGCAGTAACTGTGAGCCCACTTAGTGCTAGAGATGGAGAAGAGGATACTTTCCTAGCCCTTCAGCAGTTTCTCACTCTTCTGTTTCTGTACCTGTCTCCCTAACACTGCCTTGCTACTGCTGCCCTTCCTCCTTAGCCTCCCGCACCTGGAAGCCTGAGTGATGGGGTGCGCTCAGGAGGCTAAGGGGGGCAGATCTGAGTTCAAGACCAGCTCATCTACATACCAAGTCCAGGCCGGCCAACCTGTACATATCAAGATCCTAGCTCAAAACAAAAGACAAAACAGCATGGAGACTCATGCCTGGGAGCCCAGCACTGGAGCAGGAAGACCACTGTGAGTTCACGGCTCTACCCTAAGTTACATAGTGTTTTCCAGGGCAAACCTGAGCTTTCTTACAGTGTGAGAATGTGTTTCAAGAGTAAATTCTCTAAAAAGCACCAACCCTGAAGCTCAGCTCAGCTGTGCTACCTGTGGTGACCTGTGTCTTGGGACCCTTAATACTGTGTCCTGTTCCTACACAGTAAATGTCATCTAAGTCTTTTCTGTTAATAATGGGTTACTGGATTAATGCATTAACTCAGATAATCATACTGAAACCCACAATTAACCCCATAATACCCTTAGAGATGAGAATTTTAACATGTGCATACAGTTTCATCTTCTATGTAGTTTCATTTGAAATGAAAATTCAAACCATTGTGTTTTATAGGAGGCAATTCCTTATGTAAGGACCAAAAAACTACTAATCCAGATTCTCTCTTACAGGCCACAGGCTTTGTCTTGGCTTACCACCCAGAGAGCCCTTTGGTGTTGCTTAAAGGACATCTCACCCAGGAACTTCAAGTCACTAAGACTTGTTGACAATCAGAGCATCCAGCTCTGCTCTGCAACTTATTAGCAGGGGGTTCCAGTGGTATCCTCCGAATGGAAACTAAAGTCCTTTCCTTTAACTTTTGCTCGTTGTGTATCTGTGCGTGTGTTTACATATCAGTGTGTCTGTGAAGGTCACGGGGCGGCTTTATGAGTGCTGGTGTTCTCCTCCCACCAGACACTCCAGGGACTCGGGGTGGCAGCAAGCACCCTTCCCCGTGCAGCCATGTCACCAACTCAAGGTCTTAAGTCTTCAAAGTCATTTAATTTCATGCATGTAAGTACAGCTCTTGGAAGCCTGAGGAAGATTTGTTATTTTAGGTCAACCCTGGCAGCATAGTGTCGCAAAGAAAATGAAAAAAGAAAAAAGGAAATAGAGAAGCCAGGCATGGTGTTATATTCCCTTAGTCCCAGCATTTAGGAGGCAGAGGCAGGCAAGCTCTGAGCTGGGGGCCAGCCTGGTCTTCACAGTGAGTTCCATGCCAGCCAGGGCTAAAGGAAAAAAAAAAAAAATCAAACTAATTAAAATGGCATAGTGAGTGACAGGGAACCAGGCCAGCTGATTTTAAAGAACTCTGGGAATGAGCAGTGGCTGGCACTTCCAACAGCTGCCTTGCTCCCTTCAACTAGAAAAGCACATTCCATTCACAATATGTAATCCTTGATAGTTTACATACCCAGGGAAAAGTGTTGCTGCTCAGTACTGCCTCTCAAGCCATTGTAGTAACGGCTTGGGTCACAGTGCATCACTGAACTGTACCGTGACAATAAGAACCTTTAAACATCTCACCAGGTCGAGACTATACGTCAGTGGTAGGCACATAAAAGCTATTACGTGAAAAAGAAAATGCGGACCTAAAGACCTACTCAAGATCATACAGCTTCAAAGTTATTTCCTGAATCAAGCATTCACTGGCATGTAGCCACAAGACCAATTTGCATTATGAGTGTTCTGTATGACCCCTTAATTGTGGGTCAGATAGGACAATCAGTATGGTTTGTTGCCTGACACATTGTTTTTAGGTGAAAGAATTTGAATAGTAACAAAAATTGCCAGGTGTAGTTCAAACGCCTGTAATCCCAGTACTCTGGGAGGCAGAGGCAGGTGGGTATCTGTGAATTTGAAGCCAGCCTGGTCTACAAAGTTAGTCCAGAACAGAACAGAGAAATCCCGTCTCAAAAAATCAAAAGAGAAAAAAAATTGTCACATATATCACAGACATTATATTTGAAGTCATACAAAACTGGCCAATTACAATTCCGTAAATATAACATGTATTCTAATAGCACATATTAGCATAATTATTGCTAGAAAGTTAAGCACTTAAACACCACCTAACCTAGTTCCCTCATTTTACATATAAGAAAGCCAAGAACCAAAAGCCTTAAGGAATGGTGAGTCTTTTAGGAGGTAGGGTTAGGGAACAAACCAAGGACCTTGCACATACTAGGCAAAAGCTGTCCCCAGGCTACATCCCATCTTGAACTTTGAGATCTTTAAGCTCATCTCCATTAAACAGCACAGTAAAAACACATCATCACCCTGGTCCCAAGCTGAAGGAGTATCAATGCTTCATTTCCTACACAATCAGGCAGAGGTGAAGGGTTTTTCAAGACAATGTGAATGTATGAGTTGAAGGAAACTGCCTAGAGGAAAGAAAGCATTGCTTAGAAATGACTCACTCTCTGGTTTCTGGGCTTAGACTACCAGAAGAAACCTTAGCAGAAACAAATATCAGGGCATCACAGGCCTTCTCCTTCACTTAGGTTCTCAAACTGTCTGTGGCCCTGCTCTGCACCAATCAGCTTGGAGGCATTAGCACAGAGAACTCATGTCAGAAACAGGATGATGCCTGTACATACAAGTTGCTGTATATAATCCTAAGAAAACCTTGCATTAGGATTTTCTTAATCCTAAATTAAGGTAGGTAGAAAATGGCATCAACATGCTCAAACAGCACCTACATAAAAGTAGCATACTGCATAGCAGAGAATAAATTCAAGGAATGACCAAGACACGCACAAATCACTACATCATGAGTTACAAAGGAATTGGGACTTGAATCCTACAAGCTCTATTTTATTTATATCAACAGTCAGAAGCAGTCAGCAGTGACAAATTAATTCAGCACGCAGCCTGCTGGTAATTAGACTCTTAATCTTCCCAACAACTCTGAGACCATTTCCATTGTCCATCCAGGATGACTGAAGTCCACGTTGTCAGAGTCCCTTGGAAGGAAACCAGTGATGGAATGCTGCTGGAGATAAAGTAGGCCTTGTGGAACAGTCATTCATGTAGTCCTTTAGTCTACAACACGGCCCAACTTTTGGTTTTTATTTCTGGTATCCCAAGATGCGTTTCTTCACTCCCCTATTGCCCTCTGAAAACCAGCTTCTCAACTTCCAATTACTATAGCCACTTGAATATCAAATCAAGCACCTCAGATTTTAGATTCCCTATTTTCCTTTCTTCACAAACCTACTTAATTCTACTTATTTCTAGTTTCAGCACACAGAATTTCAGCTAGCCAGTAATCTGAAACCATAAAAACCTTGAACCCTTCAGCTCTTCTTTCCAATTCAATCAGCAACATCACGAGACTTCTTTATCAGTGTTCTCTAAGTTTCCTAATTCAGAGAATCCCAGAACTACAGAAACAAAAGTAGAATTCCTTCAGAGTACCCAAAGGCCCTTGTTCTGTTTGTATGATGCTAACTATACATTATATTTCTCTATTTTGTACGCAGCACTTAACATCAACCACTTTCTCACTCATAAACTTCATAGATACACACAAGAAAAGTGAAACTTCATTCCCAAACCTCAGCATTAGAACCAGAAATCTTGAGTTTTACTATGCTAGCTGGCCTTCAACTCAGGTTACCTGCCTCTGCCACCGAAAATGGGATTAAAGCAATGGCTCTCCATCTGTGGGTCAAGACCCCTTTGGGGATGAACTGGCCTTTTCACAGTTGTGCCATCATGTACTTACATAATGATTCATAGCAGTAGCAAAATTAGTCATTAGGTAGCAAAAAATAATTTGGTTGGGGTATACAACAAGAGGAACTGTAGGTTGCAACAAGAAGGTTGTTAAAGGAACATGCTAGAAATCTTAACAGGTACCTGGGCTCCACCTCTGAAGATACTGCTACCATTCTGGAATGGAACCCGAGTGTATTTCATCATAGGCAAAGAAATGCTAACTTCAAAGAATTTACGTATGCCTCAGTTATGTCCATAGGCAAGGAAGTTACTATAATTTTATAGCTGGAAAAAAATGGATGTTTGGAATTAGCCAACATCAGTAAGGCAAACAGGACCTACACACAATTCCCATTCAATGTGTTAAACAGCAAGCTTGACAATCTGCCAGAGAGCCACACTCAATAGAATTCACAAGCCTCCAGAGAAACTCATGTGAATTATGGCAAAACCTATTTAATTCTGACTTTTTTTTTTCTCTTTCATTTAAGAAAAGGATAGTTTCTGGGCATGGTGGTACAAGCCTGTAATCCCAGCACTCAGGGAGGCAGAGGTAGGCAGATCCCTGTGAGTTTGAGGCCAGCCTGGTCTACAAAGCAAGACCAGGACAGCCAAGGCTATATACAGAAAAACACAGTATCAAAAAAAAAAAAAAAAAAAGAAAAGAAAAAAAAGAAAGGAAGGAAGGAGAGAGAAAGGAGAAAGGAAGGAAGGGAGGAAAGGAGAAAGAAAGGAAAAACGGAAAGGCTAGTTTCAAACAGGTCATTTATTAAGACCTGCAAAGTGCAGGGCCAACACTAACCCACACTCCTCTAAACACATTGGACTAATGATACACACCTGCACTCCCAATGCTTGGGAGAGGCTGAGGCAAGACATGCTGGTGTTCAGGCCATCATGGTAAACACAATGAATTCCAGGCCAGCTAGGAATGATACATAGCAAGTCTCAAAAAAGTAAAACACAAGACACAAAAAGGAAATGGGAAGTGCCATTTTGCCTCCTGGATTTACCACTACTGAGAACACTTCAGCCAATATTGCTGCCATTAAGCATCTTATCAAATTTACTGTTTTCCAAAAATAGAAAAAGCCAAAGAGCAAAAACCTCCAATACAAAATCTCAGCATTCTCACAACCTTCTCATGAGTGTTCTGGGAAAAACTAAAACAACCCTTTTCTACCATAGATTCTTCAATGTGTAATATTTTTTGACTCCTTGTATATAAACCCTTAATTTTCAAAGGATCCATCATTTAAAGTTCTTATGTGATGCTTGCAGTTTCTTCTCAACTAAAGACAAGATCTTTATTTAAAGATTTTTATTTAAAGACCCAAGAGAATAGCTTAAACAGGGGTGGAAAAAAGACAGTGCAAAAAAATGCATGAGTGCTGTAAGAGTTTAATTGTAAAACAAAAGCACTACATTATAAACATAAGTGATCTTTCAGAAAATGAAAATTAGTGCAAATTAAAACCCCATGAAAGCTTCATTTGAAGAATCTATAAGGAAGCTTCTACAATGGAAACAGTCCCAATGGAATTTGCCTGGGAAGAGTAAGTCTTGAAAATGTTAAAAGGTACAGAGAACATCTTATAATTTAAAATGAAGTCAACCAAGTACTGAAAGACATGCTGATAGGTCTTAATACATAAAACTGATTGGCAGTAGCATGCTTTATAGACCAGTGATTGTAGAAGCAATTTACAATGTTTTAGTTTATTTTACGGATTTAGCCATTTCTACTATAATACTCAAAAGGCCATCTTCCAAAACTTTTAATAAGGATTCCACTTCAGTCCCATACCTGTTTTATAAAAAATGTGATTAAGCTCAGTATAACCACTCCCACTCATACAACAAAAAAAGGCAATTATGTAACTCCTTTTCTCAAGTATTTATTCAAAGCAGTTTCCATGACATGTTAAATGTCACATTCAGGTACTAGCATTAACAGATCTCTTAAGTTTCTTCCAGTATTTTTTTTCTAAAAGAAATTAAAAAGCAAGGAGGTAACCTTGCCTTCAAATTTTAGAGTGCAAACAGAATACAACCAATTCAATTACAAATATATACAAATTAACTTGGAAGCGTTGTTGCCAACATTGTTTTCCAAAATAGAACTCTAAAACCTTTATCAGTGACTACCTGCATTTTTGAGAGCTTTAAAAATTCTTCCCATTGCAAGTTTACAAGCAAGTTTGGAGTGCTCGAACACCCTCACATTACATAGAATCTAATTCTGAAACAATTGTCAAGTACTTTCTTAAACTGCGGAACTGAGAAATGAGCCCAGGGCTTCCCTCCTTAGGCACATGTCCAGCCCTAATGTAACTTTCTAAGGTCTTTCCCCTGACCTTAGAAGTTCGATCCTTCACCTTCCTCAATCACATAAGTTCCCTGGAACCTGGAACTCTTAACCTAAGGCTTTTGACAATGAAGGTGCCACAACCAGACATCCTTGAATCTAAGATGCTGAGGACAACGGAGTAAATGCATAAGCAGCCCAACTCAACACTTGAACAGCAGTTTCTGTTAGGGTGTTAATTCATAATGCAATGGATGGCAACATCAATGGTAAGAGGGTCAAGGTGCATACAGTAAAGTGTACACTGTCTGCAGAGAAATTAAAAACCACTAAGTACATCCTCAACCATGGCCACTGACTGCTGTCCTCTTGCATTTACTGCTGCTGTCATCTTGTATATTCACTAGAATGCTATCAATCATTTGAATATTTTCCTTCTATGCTAGATGTAGGATTCATGATTAAAACTTTATAAAATATGTACCCTTGTCTGTACAGGAGATAAAAGCAAGAACTGGAAAGCCTTATGGAACAGCATATTAATTCTAGCTTTGAGCAATGGTCTTTAATACATTAGCATAGTTAAGAACACTTGGGGGGGGGGAGTAAAATAAAAATCCCTAGGCAACACTGCCTTACAATTGATGCAGAAACAGATGGTCTACAGACCTCTTTAAAGTACATTACAATCAACCTTCCCCCAATTTACTAGATTACAAGCAATTGGGAAGAAATTATGACAACAAATTGAATTTGCAAAACTGGGTATATTTAGCTGGCTACAATCACTTTACCCAAGGAAATTCAGACAACACTTCTAAAGTAAGATAACTGCTTTAATGTGGCCAGCAGTGAATACAGATGTACCCTACATTTTCAGCCTTACCAAAATTTGGTTTAAAAAAAGGAAAAAAGCACATACGCCTTTAATCCCAGCACTCAGGGGCAGGCGGATCTCTGGGAGTTTGAAGCCAGCCTGGTCTATAGAGCAAGTTTCAAGACAGGGCTACACAGAGAAACCCTTTCTGGGTGTTGGGGTGAGGGGAGGGGGGAAAAACCCATATCAAAAAAGCACACATTTATAGATCAACACAGATACTGTGTTAGATATTGGGTTCAGTCCTTCTGATTGTTATACCTCAATATCCTAAACATAAATACAAAGTAGAAGGTAGTCTAAAGAAAAACATTCTAAAGAGCATAAAACAAGTTTTTTAATATTCAGAACATAAACCTAGTAAGTGGAATTTAGGACAAACTGCCATCTACATATCACTGAATTCTAACTTGGGAACAGCATATAATGAAGAAATTCTCATGTCAGTGAGCAAAGAGTAAATAGACTGAAAAGGCCTAGCTTTGTAATACATATTTTAAAGAAAGGAAAAACAAATCAACCCAGAAAGAAAAACAACTCACCTAGTAGCAGATACCTAGTAAGCCAAGACCCAAAACTAATTCTGGACAACACACCTAGAAAGCTCATTGCCTGAGGATTGGCAGTACCACCACATCTATAAAGAACAAAAACCAAAGCTACCTAACCACCTACTACCAAAGGTCTCTATTTTGAACTACAATCCTAAAAGGGTAATGAGCTATCAACATTTTAATTTACCTGCTTTACTTCCCTCAAGTCTTTCACCAACCACACACACATGCACGCACGCGCGCACACACACCATTACTCTTCTCAAATTCTATGTATCAGGAATCATGAAATGAAAACAGAGAGGGCTTCAAATAAGAGAAAATAACCTTTACAAATTTATGAGCAAATGTAAAGCAACTGAATGTTGTCAGCATGGAGAAGATCTCAAAATACCCCTACAGAGTCCCCAATGGCATAAGGGGTAGTCCAAGTACCAGTAGACATATATATGGGTAATGAAGAAAGGCCTGGTTTAAAGTCTGATGACAATATAAGACTGCCAGATCTTCCAGGAGCCAACGGACTCTCCCATCCTGGCAAGAAACTAGTAGTCTCTGAAGCAGTTGAGATGGTTCTCTGGACATATCCATCTACCTTCTTCCCTCTTTGAGAAGACTGCAACCCAAATCTTTACCCTTCGGGCCTGGTGGAGAACTCCAGT
>CM053743.1:14812605-14887605 GCA_028658305.1 Pachyuromys duprasi | reverse complement strand
TCCAAATTTGCACAAAGTAAATGTCAAATAGCAGTTAATATAAAAAGTATAGTACTTACTGCTATAATCACCATATCCATAGTAGTTGTTGTAACCAGTGTAGTCATATCCTCCATAACCACCGTAACCTTGGCTGTTATATCCATAGTTGCCATAGCCTTGATTCCAATAGTTACTATATCCCTGGTTCCAGTTTTGACTGGGGCCTGCAGCACATTAATAGGTTCACTAAAGTCAGATCAGCAAAGATCTTTACTTCAGGGTAAGTAAAAGCAGAAAAGCTTGAGATAGAGTCAACTTAGGCTGTAGCTTACCACCACCTCTTCCACGAGCTCTTCCTGCAAACCCTCCTCTAGATCCCCACTGCTGTTGTTGCTGATACTGTTCCTTCGACATGGCTACTTTTATTTCACACTAACGGAGAAAAAAAATCAAATTATTATATTGACTCAGGAAAACAAAGTTGCTCACAAGCTTGTAGTTGCCAGAACAGGCAACACTATTTACACTGAGCTATTAACTTTGTCCTTCCCTCCACACCAGTTTTCAGTTATTCACTGTTAACTTCGGGTAATTCTCATTTCTGGTGTGATCAAAGACATGCTTGCTAGCGATCTAGTACTTATTCTATTAGGTCCTACAAAAAATATATGGTAAAAGCTTACATAAAAATACATTTTAATGCTGGTGTTGACACACGCCTTTAATTCTAGCACTCAGGAGGCAGAGGTAGGTGATCTTTTGAGTTTGAGGCCACCCTGGTCTACAGGGTGAGTTCCAGGACAGTCAGGACTACACCAAGAAACCCTGTCTCAAAAAAACAAAATAAAGAATAAAAATATTTTTAACAACAAATTCCTGATGCTCACCAATAAAAGCAAAAAGTTCACCAGTGACTCAGGAAAAGTAAAACTCAAGTAAGACCTTAAATATAAGCAATCAACCTAAAGCCAAACATTACACTTAGGTTTTTCTAAGCCACTCAATGGCTGCTTTAACTTACTTTACTAAGACCAACATTGTGGTATTTCTTTTCCATTATCTTCTTCACTGGTTCCTCTTCCTTAAAGGTAATAAAACAGAACCCACGCCTCTTATTGGTCTTGTTGTCCATAGGGAGCTCTATGGATTCAACCTGACAGCAAAAAGAAAGACTTAGTATTCTAGTTTGTTTTCTATTGTCATTAGTAACAAACTTATATAGTAAGGGATGGATGGCACAAAGAAAACACATTTAACTCAAACTCTATTCTGAAATCTTTCTCCATTTTTTTAATCTTTTGAGGCCATTCTTCAATTAGAATCTCAAATCTCCTTAAGGCCTCCCGCCTAATCACAAAACCGATCTTCAGTGATTTTCCAATATTTCTATACCTAACTCAAGGTTTATAAACCCAGAGTACCACAAACAATGCGACAACAGTCATTTTAAGAGGAACAAGACAGACTCTGCATGTGAGAATAAAGATGTGGTCTGGCAACAGTGCTGCAAGCTGGAAAACATGTGGCTACCTCCAGGCAGAAGCTCCAATCCCAACTGTAGATGGCTGCCGCTTTACAAGGGCAGTAGCAGTCCTGCTTTTGTTTGTTCCTACAGTTACATAAGAAGATCTGTATCTATAGATTTTGTGTAATATTTATGAGTATTAGGCATTCCATTTCTAAGTCCTAGCACAAAAGCATGTATTCTTATTTAAATCAAAAGATGCCAACATGCTATCCTTAGAGACCAAGGTCACAACCATCTCAGCTTAGTTTTAATTATTAATTTATTAAAGGGAACAGGTAGCTCACTATTTCACAAAGTCTATAGTTTCATTAAATTGGCACTTATACATATTTCAATTGGTAAGGTACTATTCTGTTTTTCCTATTCATAAATGTTTCCTTCTGTATTTCAGATAACTCAAATCTAGATTTTTTTCCTATATTACCTATACTTTTCTTCCTTGTACTAAATTTTGATAAAAATGCTGTTCAACCTAGACACAACGGGTCACTTCTGTACTCTATGTAGGACAGTCAAGAAGTTGAAAGAGAAAAAAAAAACAGTTCAAAGACAGCCTGGATTACCTAACAAGACCCTTCTTTGGGGTTAGTTTGTCTATTTCATCTATGTATCCAGTACTTTACATATACAGATGCTCAACAAATAAGGAAACTGTTAGCTAATCTTCAGATCTGCTCATATCAATATTATTACCAAAAATATTTTGCAACTCTGAAAAAAAAAACCAATGGCCAAGTCCACTTAATGTGCAATCACACACTAATTGTGACACAAACTTGATCAAAACACTACATACCTCACCAAAACCACCAAAGTACTCTCTTATTTTCTCTTCAGGTGTATCTGGAGAAAGGCCACCAACAAAAATTTTTTTGACAGGCTCTTTTGTTTTCATGGCTTTGGCCCTTTTAGGATCAATGACTTTCCCATTCAATTTATGTTCTTTCTGATCCATGACCTAAGGAAATTAAGTTTTTCACTTTAAAATGTAAAGCTTAACCAATGTTCAGAAATAAATTACTTAAAAATAATTACACAATGTACCTAATGCCAACATTATGTCAACTGGCTTAAGATTAACTGTCAAGTCATGGGGTAAAGACTTCAGCTAACAGACTAGTGCCCGAGTCTAAAAGTCACTAATAAAACTGATGGAGGGGAAGTACCATACCAATGAACTGATTACTAGGTAACCATCAGCTTTAACTTATATGTAAACAATGGTTGCTACTTCCCCTCAGTACAGAGCCAAAATAATGACTTAACCAAAAGTTGATGATCATGTAGACACCTGTTTGTCTACTCTATGCTAAGCAGGGATAAAAGGGAAAAAACTGCTTGTCATAACAAAACCATAAAATAGGCACTTTCTGCCAACTTGACTTACTGTACCTTTTTAACTAGATTTTTGAAATCCCCCTCTACCCTCTTAGAAGAGTCAGCGAGGACTGAACATATAGACAATATACATACTATAAGCATGAGAGTTTTCCCCAGTCAAGTCTCGTACTTCTTAAAGTTACTTTTAACTTAGAAAGGCCAGCACGTGTAAAGTATTCAGTAAATAATTCCTAGATCTGCCTCTCCCTTCAAAACACATAAGGCAAGAACGGGCTGTGTTAGTGCAGCCCTGCTATCTCAGCAGGTAAAAGGTAGAAGCAGAAGGTTCAAGGCAATCCTCAGCCACATATGCAGCTTGAGGCCAGCCTAAGCTACACATGGAACCTTGTTTCAGACAATAAAAGTGTTTAAGAAATGCATCTCTTTTTTCTTATGAAAGGGAACCCACAAGTAATATAAGTTTACTGGATCAAACTCTCCATGTTTCATTAATCAGAATATGTAACACACTACCTTATCTACACTCTCCGACTCTTTAAATAGCACAAAGCCAAAACCCCTTGATCGCCCTGTGATAGGATCTAACTTCAGAGTGCAGTCTACAACTTCACCAAATTTGGAAAAGTAGTCCTTCAGATCTTTCTTTGTAGTGTCCCAGCTAAGGCCTCCTATAAACATTTTCCTGTAAAGACAAAAAGCAATATTAAAATGCTAAAAAGAATATTAAACTTTACCTTACATTTATTCACATCAGTAACACACCTTTTTCAATCTGCATTTATTTAGTACAATAAAATGTTATTCTTACACAAACACATACCAAAATCCTACTGTTTAAAAGTTCCACTTAACACTGCTCCTGTTCAAGTATAATACTGAGCAAGAAGCAATTTACTGATAAATATTTGCATGCCAAATAAAAGTATTAGTTTACAGATAAAATCTTAGCTTCTAGAGTCTACCAAGTCTTCATTACAGCCCCCAGCATCCTATGCTGAAACTTTCCTACTTTTAATAGTTCTCCCATTTGCAGAACTCTTAACACATAAAATGGAGAATGGTAAGTTCTCTAAGCTATGAACTAGCCTTTTTCATGTGCAGGAGTCTTTAAAAAGGACCAAAGTATCATGTAAACAGCATGGCAAAAAAAAAAAAAAAAAAAAAAGGAAAAAGAGAAAGAAAACAAGTCCTACCGAATCACACCTAACTTAGAGGATTTACTTACAGCAGAAACTCAGTTAACAAATAATAAATGTTAGGCCTGTAAAATGTAAGTGGAAACACCAAAGAAAACATATAACAACAAATTAAGTCTCAACATACAGCAAAATGCCAAAAAGCAGTTTCTGGCAGCAGTTGTGATCCTTTCTATATCTGCTTGTTTTATCAATAAGTTAATAGTGGTAGTAATAGAAGCAAACCTGTACCTTTTACCCTTTAAAAAAGGTAAAACTGGAAACCTAGTAAACTTTAAAATCAGTCCTATGAGGGGTAAAATTTTCACTATTGAGCTAAAACTATGCTTGCTCAGGATTTTCTCATCTTTGTAACTGGGGAGCGGTTCATGAAAAAAGATGGGGAAAGATAAGGCACCAGCATTCAGCTCTGGAAAGAGACTGAAGCAAATCTTTCACTCAAGGCATCTCCATTCCACAGGCTTTTGACAAACTGCTACTACAGCCCATTCTGGCAATAAGATGCTCATTATTGCTTCAAAGGAGGCTGTTTAACTGGAGTGTTACTGAGCATTCTTACCCAAGTGTCCAAGTGTATCTTAATGCTAGTAACAAAGCTAACTTTTAGTATAAAGAAAATCTTACTTTAGGTGACACCCTGTACGTTCCATTAGACTTTCAACCTAGAACATATTATACAGCAGGCCCCAATTTTTAAAACTTCCTCAAAGAGTCTAGACCTAAAGTAAGATTTATAACCATTTGGTCATGTTATGTATCAAATGAATATAACCAAAACCCACTATGTACACTTTAAATGTCTGCTTATGGGCCAATTCTATGAAAAACTTAAGACTTCCCAATATACATTTCTTTCAACTTAATAATGCAACTAAAATAAAACCATTATTTAAATATTCACTGTTATAAACATTTTTTTTAACCTACATGTCAAAAATGCTCCTTTCATAAATGAAAACTCATTACCAACATTCACCCTTTCACGGTAAGGCAGATTCTAGCTTTTTAAAGATGAAGACACTAAAGTTACAAAGCAATGGCCTCTTGCTTAGATATCCATTATCAAGTTCTAGACTAGAAAAAAAAAAATCCAGCTGAGATTTAACTACCTAATAACCATCTCTGTGATTACAGAAATTTCCCATGAATAACTGAATAATTTAGAATTATTTAATCTAACTAAACTACAGTTATAACTAGAAAACACTGTAGAAAGGTAAACCTGAACAAGAAAATTCTGTCTAGTCAACCAATTATCAAAACAGAATTCGTTTTTACTTCATAAAAGCAATGTATAAGGGAAATGTCCTCAATTTAAAACTACTTTTATATATACGTCCTTATAAAAATAAAAAACAATAGCAACATAACACATAAAATGAGGCATCTATTTTCAAGCCATGTTAACTGTTTAGAAAGGAAGTTAATTTTCTGAAACATTAGATACGCATACCAATTCATAACTGACCAATGAAGTGCTCTAATTTTTCCCACCCTTAGCAGAACTAAAACTGTTCACTGCAAACACTCTTCTGTTAACAAATGCCCTTTATCCAAAATAGTAAGTGTTCTGATCAACTTTTACATGTATTATACTTTTCTTCAAGTACTCCTTGCCCTTCCTGATCCCTGTTTCTTTTTAATATGCAACTACTTGGAAGGAAATGATTTCAGACTGTTTCTGGCAGGGTCGTACATAGAGCTCAAGACAGCCTCAAACTGGTGGCAATTCTCCAGCCTGCACCTCCAGCGGAGCTGCCACAACTGGCTTCAAGGAATGCTATACTCTACAACCATAGCCCTGCCTTCAGGACAACAGTTATTTAACAGCCTACGGCTCTGTCATCTCGTGTGTTCATGCTCTCTGAAAGTAACTTAACTTGGACGTCAGGTGCATCTCAGTAGCTTAGCTTTTAAATCACATTTTCTTTAGGTTTTGCCAGCAATTCAATTTGCCACAAGCAACTACTTGTTACTTTTACATAAGGAGCCTGGTGTCAGGTTTTCCAAATACTCATACTTCCTGTGTGAAGTACAACGGTTTCTACACTACAGCCTATGACAAATATATCAGTATTTTGGCAGCACAAAAGCACTCTGGATTTTTCTTCTGCCTTAAGAAAAGCCGGAGATAACCAGAAAACCCAATACATTACAAAAAAAACAAAAACAAAAAAACCCCACTGTATTCTATCTTTTACTGAACAGGAACTATGAAATCAAAGCCATTTTTATACTTTAAGCACAGCAAGGTTTAACTATGTAGTATACAGCCTAGTGGGAGAATGTTTGCTAACATTTATGAACAACGGGTGTTACTGGAGGCTCTCTAGAACACTAGCAGGAACTTCCTCATTCTGAGATCACTTAAGATTTAACACTAACTTGGATTACCTTTACAGCTGTATTTTGTGTAAAACAAAGTACCTACTCTCTGTCCAATAGGGAGCCTTAAACAAGAGGTTTATATTCAAGCTGCTACTCACTTCTGAAGAGATGTAAACACTTTTTGGTAAGTCAAAAGAACTTTGAAATTCCTAAGCAACCAATTTAAAACTATCAAGAAAATTGCTCAAGTAGAAACAAAATTATTCCTAATGCTGCAATATAAATTTAAATATGATCCTTAGTTAAAATGAGCCAATAATCCCAATTAAATTTAACCTACAAAGGCCATCTGCCCTCGCTACTCCATTTTGAATCTTCATATAAGTAAATCCTGCCTAGCCTCAAATTCATAGCAATCTTCTGCCTCAGCCTCCCTAGTGCTGAGTACTGAAGGTGATACATGCACATAACCATGCTTGACTGACAGCATAATTTCATTTTTTCTTGGAGGGGCGGTAGGGTTGAGACAAGGTTTCTCTGTGTAGCCCTGGCTGTCTCAGAACTCACTCTGTAGACCAGGCTGGCTTCAACCTCATTGAGTGCCACCTGCCTTTGACTAAAGTTTAATTTCTTAATCATACTTATTAACCATACAAATATAAGCAAAGTATTTCAAAAGCCCAAAGAAACTATATAAGTCTATTTAAAACAGCTACTCACAGCTACTAATATGAAAGTCAATGTCAAGCAGTGATAGAACTCAGGACAGATGACTATGCAAATGCTTCTCAGCTCTGCTGGGTCACTCAGATAAGACTCCTTTGTAGAACATTTTAGAGACAACGAACCAACTGCCTGATTTTATATGCTAGTTCTGCAACCTACTAACTGTAAAGCCCTAAAGGGGATAGAGCGATACTGTTTAAACTGTTAAGGTTATCAGCAACCAGTAATAAAAATTGCCTTAACATAATTTAGAGGAATGATTTAATAAGTTATTTATTTTTAGAGGCAAACAGTCTAAACGTAACTTAAAATTTTATCAACTTCCTTTCATTTTCAAATGGAGACTTCATAAATTCAAACACAAGAAAAAAAATCATAAGTTTTACATAAAACCATGTATGTTCCATGCTCAAGTTTTAAAACACCCTATAAAACATTTAAATACTCATAGGTTAAAAAAACATAGCCTGAAAATAATATCACTTCTCTTTTAAAAGGAAAGAAATTGTACGCAGTTGTTTATGCACATGCCCCATGTGGGTGTGTGCATGTGCTGCTGCAGGTGTATCTAGAGCTGGAGTTACGGCAGTGACATACATCGCAGCATTTTTACTAAATAAGCTGAAGCATGTAAGGCAGTATCTAATAAGCAGTGATGGCTGACAGAAACTGACAGGCGATGGTGGCACATACCTTTAATCCCAGCAGAGGCAGAGACAGGTGGATCTCTGTAAATTCAAGGCCAGCTTAGTCAGTGATTCCAGGATAGCCAACACTACACACAGAGAAAACCCATCTTACAAAAAAAAAGAAAAAAAAAAGAAGAAGAAGAAAAGAAAAAGCCTGAGTAACTCTTAATTAGTAGGGCATGGTGGCCCATGACTATTCATACTAGCACTTAGGGACACTGAAGCAAGCTGTTAGACTCTCCAAAAAATAAAATAAACAGCATCTTCTCCCAGTACACAAAGCTAATTTTCTCCAGACAATGGTCATCACTAGATTTTACACTCCAAACTCAGTAACTATTGTACTTACAGCTGCTTTTCCTTTACTCTTTACTTTTACTCCCAATTGAGATAAAACAATGTTTAAACTCTTCCAACAAAACATTACCATACAAGTGTTAGCTTGATACATTTTTCAGCCATAACTGCCTATTCACTGGCACCCTTTATAGGAATGTTATTCAAGCACACTTAATTATTTACATAATTCAGTACTGTATTATTAAAGCTCAACTTTTAAAATGCTACAATGATAAACTAATAAAATCTCACTGGCATGCATTAATGAGCATTTTCTTTAGAAATTAGGGTTTATTTTGAATGTTAATCACCAGTTATTTCTAAGAATGAAGCTGTTACTTTTTAACACTGGAGAACTAGTGAGTAACTTTACAAGCTATATAAAAACTAACCCTGGAAATAACCTGACAAACCTTTGACACTAACAAGACATATCTGATGTGGTTTATGGCACTTGAAAACTATTTTTTAACTATTTAAAACTGTATTAACTTCAACTAATCAAAAAAACTTTAATCAGTGAAAATCTACATCCCAATACTATCTGCAATTAAACAGGTAATTCCTCCCCTTAAGTTTCCTATATTATGCTTTTTAAAGCTAAGTGTGAAAAGGATCTTATTACTCAAGACTAACATATAAAAAGAGCAAACATTTCAAAGCAAGCTTTTCAATTCTTTCACACTAAATCTCAATCCTTCAAAAGGAACCCAAGTCAAGCACCATAAAAACATGACTCGATTGAAAACATCTTCCCTACACTAAGGAGGCAGAAGCAGGCAGATCTATGAGTGTCTGAGGCCAGTTGGTCTACACAGTAGGTTCCAGGACAGCCAAGTCCTGTGTAAGATCCTGTGTCAAAAATATTAAAAAGGAAAAGGCAGGCATAACATCTAGTAAATTAAACGTGACAGCTTTTAAAAATAAGCCTTACACGCTTAACCCACTATTTTTTAACATACATACTTTTAACTTCTAAATAAACACCAACTTTACAAAGTAACCTCCCACTTACCTAGAGGTTATAGACTAGTGTTTCCTTAATCTAGAGCTTAAGGTTCGGGTTAACTGAGATCACTAGCTACTCAAATCTTGGAAGTCTTCTATCGGTTTATCAATTTAGATGTCAATAATGAAACAAAAAACAGATGTTTACACCTTTCTTTGTTTTTAGAGACAGAGTTTCACTGTGTAGCTTTGGGTGTCCTGGAACTCACTCTCTGAGGCTGGTCTCAAACTCAGAGATCCAGCTGCCTCTGCATCCCAAGTGCTGGGATTAGGGGTGTGCCACCAATGCCCATGAAGGTTTACCTTTCTTAAACCAGGAATCTAAGTTAAGTGTTCCACCACCAAGACAAAATCCCCAACCACTACCATCTCTCAACGCTTTAAAATCACAGTACTTTTTAATGTAACGAAAATCTGAAGATCAGTTCTAAGACATTTATTAGTTGCTTTTTCAGTTTATCTACTGACATTTTCTTGTCTCTTAAAGACTAGAATGGCAATATAGGATGGATTTTCTGACCCACTCATTCATGTATGCATATATGTATGCATGTAATGTTTGGTCAAGTGTAGATAAGTATTTCAGTATAAAACTCAATAAGTAAAGCTATCACTATGACCACTGGACAGTTATGCCAGTATGTTTTCTTCCCCTCTCTAAAATACTCTCAAGTACAATGAACATACTAGTTGAACACTCCAGAAACTAAAATATGCTTATCTTTACTCCACAGGAGTAAAGCACTGACAGCAGTAACTATTATAGCATTGGATAAATACACAGAGATGAAAGGAAGCTGTGTAGTCACTCTTCCTATAGTAAGCACTGTTTCCAGCAAAAGATCAGAAAACCAAGCAAAAATGTGTTCTATTACCTGAGAAAACACTTGTGAAAGTAACAGAAACAAAACGCAGGCTTCCTACATCCAGTTTAGTGTTCTAACTACTATAATACTGAAGCACAACTACGGTCAAATCAAACTAGCCAGTCCTTTATCACTCCATTTGTTAACTTGCACATTCCAAGCATACAGCCCTAAGTGAAACGGCAAAGTCATTCTGTTTTCTATGTTCTCAGACATGACTTCTAACATTACCTAGAGGCTAGTTATCTTTCCTAATGGCCTTAACCCACAGAAAAATGACACATACCTATCTGCCAATCTAACTATAGATACGGAATGTCTTACATACCTCAGACTACCCAGATTACTAAGGTTATATATGCATTTATATACAAGGTATCACTTAAGATCAAGGAAAAGGTGTCCAAGTTTAAGGTGCTGTGTCGCTTTCTGCTGCAATCTCAGATCTCAGCAGGCTGAGTATGAGGATTCCTGTGATTTTTAGACCAGCCTGGGCTAAAAAGTGAGATCCTGTCTTGAAAAACAATAGTACTGATATTTTAAAGGATATTCCATAGCTCTCTACAGATGACTCCTACTTGGGGATACAGCTCTAGAACAGAACACTGCCTACACATGTGAGGCCTTGGGTCCCATCTCCATTATGGACAAGAAAAACACTGACTGTTCCCCCTAAACCTGAGACTTCTAAAATTTTACCAAAGGAAGAGACTATGGAGACCCATCTACCTAGTCTTGGACTGTAAACTCAATCTTACTAAATCAAAAGGCCAGTAAATCTGACATTAAGACTATTTTAAAAGTACTGTTTTTCAAAGCAATGTTCAAACTGTCCCAGAAACATTGGGGTTTCTATTGTACTCTCCAGTATGTTCAACAAAAACAAGTGTGAGCCCCTTTTCAAACAAGAGAGAACAATTTCTAAAAAGAATCACACTTGAGCTTACACGTGAATGGTTACAGGACCAACTGTGACACTGTCCCAGTCTCATATTCTGACAACTCAATGAAACTGTTGCTTCCTACTCAACCATGTTCTGGAGGTGCGGTTAGGGTGGGGGATGAGTCATAGTATCTAATCTGGTAAGACTGTCTATAAAACTGACATAGTATTCTAGGTTTCCAATGTTCTTTAAACTTTTGAAAAGTTCCCCACAACAGTTTTTGTTGGAGGAAACAAAAAGCCTTACAACATGGCATGTATGCTTCACCAGAAACTACCTATCCCCAAAGAACTGGATCACTGCAGACTACACACTGCAAAGCAAAATAAAATTCCAACACAATTTATTATATACAAAAAGTAACAGGAATCTTAAAAGTTGTAGATATTAAACTAAGTGGCCAGCAAAATGACTCAACAGGTAAAGGAACTTGCTGCCATGCCTGAAGAGTTCAATCCCCAGGACCCACATTACAGAAATGAGAACAGACTCTCACCAGTTCCCTCTGACCTCCACAGAAGCACTGATACACAAATAACCCTATCAAAAACAATTTTAAAGGTGAACTCAGGAAGCCAATTTACTATGGTAGTGAGCCACTGTTGCCAACCCCATTAATCCTAAAATAAGGACGCTCTTCTAAAAAGAACTGTTCATTTTCATATTCAAGAAATAACCGTGTCAAATAACAAATTCATCTTTAAAAATATTTTAGCATATGCCTACAGTCCAACACTTGGGGTGGAGATAGGAATATTAGGTCAACGCCAGCCTACGCACGTACGGAGACCTTAGCTCAAAAACAGTACTTCAGGATGCAACCTCTTTTTAACAGAACTGCACACAAGTGTTTAAGAAATTAACTCTACATGATTTTTAGTCTACTAACCAGTCTAATATTCACTACAGAGACTGTGTTATTAAACTGGTGTGGAACACACACACACACACACACACACACACACACACACACGGTGTACACACAAGGGCACCAAAAAAGTATGCTTAAAGATCTTCACTGTTTTCTTCATAAAGTTTAGCATCTGCAACAAAATGGAGTTGGGTAAACTCAAATCCAGTTAGAGAAGGAGGAAGGGAAGAGGAGACTGGTGACGTAGCGACAACACACCTGTAGTCCAAGAGACTTTGGAGCTAGAGTGAACCTCCTAAGCCTGAGCAACATAGGGAGTGTCCCCAAAACACGTGTCGGAGGGCGAGGGTGCCTTCTAAAGTGCAAAACTGCCTGTGTAAAACCTACCACCTCAAAAGGTCTGCCAGGGGAGAAGTGCTCCATAACAGTTAATAAGTTATCAAGCGTTCTCCAAAAGCTCACCCCAGAAAGCTCGGAACAAGTATTCCCTGCTTAACAAAGGGACAAAGATAACTCTTAACACTAAAAACAATGACCTTCAAATCTAAAACATAGTCAAGTCAACTTAATACAAAGTAAGGTTCAAATAATGTCAACGTCAGTTTAATTCTAACTTGCCGTTATTATACTCTCAACTGTGCCCAGCAGGCACCAAAATAGAATATTCATCTATACATCATTTTCAATGTCACTCAGACCCCAGTCTTATTTATTTCTTTTATCTCTTAATCTACTTTGCCTCCAACTTAAAACTGGACAAACATCAGTAAATGAGAACAGAAAATAAACCCTATATAAAATTTAAACATCCAAAATAATTTAATAGAATATGGTTTGT
Organism: Pachyuromys duprasi; assembly: GCA_028658305.1. Lineage (NCBI taxonomy): Eukaryota > Metazoa > Chordata > Mammalia > Rodentia > Muridae > Pachyuromys > Pachyuromys duprasi. The sequence continues at coordinate 14,874,949 of CM053743.1, read as the reverse complement.
ACATATATAGACAATGTACTGGCTTCCTAACCTCCAATGGGAAAAGACACAGTCCCAGGAGAATTAAAATATGATGCTAATGGCAGAGACTGACATTTTAGGAAGAAGTGGGAAAAAAGAATACTCGACCTACCAGCCTCCAAAGGAAGTCATGCAAATGTGAACACATGTCAACCAACTGTAATTAACATTCCAGCCAAATCACACTGAAAATAAAAAATCTGATAAGAGCTGCAGTGGGAAGCCACATTTAGCCCATCTATGAACATCACATACACAATGCTTAAAGTATTTATACTGTCGGTGAAGACATAGGACTTTGCGTAAAGCACAGTAATACTTAAGGAACTGTCTACTTGACACACTACTTCAGTATAACATGCAAGACATTTCAACACACAATGTTATCAAGTAACCTTTATATTTAGCATTAAGCTTAGAATTTAAACAAAAATATTTCAACCTAATAAAAACTAAATGAAAGTACAGTAACTTTTCTGTTTGCCCATATTTAAAAGAAAAATTACTAATTACATTTAGTTTCGGTTGGCCAAATTGTCAATACGTCATGCATTACCACAAACCACATACCACGCAATGGCTTCATTTTGCCCACGATCTTAGTATCTCTAGGAAGGCTTTACATCCCAGGCACAAGACTCAGCCTACCGTATTAATGTCTAGAATCTCCTGGGACTCAATGGGCAACTAAATTACAGAGCCTCTGCATGTTATGACTACTGAAATCTTTATAAGACAGAAATAAAAGTTAAAAGTTTTACCATTCTTCCCGCTGTGCCGTCGCTGCTTCAGTGTGTCGTGGGGAGGAGTTTGAATGGCTAGGGAATTAACAACCGGTACAGCAACCAATCAAAATTCTAGTTTTAGTTTTTGACATTGTTAGGGTTAAAAACTAATTCATTTATACTTCAGTTCAACAAAAAAATAACTACAAAGACAGCTAGCTACTTTCTAGCTTCAGAACTCAGGGGAAGAGAAAGCCTGCCCCAGTTACACAGTTAACCATTTTGGTGCCTCTGTCCAAAGAACAGAATTCAGAAAGCGAAACCCAAAATGTTAAAAACTTAATTCTTCAAATATTTAACATGTATTCCTTTCTCAAATTAAGCCACATAGCATTCAAGAGTAGTTCCATTTAATTAAATTCACTTCCCCTCCCACCCCCAACTCCCCACTAAAGCCAGTACACCAGTAGCAGACTGAAGAGTCAGCCTGAACTGAGATTGTTTTTAAAAATTATACTCCAAGTACTTCTCTGCTGCTCCAACATCCCTGCAAGTCTTACACTCTTAACCACTAATGGAAATCACGCTTTCTAATACCAGGTTAATGACACCTTTTTTAAAACTTCCCACCAAAAGTTTCTCTTTATAATAAAATAAAAAAAATTTGCATACGCACAGCCCCATTATAAAAAGTATCGAAACCGTAACAACATCAGCAATCTGTAATGGGAACAAGAAAATCTAAGGACCCGCATCAAGCCCCCTTCCTAATGCCGTGTATGATACTCAGCTCCCAAAGGCTACATTTTTTAACATATTAAAAGCAGCTTTTGGTGGCAATATAAAGGTTACTTCAAAAGAGGAGGCAAGTTAGCATTGAAAAATCCTGGAAAAAAAAAATCAATTCACTGAACACAGGATTTACTGAATTTTAGTGGGCTTCTTTCAACAATAGTGAGAGGGCGAGACTGAGAAGAAACCAAAACAGGCTCCTGGGCACTGAAAAGGCGGGAAAGATGTAAAAAAATGAAGTTGCATAGAATAAGTAAGGAAAGGCTGCAATCTGTACAAACAGGCAACCCATTATCGGAGGGCGCGAAAAGGGTGCACAGGGAGAGTAACTTGGCAGAATGGGTAAGGGCAACCGCAGGCAAGAGATAGAAAGAGCCCTAGTCAAGTGCAGGCCCCATCGACCAGGAAGGGCTTAAATGGAGCCCGCGGAGCCAGACCAACGCGCCAGCAGACCGGGGGCATCGACAGGCCCAGTCTGTCTACAGCACAAATGCGGGGCCTGTATGAGCGTGCCTTGGTGACACCGTAAAGTGGACAGAACGAACGAGTCCTAAGGCAGAACTTATTTAAAATGCTAAAAAACCACTGGCCTGAAGCTGACGCGGGAGAAAAGAAAGGTGGACAGCCTAGAGCTTCCCCAAAGCAAGAGCGTATAAATAATCGCAGCAGTCTCGGGGTGGTGGTTGAAGCACCCACCAAACCTCGGTAACCCTGGGAAAAAAAAGCTTTCTGTGCGTTTGCATTTTTAAGCCTAAGAGGTTAGAAATCCGGGACCGATGGGGAAGGAGGGGGATAGCTCCGTGAGGGCGGGAAAAAAAATCCTGGCGGCTAAGTCGGTGGGAGGAGACCCATGGCGAGGGAGGAAAGAGGGCGGGCCGCGGAGCAGCATGGTGACGGCTAAAGGTGGAAACGTGTGATGGGGGAGGGGGCGAGCAGGCAGGGAAGGAGGAAATGCAGGCCCCGGGGAGCCCGAGGTAGAAGAGGGGCGGCCGAGCAGGCGACTGCACTCGGGCCTGCGGGCGAGCGGGCGGGCAGGCGCGGGAGCGAGGCCTAGTGGCGGGGAGGGGGAGGGGGCCTGGCGAGCGGCTGCCCGGGGCCGCCCCTTACTCACCCTTCATCCTCCTCGTTCTTACTGGCGTCGATCTTCGCCCCCTCCGCCTCGGCGCTGCCTCCTTCGGTGCCTCCGGCCGCAGAGCCGCCGCCGCTCCCGCTTCCCGCCGCCGCCGCCGCTGCCCCCTGCGCCGCCGCCACCATGGCTCCCTCCTGCTCGCCCGCCGAGCCGCCTGCCGCCGCCGTTGCCGCCGCCGCCGCCCCGTCCCCTCCGAACTGCTCCTCCGACATAGTGCTACTACTGCCTCCGCCGCCGCCGAGACGACACCCGCCGCTGCCGCGAACCGAAACTAGCAGCAAAGTGATCCCCGCCGCCGCCGCGCGCCCGCTCTACCTCGCGAGGCACACAAGACAAGGCGCGCGCGTGGCTGCAAGGGCTCCTGCGCCTCTCCCCGGCCTGCCCCCCTCGCCTCCCACTCTCGCGCGGCGCGCACTCTCGCTCTCCCCGGCTGCACTGAAAAAGAATTAAGTAGCAGCGGCGGCCACTCTTGCCTCCTCCTCGCTTTAATGGCGCCGCCGCGGACCACCTAAAATGGCCGACGGAAGAACGGCGCGTCCCGGTCACGTGACTCCGGAGCGCGCCCTTTGCGCCTCCTCCGCCCCTTCCACCGCTAGTCCCACCCCCCGCCCCCCACGGTCCCGCCCTCTCGTTCCCTTTTATGCTTGGTCTCACGCTCCTCCGGCGCGCGGCGCGGGCCTTTAAAGGGAACCGGAAGTGGCGTGCCTAAGGGGGTCGCGCGGGTACCATCGAGAACAAGGAGCGCTGGTTCGAGGCGGCGGCTAGAGAGGCCCGCTTCGGTGGCCCCGCCCTTCCGCGGATTCCTGGAGCACTCGGCTCGTCCGCTGCGCCTGGCAGAAGCGGCCTCCTTGGAGGGGTGTGGCTCCTCCTACCCCGCGGCGGCTCGGCCGAGGCTGCCTCCTGAGCCCCGGCTCTGGCTCCCGGGGCCTGCGGCGGGCCGCGGGGTACCGGCCGCGGTGCTCCTCCGTCCCCGCCTGCGCCGGGTGACATTGAGGTGCCGCCGCGGCACCGGCTGCCGCTGGCTTCAGGCCGATGACGGCGGAGGCTGCTTTTTCTTAGAGGCGCTTTCCGACTCCTAACGCGTTGCTTCCGTTACTCGAAGAGCCTAAAGCCGGCCACGATTCTTTGAAGTTACTAGGGCTTGGGAAGTGTGTGAAAGTCGACGCCAGCGTTCGTCATTTTAATGAGTTCCAGTCCTTGTATTAAATAGGATATATAAATGTCATGAATCATCTTTACGACGTTTCTGGGCTTGTGGTGTTGAGGTGGCGATTTTATAAAAAGAAAAACGACACCGTTAGGCGTGTGATACAGATGTAAAAGTCTCTCGTTAAGAAACCTATTGGAATTCCAACTCAGGAGTTGGACTTCGCAGCTTCCTGTAGGACTCTTTAGAAGAAAATGGAATTCCTATATACTTTTCTGTAGTTAACCACTTGACTGCTTAGTAAATACCCAGTTTCCAAACTGGGTTTGGAAAAGTTTACAGAAGACGAAGCCCGGAGATGTCAGCCCTGCTGACTGAGTGCACACGTAATCCCTGAATTTGGGAGGAAGGAAGGCAGATTGAGGCCATCCTGCCATTAACCGTTCACAAAACACATCAAAAACGTATAAATAAATGCTTCCCATGGTGTCCTTAAGTGAATTTATAGTAACTGTACATAATCCAAGAATCCCAAATATTAAAACATTTATCACCAGTGTTTGTGTTAACAATCCTTCAAATGAAATAATATGCATCAAATTGTGAAAATGTCTTTGAAATACAATCTTATAAAACTGTATTAAGCAAATCACAAAGGCAATTGATGTCAGGACAGTTAAGTAACAGAAGTTATTCCACATTTGTCTCCACCTTCCAAACTACTTAAATATTGTAGATTGACAACTGGGATGAATTCAGGTATTTATTTATCCTTTAGACTCAAATGATAAGCCTACCTTTCAGAAACACTGATTGTGATAGTTTGAATGAGAATGACCCCCATAGGCTCATATGGCATGGCATGGAACTATTTGGGAAGAATTGGGAGGTGTGGTTTTGTTGAAGGAGGTGTATCCTTGAGAGTCTGATGCTTCAAAAGGCAGTACCAGGCAAGGTGTCTCTTGATGCCTGTCGATCAGGATGTAGGGCCCTCAGCTACTGTTGCATTGCCATGCCCACCATGTGCTGGAACCCGCTGGTAGAGTTGAATAGTACCTGAGGAGTGAGGACTGAAATAATTAAAGCAAGTCACTCTACACACAGGATCAGCTCAAGAGGGCTGTCAGGAACACTGCAGCCATGAGTTTATTCCACAATTCCTTTTTATCGGCAAAACAAAAACAAGTCACATCAATAAAAGAAAGAAGTTCATGGAACTGCCAAACATATTTTTTTTAACTACTTCCCTGTAGCAGATATGGTCCAAGGTCACACAAGTTTTAAGAAACTTGGTGAAACATCCTCTTCTCTCTGTCTCAAGGTGAAGGCCAGGGTGGAAACATATTTTTCACTGAATACCCAATAACAAAGCAGCTTGACAAACAAGCAGCTCTCCACAGGTCTCCCTTTTTTATATTTTAAAAGACCATAGCTTAAGAGCTATGGAGCAGAAGATTGTGCCTGTATTAGGCTGTCTCCCTTGAAATATATATTTTTTAACCTGTCATTGGTACATGAATCCATCATTCATGCCCTGTCTTAGGTTGAATATTCCTCAGAGAGATCTTATCAGTCTTTACAACCAACCGCCAATAGGGTAGATGCTGGAGTTTAATCTTATGCAGATAAGTTTTAACATTCCAGAAGGTCTTGATGAAGGTTTTAATTATCAATGGTAGGAGACATGCTCCTAATAAGAGTAGTATGCCAAATTCTATAACACTCCATAAAAGTGATGTAAAAGATGACCATGAGGGCCATAATATCTGCAATAATTAAGCCAACCATTCTTTTAGGTCCGCTTCTAGCACTTGTAATCCATTATCAGAATCCCGAGTCTGGGAAACATTTACAGGAACCATAATAAAAGAAGACTGTTGAACAACCAGAACCTATTGTCCATTTGAAAGCTTAGAAATACAGTTTGTTTGTTTACTTTGATGGCAAGAAATATTAAAGTTTGAATCTTGTATAAAAATGTTAACCATTCCAAACAACAAAGCATGAGGAGAATTTACACAAGCAATTACAGGGCCTCCTGAGAGTTTCTGCAGCAAACTTCCAAATACAAGTCTGCTGAAAGCCAGAACCAGACCACCAAAGTCCCATAGTCAGTCCTCTTTCCCATTCTCCCTGATTTTGTTGAGAATCGTCCTGATTACCAAACCAATCAAGTCCAGGCACATTGTATCTAAAAGGTTTCTCTGCACAACATCTCCCAGGAGCAGAATGTAACAAAGGTGAGTCAAGAGCATAAGCCCAATACAGCTTTCCACTCACCATCAGGACAGAATTCATCATCCTCCTTCCAGGGAACATCTCCTGCAAATTGCACCAACCTTTCTGGGATCCAACGGGCTCCTTGAGCATCCTGTGGAAAAACACAAACATGCCCTCTTCCCCATATCAATACAGGGTCGGGGACCTGCCATATTCTAGTAATCCGATCTTTCCATTTCACTTGGGCATAATTATCTTTGGTATTAGGGTGCCACAGTTGATCAGTCGCAGAACAGCCTTGTAGATCCACATTCAAAAACTTTAAATAGAGAATGATTAAGATAATTCTGTAGTGTTTGAGAATATAACTCCCCCCTTTATATTTTTTGCAATTGGTTCTTAAGAGATCCATGGGCACGCTCAACAATTCCTTGGCCTTGAGGGTTATATGGAATAGCTGTTTTATGACATATTCATTTGAGCACAAAAACACTGAAAAGTTTAACTCTATCCAGTCCCATTATCAGTCTTTATAATGGAAAAAATACCAATTGTAACAAAACATTTTAAGCAATGACTTATAACATGTTTGTTGGCTTCTCCTGCTAAGGGAGTTGCTGTGATAAATCCTGAAAAAGTATCAATTGTTATCTGAACATATTTTAGTTTTTCAAATTCTGCAATAAGAGTTACATCCATTTATTGTTTAAAATGGCTCCAACTCTAGGTTCTAAGTTTAAGTTTAAGTTGACTTTACATTACAGATTTTAAACATACCCAATGACCCATAATCTATAACCAAAACATGGTAAACTTATACATTCAAAACAGACAAAACACCTTGCTTTTGTTTAATCCAATTTTTTTTGACCACAAAGTCTTTGTAGCAGAATTAACTTTTAGCTTTCTTACCAGAAAAGTGAGAAGCTGTTTTTGTTTTTGTTTTCTCAAATGATTTTAGCTGTAGCTTCACACTGCTCAGCAAATTCTGACTTCCATAACAAATGATCTCCTCTTGATAAACATGCTCTTGCTAATTTCTTCCAGTCCCCTGGGCAGAGGGCCTCAGTAGACAAGGACTCTAACAGAGCTTGACTAAAAGGTACTGTAGGACCATATTGAGCACATGCAGTTTTCAATTCTTTTAATTGTTTAAAAGGTGTAGGAGCATGGACTCTCACCATACTACCCTGTCCATCATGTTGCACCATAAAACTCAGTTCTATCATCTCCTTTCCGCCTATCTTGTTGTAAAGAGGCTTGTAAAGGGGATGCAGTTGCTCCGGCAGTGAACAAAGGAAAAGGCCCACTCATTTTTTGAGTATAGAAACTGTAGCCATCCCAGAAAGAGGGTCCAAGCCTGTAATCAATGAAGGAGTTGGAGAGCAGCATTTAGCCTTATTTAATTTTCCAATATTTCTATTTATTTCCTCCAAGCTGCAACCTTTTTGTTTTCCAAGGCTCAAGTTTTTTAACATTCATAGCCAGAATAGGAGAATATCTTTCAGAATCCTCCAGCTCTGCAACCTCATCAGGATCTAAGTCATCCTCAAAGTATTCTCCTAACAAGGAATTATCGTCATTAGGAGAGACACAGAACTCTTCTGGAGGAGCCGATGGTTTAGACCTCATTTTGTCCCGAAGCCTCCTGTCTGTCTTTCTTCTTTCTCTCTAACCCTGAAAGTTTCACTTTATTTGTCTCATGCCAAGGATATGAACCATCTCTAATTAAAGACCATACAAAAAACTTGACACTACTGCCTTGTCCCATTTTTACTCTTGAATTTTACTCACCATGCAATTTCTCTTTAGTTTACGGTTCAAGCTCACCAACACCATGATGTCCTTTACTGTTTCTCTGAATCTCAGGTTCCTGGTTCGGGAGCCAAACTGCCAGAGCCTGCCAGCAGAGTCGAGTAGTACCTGAGTGAGGAGTGAGGACTGAAATAATTAAAGCAAGTCACTCTACACACGGGATCAGCTCAAAAGGGCTGTCAGGAACACTGCAGCCATGAGTTTATTCCACAATTCCTTTTTATAGGCAAAGCAAAAACAAGTCACATCAGTAAAAGAAAGAAGTTCCTGGAACTGCCAAACATGTTTTTTTTCTAACTACTTCCCTATAGCAGATATGGTCCAAGGTCACACAAACAAGTTTTAAGGAACTTGATGAAACATCTTCTTCTCTCCGTCTCAAGGTGAGGCCAGGATGAAATCATGTTTTTCACTGAATACTCAATAACAAAGTGCTTGACAAATAAGCAGCTCTACACAACCATGATGATAATAGACTAACCCTCTAAAATTGTAAGCAAGGCCCCAATTAATTTCTTTTCCCTTATACATTGCCTTGGTCATAGTGTCTCCTCACAGCCATAGAACAGTAACTAAGACACTGAATTTCCCCCCAAAATTACATTTTCATTCACAGGCAGCCCTGTAGCTTCTAGAATTTGAGTGTTACTCAGTTCTCCAAACTATGGCCCAAGTGTCTGCCTTGTTTTATTTTCTTTTTTGAGATGGGGGTTTCTAACCCAGGCTGTCCAGGAGCTCAATGTATAGCCTAGGGTGGCCTCATGCTCTGGAAAGTATTCTGCTTCAGCCTCAGGAAAGCTGGGATTAGAGGGATGAGCCACTATTTCCAGTCTCTGGCATTAAATTCTACATCCTACACCATCTCCTCCAACCTGAACTTCTTCTCCAGCTGGGTAACTCCAGCCTGGTGAGCATCCTTCAAAAATCCCAGTCAATGTTACTGTGTCTGTGACACTGGCGTTTTTACAGAGCCCTCAAGGCTGAACGAATCATCCCTTCACACAGCCCATTATCCTTCTTTATCTCTGCTATTCTTAATTACTGCAGTCTACACAATATTAGTTTACGGAGAACAAAACCAACATTACTGCATATCCTAGTTTTGTTTTTCACAGATATATAGAATTAGATACTGTACGAAAATGGAAATTATGTAACAAATACTGTATTGACACAGTAATTGCCTGTTGAATTTTTAAGTGATCGAAATAACAGGGTACAGCCAATTGGCTAGATTTGAGTTCTTTCAGACAAACTAGGTTTTTCTTATGTAGGGATTTCAAATGGCCCTCTCCTCATCATTAGCATAAGTATGCCTGGGAATTTCTTGATACAAGAACCTTCTTAAGGAGAAAAAAAAGGTGTTTTTTTTTTTAAAACTTCATTACCCGTTCATATGTACAAATATAATGCTCAAGTGGCTGGGGTTGCTATATTTGACTTTCCCAAACCACTGGAAAGGAAGCAGTATTGCTTCTCCGTGTCCAGGCCATCAAAACCTCATTGTTTCAGAGGCTTCAGAATAGGCGTCAAGCAACACTGGGCTGCTGTGTGAGGCTTAGCACACTGGAGGGTCTGGAGTCAGTCAACCAGCACTACCAAAAATCAAAATTGATTTGATGCTCTGATTGGGATCAATTTTCCCCAGAAGATAGCCCCAGTGTCAAGGGAAGAGTTTTAATCTTCTTGATCCAATCTACTGATGGTGTTGGACAAACCCTTTGCTCAGATTTTAAGTGAAGTGACGAATAGGATGAAACTGCAGGAAGAACCCGTTGCTATGCAAGATACACAAGCTCAGCATCTTTAATCACAACACTTGGCATGTGACCACGATGGGCCTGGTGATTTATCTGAAGAATATCCTCAGCAGGATCACAGCACATCATTAAGAGTTGGCTTGGGAGCTGCAGAGGACTGGCTTTGACTCCTAGCATTCACAAGATAGCTCACAGCCTTCTGTAACTCTAGTCCCAGGGGATCTGACACCCCGTGTGCTGGCACCAGGCACACAGGTGGTACACAGACAGACGTACATGCAGACAGAACACCCATACTGATAAAAGTACAGGCAACTAAGAAATGCTGAGATCGGGAGAAATAGACTTCCTCAGGGAAAAGCACACCAATTACTTGCCTAATACCAAGGGCTCAGCCCTGAAAATATACACACACAAGTAACATTATACAGACTGAGCATGTTGTATTTATGTACTTAGAAACACACACACAAACTGCCATATATGTGTATAACAACAACTAAAGAAAAAAGAGGCCACAAATTTAAAAGAGAGCAATGGAGAGAGTATATGGGAAGATGTGGACTGAGGAAAGGAAAGGTGGAAATGATATAATTGTATTATAACCATAAAAAAAATTAGTTAGTTTTATGATACTAGGTGAGGTGACCCATTTCCCACACAGTAAACCTTCCATATCAGTCTTAGTAATCAAGAAGTGCTCACTCCGCTGGGTAGTGATGGCACACACTTGGGAGGCAGAGGCAAACAGACCTCTGTGAGTTTGAGGCCAGCCTGGTCTACAGAATGAGTTCCAGAACAGCCAAGGCTAAAAAAAAAAAGTGCTCACTCTATTCTATATAATATAGAGGCTTATCAACAATTAACAGTCAGGTTCTATTTTAGCAATGAAATCTGCCTACTATAATCAATCCTACCTGTTTAACTAAACTATCAGAAGGGTGCCTTTAAACACAACTGAAGAAGTATCATTCAAAAGGGATTCAAATGATGAGAAAATGTCATCAAAATTCACTACAAAACTACACCGCTAACTATGTAATGCGTCCACCTCGAGAACCAGACACTTCTTGAGTTTTAGATGCCCAAAACTATAACCTTGCCCACAAATCTGCTTCTTCCATCTCCCTTATATCACCACCCACTCCTGCACGCCTGCCAAAAATTCCTGTCATTTTAATTTCACCTCACCCATCAGATCAAGCACTAACTCCTACTTTCAAAATGTGGCTGGGGGCACACACCTTTAATCCCAGCACGTGGGGAGTCAGAGGCAGGCAGATCTCTCAGAGTTTGAGGACTGGTCTATAAATAGAGTTCCACACAGAGAAACACCCTGTCTCAAAAAACAAAAACAAAAACAAACAAACAAAGGCCAAAAAGCGTCTAGATTCATTTTCTAGGAAGCTGGATATGTGGATTCGTCCTTGTCATCTCCAGCACCGAGGCACTGAGAGGCTGTGGCAGAAGGCCAGCCTAGACTTGGAGGCCAGCCTGGGCTGCACAGTAATATCTTGCCTCAAAAAATTAAAAAAAAAACAAAGAATTAAATGTTTCTTAAATACTGAAATAGTTTCTAGTTAGGTTTCCTCACATCAGCCACGCAAGACGTGGCACAATCGCATTTCGGCGTCTGAGACAGGTCGTCTCTGGTCACCTGGGCCTGACACTCTAGTGGGCAAAACAGCTGGCAAGTCGATGATGTAATTTCAGGTAGTGACAAGAACATAAGATGCCATGGGGGCTGGAGAGACGGCTCATCAATTAACACTTGTTGCACTCGCACAGGAGCAGGGTTTGTTTCCCAACATTCACACAGCAGCTCACGGCTGCCTGTAACTCTAGTTCCAGAAGATCTGACACCTTCCTCTGGCCTCCAAGAGTACCAGGCATTTGTGTGGTACACATACATATATGCAGTTAGCACATGAATGACGAATCTTCTTTTTTAATCTGCTGAAAATAAAACACATGATATGGTGTAGTCAGAACGGCCAAGGAGATAGCCAGTATCCCCGAGAGCAGTGCTTCTCAACCTTCCTGATGCTGCGACCCTTTAACACAGTTCCTCATGCTGTGGTGACTCCCAACCATAACATTATTTTTGTTGCTACTTCACAATTGTAATTTTGCTTCTGTTAGGAAATGTAATATATAAATATCTGTGTTTCCAATGGTCTCAGGAAGCCCGTGAAAGGGTTATTCGAACTTCCAAAGGGGTCCTGACCCACAGGTTGAGAATGACTGCCCTAAAAATAAGTGGGGAGAACACACTACACAAACCTTGGGGAAATTTTTACAAAGCAAAAGGGTACATCCGAGGTAGGCGTGTGTTTAATGCGTACATGGACAGGGGTGGCCAGCATGGCTGAAGAGAGGAAGGAAGAAAGGTGTAATGAATCATACCTGAGAGGGATCCAGAAAGGAGGTCACCCAGAGCCTTATAAGCTCTGCTTTTATCTTTAGAGTTATGAGAAAAATAAAGGATTTTGAACAGGTTAAAGGCATCAACTTCCTTAAGCTTTTAAATGGGTCATTTTGGATGCTTTGTAGATTGTGTACTGTGGGAAAGGCATCAGGGTGATAAATTAAAGGGCTACCGTCTTAAGTTGACTATTTTAGCTCTTGGATGATTTCTTCTTTCAATAGACAAATCTACAAAAAAAAAACAATATTACTTACATATGACTTTTAATTTTTCCAAATGGTATTATCTGTACAGAAAAGCACATTTTAATGACATTAAAATAAGACTTAAGCTAGGCCTGGTGGCATGCATACCTTTAATCCCAATTCTTGTGAGCCAGAGATGCAGGCAGATCTCTGTGAATTCAAGGCCACCCTGATCTACAAAGTGAGTTCCAGGTTAGCCAGGGCTATATAGTGACACCCTGTTTAGGAGAATAAGAACAGCCAGGTAGCACACACCTGTGATCCTGGCACTCGGGGAGGCAGAGGCAGGCAGATCTCTGAGAATTTGAGGCTAGCCTGGACCACAAAGTGAATCCAGGACAGCCAAAGCTACCCAGAGAAACAAACAAAAGAATAAGAATAGGAATAAGAAAGAGGAGGAGAAGAAAGAGGGGAAGGAGGAGAGAAGAAGGACTAGAAGAAGAAGAAGAAGAGGAGGAGGAGGAAGAAGAAGGTGGTAGCCATGACTTGAAGAGCCAGGGATGTGGCTCAGTTGGTAAACTGCTTGTCTAGCATGCATGAAGCCTAGTGCTTTCTAATCCCTCTCTCAAATAAATGAATAAATAAATAATAAATAATTACTTGTGCCCAGTGTGAAGATAGCAGCTCTGGGATCTGAGGCAGGAGGCTCACTTGAATTCATGAATCCGAGACTAATCACCAGAGGGTATAACAACATCTTATCTTGAGAAAAAAATTATAAAACTGGACATAGTGTGGCCAGAAGACCTGCATAAGACTGCCTCCATTAAAATTCCCTAATGGATAGAGAAGGAGCTTCATTAACCCCTTGCCCTCCCTGGTCTACAAGCAGTTAATGGTTGCTGGAGAAGAGAAAGTCATTTTCTTCAGTAGTGTAGCCCCTGGTAAGTTGCTCTCATTTGGATAAATAACCTTTCACCCATGTTCATGCAAGTGATCTGAAAAATTCAGTAGGACACACACCACTCACTTACCAAAGGACAAAGGAAAGAAGGAGGGGGATTTGTCAGAAGGAAGAAGAGTTTCAATAGGAGGGGAAAGTGGATAAGAAGGATAATGGGAGAAATATGACAAATATGACAGCCCTGTGTGTGTTGAGAATGTATATAACACACACACATATATACTAAATATACATATATTTTAAACAATATTAAAGTAAGATGGCTCAGCAGATAAAGGTGCCTGTCACCCATGTAAAGGTAGAAGAAGTAACGCCAGGAAGCTGACCTTTGACCTTCAGGTTGTGTACCCACATCCAGATATCATGCATACAACACATACACACATACAATAATCATTTCCAGCAAAGCTATATTAGTTGTTTTTCTACTGCTAAGACAAACATGTCATAATTAGGGCAATTTATTGAAAGGAAGGTTTCATGTGACCTTTTAGTTCCGAAGGGATAAGAGCCTGATGTAAGGAAAGGGAGGGAGGGAGCTGAGAGACTCCACCTCAACTGGCTGTGACTGTTTTTTTAGAACAGTGAGGGGCCACAACCTTCCCTCGAATGAAAGCTGAACACATTTTGAAGACTGAGGGACACACACACACAGAGAACTATCAGGAAGTTACAGCTATTTTTTGAGGGGAGCAGGGTGAGTTGTTTTCTTCCCTCAGGAATATTGTTTTTGTAGGCGGAGTAGAAAATTCTGGTGGTTAAGCAACTCTTCATGGACTACAGCTAACGCCCGGTACAGCCTGACTCAATTCTTCATGGCCTGAGGCTATTACTTAATATATACCCTGGCTGTGGAATGGTAAAAGGAAAAAGGAGAGGGGTCATAGTTTGGGGGAGGCTGCTTCCTGCAAGGGTGGGGCTCCCTCTCAAAGGCAGAGAGGGCCCTTTGAGCAGGCTTCCAAGTTGCATAAGGCCTGGTGGCCTTCACCATGAAGACCTCAGTGACCCTCTGGGTGCTGAAAGCTTGTATTCTTTGTTGGAGGAACTTGGTGAGCCAGCTGAAAGGGAAGGGACCAAAGAAGAAAGTTAGAATCATCATAATGATTGATCCTACTAGGGGCCAATCCGTGGTCCCCAAGCACTTAGCCGTCCTCCCAGAAAATACTGTCTATACTTTTTCTGGTTTGGATTTGTTCTAAAAATTGCTTTGCATATTCCTGTACTAGGCTGGACTGGTTTTCATATAAGGAGTATTCTTCCTCTAGGAAGGCACAGATGCCTCCCTTTTTGACAATCATTAATGCTAGTCCTCTGTGGTTTTGGAGGACCACTGCAGCCAGGGACACTATCTGATTTTGTAGGGTGACTATGTTTGGCTGTTCCACCAGGATCAGGTCTTCCCCAATCTGTATACAGTTGGCTGTGTTATACCTGTTAGGTGCCTATCACTGTTGCATCAGTGGTGGTTGCCAACTGCTAGGGTGCTTTCCAGGAGTATGGGGAGTAGCTTGGGGCTTCTCTTTCTCCTACAGTGATAGACAAGGTATTGAGAGACTACCAGACTCAGGAGACCAGCCAAGTCTGCAGTGAGGAAGACTGTGGCATATTCCCCTACAGGGTAGGGAGTATAAGAGCCATCTTGGCATGCAAAATAAGTCCCATCTGGTACTTGGCCTGGGAGCCAAGTGGGCACAATTTGTTTCCTGTCTGCCTTAGGCGGTGTCCTATTGTGTCCTATCGCTGGCCTATAGGCTCGGGGCTCTATCATAATGAAAAACTGCATTTAGCCCAACTTGGAAAAGCTGCACTGTCTTCCAGGCTCCTACTAGTGTGATCCATTGAGCCCTGTGTGAAGTGCTCAAGTGCTTTCCTAATCCAAAGTCCCAGAGTCCACGTGGTCAGGCCTGTCACAGAAGTACCTGCTCACTGGTACCAACGTTTATTTTAGCCAGTGCTCTATTGCTATAAAGAGACATCATGACTAGTGCAACTCTTTGAAAGAAAAGTACTTAACTGGGGGTTAATTACAGTATAGGCTACTGTGATCATGGCAGGGATGCAGGAAGCCAGGGTGTTGGAAGAGTAGCTGAGAGTTCTTTATCTGGATCCATAGGCAGCAGGAAGAAAGCCACTGAGCCTGGCCTGGGCGTTTGAAACATCAAAGCTCACCCCCAGTGACACATTTCTTCCAATAAGGCCAGACCTAGTCCAACAAAGCCACACTCCTAGTCTCTCTCAAGTAGTGCTACTCCCTGCTAACCAAGCATTAAAATCTTTAGGGAGCCATTCTTAATCAATCCACTCCACTGTCCTATGCAGCTGGCCTCTCTGAGTGTCTGACCTGGGGGTCTGGCTAAGCGTGGCTCATTCTGTTGACTGCTTGATTTGTGCTAGGCTGGATATGACTTCCCCAGTATGTGTTTGCCATCTGGCTGGCCCTCTGGAAAACCCAGCAATCCTTCTCCAGCTCTGGGTCAGCCATAGACAGCAAGGCATGGCTGGGATTTGCAAACTGTAACATTTTTAGGAGAGGGATGTGGAGACTAAAGAAGAAATGACTGTTACTATCATGGTGTGCCCTATCCTGGGGATAATTCATGGGCTTGGGAAGCCCAAGGGTCTAGGTTGTTTGAACTCACAGGAACAAAAATCGTTTTTGCTTTTAGAGACAACTGTGAAGTTCGGAGGCGTCATTTGCTGTTTGGAGAAATTGGTTATGGAGTGATATGTGTCCCCCTCCCCTGTTTGGCAGAGTATTGTGAGGACGTGCAGCGGGATTTTAATCCAGCAACATGGCTGCCCTGGCTGGAATACAGACTTGTTCTTAGCACACACCTTTAATCCCTAACAATGAAGGGAAAGTCAGTTTGTAGAAGGAAGCACCAATGTTTGGGTGCTTTGAAAGTGACTTCTGATGGAGAGACAGGCAAAGTGACAAATGAGAGAAAAATTTGACAGAATAGTATATTCCCAGCTCTTACTAGGAGAGAGAGGAGAGAGCGATGACTTAAGAGCAGCATGGAGAGAAAAGGGAGGCAGTTTTACAGGGACAGGATGAAGAGAGAACAAGCTAGACACGGGTAAAGACAGAATGAGCTAGAGAATGAAGGAGCCAGAAGATTAGAACATATTGCCAAAGTTAGTATGAGGCCAAGCAGAGCAATTCAGTAAGAGACCAAGAGAAAAGCCAGTTAGAATCAGTCATCTTGGAGAGGAATTTTGAGCCAGGACAGTTGAGTTGAACCAGTCAGCTGGAGTTCAGAAAGAAGGGTGAACTTATTCAGCAGTAAGTCTCAGAGGCTGAAAACATTCTAGGCCTAGTTTAGAGTGTATGGAGGCAAGAAGCTTCCTGGATTAGGCCTAGGTTAGCAGACAAAGTCAGCAAGCCTCCGAGATGACAATTACATCTGGAGAATAAAAGTTACTTTTATAAAGGCTTGTCCTTGTGTAACATGGAAGAAGAGAGAGTGTGTGTAGATTTGGAAGTGCTAGCATAGAGGCACAAGAGAGTGGACTTAAGTAGGTTTATAGGAGAAGAGAGGGATTGGTGGGATAAGACTGACTCTTCCAGGGACCCCTTAGTGGCTTCATAAAGAGGCTGAGAAGTGACAGAGAAGTTGGGAATTCATATGCTAAAGAAATTAAAGAGGCCAAATAATGCAAGCAGTTCATATTTGGGTTGTAGGATGGGTAGGTGAGGAGTTCCTTTCTTGGCTCATGACACAGTTCTCACTTCTTGAGACTGAGATGCCTAGAGAGGTGATAGATGGTCACCTGCTTCCTACACCTGGTTACCTGGTGGGAGAACCTAGAGCCCCAACCCACCAGAGACTTAAGGAGAGTTGCGGAGCATTGGAGACTGGTCCGTGGGGAAGAATTCATTAAAGTTTATCTATGTACTGGAGAAGGAAACCAGGGCACAAATCTTGATTGGTGAGGTCCTTTGGTAAAGTCTGACCAAAGTAAAGAAGTCTGTTTCAGAATCTCTGGGACAAATGGTACAGATGAGTTGTGGGGCCAGAAAGGTGTCTGGGTTCTCCCAGGTGAAGGCAAGAATGGCTGGAATGACAGGTGTAAGGGAGGTAAAGAAGGCATCTTTAAGATCAAAGACAAAGTGAGAAGGGGATGGAAGAGAGGAGTGTGCATGGGTTAGTGACCATGGGGACAGTGGGAACAGTGGCCTGGCTCATTCCCAGACCAGGTGATGATATGTACCCTTGGGTTTTCTGATGCCTGGGCGGGGGGGGGGGGCGGGGGCGGGGAGAAGTATGTATGTGTGTGTGTGCTAACAACCTTCTGCTACACTCATAGATCAGAGACTTACTCAGCCATCATCAGAGAAGATTCCTTCTGTAGCAGATGGGAATACAGAGATCTATAACCAGACAATATGCAGAAGAAGAGATGGGAAGAGTGTAAGAGCCAGAGGGATGGAGGACACAAGGAAATAAGGCCCTCTAAACACAGCAGGACTGACTAACCATATGAATTCACAGAGACTGAAGCAGCATGCACAGGGCCCGCATGAGTCTGCACCAGATGGAATTCTTGGGCTGAGAGGAAAAGTGAAAAGACACCAAAACCTACTCTTACAAAGTAAAACAGTTGGGCTGGAGAGATGGCTCAGTGGTTAAGAGCACTGTATGCTCTTCCAAAGGACCTGGGTTCAATTCCCAGCACCTACAAGGCAGCTCACAACTGTCTGTAACCCCAATTCCAAGGGATTTGACACCTTCACACTAACACACATAAAATAAAATTAAATACATTAAAAAAAAAGGTAAAACAGTTAATTTGGACTGACTGGCTTATGGGTTGAGGTTTAGTCCATTATCATCACAATGGGAAGCATGGCAGCGTGCAGGCTGACATGCTGCTGGAGGAGCTGAGAGTTCCACATCTGGATCTCTGGATCAGCAGGCAGAAGGAGGGAGAACGAGGAGAGAGGGGGTCAGGGAGGAGAGAGAGAGAGGAATGGAGGGAGGGAAAGAGGGAAGGAGGGAGAGAGGGAGTCTTGGCTTAGCCATTTGAAAGCTCACGACCCACCCCCCAGTGACACACCTCCTCCATCAAGGTCACTCCCCGGTGACCAAGCATTCAAATCTATGAGCCTACGGGGGGTCATTCAAACCACTCCAACAACCACTCTCAAATAAAAACTATATCTATTTCTCCAGTGGAGTCTCACTGGGGAAACAGACCTCTTAAGGGCTGGCCCCATGACCAGCAGTAGATGGACAACACAAAATAAACTCAATGGCATCTTTGGAGATTCTTTGTCTCTAATGTCAAATCAGGACAGATAGAGATATATTTTACACATCCCCTCAGCATATATTATGGATTCTGCTTTTGTGTTTTTATAGGATTACTGTATGTATATATCTCTGTGTCTATGTGTGGGGGTTTTTTTTTGGTTTGGTTTCAGTTTTGGTTTTTTTCAAGACAGGGTTTCTTTGTGTAGCCTTGGCTGTTCTGAACTCACTTTGTAGACCACGCTGGTCTCGAACTCACAGAGATCTGCCTCTGCCTCCCCGAGTGCTGGGATTACAGGCGTGCACCACCAGCTACTACTACTATTTTGATGCCTGATTATTTTCTTTGTTGTTGTTACTTTATTTTATTTACATTGGTGTTCTGACTTCATGTATGTCTGCATGAGGGTGTCAGAGCCGTTGAAACTGGAGTTACAGACAGTTGTGAACTACCATGTGGGTGTTGGGATTTGAATGTGGATCCTTTGGAAGAAGAGCTGGTGCCCTTAACTGCCGAGTCATCCCTCCAGTCCCCGCCTGCTTATTTTCTCAGGAGAGACAGGCAAGATATAGATTCAAATAGGCAGGGGAGGAAGGGAGGATCTGGGAAGGGTTTGGGGAGGGTAAACGATAATCAGAATATATCATGTATTATGTTGGTTTCAATGAAAATGACCCCCATAGCTAAGGAGCGGCACTATTAGGAGGTGTGGCCTTGGGGTAGGTGTGGCCTTGTTGGAGGAAGTGTGTCACTGGGACCAGGCTTTGGGGTCTCAGAAGCTCAAGCCAGGCCCAGTGTCACTCTCTCTTCCTGTTGCCTTCAGATCCAGATGTAGAACTCTCAGCTCCTTCCCCAGCACCCTGTCTGCCTGCACGCTGCCATGCTTCCCACCATGATCATGGACTAAACCGCCGAACTGTAAGCCAGCTCCAATTAAATGTTTTCTTTTATAAGAGTTGCGAAGGTCCTGGTGTCTCTTCACAGCAATAGAAACCCTAAGACATGTATGAAAACAAAACAAAAAACTATTTTCAGTTAAAAAAAAAACAAAAAACACAGAGCTAGAGAGAAATACAAGGCTAGAGGTGGAAGTTTGGTTTCGGTTGGGGAAACCACCCAAGCCCAAGCTGAGGAGAAAAATGGCAGACCGTCTCAAGGAAGGGAAGACTAAGGAAACCTGAAGTATAGAAGGAGTTGGAGGCCTGACAGTAAGAGTGAGCATTGAGGCATTAGGATAAAGAGTGGGTCAAACAGGCAGACCAAGTCAGGGGTACAGGGTGCATTATGGGGAATGCCTGAGACTCCAGCTCCTGGATTATGTCCTAGTGACCATGCTGTGAAGAGACACCATGACCAAGGCAGCTCTTCTAAGAGACAGCATTTAAGCAGGGCTGGATTACACCTTCAAGAGGTTTAGTCCATCACTGTCCTGGCAGCTAGCATGATCACACACATGTAGACACTGAGGCAGAGGCTGAGAGCTACATCCTGATCTGTAGGCAGAGAGAGAGAGAGAGACTGGGCCTAGCCTGGGCTTGTGAAACCTCAAAGCTGACCCCACCGTGATCCACCTCCTCAACCAGGCCACACCTCCTAATCCTTCCAAGCAGCTCACCAACTGGAGACCAAGAATGCACATACGTGAGCCTCTCGGGGCTAATCTCATTCAAACCACCACAAGGTGGTTTGGGTTGGCTCATGTCATTTCAGTGAGTGAGATGAAAGAGGCCCCTGTATCTAATATGAAAGAACCCTTTCTTCCAGCCGCTGTACTGTCCATGCTGAGTTCTGCCGAGCTGCACTGGGGCTCTCTCAGGAGGCCCAGAACTCAGGACCCCTCACTGGACAAAGACGTTGGTTGAGGAATGTCAGTGGAGGTCAGAGGGTGAGGCACTGATGCAAACCAACAGTCAATCTTCCAGTGGCATTGTCCTCATCTGGGACAGTCCCTGGAAGGTGGCCATGGATCAGAACACTCCTTAGTCCAATGGCCAGTCCAATTGCCTGGAAGGAAGGTGAGGGCCTGACCCCACCTCCCTGGGACAGTGGGTGACAAGTTGGGTTGGGTTTTGCTAGGTCAGGAATGTGCATTCCTTGAACTGGAAGCTGACTCGGTATTTTTACCATCATCTTGCTGTCTCTTTCCTTTTCCTTGTCAGCTTCCTCCTCTCTTGTTGAAAACCTTAAAGGCCATATCTAGAAGTTCATTCTGAGATGCAAGAGTCCCTTTTGTAGTCTTTGGAGCTGTCTCTACACTAAGGTCTGGGGTGGAGTTATCATGACATTGATTGATACTTTATTTCCTCAGTGAAGTAGGGTGAGAAAAGAACAGGGTTTTCATTGGGTCCCTGAGTGATCTCTTTCAGTTTGTCAAATTTAACTCTGGACTGGGTATTTTGTCACATGTCCTCAGCTAAATAAGTTAGCATTAACAGCAGGTGTTTTGTCCTGGTGTCTGTGTGCTGGTAATTCTAATTTGGGTACTTTAAAGGGATTATCCTCCTTTTAGGAGAAGGTATCATTTTGTTAATGGATTTTATCAGCATGGTTCACTGGCTGCCTTCCATATACAGTCCTTTTCATCTTGAGTGAGGGTAGAGGTCACGATGTAATGTATATTATAACTGGGTGTGGTGGCTTACACCTTTAATCCCAGAACTGGGCAGGCCAATCTGGATATGTATATATAATCATGCCAGGGGAGGGCAAAGATTTGAATTGTCTGGGCGAATTGTTTTCTAAATGGAGCGGCTTTTCAGAGAACAAGATTTTGTTCTATTCAAGTGTTTGTCCATTTTCAGCCATACGAAGGGCACGAGGAGGACTTGGGTGGGGCCACCCCTTCCTGCCACCTCAGGTAGAGGGCACAAGGCTGCCCTGAACTGGGTGTGGACAGGGAAGGGTAAAGGTGAAGGGGGTTGGGAACAAGTGTCTACAGGGGCTGCAGGATCGGAGGTTGGAATGGCTGACAGGGAGCGAGAATTGAGAAGCAAGGGGCTGGGGTGGTAGTTGGAGGAGGGGCGGCCACGGAGGATGAGGGTTGGGCAGTGCAGGGCGGGGGTCCTCTTTCTGAAAGTGGGCTCACAGAGAGAAGTCTCATCAGAGGAGTCGAAACACCTGGAACCTGGAGGTAGGTTGGGTTTGGCTTCAGGCTTTTGGAGACAAAGGAGGACCTAGTGGGCAGAGCAGGACTCACAGAAAGAAGGCCAGAAGTGAAGGGTGGGAAAAGCCTTGGCTGCTTCAGACCGCTTGTCGTTTCATTTGAGAAACTTGTCTAGGTCTGTAAGAGCGTCAGACTTGAAAGTTCTGAATTGGGGCTAGTTTGAGCAGATAACAGAATGAGTTTGGTGTGAGTTGAAATTTGCTAAGATGGAGCTTTTAAAGGTCACCTTAGAGACAGGCCAAAGGAGAGTATTTGGGGACAGATAATTTCGAGCCCATTTTGTAAAATTTGGTTCAAATATGAAATGACTGATAGGGCTGGTGGAGAGTAATCCGCTGCCTGAGGTGCCCTTCGGGTTCAAATGGGAGAAGGTGAAGATGAAGAAGGACCTTAGGGGACGTCCCCACAATTGTGAGACTCAGGGAAGTCACAGAGTTAAACCTGGGAGGGCCCTCGGACCTTCAAGCCTTTCAAGGAAGGAATGATAACCTCCTGGAGTTTCTAGGGTCTGCTCAGGCGGCCTCTGAGTCAAGTCCAGGAACTTACCTTGTCCTGAAGAAGTTGGGTACATGGCCTCTCAGACTCTCTGAGAGTCTAAGAGGAAGATGTCAGAGGTGATGGAGGCAGGAGGACCAGAGGAGAGCAGGGATTAGGGTCAGGCTGGGTTTCTACAGAGCCCTAATATGGTGGTTGCACTGTTCTCAGAGGCAGCAGCCACAAAGACCAGCAGTGCCAGAAGGCAACTGGTGGCTGTTTATTTAGTCTGTGTGGTGAGCTCAGAGGCTGCTCATGATCCTAGGAGGGAGGAAGGACTTCCTGCACTAAGACCCTAAACAGGTCCCGTGTTCTGGCACCTGGCATAAGAAAAGTGACACAGGACAGAGTTGACCAATGGGCTGAGATTGTTTATTGGAACATCTTTAGATATGGGCTCACCATGTAGCCCTGGTTGGCCCAGAATTCTCTCTGTAGACCGGGTTGGGTTTGAACTCAGAGATCTGCCTGCCTCTGCCTCCCAACTAAAGGCGTGTGCCACCACAGCTGGCCATGATGTACTTTTAATTTTATAGTTCCAACACTTACTTTGCAGGAGCTAGAGTTCAGGGCCATTCCTATGGAAGGATCAGAATAGAAAAGTCACCATTTGCAGATTAAAGCTCGAGTATCTGTTAAAAAGGCACCTCAGTTAGCCATTTGTCTCGGGTTTGAGATCTAGTATCATCAAGTATTGACAGCCTCAGGAAAGACTCAGGAAAAGCTCTCTGTCCTGTGGCTGTTTGGAGCCCCTCTCTCTGTTGCAGTGGCTGAGTTATTTGACCTTTCTCATCCCTTTCCAGCTACATCAGAATAATCACCTTTATACCTGTGCTGAGAGTTCTTGGGGTTTTAAACCCAACTGCTCAAGGAGACATGGTTTCCTGTAGCTCGTGCTGGCCTGGAACTCCTGGACTTCCTGCCTCCACCTTCAGAGTTCTGGAATCACAGGCAGGCATCACCACACCCCTACTTGACGGTGAGGATCTAAGCCATGCCGTGTAGGTACATTCCCTGCCAACAGCTACACCCCAGGCCCGACTGCTTCTCTGAGTCTCACCCTGTAGCCCATGCTGTCTCTGCAGTGCTCAGGAGTTCTCTGCCTTGAGAAGTTATTCTTGGGGCTGGGTAGCTCCCTCTGGTTAGTCGAGTAACTCAGAATCCTTGGGCGGGGGTGGAGGGCAGTTAGGGTGGGGAAAGGATTAAAGCAAAGTATAATGACTCATGTATGATGTCTATTATTTTCTTTCTCTCTCTCTCTTTTTAATTACTTTCTCTTTTAACTTAAATAAAATTTGGTAAGTCCAGCGAAATGGCTCAGCAGGTAAAAGTGCTTGTCACAAAAGCCTGACAAGCTGATCCCTGGAACCCATGTAAAGGTGGAAAGAGAGAACCAGCACTACAGAGTTACCTTCTGGTCTTCGCACATAAACCATGGGGTAAAGATGCCGATATACACACCACACATGAACACCCTAAACACACACTAACATTTAAAAATATTTAACTAACCCCAAATATTCATACTAAAGCCTATCCTTTATTGGTTAAGCCAGTTTGACTTGCCAGTTCCTCTAAATTGGAAGTGTCTTAATTGACTGATTTGTTTG
Organism: Pachyuromys duprasi; assembly: GCA_028658305.1. Lineage (NCBI taxonomy): Eukaryota > Metazoa > Chordata > Mammalia > Rodentia > Muridae > Pachyuromys > Pachyuromys duprasi. The sequence goes on along the minus strand of CM053743.1, from coordinate 14,851,200 downwards.
TTGTCAACTTTTCGTCACCGCTACCCACTTGTGACATCTCTGTACAGAAGGCAAGAACATTTCCCAAATCTCCTTCCCTTTATGGTACTGAGTTAGAAGTTTGCCAGATGAGGTACATCACAGTCCTTTCAGAAATCTATAGTGAAGTACTGTAGCCCAGGCTGGGGGCTTATCCATAATAGAAATTGATTTCCCTCCTTTATAAAGACTGGGAAGCCCAACAGAAAGGGCTGACAGGTCTTTCTGGTGAGGTGCCACATGAGTTAACAGAAAGCACCGTCTCATAAGTCCTCATCTGGTAGAAGACACAAGATAGCTGTTCTCCGAGCCTCTGTGCAGAGCTCCACCCCCTGATAGAATCACCCTGGGGGCCGGGATTTCAGCATTAACTTGGGGGAAGACCACAGCAGGTACAGCAGGTTGGGAAGACAGATAAAGGAAGCTCTTCTCCTGAGGCAGTTTCCAGCTTCTCAACCACTCCCCAGCTCCTCAGTTTTGCAACCGGAGCATGCCAGACACAATAGATTTTCAGGTTTTACACGGTCTTCTGTGCCGAGGCCATGGCAGCCACAAACGGAAGCTTCTCAGTCTCCTCCATAGCTCTGGCTTATTGGACTCCTCTCTGAGTTCTCCATCTGCAGCACGCTTCAAACCCATGTCTGCAGAGAAAGCTCTTCAGCACTTAGCAGTAGCTGCAGAGGCCACCCTGCCAGATTCCTTTACATCTAGACCCCCTGGTATCTGCAGCAAATCTATGCCACCACACTGCCTGGGCTTTTCCCCTAGGACATCTTATATTGTATCCAACGCTGGCCCCAAACTTGTCACAATCTCCCTGCTTCAATTTCTTGTACGAGTCGCCAGTGTCTGACTATTTCACAATACTTGCAAGTGATTTTACTTCCTCCTTGTGCCTGTTTATTGGTGCTACAAGTGCTTCACAGGAGGTTTAGAATGTACAAAGTGGGACTCGGTTCTCTGATTTCATGATTCAGGTGCATGGACAATCACACTGCCAATGATGACAGCATCATTGGTCCAGGCATGCAATGATAAGTGGTTACTATTATCTTGGATAATCAAGAAGTTGCCACAGTGTGATAATAATGTAAAAGAGTAGTGGGAGCGCTTTAGCTAATTGAAAATGCCCTTAGAGGGGCTGGAGAGATGGCTCGGCCATTCTGAGCTAAATCCCAGCAACCACACAGTGGCTCACAACCATCTATAGTGGGATCTGATGCTCTCTTCTGGCATGCAGGTGTACATGCAGATAGAGCATTCATATACATAAATAAGTATTAAAAAAAAAAAGAAAGAAAATACCTTGGAGGGCTAGAGCAATGGCTCAGCAGTTCTTGCAAAAGAGTAGGATATGCTTTCCATCACCCAGGTCAGGAGGCTCACTAGTGCCTATAGCTCCATTCCGGAGTATCCAATACTGTCTTCTGGCCTCCAAGCGCATCAGCCATGCAAGTGCTATAAATCTAAACACGCAGATGAAACACTCATACACAGAAAATAAAGTCTTTTTTTTTTTTGGCAAGGTTTTTCTACTTGGCCCTGGCTTCCTAGAATTCACTATGTAGACCAGGCTGGCCTCAAACTCACAGAGATCAGCCTGCCTCTGTCCCCAAGTACTGGGATTAAAGTTGTGTGCTACTTCTTGGCTCATAAATAAAATCTTTATATATATATATAGGCTGGAGAGTTGGCTCAGTGTTTATTAGTCTTGTTGCTGTCAGACCCAGGTTCAATTCCCAGCACTCACATGGAGGCCTACAACCATTTGTAACTCTAGGCCCAGGGGATCTGATACCCTCTTCTGACCTCCTCCGGCACCAGGCACACATGTGGAACACACACATACATGCAGGCAAAACACTCATGTACATAAAATAACGAGACAGTTAAATCTAAAAAAAAGAAAAAAAATCAAAGAAAATAAACTAGTAAGCTTAGATAATTATAAGCTCAAAGTATTAAATTCTCACTTTCAGGCCTAGAAAAGGAATGAAGGATGTTCATATCTATCTGAGAAAAAAAAATCCTGTTTAATGTGGTCATAGATTGGAGATTTTTGAAAAATCAAACCCAAAATTGGTCATGCAGATGGCAAAATTCAAAATGAAGTTAAGTCAGATGCAGTGGCACACGCCTGTAATCCCAGCACTCAGGGAGGCAGAGGCAGGCGGATCTCTGTGAGTAAGAGGCCAGCCTGGTCTACGAAGCAAGTCTAGGACAGTCAAGGCTACACAGAGAAACCCTGTCTCAAAAAAAGAAAAGAAAAAAGAAAGTAAAAGGCCTGACTTTTTTTTTTAATTACTTATCCATTTTTATTTTATGTACACTATTGTTTTGCCTATGTTACTGGTTCAGGAATAGCTGCACAGGCACACCAACCACTTGGGAGCCAGACTATGACGTCGGTCTGTTTCTAAGGCAGGCTTTTTTGTACAAAAAAAAACTGCAACCAGGTAACCAGGTGTAGGAAGTGGGCGGGGGGGGGCAGTATTACATCATTTTGACGAGCTAAACATAATCAATTTTATTCCAAGTGTACAGTATTGGATCTAGGTAGCTAGACAAAGCACTTTAAGCTGATTGGCTAGAATTTAGGGTAGGGGGCTTTCTGGGAGTAAGGAACACAGCAGGATGCTGCTATCTTTAACATAAGCAGAACATGCATTTATCATCTATTTTTTGATTCTAAGCAGCAAGTATGAACTATTGAATTGTATCCTGGTTTCAGGCACGTCGGGCCTGAGAGCTTGAGCTTAATTTTACCTTAAAATCAAAATGGAGACTTGGTGGCAAATGGCTTCTGATATGCTAAGGTGACAGCAGGTGTCAACAGAGGAGCTACAGTTATGGGAAGAACTAAAGTAGGTCTCAAGAGAGGGGCTACAGAGTTTAAGCAGGTTACAACAGCCTGCGTGTATGTCTGTGTGAGGGTGTCAGAGCCCCCGGTACAGGAGTTACCAGGAGTTGTGAGCTGCCATGTGAGTGCTGGGAATTGAACGTGGGTCCTCTGGGAAAGCAGCCAGTTTTCCTAATTGCTGAGCCATCTCTCCAGCCTCACATGACCTCTTAATATTAAAAAGATACCGAGCAGGAAATAGTGGTGCTCTGAAAGGAAGAGTTTGGCAGCATGAAGCAGAGTTCTACAAATCTCAAAATTCTGTCATGCCTTTCTTGTGAGCAAAATCTTTACTGTGCTAAGGGGGACAATGACACCCCTCCCAAATATCCATGTCCTATTTCCCAAAGCTTTTATGTGACAAGAAGGACGATGCAGATATGATTAAGGCTCTTCTCCCAACCCCCTCCCCCGAGATAGGGTTTCTCTGTGTAGCTTGGCTGTCCTGGACCAGGCTGGTCTCAAACTCACAGAGCCTCCCCTGCCTCTGCCTCCTGGTTTGCTGGGATTACAGGAATGCACCATCACACCAGGCTGATCAAATCTCCTGAGATGGGAAGATGAGCCTGTCCTCACCTACACAGGAAAATCAAGTAACTTATAGATAAAGCTTTGAAGGCACTACACTGCTGATTTTAAATACAAAGGAGGAAGGTGTCAAGGAACGCAGGCGGCCTCTGAAACTGGACAGATCAAGGAAAAGAACTGTTCCCTAAAACCTCTAAAAGGGACGCAACCCTGCTGAGAACTTTTTAACTCTGTGAGACCCTCAGAACAGTAAAATAATAAATCTTCATCATTATAAGCCACCATATGTAACTTGTTTCAACAACAGTGGGTTTTCATCTGATATAACAGCAGTCACATTCCCAATGTTCCTTGCTGCATAGTCTTCACAGATAAAATTGGAATGTCAACTAACATTCTCTTGAATATGCTATAAAAAAGTAACACTTTGGTGATTAGCCCTTCTCAGTTTAAAATTCCAGAAAGTGGATGTAGTAGCTATTTCTGCTACTGGAGAAGTCCTCTTTTAGGTTAGAAATAGTTGACCAGACTTTGGCATCTCCTTCAATATTCTCTCTCTCATTCTTGTTTCACTCGTTACTTAATAACTCAACAATCTATCGTGTTCATTTGAGAATAATGCAACCTAATATTCAGGGCACTGGGGGAAAAAAAGCCTTCCCTAAAACTGCACAAAGGGGTTGGAGAGATGGCTCAGGGGGCAAGAGTACTGGCTGCTCTTCCAGAGTCCCTAGGCTCAGTCTCCAGCACCCACGAGGTGGGTCACAATGATCACCCTCTGTTGTATGCTTAGATTTTCCAACAACCTGCTTTATTTAGGGTTCATAAACACCTCTACCTGCCTTCCAACGACGCGCCCCCCCCCACACCCAATTTGGAGATAAAGCCAGTTAGTAGGGACAAGGGATGCAGACCTCTCTAGCTACTTCTTCCTGGTTAGGGTCATTGGGTTCTTTAAGGCAATACCAATCTCAGTCATCCAGGTTTTCTAGAAGTCCAGTCAAACAGCAAACAGTAGCAGCAACCTCGAAATGTTCTCTGGAGCCTTTCTAGGAGCATCTCAAAGGAAAGCGAAGCCAAACAATGCCAAGCTGCATAGAGTGATCTCTCTCTGTCTGTTGGCTCTTTTATACCTTCTCAGAGCCCAAACAAGGATGTTTTTCAGCTAGCCAAAACCACGCCCCTGGCATGAGGCATTTTCCAGCTGGAAAACATCTCTCGCAGTTTTTAAGCTTACAAAGATCAGGCCCCGCAAGAGTCTGTTTCCAGCAGTGGATAAAGCATTTCCACATCTCACACTTCGGATGAAAACAAAACAAAACAAAACAAAAATCACATTCTCATAACACAATTGAGCTCTTAAAGAAACCAAAACTTCCACTACACCTTGTTCTGCAGGTACCAGGTCTATATGTAGTGCACTCACATACATGTAGACACAACACACACACTCTTCTCTCTCTGTAAGTACATATATATGTATATGTTTGTATCTATCTATATAATATAAAACAGCTTGAGCACCAAATCTTGGCCTGTGATCACCAAGCAGCAGGCACCAGGAAAGGTTTAGCAACCTTAACTCTGCTTGGTTTGGGCTCTGCACAGGCCCCTCTTCTAACAAGGCACATGGCAGCCTAGGCCCTCACCTGCCTGCACTCTGCAACCACTCCCCTCTTTCCAGACAATGTACCTGTTCATCTGTTGCAACACGGGCCCTGCACCTGCACCACCTTCTCTGAGCAATGGAGGAACTTTTACTCTCTTTAATGACATCAAACTTGAAACAGTTTCGATTCACATTTATTTCCAATACATTAAGTATGAAGATAGGAGGGCTGATTTACCTTGGCTTAGTTTTCTGTGTGTCTCTAGGGCGAGCTTTTGGGGAGAATCACCAGTTTTCCATCTTATACTTATGAGCAATTGGGCCTGCATATGATTAAAATCAGGTGCATTATGGGAAATGATTTCTACACATTCACCATGGAGAAATGGTTATAATTTATACAAGAACTTATAACTTATAACTTACTCTGTCAATCAAAACAAAATAAAACAAAACTGCTGAAACTATGCCCTTTAGCAAGCAGCCCCTCCTTCCTTTTGGCCCCATAAAAAGAAGCATTAATTTGATACAACTTGAGAACCTCGCTCGTGTGGGCAGCTGTCACTCTTAACTAGACTCCTCTCCAGTCTATTGCTTTTCATTGAGTAAAGTATCCTTGAGAGCTTTTGTTTTATTCTTGAATAATACAACAAGATCCTGCAAACACCACGCCCAGACCGTGACTGTCAGTCACAGCAGGAGTCCTGGACTGTGATAGGCCTCAGTGGAAACCAGCAAAGGAGCGCCAAACAACCGCAGAGTCACCGAGAAGGGGCCAGGGCAAGCACACCCAGTGTTGCCTTACGCCGACAACTTCATCTACTTATAGATTTCACCATCATCTGGGGTTTCCTACTCCAACAACTAACTGAGAGCTGTCTTTGCCAACTTGACATATTTCTGAGGGGGAGAAAAACTGTTTTTACCTAGTCCTTCAGGCTCTACTTCAAAATTGCTTATTCTACACCCTGGGTCAGCAAGGGGTACATGATCTTAAAAAAAAAAAAAAAAAGCTGAGTGTGACTGTCCAGTCTGATAACACCACAGACGCTTCATCATTTTCCAGCGTGACATGTCAGGAAGAGGCTAGTCCATGCCACAGGCCACAGGAATAGGCCTCTGCTCTTCTGTAGCATGTTGCCAAATGTTCTCATGTGCAACACGTAGGCTAATTGTGGAAGGCCTAACGCTATCTAACAGCTGTCTCTTCTTCCTGGGTTTACTAGCCAGTTTCCCTTCACTCCACCACGGTGAGGATATTTTGTACTAGCCTCTTGTTCTTAATTTGATTTGAAAGTACTCCAATACCATGTGAATACAGTTTCACTCTGAAACTCCAGACAGTTCCAGGTATGTTGGCTCACACCTGTAATTCCAGCACTCGGGAGGCTGAGGCAGGAAGATGTTGGACTTTAGGCCACCTAGAGGTATATAGCAAGACTCTGCCTCCAATTAAAAAAAAAACTAGGGGCTGGAGAGATGGCTCAGCGGTTACGAGCACTGTCAGCTCTTCCAGAGGTCCTGGGTTCAACTCCCAGCGCCCACGAGGCAGCTCACCACTGTCTGTACCTCCAGTTCCAGATGGTCTAGCACCCTCAGACCAATGCACATAAATAAAATTAAATCATTAAAAAAAATTAAAAACAAACCAGAAACTCCAAACAGAAGTCTCTGGAGTCTCCGCACTCTACCTCACTCGCTTGCAGCCTCAGAGGAAGGAAGTTCAGTGCTCTAGTAGCAGTTGAGAATTAGGCTAAGATCCTCCAGTCTGCCTCCTTTGATCTGTCTTTAAACTATTTTCTCACCAGGATTTTGCCCTTTGTTCTTTTTGTTTTACTACACATTCCCTTTTTGAGTGTCTTAGTTTGGTTTTATTGTTGTGAAGAGACACCATGACCAAGGCAACTCTTATAAAGAAAAAAATTTAATTGGGGCTGGCTTACAGTTTCAGAGGTTTAGTCTGTTATCATGGTGTAGCACATGGCAGTGTCCAGGCAGACATGGTGCTGGAGGAGCCGAGAGTTCTACATCTCCATCTGCAAGAAGCAGAAGGGCACTGTGTGCCACTCCGAGTGTAGCTTGAGCATAGGAGACTTCAAAGCCTGCCCTCAGAGTGACACACTTCCTCCAACAAGGCCACACCCCCTAAAAGTGCCACTTCCTATGGGCCAAGACTATGGGGTCACACCTATTCAAACCACCACACTGAGTGATAGACTCATTGGTTCTCCTCCTTCCTGGGTGGTTGTACCAGCCCACAAAGACAGGAAGGGCAGAAGACGAGGTACAGAGCTTGAAAGGCCAGCGAGCATGGCAGAGAACAGAGACTCCAGGAAAGACTTCAGGGAGCTAGTTCAACTTTAATCCCAGAGAACAAAGGCTATGTACCCCCTTGGGGAGTGGGTAGGGGCCTCCCAGGATAGGATACCGAATTGGTTAAAACTAGGCACTTCAGCGATGCTTGATTTGCATTAAACAGCATGCTCCTATCAGATGAAAGGGAACACAGTACCTAATTATCATATAGGCGGAGGGAGGGGAGAGCTAGCAGGGAGCTGTGTCAGATCCCATATCAAATGTGGCTAGGAGAATCTGTGGCTAAAGATACTCTCCAGATGAAGTCAGGCAGAGAGCAGGAGGCCCTGCTGGCCAGAAGGAGCCCTGCACTTCAACTCCCAGCTCAGAATGGCTATCCAGACTGGAAGAACTGCAACCTCAAACAGCAGGGTCCTTCCAACACTGCCTCACATTGACAACTTCTTAAAACATATTCATTTGCTACATAAACACTTGGTATATAGTGTGTGATCAGAACTTCACAGTGGTTGCCAAACTATTGGTCCCTAGATGCAAACAATCCAAATTGACCATAAAGAAATTATTAGAACTGGAGATTCAGCTCAGAGACTGAGCACTTGTCTCTTATTATGTATAAGGCTCTGGGTTTGATCCCCTGCACACACTGCACACACGTGCACACACACACACACATCCCTAACATCGGTTTTAATTTTTGAAAATCCCCCCACTTCTACCTTCTTCAGTCTTAACCTCAACTCCTTCACTTCCTACCCCTCACCCCCTCACCGCGGGCAGCTGTGGGTTCTGTTTGTTTGGGTTTGTGTGTGCTAGGCAAATGTTCTCCCTCTGGGCTTCCTTCTCTGGAGACTCATCCAGGTTGCTAAATCAGTAATTTGTCCCTTCTTAATGTTGTTTGGGTGGGTGTAAATTTTCATTTCTTTAGGGTAAATGTCCAGGAGTACAGTTTCTGTGTTGCATAACAGTTGTTTGTTTTGATTTTTGGAACCTGCCAGACTCTTGCAGAGTGGCTCTGCTACTTTGCCTTTCCACCAGCAACAAATGAGGATGGCTCCGTACGTTCAGATCTGTGGTTTTAAGAAGCAGGTGATGCATGCCGGGTGTGGTGGCATATGCCTTGATTCCAGCACTTGGGAGGCAGAGGCAGGCACATCATCTCACCTTCTTTTTTGTTCATTTGTTGTTTGTTGAGGCAGGGTTTCTCTGTGTAGCCTTGGATGTCCTGCACTCACTTTGTAGCTCAGGCTGGCCTCGAACTCATAAAGATCTGCCTGCCTCTGCCTTCCTGAGTGCTGGGATTACAGGGGTGCGGCACCACGTCTGGCAGGCTCCAGGATGGTGAGAGACCCTGCCTTAAAGAGCAAGGTAGATGGCACCCACATGTGCATGTGACCTCACCCCCACCCCCATACACTTCTTCAACCCGAGTCTCCAGTGACCTACTTTTTCCATCAAGGCCCTACCTCCTACAGTCTCCATTACTTCCCCAGATGTCACCAAATGAACAGATGGGTCTGTGGGGGACAGTAGGTATTGAGATCATAAGGACTGAGAGTGTGACAGCGCCCGTGATGCTGTTTATGCCTCTGCCTGAGCTCTCCCTGCTCGTGTTGTTGTGTGGCCTTTCCTGGAGAGCTGGGACACAAATGTCTATTGCAGCGGTTCTCAGCCTATGGGTCGTGACCCTTCCAGGAGTCACATGGTGTCCTGCACATCAGATATTTACGTTACAATTCATAACAGTAGCAAAATTATAGTTATTGTTAGTATTCTGAAACAACCTGCTTCTGGGTTACCTAGCAACTTATGACATTATCTTGTGTGGCCCAGCCAGGTGGCCACACCTGCGGGGCGTGGTTAGTGATTACCTGACCCTTAAAAGGGACAACCCAACACGCGGTCTCTCTCTTGGTCTCTTTCTCTCTCTATCGGGGTGCCCCCTCTTCCTCCTCTTCTCTCTCTCTTCCCCCCATTATGGCCCGCTCTCCCTGCTCTTCCTCTCGTATATCCACCCAATAAACCTCTTTCCTATAAAACCTGTTGTAAGCCTCATCTATTTATAAATTAATACTAACAGTTATAAAGTAGCAACAATAATAATTTTATGCTCGGGGGTCACCACAGCATGAGAAACTGTTAAAGGGTCACAGAGTATGGAAGGTTGAGAACCAAGATTTATTCACTCTAGACAGGATCTTGCCTCCTTTCTCCACTGGCTGACTTGAAACTCTCTGTGTAGACCATGCTGGCCCCATACTCACAGAGATCCTCCTGCCTCTGTCTCACCAGAGGCATATTAAATAAATACATCTCAACTATGCCTCCATACCCCACTTAGGAAACCAATAACGAATCACAGTAACCAAAACGCAACTTGGTGAAGTAGTGAAGCTATTGGGCGTATTTACAGGAGTGTGGGTTACTTACAGGAGCAGGAACAACCCAAGGGCAGCTGAGTCCCCGAAACACCTGCCCTGGACAGTGAGCAATTGTCAGCTGGAACTCAAGAGGTCTTGGCAAGGCCTGCAGGCAACTCAGCCCTCTGGAGATCCTCCAGCTCACCTGCCCCAAATCTCCAGCCCTCAGGCATAGCTTGGTCTACAGCCTCAGAGAAAGGCCTTGTGAATCTTACAAGCTTCTGTTTTCCCAGACACAAGTTTGTTTACTTCCCGAGTCAACATTCCAGAATGCAATGTTTCAGCTCAGAAGAAATGGATACAGAATCCACTGAGCTCACAGAGAGCCCCAGTGAGCTGGTACTGTCCTCTCCTATTTTCTGAACATGTGTAAGGCCACACACCCCCATGTGACCCCAGGGTTCCAGGCCTCTCTATTAAAGCTTTTTAAAGCCCTCATGGGCTCATTTATTCTTCCTTGTTTGACAGCCTATGATTATCCCTATGCTTTTGTCCTGTTACTGTAGCTGTGTGTGAGAAGTGACCTCAGGGAATGTGTTTGTCAAGAGCAAGCTCCAGTCAGGTGAAATGATGACAAAGGAGGGCAGAGCTGTGTTCCGGGGTGACGGAGCTGCAGGGAAGGGAAGCTGAGAAAGCTCATGCTGGTTCCTAACCGCCTTCTTTGCACAGCACTGTGCTGAGACGCTGGGGTCTCCCAGCAGGCCTCCAAAGAGCTTCCAAAGGGAGACCAGGACAATATAAGTTAGAAGTGTTACAAGGCTTGTTTCCCACCGAAATAAAATCAATGTTTGAAGGGAAAAAAAAGGCAAATATTTTTCAGATTATAAGACTTTCCAGGCTTCTGAAAACTCCTGTTTTGGGTGTTCTCTGCTTGTTCTCTGTGCTTCTGTGGATCCAGCTTTTGGATTCATGCTGCCGTTCTCACGAAATTACTCTTTTGGGTTTTTAACTGCTGTATGAGGCTTCTCTGGAGCTGGAGTTGTAGGATGTGCGCTTCCTGACACAGGTGCTGCCCTTGACAACACCGAGCCATCTCTCCAGGCCCTGGAAATGCTTTTGATTTTTATATGTTTATTACATTTTCATTCTTCATTTCCCTGTTATTTGTTGGAGTTAAGAATGAATTTCATGGGGATTGGGGAGATGGCTTAGAGGTTAAGAACTGTTCTTCCAGAGGTCCTGAGTTCAATTCCCAGCAACCATATGGTGGCTCACAACCATCTATAATGAGATCTGGTGCCCTCTTCTGGTATGAAGGCATACATGCAGGCAGAACATTGTATACATATTAAATAAATAAATTTTAAAAAATTATTGAAGACTGATTTAAAAAAACGAATTTCATAGCCGGGCAGTGGTGGCGCATGCCTTTAATCTCAGCACTTGAGAGGCAGAGAGGCAGGTGGATCTTTGTGAGTTCAAGGCAAGTCTAGTCTACAGAGTTATTGAAGGACAGGGCTACACACAGAGAAACTCTGCCTCAAAAAACCAAAAAAATAAAAAATAATAAAAAAAAGAATTTCATGAAACAACAACTATGATTGAGGTGGATCTGTGAGAGCCGCAGGAATGCGGGAATGCTGTCAGAGTGGCCATGACAGGTCTAGGGTGGGCTACAGTGTGACTTCAGGAGCCCCTCAGACAAATCTGGGGGCCGAGGCTTTTAGACTACTCGGCCAACTATAATCCCGGGCACTGAGTGTACAGCCGCTTATCTTTCAGGAAGTCTCTGGGCACCGCCCACCCACTGGCTTCTGTCGGCTAGCTGCTACGCTCTGGGCACTGTGGGCTACTGGTGACCACTTTCATAGCGGCAAGAATGCCACCTGAGAGGTCCAGAGCCAGGGCAGGAGGCCGAGCCAACAGCACACAAAGGGCTTTGCTCCTGACGCCTTAGAACCATTCCATCCTGGAGGGGCTTCTCCTATTTCCATTAAAGACAAGCTTGTTTCAAAAGGAGAGGGAGGAAACGGAGGAGGAAGTGAGAGGGAAAGAGAGAGGAAGGAGAAGGAGGGGGGAGAGAACCACAGACTATTTTGTTATCTCAGACTTTCAAAAAGGTCACTCTCATGCTGGAACTATTTCCAAAATCACACAACGCTGGCTCCATACAGATACCAGCCTCTACTGTGGCTGCTTTCGGCATTGCCATCGTCAAGGCTGAACACTGGGTGTCATTGTAGAAGCTCCTGCGCTGTCTGAACAGCGGCTGCCGCCATGGCTGACACCCGTCCCAGCGCTGATTCCGCAGCATTCCTCTTTGCTCAAGGCCTGGTCTGGGAGGTTTCTGGTAGAGCTGGCGTCACACATCTGTGTTCTGGTGTAAAGAAGTCTCGGAAGGTGACTCTTACCTCTCTGTATTGTGCAATACACTGTTTATCACTAAGCCTCCAAAGCGAAAATTCTTTTTCCCATAACACATGTATGATGTGCATCAATATCATAACGAAGAGCTCATGTGGGCTGGAGAAGCTCAGCGGGTAAATAAGGCCCTTGCAGCGTAAGCTTTACCCCCTACAGGTCTCCTGCCTCAACGTCGCACACTCAGGACTAAGTCTCCAGTACAGGAGTTCTCAGAGAACATGCTCAGACCGTATTCAAACTGCAGCAATACTTGCTACGACTAAACGCTTATGTGATGAGCAATCTTGACTGTCAACCTCACTGGATTTAAAATGACCATGGAAACACACTTCTGAGTGTGTCTATGAAGGTGCTTCTGGAAAGGCTTAATTTCAAGAGGTAAGGACCCATCTGTTGTTGAAAAATAAATGGTATCGGTATAAAAATAAATGGTATGTTTATTACTAGCCCTATAATTATTACTGTGGTATTATTTAACCTGCTATCACAATTAAGACATAGACACCTGTTAGATTTTATTTATCTTGGGCTGGGCAGACCTATGCTGTCTCAATACCCTCACCATCCAATGCCATCCGCCTTAACCATTCTTATCTAGGCCACCTTCCATCCATAATTTTATAAATACTTGTTTATCCTTCATCTGGGCCTTTCCACGCCACTTTCAGAGTCCTTCCTCCCAGCCCACATGGTTTCTTTTCCATGTTGACCCGTAGCTTCCTCCTCTTTCCTCTGTTTCCATCTCTTTCCCATGATTCCCTGTCCCTAAAAGCCCAATAACCTTAGCCACACCTACATCCTTATGCCCTGCCCAGATACAGGCCTTTTGTACTAGCCAATCAGAAAAAAATGTCTTAGACAGGTTCATACAACAAGGATAGGGCAGTAATAGCATGAAAATACAAGCATCAGACCAACCCCCAGACCCACCCAAAATGTAGGCGGCATTACGCATGGCCTGGAGTCCTGGGCTGAATAAAGAAGGAAAAACAAGCTGAGAAACAACTTTCATCTCTACTTCCTGCTTGCTAATGCAGGTTGACAAGCTGCTTTATGTCTCTCTGCTGTGACTTCCCTTCCATGGTGGACTGGAGCCTCAAACTCTTTCCTTTTTCTTTTTCAGTGGTGCACACATTCAGAAGGCAGAGAGGCAGGTGGATCTCTGTAAGTTTGAGGTCAGTTTGGTCTACACATAGAATTCCAGGACAGCCAGAGCTACATTGAGAGACCCTATCTCAAATTAAAAAAAAAAAAATGTGTATGAGTGCATGTCTGCCTGTGCACCATGTGTGTGCAGTGCTCATGGCAACCAGAAGAGGGTGTCAGATGTCCTGCAACTGGAATTAAACCTGTGAACCATCATGTGGCAAGTGCTCTTAACTACTGACATTCTCTCTTCTTCCTTCTTTTCTTTCTATTCTTATCTCTCTTTCCCCCCCAAGACAGGGTTTCTCTCTGTAGCCCTGGCTGTCCTGAACTTGTTTTGTAGACCAGGTTGGCCTCAAACTCACAGAGGTCCACCCGCCTCTGCCTCCCTGAGTCCTTGGATTACAAGGGTGCACCACTTTGCCCCGCCACCTACCAACCATTTCTTAAGCTGCTTTTGCCAGGTATTTTGGCACAACACTGAGAACAGTAAAACACAAACAATGGATATCAAGAATGGAATAAACCTGTGACAAAACTGACCACTAGTTTACAGAAAGAATGTCAAAGCATTTAGAACTTCGGGCAAGAAAAGCTCTAGAGTGTTGTCAAAAGAACTTAACAGGTTATTGTGCTGGGAGTTTAGGAGACCAGAATGCCAACAGAAACACGTCAGAAGCTGGTTTCTGGGCTGAACAAGGACTCTGTGCACCCAGCTAGAGGCCATTCACATTACACTGTAACAAAGAGTTTGCTGGCTTCTGTACATATCCTGGGAACCTGGGTGGAGCTGGATTCAAGGGTAACTAACTTCTTTGGCAGAGGAACTGTTGAGGCTTCGGTTCACTAGTCTTTTTTTTATTTGTGGGAAGTCTTCCTAAGTTCCGCATCGTGGCCTGAACCTGAGACATCTACGTCAGCCTTCTGTACAGTGAGACAGCAGGAGCGCACCTCTGTGCCTATCCCCCAGGCTTGCCAGGTGAGTCCCAGGATCGGGTTAGTTCTCCAGTACTGTCAGTTTGTTGCTTTGCTTTTTGTTTTTAATATCTCATTTCTGAGCTGGGTGTGGTGGCACACACCTGCAATCCCAGCACTCAGGGAAGCAGTGGCAGATGTATTACTGTGAGTTTGAGGCCAGTCTAGTCTACAAAGAAAGTCTAGGACAGCCAAGGCTACACAGAGAAACCCCATCTCAAAAAAAAAGAAAAAACCCAAAACAAATCTCATTCTGTTTGCAGAAGAGTTGAACCACCTAGACCACAGCTTCTAGACACAAAAACATATTCTCTTGAAAAAAAAAAAAACTAATAATATGAAGACATGTGTATACATATACCTACATATATACCCTTAATAGAATATATTGGGCAATTCTAATGTATGTGAATTTATGTTGTTCTAGACATAAATGAGTGAATTCTGGCATAATTCTGAGGACTTTTGACATTTTGAGGAAAGGCCAATCCCTGGCCAGTTAAATTTCGACAGTTGTACATGATTATTATTTATAAATGGGGTCTCATGTATCCCAAATTGGCCCCAAACTCACTATATAGTTAAGGATATCCTTGAATTTCTGATCTCCTTCACCTTCTTGGAGTGCTGAATTATAGCTACCACACTATTTATGAGATGTCAGGAACTGAACCCAGGGCTTCATCTATACTTAGACCACCACTCTACCAACTGAGCTCCGAGCCCAGACCATTGCCCTTCATTAGGCTATGCTACCCGCTCACACTTTCCTGAAATCATCAGCAAGACTATATATTCTGGCTGAGCCTCCACTTGGTTGTTGCAAACAAAGCTAGAAGCTTTCTCTTTGATATCCTTAAAGGCAGAGAATGATTGTATCAAGTGGTGAATATTTATATCCAAGAGAAGAAAGAAGATTCAGGAAATTTTGAAGTAGTAACCCGGAAGCTGTAGACATACAACGAAGGGTTTGTCCCAGAAGTATGAGGACCCAGATTTGGCTCTTCAGTACCAATAAATGCTGGACCAGTAACTTCTGGCTTTTATACACACACACCTAACACACACTCAATAATACAAAAATGTAAAAATTCTATCCTGCTAATCCCATGCATGTTGGCTGTGTGTCATTGGAAAATCTACACATGATCTTAGCCAAAAGGCCAAGTAGCAATATCACTGCAAAAAAATCTGTCATGAAATCCTTTTTTGGGGGCTGGAGAGATGACTCAGAGGTTAAGAGCACTGGCTGCTCTTCCAAAGGTCCTGAGTTCAATTCCCAGCAACCACATGGTGGCTCTCAACCATCTGAAATGAGATCTGGTGCCCTCTTCTGGAGTACAGGTGTACATGTAAACACACATTATATACATAATAAATCTTTAAAAAAAATGTCCTTATAAAAAAAAAAGAAATCCTTTTTTGGGGCCCAGCGCATTAATAATCTTGGCCAAGCAGTGGTGATGGTCACCTTTAATCCCAGCACTCGGGAGGCAGAGGCAGGGGGATTTCTGAGTTTGAGGCCAGCCTGGTCTACAGAGCAAGGTCCAGGAAGCCAGGGCTACAGAGAAACCTTGTCTCAAAAAACCAAACCAAACCACACCACACCACACCAATAATCCCATCTCCAACAGAGAATGGGAAGTGGAATGAATCATTTGAATTTTACGATATATACATATTTTATTTTTTTTCTTTTGAGACAAGGTCTTCCTACATAGCTGCCTAGGCTAGAACTCCATTTATAGCCCAGGTTGGCCTTGCATTCATAGAGATCCACTTGGCCTTGCCTCCCAAGTGCTAGGATTAAAGTTGTGTGCCACCAAAATTTTTAAGTAATGTCTCTGTGTGTGAGTGCAAGGTTTGTGAATGTGATTGCTGTGCTTGGGGAAGCAGAGAATAGGGTGTCAGATCCCCTGGAACTGGAGGTACAGGTGGCTGCAAGCTGCCTGATGTGGGTGCTGGGAACCACATTTGGCTCCTCTCCAAGAACAATGTTTTTTAAAAAGTGAGATTTATTTTTACTTTGTGTGTATGGGTGATTTGCCTGCTTGCACATCTATGCAACACATGCATGCAGTGTCTGGAGAGATCAGAAGAGGGCACTGGATGGATCTGCTGGAACTAAAGTCACACACGGTTGTGAGTTACAGTGTAGGTACTGGGATTTGAAACTAGGTTCTCTGGAAGAGCAGCCAATTCTCTTAACCACTGAGCCATCTCCACAGCTCTGAAACATTTGAATGTGTCACTCTCAAATAAGTGGGAAAATAAAAACAATCCTTTTTGCTAATGTCCGTATCTCAGTACCCTGAAAGACAGGTGAATAGCAATGACATAATTTTAATTAACATTTAAAAAATTAAACAATAACTAGGTCACAATAGTTATGCCTTTGATGGACTCCAGGGCTTTTGTGGACATATATTAACTACCAAAAAAGGAGACATATATTATATAAAATTGGGAGTGTCTATTTCCAAAGCCATTTACATGCTAACTTTAAAAACTTTGTAAGTATGCACAGCCCCCTAGTGCTTTAAAGCTATTCCTTTTCCAGATCACAGCAGTGAGGCTTCCTAAGCACCCCCTTTCTCTGTCTTTAGCCCCTGTGATGTGCTAAGCGTGCTTCTTAAAGTCTGAATAACATTTCTTGGGCTTATTTTCAGTATTCTAGTATGTCAGAAATCAATCGAAATATCTGTACAGGATGACAAAAACATTTTATCTAATCTTAATTGCCATGATGCCCATTATTTCACAAAATCTGAGAGCTACCTACCTACTACCAACAGAAATGTCCTAGCACAATGAAAGACAACCCCCCCCCCCACAGGTATTCCCTACTTTTAACAAGTGAGCCCGGAGTGTCTTGCGTACTTCTCACTAGCATTAGGAGACTGAGGCAGGAGTGACTCAAGTTCCTAAGCTACATGGAGAAACCACTGTATGGGAAGAGAAAAACTAAGTGTTCTGGTAGTGAAAGACTTGGAAACCACACCAAACTTCCTTCACTAAACTTGTAAGACAACCCTACATAGTACTATAGAGATTTACATTGAGGCATGGCTTCCGGGTTACGCATGAAGATGGCTGAACGGTTAGGGGCACTTGCTACTGCATAGGACCTTGGTTTAGTTCCCTGGCCCCCAAGGCTTACAATTGTTTGTAACTTTAATTACAGGGTTTCTGACACCCTCTTCTGGCCTGCATGGGCACCATCCACAGGTAGTGCACAGACAGACATGAAGGCAAAACCACACACACACACTTAGAATCTTTTTGGTATGCATACATACATGCATATACGTATCTAAGGACCTCATGGTCCAAGGACAATCAGAATTCTGTCAATGTCCAAGGACTCATCTTTCATAGGCCATTGTAACCAACTCTACCTTCCTTCAAGAGATCCTAGCACTCACAGCCATGGGTATTAAAGAACCCTGACCAGTCTAGGTGGCCAAGCAGTTCTCAAGCAACAAATAATTCATCTGAAAAGCTAGGCCTTAGGTGTTAACTGCCCAGAAATATCCCCCTCCCGTGTGTGTGCCTGTGTGCATGTGCGCGGGCGCTCCCAAGCAGACCAGAGCCATTGGAACTCCTGGAGTTCTTGGCCAATTGTAAACTGCCTGATGTGGGTCCTTTGCAAGAGCAGCACTTGCTGTTCTTTAACCATTGAGCCCATTCTCAGGTCCCCAAATTTCAAGACTTAAAACTTAACTTGCAGTCTTTGGTAAAAATCAAAGCCAGAAGTCAAATTCACATTCAAGAAGCACAAGAACTCTTCACTGGTCAGCATCACTCTGTCCCAAACCACCACATAGGAGTCACTGTGTATCCTTACTTTTTATAAACCCAAATCCTACTAAAATTGTATCTCCAATCTGGCCATTTTAAACAACAAAAACAGTAAAACCCCAACCAGTTTGAAGTAATCCCCATTTTTATAGGAATACTTTCAAACTACTACAAAAAACAAAAATCAAGAGGCTGTGTTGTTATAAAGTTTGAGGCCATAGGTGACACCTAGTAGGCCAAGGTATTTTTCTGAATTACCATTTTAACAACCTCTCAACACTGATGAATCCATATGGTATGTATGCACAAGGTAATTTCTGTGCGGCTGAAGTGCAGTTATGTTGGGAGGGCTGAGGCTGTTGTCAAAGTGTGGTTGTGTGAACCATGTAGGCGTGGAGGCAGCTGTTGCCATGGGCTCTGACACTGAAGTCAGGCTGTGCTTTGTGGGGGACCAGTGCCTTCCAGGGCAGAGCCACCTTACCAGCCTGTCCACCTCCACTTTTTGAGACAAAACCTCTTATTATTCGTCTCATCACCATTAAGATTCACCGACAGCTGATAAAAACAAGTCGTCCTGGTAATGACTTGAAATGTGTTATTTTCTTATTAATGGTTTCCTGTGACCATTTTGTAAGTAAAATGTACTTAACAGTAAGAGGCTCTGCTTACTCATTAGTAGCCCAACAATGACACAAAGTCCTCATCTTACAAAAGTAGCCAAGACATTGTCACAATAAACCAGTAGTATGTATGGATTGATTCCTATTATCACAGGAACTTCAGAATTCTCACCTCACTCCAATCTTCACTCAGGTTAGTTCTGAGCTGACACTAACCTGTTCATCCAAGTTCAGATTATTTAGCCACGGCAGCGTCACATTTCTGTGCGTTGACCAACACTAAAAAAAAAAAAAATCTCCAAAGTTCAAGGCACTTCAATGACCAGTACATTCTCACCCTTAAATTCTTAGTAAACCATCTCAATAATTACATTTTCTTAAAGTCATACATAAAGACTTAACTGAGATTTTGTTTTAAAAAGACTTTATTCATTTTGATCAGGGGAAACGACAATCTCAACTTGTAACCTAATTGTAAACTTAACTCACAAGTTTTTCTTATTCTGGATACTGTACCTACTAACATAATGTGACACCATCTCCCTTCCATTTACTGGCTACAAGTTGAAAGTTCTTTTTAATTGCCAACACTGGTACTTGGCCAGGGCAAAACAAGGCCAAGGCATGGTAACCTGACGGCCTAGCAAGTACAAATATCATTGGAACAAAGTTGTAGGCATTTAAAAAAAGTATCAGTATAAAAACACTGGTCTAAGACCAAGTACTCTAAACACAAATCTCAAACCCAGAAGCTTCTGTGGAACCATGGAGACCCCTTTTCTAAGTCCAAGCACTCAGTGGAAAACTCAAAGCCTGTATTACCCTTGAATCCTAAAGTTTTTAACGTGAAGATACACGTGACTTTTTCACTGCTCTCTTCTTTGCCTGAATGCTGAACAGCTCATATACCATGGTAGCACGGGACTCACTGATGTTAACTTTCCTAAACTCTCAACCCACTGCATTTACACCTTAGTGGGTAACCCCAGGCATATCTGATGAAACCCCTGCTACCAGTCTGACAGCATTCTTTGCTCATTGATTTATCTACAGTATTTACTTGAAACCCAACAGCCATGGTGAACAAAGTTTAGCAGACAAGCCATTGACTCTTAAAGTCACTTGTAAATTAGACATGGTTTGTCAGATAGGCACAAAGCAAAGAGAGCCAATTAACAAGCTTTGTGCCAGTAAGTTCATCCTCTGTGTCGACAGGAGAGAAAACAGGCTATCGTTTATGCTTAGGCAAACAGCATTGCCAGGCAGGCACAATCCTAGCCCAACAAGGTGCTAGAAAGCTTCGTAACAGACAGGAGTGCCAGTCTCCAGATTCCCAGAGAAAACATTATTCAAAAAGTGTAGAAGGATCTTACTCAACAGAGAAATGAAGCATTAGACTTTAAGCACAGAGTAAAACCCACAGAAACCAGGAACATGGGGGATGTATCAGGACCAGTTTCTTCCTGTGGCCCAATACCCCCTACAAAATAAACTGCGCCTTAATTATTGCTTCTTTATAAAATTACATTTCCACAGAACTATGTAGTACCTGACACAGAAAAACAATCACATAAGGAAGCATTTATTTGAGGTTTAACATAAAAATCATACAAATAAAAATTTGTATAAACACAAATCCACATTGAGTCATAACACAGATAGCAAAGGACAAAGTAAAAAGAAAGGAACTAATTGGCAGCTATATATACAGTGGGACACAATTGTGTCACATACACTACAGTCTTTTACAAAATAATCATCTTAGGTCAACAGAAGACCAAGCAATCTTCAATGTCATCCTGTAAGATGGTTTCTTTACACCTCCTAAAACAAAAACAAAACAACCATTAGATATGTGTAGTCCTCACAAGCTTGCAAAGGTCCACTTTCATGAATTGTTTTAAGTCCTCACTTTATTCTTTTCTTCAATTAAAGATCACATGCATATTCATTAGCGAAACAGTATAGTTTGGGTGCTGAAACTCACTGGAGTCCACAAATGACATATTAAATGGATTTAATTTAGAACATGGGAATGCAATCTTCCCAGTTACAGGTCTAGCAGATGAAGGCCAACTAGAAGCACCTCTAGTAAGCCAAGGAGAATGCTATCACAAACAAATGTCAGGCAGGTTTGTAATATTAACATGACAATAAATTGCTGTGTGCATATGATCTTTAACTTATCCCAGATTTAAAAGTTCTTGTTTTGGTTTGTAGATTTCACTATTAGCTATAAAAAGAAAAAGCAAGCATTAAATCTTAAAGAATGAACACTTAAAATGAGGTTCCACAATTGAAATACAACACTAAACAGAAGACCAAAATGATTAAGCTGTAAAAAGGCATTTATGTACTTTAACTCCTGTAAAAAACCATTTAAGTTAAGTTTAGACACTTAATCTCCAAAAAGATTAAAAAAGAAGCCAAAGTCTGAAGTTTTCCACTTTAATCTTTACGCTGGTACATGAAGTTGGAAGAGACCATACCACAGGACAGCGTTTTCTGGTGTATGCCTTGCGCTCTGCCCGCAACGTGCGACCCCCAGAGATAGACGTGGTCAGGGTGACACACGGCCTGCAATGAAGTTCCCGCTGGCGGGTACAAACAAGGTATAATGTCAGAGTTAGAAGACAACATTCTTGTTTTCCTTAAGTTGTACCCATTTCAGTACTTTACCTGTTAATAGTTCTAAAAAAGTTTAATTATTCCTCTACACCTCCTGGTACACAAAGCAAACAGAAAAACTCTTAAGTTTTTCTGTAATTCTAAAAAAGGTGAGGTAAGACTTTAAAGTTAAAGATCTATAGACACTTTAGGCAAAACAGGCTCATAAAAATTAACAATTTAGTAAAGGCTACACAGCATAGTTTACTCATTTTTCATTTGTCTATTGATCTTTAAATTAATTAGACACCGCTGATGTTTTCTTGTAATCTCACACACACCTGCTTTCCTCCATTGTCCTCCTTTAGTAGGGCTGGTAATTATTCTGGTGATTGCCACCCCCTCGGGATGCTTTGCCATAAGTGCTCTGTTGACCTATTTTGAAAGAATAGAAGTTTTACTAAGACAGTTTCCTATAAAAATGATTTTTAAATATATCTACCCCACGTATAAAAACCTATGCATGTGGAACATTAAAACATCAAACAATCTTAATACCCAATAGTTGTAAATTATTTTAAATCACTGTTACTTTCCTATAACTGTACAACATGGCTAAATTCCAAACATCTTAACAAAAACTCTCTCACACACATACCAACACACACGCACAAAACTTCAGAACGGGAAAGTACTTCAAAACTGAATTTTAATATCACTGGTTTAGAGAGTTAAGTGAAGTGTTCTTACCGCTGTAGTCCGCATAGCCCTGTCCATA
Source organism: Pachyuromys duprasi (assembly GCA_028658305.1). Taxonomy (NCBI): domain Eukaryota; kingdom Metazoa; phylum Chordata; class Mammalia; order Rodentia; family Muridae; genus Pachyuromys; species Pachyuromys duprasi. The sequence goes on along the minus strand of CM053743.1, from coordinate 14,829,119 downwards.
TCCATAGTTCCCATAGTTATACCCAGTATAATCATAGCCGCCATAGCCACTATAGTTTTGATCACCACCATAGGCACTATTATAATTTCCATATCCTTGATCATAATAGTTATTAAATCCTTGGTTCCAGTTTTGGCCCTGACCTGAAACAATGCAGTGATTGTTAGAAAACAACTTCGGACTGTCGCAACCCTAACACAATCCATGCATCCTTGTCCCCTACACCTCCCCACAAACCAGCTGGAATCACTGTAAGTTTCAATCTAGCTGTGTTTTCTTATGGGCCACTTAGCTAGCAGCTTACTCCTTCAGTTTAAAAATCAACATTCCCCCAAATTGTCTCACCTCTTCCTCGTCCCCTAGCACCGCCTCTTCCACCAGCTGCAGCACCTCTTCCACCTTTCTGTTGTTGCTGTTGCTGCCTGTACACCTCTTTGGGTTGTGCAACTTTGATTTCACACTAAAAACAAACAGAATTTTTGCTAAGTTCTAAACACAAAACCAATGTTCTTTTCAAATAGGTTTCTCTCTCTCTCACACACACTTCTCAAATGTGATTAAATTGATTTACCTTCCCAGAACCTATTTGATGGTATCTGCTTTCTAACAATTTCTTTACTGGCTCTTCATCTGTGTATGTGATAAAACAGAACCCTCTTCTTTCATTTGTTTTTGTATCCATGGGAAGCTCAATATTTTCTATCTGAAAGCAGGTGAACAATCAAAACAAACAAAATCACCAGTTAATGGAAGAGCACAGAACACCACAGGCACATTTTACTGGCCAACACTTTCTAAGAAGTTGTGCTGCTGTAACCTTTTATAGCATTTTGTACCCCAGAGAGGCCCAGCCGATACAACACCCATCTCTTTAAGCCCTTGGGCTTTGGCTAAAAGGGATTAGATACTGGTTTTCCACTACAGCACTGAAAGCAGCAATAGGATGTAAGTAAAAGGCACCTGAGCAGTAACTCAGTCCTAGCTTGTGAAATATTAACGAACCCCACACAAACCTGCCCAAGCACAAGTATAGACAGGCACAAGCATCAAACACAGCCCACCTCTCCAAAGGCTCCAAAGTATTCTTTAATTTGTTCTTCTGAAGTATCTGGACTCAGTCCACCCACAAAAACCTTTTTAGGGGGCTCTTTCCCTTTTAAAGCTTTGGCCCTTTTGGGGTCTATCAATTTGCCATCCAGTTTGTGTTCTTTCAGTTCCAAAACCTAGAAGACAAGTTAGTTTGACAGGAACTTAAAAGCTTAGAACAATTTGGAGGCAACTCAACAGGCATAATGCACAAAACAGCCCTACCTTATCCACGCTAGCCGCATCTTTGAAAAGCACAAATCCAAATCCTCTTGATCTTCCAGTGACTGGATCTGTTTTAATTGTGCAGTCTACAACTTCCCCAAATCGAGACAAATATTCAGTCAGATCTTTCTTGCTTGTATCCCAGCTCAAGCCTCCAATAAACATTTTACTAGAAACAGATAAAAAAAAAAAAGGCTTAACAATAAACTCAGTTGTACAGGGTAACTTATTCACCAAATGCAAAAAATGTTTTGATTACAAACACTAACAACAGGCCACAAAAATGGTTAAGATCACCTTCTCAAGCCAGGTGTTTCTACTGTGCAAACACAAAGCTTAAAAGGAACCAAGATAAAACCTGGTAGAGGTTCTGCTCCGATTACTTTGGGATGCAAAGCACAACTTTACACCGAAATCCGCCACAACTTACGTAGACTTTCGTCCACAGCTCTAAAGCCGGCTTGCCGCCTCAAGAACTTTTTCAACAGCAGCCCTCTACTGGCGCCCAAACCAAAAGTTTCCCAAACCTCCCCGAGGAACGTGGCCCGAGCGGCAACAACACACAATGAAGAGGCGGCGGCAGCTGCACCGAGAGGCGCACCGAGCCCGGCCCCTCCCCCCGGCCCCACGCGGCGCCTGCGCACTCGGGACACCGACGGCGCCGCCCTCCTCCCCCAACCCCTCCTCCCTTCCCCCACCCTCGGCGGGCCTCTCGAGTCACCCCGTCTTACTTTCCACTAGTGGGGAAGACTACTGGGGTCCAGCGGGCACGCGGAGAATCGACTCGGGGGAGGGCTGGGGGCAGCGCGCGCGGCTCCGGAGGGACGAAGGGCGCGCGCGGGGCTCTGGGGGAGGGGAGGAGCGGAGCGTGCGGTACCCGTCATCCTGCTGGTTCTTGCTCGCGTTGATCTTGGATCCCTCTGCGAACTCCTCCATGTTGCTGTACTCATTCATGTCCTCCATGGTGGCGGGGCCGTCGGCGAGGGGATGCTGGCGCGCAGTCCGGGTCCCGGCGGCGGCGGCGGCGGCGGAGCGTTGTATGGAGCCGGATTTAAAATGGCGGCGGAAGAGATCCGGCCGCCGCCTGCGCCCTCCCTTTATAGCCGCCCCGCCCGCCAATCGGGAGGGCTGCTGGGCGGTGACGTGGCGCTGGGCCCGGCGCGCCCCCTGGCGGGAGGAGCTGGAAGCGAGCGAAGGGAGGAGCGGGGCGAGCTGCCGGGGAGCCCGCGGCCGCCAATGGGAGAGGCTGCGGGAGGCTAGAGGAGCGGGCGCGGAGGGGAACAATGGCGGCGGCACTTGGGAGAGCCGGGGCGGGACCTCCATCGCGGGGCTCGGGGTGGGCAGCGCGGTGGCGCCGGGCCGAGATGCCGGGAGGATGAGCCGCGCGAGCCGCCGCCGCCGCCGGGCCGCGGTCCCTCTTGCCTTGCGAGCCTTTTGTGTCGCGCGCGGCGTCCGGTCCGGCCCACCGCCTCGCTGCGCCCTCGGAGTCCCCCTCCCCCGGAGCGGCGGCCGCTGCTGCTGCTGCTGCTGCTACCGCCCGGCTGCTCCGGCGGAAAGGCGGCGTGCAGCCGGTGCTGCCTGCAGACGCTGCAGCGCGCCCGCCCGGCGCCCGCCTCTTCTGTCCTCGCAGGCAGCGGGCGCGCGATGACCTCCCCGCTCCGTCCGGCCTTCCCGCCGACGCCTCGAGCGGGGGCCTCGGCGGCAGGAGCTCCGCAGCCCGGGTCCCTGCGGCCTCCCGGGCTGGCTGCGGCCGCGGCGGAGGGCGGGGCCTGCTCGGAGGACTGGAGAGGCGCCCGGGCGCGCGCGGCGGGCGGGGAAGGGGTCGGGTGCCGGAGCCGGCCAGGGGCACTCACGTCCCGGGCGCGCCACGCCAGGGGGCTCCCGCGCCGGCTCCACCAGGCTGCGGAGGGGCTTTGCGCCCACGCCGGGGGCTCCGGGCTCCGGGCTCGGGGGTTCGCTCCTTTGTTCCCGCCCACGCGAGGCCCATTTTGACGGATCGCGTTCGCCGCCCGCCGGCGGCCAATAGGCGCGCGCCCCCTGCCTGCCCCCGCCCCCTCCGAGCCCGGAGCCCCGCCCCCCGGCCGCCCCACGTGGTCTGGGCCTGCGCCGCTCGCCTGCTCTCCGGGTGCAGTGGGCTCGCGCTGCTCGGTCTGCAATTGCGGGTCCGCGGAGCCGGCCTGTCCTCCCCGCCTCCGCTCGCTCGCTCGCTGGTGCCGGCGCCCCGATTGCTGCTGGGCCGTCGGGACCCCCAACACGTCCTGGGGCGCAGGCGGTGCTGCCCTCCGTACCAGCAAGGCCGAGCCCGTGGTCGCGTCTGGCAGGGAAATGGTCGTGGTTTCGGTGCCCGCCGAAGTCACCGTAATCCTGTTAGATATCGAAGGTACCACAACCCCGATTGCTTTCGTGAAGGTGAGGGGCGGAAGGGAGCGGGGAAGTTATCTGTGCCTAAAAGCATCTAAAAAAAAAATTGCAGATTTTGCCTTTTAGAGACCCGAGGCTCGGGAGAGGTGGTGTGGCTCTGCGTCTCTGGGAGGGGGTGGAGGGAGGCTGCGGCGGTTTGCAGGGGTGCTTTTCCTCCCGCCATCATCTTCTCCCCCCTTCCCCCTCCCCCGTCCTCGCTTTTGGTTTGGTGAAGAAGGATAGGAAGAAGTGGAGGAGGTCTCAGCAACGGCTCGGGGAGGGAAGGTCAGCTGGGTGGAGTTGGGCTGACAGGAGCAGGAGCGGCCACGGCCTGCCAGGTAGGTGTGCACCTTGTCGCCCGGTGGTTGAGCCACCACCGAATGCTCAGGGTTGCAGCCTGATTTAGGGGTCCTGGAGGCTTAGGCCTTCCCGGTGCAAGAAGAGGAGTTTCCCAGTTCGTGTAAAAGCAGTTTTCAAGTGGCTCTGGTACCTTGGGCGACAGCAGTTGGTTTTTGCACTGTCTCAACTTGGCGGTGGATACGAGGCAATCAGAACACACCGAAATTTCATCCATTTTCCTTAGGAAACCACAAGATCCTGAAGCTTTTAAGTATCTGTCCCGTTAACATTGTTTTACAGGTGTAGGACTTTGCTTTTTTTTTTATGTATTCAATTTAAGTACCCGTATTAACTACAGATATTTATGTAGAATGGTTGAGATAGTATAGGAAAAAATAGTTGGAAAACCCATCCCGTTGTTATGTTCTATTTTGATTGTTTATTTTTTACAATTGCCTGATTTTCTAGGTGTAGGTCAAAATGTCTGTACACAATTTTGGGTCTCCAAATGTAACAGCTACTTCGTTATTTATTTATTTATTAAGACAGGGTCCTTCTGCTTCTGTGTATAACCCAGGTTGGCCTTGAACATCCAGCAAATCCTACCTCCACCTCCACCTCTGAGATTACAGACATGTGCCATCAATCCTGGGCAACTGTATTTCTTTATTTATTTTTCTCAGAATTGTGATTTTTTGGAATATAGCAGAGGGCCTGAAAAAGTCTAGTTGGCTATCTCCCCAACATTTTAATTTCAGTGGAAAATTTCAAGACTGCCTAAATGTTGATAATTGTGTCCGCTTTCTTTTTCTTGTTACATAATTAACTGCTTTGTGTTTGTTCGAGTGGGCCCGGGCTTCCAGGGTTGGGGTGGGGAGGTCGTGATAGTTTACTAGCTCTTTTCTTTGTCTGTTGTCCACCAGAGTCCCAGGACTAATGAAAGCAGAGGTCATGATGGTTAACATTTTTGGAAAGTTGATTTGTTGAATAAGATAATCTCATACAAGCCAGCTTAAAAATAGTAAAACCTTCCCCCCTGTAAAAAGTAAAACCTTTTTTTTCCTCCCTGCCTTCCGTTAGATGACTATGTGCTAGTTCTTAATCCTTAGGCAGTCTTATTCTGAAATCTTGTTATAAAAATACTCTAGTGGCCTAAAAACAGCCTGATACTAAAATATGTGTACATTCAAGGCCAGCTACAAAATAATGATTTGGGAATCTCGATTAAAGGATAGCTTTTAGCAATCAAGCGTGGTGCTGCCTGGGAGGCTGCGGCAGGTGGATTGCTAGTTTGAAGTCAGCTAGGGTAACACAGCGTGACCTCATCTAAAAAATAACTAAAGATAGGGCCTGCAGATGTGGCTCAGCAGTTAAGAGCACTGGGCACTTTTCAGAGCACCAGGTTCAATCCCCAGTACCCACATGGTGGCTCACAGCAGTCTGTAATTCAAGTTCCAGGGGATCAGGTACCCTGTTTTGGTTTCAGTAGACCTCAGTCACACATGATGCAGAGCTATGTATGCAGGCAAAACACTCATACACATAACATAAAAATAAAAAAAAAATTTTTAAGTTAAGGGCTGGGCATGATGACATTCGCCTTTAATCCCAGCACTGGGAGGCAGAAGCAAATGGATCTCTGTAAATTTGAGGCCAGCATGTTCTATATAGTGAGTTCCAGGACAGCCATGGCCACTTAGAGACACACTCTCAAAAAAACAAAAAAACATAAAGTTTAAAAGTCAATATAAGTAAGTTTCTTGGGTCATGTCTTACAATGTTTGCTATTATTTTACTATTATGCATGAGTTTAATCAAAATCAGGATTTCTAAAAGTATGTTCAGAAGAATGAGTTACATTCAGAAGTAGTCCAGTTCTTTGGGTGTTTATGTAACTACACAGAGGAATTCCATTAGACATGTTTGGAAGCTGCTGTCTGAACGCGTTTAGCTAGCTTTCCAGCATGGCTTCTCAGCTGCTGCACTCTCATACCCAGGAATACGATGTCCTCTTCCCTCCTCCATGTTTTTGAGTCTGCAGCAGGATGGCACTTATGTTTGGAGTATCTGAAGACTACTTGAACACTCACAGAATGACCAAGTCATAGCAGTCTCTCGCCTTCCAGCATGGGGCTAGCAGTTTGAAGGTGCTAAGCTTTGAGCATTATTGTTAGTCAAGTAGGCATGTGAACTTGTAGTCTTATTTCCTGGGAACGATGGAAACATTGAGAGCTCTTTACATATGAGATATTGAACTCTTTAGTATCTTCAGGAATTGAAGATGTATGCACCATCTGAATTTAATAAGGCTCCAAAGAATTGTATAAAGTGCCTGTGATTTTAACCCACACTGTCATGATCAAAACCTCTTGCTCTTGGCTGGGATGTGGCTCAGTGACTGGGAGCTTACCCAGCATACATGAGGTTCTAGGTTCCATCTCCAGCATGGGTAAAACCAAGCCTAGAGCCAGGTCCATTGCTAAGGGTATAGACACAGAAGAATCAGATTTTTAAGGTCATCCTTGGCTACAGAACAAATTTGAGACCAGCCTGTGCTACATGAGACTATCTCTTAAAGGAAACAAAACAAAACAAACACTCTCATTATTTCTGTTGCTGAACCTAACATTTGAAAAAAGTATTTATCTCCTCTCTAAAGAATTTTTAATGAGCTATACTTGTTTATTTGCAAGTGTGTGTGCATGTGTATATGTATGCTTGTTGTGCCAGTGGAGGCCAGAGGAGGGTGTCAGACACGGAACTGGTGTTCGGAGTAGTTGGAGGGAACTGAACCTGGGCCCTCTGCCAAAGCAGCAAGTACTCTTTCTTGACCTCTATCCAGTTTTTTTTTTTTTTTTGAGTGGTTATTATACTCATTAAATGCTAACAGTTGATATGAGAACACGTTAGTTACTATGAAATACCATAAAAATATATGGTAAAAAAGTAATTCAGTTTATATTGCTCTTAGATGATGTGACCCCTTGGACCAGAATGAATGGTCTGTATTTGCATAGTTGGTTCTGTGGTTAGTGTGGACTGAGAAAGTGGAGTTTGTCAGTACGCTTTGGAAAGACTCATTTTCCTTTTTTTTTTTTTTTTTTTTTAAATTGTGTTGTTTTGAGATAAGGTCTCTCTATGTAGTTCTGGCCGTCCTTGAGCTCTGTATGTAAACCAGGCTGGCCTCAATCTCAGAAATGCCTTGCCTCTGCCTCCCTAGTGCTGGGATAAAGGCATGAGCCACCACACCCAGCCTCATTTTCCATTTCTCAAATGCAGCCAGTTTAAGGTTGAAGCACAGCCCTGCTTCCCTCCTTGCATCAGGTAGAGATGCCGTTTGGAGGTTTAGGTGATACCATGTAATTTTGGCCCCATACCGAGCCACTCCCACTGTGTGAGAACACGGGGAACTGTGATTGGCTTAGGGACTGAGCACCGAGTGGAATGGCAGACAGATGGCTGGCACTGTCATTTCTTCTCTCCTCCTCATCGCCGTCTGTGATGTCTTGTAAAATATATACGGTGTGAGCAGTCTTGGATATGCGGTTCCGTAACCCTGGTTCAGGAAGTGGTATTTATCTGCTGTGTCTGCTTCTTCTGCCCTGAGATCACAGGCAGCATCCTGGAGCGCTTTCACTTACCAGCTCCTCTGTCTGATTTGATGAGTCAGAAATCCATCTGGAGCAGGGTGGGCTCCTGGCCAGAATGGCTTGATAATGTTGCAGTGGCCTGATAATTTCTAGGAGACATGGACCCTAGAAAGCTGTCCTGGGTAAGGACCATCACAGATGGTTGGGCGTCCCGCAGCTGTAGCCCGTAGATTCCGTCCCCTGTTCCCACTGCTCCTTTGTCCTGAATGCCACCAGCTTTGCCCTCTGTGCCAATGGAGCTAGTTCAGTTCAGCTACTGGACTGACCTTTTACATTGCTGATCTGTCAACATTTTTGGTCAGGTACGTCAGCAGACTTGGAGCAGGCATTGCCATCTGCACATTTCAGGACTATTAAGTTTTAGAAGAGTAATTTAATGTAGTTGAATTAACTGATAGTGAATGGTTTGTGTAAAGGTTTTCTCCTGTTGGTGTATTTTGTGAATGTTAAGGCACACACATACTATGGTACAACCCCTTGGTCTTCTTTTGTCTGCAGTGATGTAATGAGCATTTTCTTGTGCACTGTGTTTTCGCCGTGAACACAAACCAGCAGCGGTCAGCAGTCTTCCGGGTTATCTTACTTGAGAAACCAGCTTTCACTTCTGAGCTTGCGGAAAATTCATTTGATAAAACACTTGCTCTTTTATGTTTTTTTCTTTTGTTGCATGTTCTAATAGTTTCCTTCTGTATGGCAGCTCTGAGCCTCGTTGGTGAGTACTGGACATTGCCCCTAGAGCAAAACACCATGTGCTCCAGTCCTGTGTGCCGAGGTGTTATCTTTATCAAAGATCAACCCGCAGACTCGTTTTATGTGCTTCCATTTTCCTTATTTAATACATATATGTTAGTACACTATATATGTTCATTAACATTGCAGTGCGGCTGTTTGTGTTCTGTCCACAAGGTACATCATGGCCGCCTTGACCTGAGGAAGTGCTAACCAGCACTTGAGAACGCGCTGCACGGCCGTTTTTTAAAGCAGGGCCACCAACAAAATGCGGAAAGGCTACTTGTTTACTGTGTGAGAGCTTCAGTAGACAGCCTTTGTTTATCCCTGAGTGGGATGTGAGCATCTTGTCCTTGGAAAACTTTAAACAGGCTTTTTGTTTGTTTTTTTTTTGTTGTTTGTTTGCTAGACTTGATGGCAAGCCTGTAATGTACAAGCAATGGATAGACTGAGGCAGGAGGATTTTGAGTACTAGGTCAGGCTAGGCTATATTAGAGAGACTCTTTTTCTGTAAAGGGAAGAATTTGCTATCAGTGTAATGCAATAATTTCAAGAAATCTTGTGGTTCAAGAGCACAGTTTAGTTTTTGGCTATACTGCAGTTAGATTTAACGGTCAGTCAATTAAAAAAATCTTTTATGATATTGACTATGTCTATGATCTTTTAAAAAGATTTTTTTTAACATTTATTTTGTGTCTGTGTGTGGGTATACATGTGTCACGGTGTATCTGAAGGTCAGAGGACAACTTTGAGGAGTAGGTCATCCCCATGTGCTTGCCCGGCTTGGCTGTGCGCACCTTCCCTGCTGTACCTGGCTGGCCCAGGTTTTACCTTAGAAAGGATTGTGATGGGGAAGTTACTGAAGACAGTGCTTCTGGCTGGAATTTTAACTTTGAGAATTAGATACTTGTTGGTTTTGAACAAAAGAGGGAAAATGCTACTCCTACTGAGGAAAAATTACTGTTAATATATATGGTTATAGTTACAACTGCCAAATAAGCCAAAATCTCAGTTTTTCAGCTCAGAATCTCTCACAGCTGGGAGATGGCTTAGTCAGCAAAGTTGTTGATGGCATGAGCACCAGGACCTGAGTTCTGATCCCTAGAATGCATGTAAAAAGTACAAGTAAAACAACACAGACCAACAACGGAGCGAGTCAGCAGAGCTGGGGAGCCAGCACTGTGGCTGCGTAGACCAGTGGACCCTAGGGGTTTGCTGGCCAGCCTATCTGATCTTAACAGCTTAGCTCCTCCAGATTTAGTGAGAGATGCCATCTCTGAGGTGGATAAGTGACTGGCATTGACTTCTTGTCTCCTAAGATTCTTGGGGGATGTAAAGTGTTGCTGTCAGTTTTCGAGTAGAGTATATCAGAATCCAGGGAATTGGTGGTAGTGAGCTCTGCTCCTTAAAGACACCGCCAAGGCCTGGATGACATCACCTCAGTGTTGGGATTTGAGAAACTTGTAATTGAGTTCTGGGTTTACCTTGGGCCAACACCAAAGCCTTTGGGAAACTCGGCTTCTTCAGCTACTAAAAAGAATTTGTTTCCTTGGAATCAATGTGAGTTCTTTTCTGGCTAGGAACCTGTTCCAGTGGCTTTCAGGAACTCACCAAGGAGCTGAAGCTCTGTCTTCTGATTTTCCTTTAAAACCTTGTTCCAGTCCCAGGCTGCTTTTAACAATAACCCTCCCTTGTTCGTTGTGATTCATTGTACTTAATTAGATTAGAATTTATCTTCCTTTAGTTACAGTTAACCTCCTTAGCAGGATTTACAAGATGAGCACATTTCTTGGTTTATTGGTGCAGATAGAATTTTTCAAAAGGAACACCTGTTTGGGTTCTGCCTCACTCACGTCATGGAGATAGGGACAGAGGGACAATTTGAGAGCCTTTTGGCTCCCAGAGCACAGAAGCACTCAGACTTGTTAGTTTCTCGTCTTGTCCTCAGTTATAGTCTTCAGTACTATAACTGCGGAAAGGCTCTGGCAGATGGAATGGGCCGTTCTAAGAAGTGATTCCCATTGCTACACATGTCCAAACAGCTCTTTGGAGGCTGTTTTAGAGGTGTTTTAGCCTGGTGTGGTGGCATATCCTTGTTCTCTAGAGGCTGAAGATCCTGAGTTTGAGGACCGTGTGTTAGTCCCTGCCTTTAGAAAATTCCAATAATAAAAGCAAAAGTCCCCGTAAAAGTCAAGCGCCTTCTGCCAGTGAGCCACACTGCCTTGGTCCAGTAAAGTGCCCAGCAGAATAGGTGATGGTACCTCACTCCTCACTGAGTAGAGCAAGCCTCCATCATTTCCACAGACTTTGGTTTTCAGGGGCATGTATCCATATTGCAGAGATGAGGCTAAGTAGACCTTTGGGAGCCAGAGTATACAAAAACGTAAATTGTCTAATGTAAGCCTTCCAGCCACTGTAGGGTGAATATTCTCAGTGAATCAAGTTGAGGCTTGGAGGCCTTGCTTGAATTGAATCCCTCCCATTTTCCTCCTTTCTTCTCCTGGAGATGAAACTGTGTAGGCATGTTAAATAGACACATTCCACCTGCCCTTGAGCTGCCCTCAGCTCACAGAACTGTTCCTGAAGGGAGAAAGAGCAACATTAGAATTTACATATATGAACAAGCTAAGTTGTTTTGCAGGGGTGGGTAGCTTTCTGTCACAGCACAGGAATTCCTTTATCCTCTCTGACACTGCCCTGTGCTCTTGCCATGCTTGTTTGGGCAGCCTCATTCGGAAGCTTGTCCTGTCAGCCAGCATGCAGCTCTGTCTAAACACATTCTGCTTGCTTTGAGCTAAGTGAATGTTTTTCTTAGTAAAACTTTATTATGAAACTTGAATCAAGAAGTGTTAGCCTCACTGCTCTGACAGGCTTATTTACCGGCCAAGGCTTGTCAGCTCATTCCCCTTCCCTTCTGCTGACTGGGCAGAGTGGAAGTGTCACAGTGGCTCATAATGAAATGATCCTGGAGAAGAAGGGCCGGATCTCCTCATGCCCAGGAAGTCTCTGTCCTCAGTAAACAGTGTGCAGACACGTGAGACTCCTCACTTCTCAGGAGTGACTGGATGATGTTGCCCTCTTGTCCGGCTCGGGAGACCAGTGTGGCCTAGAGGCAGGAGTGCAGGAAACAAATGATTGCAAACGGCTCCCGAAGTTCATTTTATCATTGTGTAATTCCTGAAAGAGAACGTGTGTAAACTAAAAACAAGCTTTGTTAAGTTCCTCTTTGCTGCCACAATAGTGACCCTCCACTGTCACATATCATAGGTGAAAGCTTGTTTGTCTTAATCACAGAAGGTGCTGAGTGCTGAGAAAGGGCCTGTTGGTTAGCACACATGAGTCTTGAGGTTCACCGGAGCAGTGGTTCTCTGCCTGTGCTGAGACGGCTTTGCTCTCTGAGTCTATAGTCAGACCATTTCGATTGGAGTTCCATCTTTCCCGAACTCTTTAGCCATAGTTATATATGACAAGCCACTCTTGCCCATTGCATTTATTTTCTCCTAATTTCATTCAGGGCAAATGGCCCCTAGTTGTTTTTATAGTGGGTAGCAAGCCCAGTGTGGTGGTGCGCGCCTGTAATGCCAGCACTCAGCTTGAGGCGTGAGGCGATTGAGTTTCAGGCCAACCTGGGCTAAATGGTAAGAGTCTGTCTCGCACCTTGAAATCTGATTTTGCTGCTGACGCAGGGTCTCACGTATCTCGGGCTGGCCTCAAGCTTCCTACCTAGCCAAGGATGACCTTAAACGCCTTCACGCGAGTGCTGGGATTATAGGCATGTCGATGTAACACCTGGATTGACATTTTTTAAAAATCAGTTTTGTGCTGGTTTATAATTATATGCTTTTGGGATGGTGAGATGGTACCCTGGGTAAAGACGCTTGCTGCCAAGCCTCATGACCTGAAGTCATCCCCAGGACCCACGGGGTAGAGGGAAAGAACTGACTGTGGAACACACACTTCTCTCTCTCTCACTTTCTCTCTCTCAAAGATTATGTATTTTCGTGGCAGAAGGTAGAGTGTGGTTGGTGGCTCAGCTTGTGTCTCCAGCACTATAGAGACCAAGTTGGGAAGACTGGCAGTAGCTGGGGCAGCGCATTCCATGTCGGCCTGAGCTAGAGTGAGACCTTCTCCGGAAAAGATAGAAGAACGAACATATTCTTCTCAAGCTTTTTAGTAAAATATAATAGTGATAAATAATGGGCTTCCTGTGACAGCGTCATACATTCCTGTGGTGTGTTTTGATCATATGTACTCCCCATAGCCCTTTCTTGCCACCTTCCTGTGCTTGCTGCTACCCCACTGAGGAGAATGCCTCCTTTCCCCAGCACCCATTAGCTTAGAGCCTCATGAAAATTGGAGTGAAGAGTCTCTTCTTCCAGTGCGGCCAGCCCAGCGAGAGTCTTATTAGAGCCATGTTCTCCATTTCCTTCTACATTGTATGTCGCTCACAACAGGGTTTTACATTGCAAGCTGGTTAATACTGAATTTTATTTCTTGCTTTAAAATTGATTTATTTCTAAGAACCATGAAGCCATTTAATTTTCCTTTTTTTTTTTTTTTTTTTTTTTTTTTGCTTTTGAGGTTCGTGAGATGGTAACTTCTCAGTATTGCCTCTGTATTAGTTTATTTTCTGGGTAAACAATTTTTAAGGTTTCAGTTACTATCATTTGTATTCTGGTTTTCCTAAACTTTAAAGACTTTAAAGTACTTTAAGTAGCTAAACTCTGTTCGTAGGAAGGCTATTTCATCTCCATTTTCTTCAAAGGGAACTTAGGTAAATATTGCAGCCATTATTTTATTTTTATTGATTCTGTGACTTTCTTATTAAAACACTACAGCCATAAGCACATCCGTATTTTTACTTCTAAACACTTGCGAGGCACCTTCTACATTGTCAGGAGCGTCTTACTGGCCTCTCTTGGTGAGCTGTCATTGAGCTGTGTGGAGCAATACAAACTGCTGCTTTCGCGGTATCCCCGTCAGCGCTTGGTGGAGTGTAATCATAGTTCCCTGAAAAGCAAGCACACTCATTTAGTTTTCCAGCTTTCCCCATCCCCAGAGATTAATTCTAGGCCTTTGCACATGCCAGGCAAGCATTCTGCAACTCCTTTGTAGCCCTGCGTGTAACCTTTTGCTCTATGTACTACTAAGTCTAAACCCCTTAGTCACAGGTTATATGTAGACTCCAGGGTTAATAGCAATATGGTTTTCATACTAGACAACTTTGAAATGACCAGTAAGTGGATTATAACTGAAGTCAAAAGTGAAGATTATTTCTGGAATTACTTTTTAAGCCTAAAAATACCACTGGATTGTATATATTCAACACTAGCATTTTCATTTTCTTTTGAGATAAGGTCTCTCCATGTAGACCAGGCTGGCCTTCAACTCACAGATCTGGATACGCACCTCTCCATTTTTATTACAAATATGTACTTGTGTGTGCACACACATATATGTGTGTTTTAGAGGCTTACTTGTGGAGTCAGTTCCCTCCTTCCACCATGTGGGTCTCAGGGTGTTTGACTTGGTGGCAGGTGCCACTCAGTGAAGCCGTTCATCCAGCCCCCTCTTTCTATCATCTGTTTTTAACAGTGTGTGTGTGTGTGTGTGTGTGTGTGTGTGTGTGTGTGTGTGTGTGTGAGAAAAAGAGGGTGTGAAGGTGTGTGTGTCTGTTGAGTCCAGAGGTGTCAGGTCTGCAGCTGTAGTTGTAGGTGTTGAGTAGCCTGACATGGGTTCTGGGAGCTGAGTCCTCTGGGAAGAACAGTGTGCACTGTTAACCGCTGAGCCGTTTTCAGCCTGTGTATGCACATGCACACTGAGTGGCACCCAGGGCCTCTTACACTGCAGCCCTGTGCTACCTTTAAACAGCATGTTCTAGAGCCTGTGTGTGTGTTATGCTGTGTGCCAGGCCGTGAGATAATTGTTGGCTGCTTTTGTAGGGAAAGTAAAGGCATTTTGTGTTAGGTAGAAACTCTGGCCACGTGTTTAAAGAATGGGCACCTGTTTTCCTGCTGTGCAGTGCCTCTTTCTCCCCCAGGTAAGACAGCTCACACTGTCACTGGACGATGTGAGTGTGCTGGGTGTTTTGCTCTGACACTGCATTCTAGTTTTATGTGAATCCAGTGTGTGGGGCTTTGTAGGTGAGATGGGATACGGTGGATGATGAGCAGTTTTAAACAATTTTCTGCTTTTCAAGCTTTCTCCAAAAGTTTAGAATTGTTTCACATTTGGCACCTCATTTCTGGGTTCTTTGAGAAGAGTGCTGCAGCTTACAGCTCCATTATGGTCCTGTAGTAAATGTTGCATGGATGAGGTTGTTGTGGTTTGGTTAAACGTTCCCTCACAAGCTCATGTGTTTAAGGCTTGGTCCTCAGCTAGTGTCTTAGTTACTGTTCTCTGAAGAGATACCACGGCCAAGGCAACTTACGGAAGAAAGCATTTAATTGGGGCTTGCTTGTAGTTTAAGAGGCTGAGTCCATGACCTTGGCAGCAAGTCAGACAGGCGAGGCGCTGGAGCAGTAACTAAGAGCTTGCTTACATCCCTTGCGGCTAGGGAGAGATGACAAATAGGTTAAGAACACTGTCTGCCCTTCCAGAAGACATAGATGAGATTCCCAGCACCTACATGGTGGCTTATAACCGACTATAATTCTAGCTCCAAGGGACCTGATGTCTGCTCTAGCCTCCAAGAACAGGCGTGCACAGATGCACATGCAGGGAAATCACCCAGAAATTAAAAACAAAACTTACATCCCTATGGTATGAGTCTTTTAAAACCTCAGAGCTCACCCCCAGTGTGCACCTCCTCCCAACAGGGTGGCATCGCCCAGTCCTTCCTAAAAGTCCAGCCAGGGCTAAGCATTCAGTATCTGAACCTGTGGCGACCATTCTCATTCACACCTCCGCACAGTGCTATTGGGAGGTGGTGGAACCCTCAGGAGTGGGCCCTAGCTGGGAGAAGCCACTGAGTACATGCTCTTAAAGGGGATACTGAGACCCTGGTAGCCGTGCCCCACCCTGCCCACAGCTTTCTGCCTGTCAGGTAAGTAGTCTTTCTCTGCAGCATGTGCCTGAGGCCCTGGTATTCTGCCTTTTCCATCATCACTATGTGATGAGGCTTCCAAGAACCATGAGCTCTTTTCATCCGTTGAGTTGGCATCGCAAGTATATTGTGAAAGACGAAAAGCTGGATAGCACATTTGTGTTTATGATTTATCCTTTGAGAACTTCCTCACTGTTAGCACAAATCTGAGCCAGAGATGATCCTTGTATAGTTTACATGCTCGTGCTAGAGAATACAGTAATGATTAAGGTACAAGGTGCTTTCTGTAAACTACCTTTAATTCCTGCCATGACTGTGCCTCAGCTTATTTCCATATAACCAGTGAAGAAACTAAGGCTCAGTGGGGTAAATTACACAGCTAGGGAAGGCAGAAGTTCATCTCCAGCCTGATATGCTACCTGGAATCTAATTCTTCCCTCCTTCCAGCAGATGTCAGAGACCTGGGCATTTTGGAATCATAGATTCTTCATGTGTGTACCATGTACTTTATTCTTGGTACCAATAAAGCGAGCAATATGAAATTGGACTTGGGAACATTGCATCATTTTACCACTTTTCAGTTTCTGGGAATCTAACCAGTATTGTTCCCTAGGAGGGCTTCTGGCTGTTGGAAAATGATAGAAGCAAGGCCTTGGAGGAAGATGGCTATATAAGAAAAAAGCAGGTGTAAGCAATCATCAGTCAGCTTGCTTGTTAGTAATTGTGGAATACTCTTCAGAGGTTGAAATAAAGGCTTTTGTAACTATGTCAGTTCTCCTAGAGAGATTGACAAGCCATGTTTGTTAGATCTTAGTTTAAAGAAACATCACACATTTAGCTGAGCTCCTAAGTGCATCTTGTTTTGTATTCATGCTAATAAGTTTAACTTTATCACACTTAATTTCTAACTGCTATGCAATGTGTCCGTCCGTCGTCGTCCCCCCCCCCCCCCCGATTTCGAGACAGGGTTGTAAGTAACAGGCTGCAGAAAACTCAGTATGTAGCTGAGGGGGCTCTGTGGACTCCTGGTCCTTCCTTGG
>CM053743.1:14773531-14812505 GCA_028658305.1 Pachyuromys duprasi | reverse complement strand
AGTTGCTAAGGGTTTAGGTTCTTGCAGGCCCTCCACTGTTATGACAGAGCTGCAGTCAACATTGCTTTAGCATTCTTGATCATTGCTAGCAGAGGATTGGCTGTATGCAGCATCTTGGCGTCCACAGAGCTTGTGTGGGGATGGGGGTGGGGGGAGAAGGAAGAGTGAGAGGCACGATGTGGGGCATAGTGGAAAAGTTAAGTACTCAAAATTGGAAGAGTCTCAGTATAAAAGAAACTTGGGTCTGTGGTGCTGCTCTTGGCTCTGTTCAAGAGGAGTTTCTGTGAGCGTCTGTCTGCCAAGTGTGCTGGAGGAAGTGCCTTATCACACACCGTCTTGTGTGCTTCTGTGTCTTATTGGGATGCCTTATGAGAATATCCAAACGACTGCCTTGACATTGTTGGGGTAGGTGAAGTGTGGATAAGGAATTTTGAGGGAGGTGAACAATGAGAAAGTCAGAAGAACTTGGTTATTTTCATTTGGGAGTTGTACTTAGGTTTCAGTTTTTAGATATATTTTTAAAGTTCTCAGGCTTGGGCATTCTTTCTAGTGGAGGGCTTTCCCAACATGTACAAGACCCTGGGTTCACATACCCATATCTGCCTGGATTTCTAATTATATACCCAGACCACTGAGAAGACGTTTTTGTTCATACTGATCTATTAGCTATTAGATATCCTAACCTTACTCCACGGCTGCTACTGGTGACAGTTTTCTGCACTGCCCCCACCCAATGTATTTGTATGTATCTCTGTGTGTGTGTGTAATTTTATGTGCATATGTATGTGTGTGTGTGTCTATTCGTGCAGTGGCTTTGGAGGAGAGCCCACAGTGTTGTCTGGCAAACACTGGGTAGAAGCTGGTCCTGGAGATGGGGATCAGAAGAGATCTGAGTTTGGGTTGCCATCCAAGATGCTAGCATTCGCTGGTGTCTCATGACTTGGAGCAATTATACTAATTATACAACACGTAGTGAGCCTACCTTGCCAGGAATAGGATTGTATATTTTTAGGGCCTTCTGCCCACTCTGGTGTGGTATGGAAGCATTTGAAAACCTGTAATTTTTACACTCAGTGAAATTACATACACCTGATTTCAGGTGATCCTGTCTGCCTGAGAGCCTTTTCTAATCACTCTGTATCTGTGTGGAAACTACTCTGGATTAATCTTGTTTACCTCTAGTCCTATTTATGTATTTATCATATTGGACATTAAGACTGAGTAGTAGAGATTTTTTCATCATTATTATTACTTTGTGTTGTTTTGAGACAAGGTCTCACTGTGTAGCTCTGGCTGGCCTAGAACTCATACAGTGCCATGCTCCAGCACATCTGCCTAAGGCCTTCATTTTAAACAGGAGCAGTAAACCTCAGTACTTTGTTAACATGCATATCAGCATGAAGTGTGCTTGTTTGGGGAAACACATTAGAAGAGTGCATTTTTAAACAATATTTTACCTGTTAATACACACATACAATTTTAGTCATTTCTGCCCTGACCTGGAACAGCAGGCCATTCCTCAGTGACAGGTTCTAACAAGGAGGTGCTGGGGATGAGAAAGACAGAGATGATAGGAGCTAGGTTCTGGAGGTCTGGCACAGTTTTGTCTCAGGCCAGGCAAGTTTCTTAAGAAGCATCATACACACTGTTCACAAGGGGAAAATGGCTGAACTCAGCAGAGAGCCAAGTCAGACAATGTTGGTAAAGAGAGCACAGTACACTTCAGGCTCAGCTGCCTCAGGACTGGTAACTCAGCCCAGAGGGAAGAGTCCAACCTTGGCTCCCCCAGTCCAGCCCTGGGCTGACCTTGCCAAGTGGACTCCTGGACAAGGACACAGAACTAAAGTTCCCTTTGTCCTTTTATCAGGGAATCTGGGCAAGTCTTGGCTTGGCTCCCTCACCACCTACCCTTTCTCCTCAGCTCCTCCACACCCCACTCCCTCAGCATTTGCTCTTCCCAGCTTCCTCTCCTCTTTCTTGTTAAAAGTAGATAGGCTGAGGTCAGTTGGTAGGGGAGGAAGGTTTCCCCTTTCTGAGAACTAGGGGAGGGAGAAAATGGGTGGGGGAACCAGGATGAGATGAGGGAGGGGTCTACAGTCAGAATGTACAATGGATAAAATATATATATATATATATATTACACACACATAGATAACAGACAAACAAAAGCAATATCCCTTGGGTCCACTGCCCAAGGGATATTAGTGCTGCCCTGTGTGTATGGTCAGTGGGCATGGGGCCAGCCTCTGGAGCATAGGTGTCCTGAAGGCGTATTTTTAATCTGTTTTGCTGGGTTTGTATACCTCTACCTCCCTTTCAACCCATATTCCACCCTAATCCCTTATTGTGTTGCTGTTTAATTTAATTAAAGACATATGAGGTGTAAACTGAGGTAGAAACCTGCATTTTTATACCATCCCTTGAATGTCTACTATTGAAGCTATCTGGATTCTTTAATTTTTACTTACTTTCTATGTATGGGTGTTTTGCCTGCATGTATATGTATATGTATGGTGTGCATGTAGTGCCCAACAGAGTTCAGAAGAGGGCATTGTATCTCTGGAATTGGAGTTAGAGATGGTTGTGAACCACCATGTAAGAGCTTGGAATGGAACCCGGGTCCCCTCCAAGAGCAGCCAGAGCTCTCTACCTCCCAGACCCTGTGTCTGTATTCTTATAAGTCTGCATTTGGTCTTTATGGTGCATGGCCGGTGGAAAACACCATTGCCTGATCTCACTGCGAAGGAAGGAAGGGAAAAGGAAAAGGGAAGCAGCATCTTGAAATTTGTCCGGAAGCGCTGACACTTGCTGAGGTCACTCTGCTGTAAAGGCACCTTTATCGCCACTGACAGTACCAACACCTTCGTGTCCTCCGGAAGTACTTTGGCTTTCCGGGTTCCCTAGAAAGTACCAGAACACTCAAGGGTTGTGAGTTACACTCTTAGAACCCAAAGATTTCCCCAGGCTTTCCTTCAGTTTCTTTGCTGGGCCAAAATAAGAGCTTGTGAGCTGGGTGTGGTGGCTTATGTACTGTTACTCAGGAGGCCAAGGCTGAGCGATGGGACTTCCAGGCCAGCCTGGACCACACAGCAAAGTTAAATAGCAAAAAAGAAAAAAAAAGTTATGTATTTCTTAATTTTGTAGCATTTATTAAATTAAAGGACCTTTTAGCCAGGCATGGGGTATATACCTAGAAACTGGGAGGCTGACGCATAAGGATTGCAAGTGTGAGGCCAATCTAGATTAGTCAGAAAATAGTCTGTCTCAGAAAAGCGGAGGCATTCAGTTTTCTAATAAATAGCAGGCTTCTTGAATTTAATTCATTATACAATTTCACTTAAAATATAGGAGCTCTGCAGTATGTGCACAGGTTCTACATTCAAGTGTAAATCTATTTTCAAGTTCTTAGATTTATTCCTAACACCGGCTAAACCACTACATCCTGAACCTGCTCAGTACCCTACATTTTCCTTGCTCCCTACTTCACTGCAGTGAAATGTGTTTGCCCACCTCAGCTCCTTGAGCTCACTGGCAACACTGACTCGAACTTTGTAACTCACTTTTCCACTCCCTACTCAAGCACCAGCTACCAAATCTTGATACACAGGAGATGCTTAAAGGAAACTTTTAAATGTACCGTAGTATAATTTGAGAGATGTCCTCACACTTAGACGTTTTGACTAAAGAGGAGCCAAGAGTTTAGTGTATCAGTAGAGCTTGTGCTTAGAAGGCTGAGGGCTGGAGAGAGGGCTCAGTGGTTAAGGGCATATCCTGCTCTTCTGAGGACCTGAGTTTGATTCCCAGCACCCACATCAGGTGGCTTACAACCGCCTGTAACCCCAGTCCAGGGATATGTGACACCTCTGACCTCTGTGGGCGCTTTTACTTGTGCATATACTCTTCCATACAATCAAAATAATAAAAAACAATCTTAAAAAAAAAGGCTATAGAGGAATTTTAATTTAGGACATGGCTGCTCTGACAACAGGCCACACCCGAAAACCTTTTAGGTCTGTGTGATCTGGCTGGTATAAAAACACACCTTTGATCCAGGAGACAGAGGCAAGCAAAACTGAGTTCAAGGCCAGCCTGATACAGAACAAGTTTCAGGTAAAGGAAAGCTTAGTTCTATGTGGTGATACATGCCTTTAATCCTAAACAATGAAGGTAAAGATAGTTTGTAGAAGGAAGCACCAGTGTTTGAAAGTGATGTCTGGTAGGGTGGCAGAAAAGGTGACGAATCAGAGAAAGAGTTGACAGAATAAGATATGCCCAACTCTCACAAGAGGAGAGAGAAAAAAGGAAGCTACTTAAGGGGTAATACAGAGAGGAGGAGAGGCAGTTTTACTGGGACAGTAATAGACAGTTTGCAGAGAGAGAACAAGGTAGACACAGAATGAGCCAGAGAATGAGAAGGAGCCAGAAGATTAGAAGAGATTGCTGGAGTTAGTTTGAGGCCCTGCAGAGCAATTCAGGAGCCAAGAGAAAAGTCAGATTGAAGAAGTCAGCTGGGAGAAAAATTTGAGCCAGAACAGCTGAGTTGAACCAGCCAGTCCAGAGCTCAATAAGAACAAAAAAGGGTGAGCTTATTAAGCAGTAAGTGTCAGAAGATGAAAACTTTCTATGCCTAGGTTAGTACACAGGCTAGAAGCTTCCAGGACTACGCGTAGGTTAGCAGAAGTGACAATAATTCTCTGAGACAACAATTGAACCAGGATAATAAACCACTGTTTGCAGGTGGAAACAGAGTCCTCAGTTCAGTCTTTGGCACCAAACAGTACTTTATTTGTATGGATGTTTTCCCTGCATTTATGTCTGTACCACATGCTTGCAAGTACTAGAAAGACAGAGGAGGATGTGGATCTGAGTTATAGATGGTTGTGAGCAATCATGGGGTGCTGGGAATCTGATCTGGGTCCTCTGCAAGAACAGCCAGTTCTCTTAATTATTGAGTCATCTCTCTAGTCCCCAAATAAATTTTGATCAATTAGAGGTTATACTTTTAGTGTATGACTTACTGACATTTATTAATTGCTTTGCCTATAACTGTCTTCTGTCTCACTTTTTTTTCCCCCTCTTTTTGAGACAGGTTCTTACTTGGTTGCTCAAACTGGCCTGTAACTCACTTATCATATACCTTAGGTTTAGTCAATCTCGAGGCATTGCCTTTGTCTCAGTCTCGGAAATCTTGTTTACAAGTGTAAGGCATATGGCTAGCTGCATATCCTCTACAGGATGCTCTGTAGGAAGTCTGATTACCAGTCTCGTGTCCTGCTTTCCTGTTAACATTGTCATATGGAAGCCATGCAGCAGATATCTGAGTCATATACTGTGGTGTGCTTTGAGTACGGCACTGTCCTCAAGAATCTGTGGCCTCAGGATGCAGAGGGGTAGTCGTTGGAAGCGCTTGTTGCTCTTGCTCACCCACATTCAGTTCCCAGCATCCACATGGTGACTCATAACTGTCTTAACTTCTGTTCTAGGGGCTCTGACATCCTCTGTGGGTGTACATACAAAGAACACTCATACACATAAAATAAGAATAAATAGCTAAGAAACAAAAACAAATCAAGCAAACAAAAAAAAAATGTATCTATGGTCTAACAATGTAGTGTGAGAGTTAGCAGATTTGCATAAATGGCCAGGAAACATGTTTTAGGCTTTTTGGGCTAAGCAGTCTCAACTCTACCACTGTGCCCCAGAATGGCCAAAAACTATATAAGTAAATGGTTGTGGCTGGATTACAGATACCAGCAGGATCCACTTGCAGTTCCTGGCCCAGTGCACCTGTTTCTCCCTCTGCTAGCAGACCCACAGCAGCAATTTCCGTTGAGGTTTCCATTGTTGAATTTGTTGGTTAAGATGAGATTGTAAAACTACACGGATCAGTGTGGTTCCATTACAAAAGATAACCAACCCTTGTTTTTAATTCTTGTTTTACTCTTTTTCTCCCCAGGACATTTTATTTCCGTACATCAGAGAAAACGTTAAAGAGTACCTGCAGACGCACTGGGAAGAGGAGGACTGTCAGCAGGATGTCAGCCTGCTGAGGAAGCAGGTGAGGACTGCCTCCTGCACATTCCCCCGGGTCTTAGAATGCAGGCTGCCTGGACCTGGACCTCGATGTGAGCCCCTTGCGAGTCAGCGCCCTGGATTCTCCTAGACACTGCACTGACTTGCCTGCCTAGGAATTCACAGCATGTAATAAGACAAGTCAGAGCAATTTGTGTCTGCAGAATTGCTGCTTTCAGCGACTATTTAGATTGCACAAAAGCCCCGTGTGTTTGTGAAATTAAGCCTTTCTGGTGGAATACAAAAGGCTCTGTGCAGTCTCATCACATTTCATTAATGTCACCAGCTGACGGCTCCTGTCATTGGCTCCTGTCATTGGCTGCCCTCCCACCTCATGGCTCGAAACTACCCTCTTCCCAGAGCTTACCCTGCCAGGCTTGTCAACCAGTGTTTCCTTGGCGGACTGGCTTCAGACTGCTCTCGGCTGCTCTCCTGCCAGTCTGTGTGGTGTGCTGTGAAACCTGCCTTCAGGGGCAAAGGTCACTTAGCAGCAGTGCTACGCTGGGTTGTAGAATGCTGTCCACAGGTCTACTTATGGTGAGAAGTTAGGATGAGAGATAGGAGTAACGCCCTTTGAATCATGCGGTGTTTGAGTTTGCCAAGTTTCCTGGTTAACTTGAGGTTATCTTTTTTATTGTCTCAACACAGGTCCCATACATACGTATTTCTTCATGTTCAGACAATGCATTACATTGTTACAAAGTCCTTATAAGTGAATTATTTTTAATATTTATGTATTTGTTTTAATGTTTGTGTTTGTACATGTGCCGTGGTGTGTTTTTCCTTTTGATCAAGTGTGTGCTAGAGATTGAGCTTGGGTCATTAGGCTTGGTGGCAAGTGTTTGCTTTTTTTTTTTTTTTTACCTGCTGATCCATTTGTCATATTGCTCCCTTAAGAATAGTTTTTAGCAGTTCTCAGGGTAATTGATAGTTGGAGAAAACTGATCTGCCTGGTTTTGCTTTACCTCTCTTTTTTAAAACACACATGTGCATATGTGTGTATAATGCTTTTTAAGGGCATGTGAATAGCCTCGATCTGTTTCTCATTAAAGGCTGAAGAAGACGCACACCTGGATGGGGCTGTCCCAATCCCTGCGGCGTCTGGAGGTGCGGTGGAGGATCTGCAGCGGACGATCCAGGCTGTGGTAGATAATGTGTACTGGCAGATGTCACATGACCGCAAGACCACAGCGCTCAAACAGCTGCAGGGCCACATGTGGAAGGCGGCGTTCACAGCTGGCCGAGTGAAGGCCGAGTATGTGCTGTAATAAAACATTTCACAGGCCCCATGTCCACACACAGTGGAGCTATTTCTCTCTCCCATTAGTTGCTTGTAGTTAGTAAAAATTGTTAAGGTTGCCAGGCACAGGAGTACACAGCATGAATCACGGTGCTTAGAGAGACAGGCAGATCTGAGTTCCAGGCAAGCCAAGCCTACATAGAGACCCTGTTTCAAAAAATAAGATAAGATCAGGTTTTTGTTTGTTTGTTTGTTTGTTTTTTTAAAGAAAATGAGTTGTTGAGTTTTCTTTTTATAAGCATTTTACTCAGCTTGGTCCCCGAGCTCTGCGTATGGACATTTAGGGTGGGTGGAAGACTGTTAGTTCTATTTAAAACTTTCCTAGGAAGACAGCTTCGGCCTGGTGTGGTGTTGTACATCTGTGATATCAGCACGTAGGGGCTGGACTTCCCTGAGCAGTGCCAGCGCCGAGGGTCTGCTTCTCACAACCATCAGGCTGCGGGGAAGGCTCAGCAGATGAGAACACTTGTTGCTCTCGCAGAGGGCTCAGGTTTTATTTCCAGCACCCATAAATGCATTCCTAGGGGGCCCAGTGTCCTCTTCTGACCTTAGCCACTGGTCACACACATGCCGCACATATAAACATACATGCATGCAAGACGCCATACACATAAAATAATTAAATAAAAGCAGAAAAGGAGAGGTAGTGCTGAAACCATGCCCTGCTGTGTTGAGGTTACCCAGCGTTGTCACTTCCTCTCTGCTCTTTTGAGCACTGTTCTAATCTCTGAGTCTCAGGTGTGCGGATTCTGGCAGCTCTCCTGCTGAGTATTGTACGCTGAGATTTAAAACAAAACATAACAGTTTAGGCCAGTGTGGTGGCTTAGTGAGCGAGGGTGGTGCCTCCACTGGCAGCCCGAGTTCAAGCTCCACGGTCCACTTGTGGATGGAGATAAACGACTTCCGCAGGTTGACCTCTGACCTTGAGATGTGTGCTGTGGCATGCGCTTATAAGCTCATGCACATACGGACATACACCCGAAACACCCAGACACAAGAGATGTAAAATGTTTTAAAGGTAGAGTCTCGTGCACGTCCCAGGCTGGCCTGGACCTTGCAGTGTAGCTCAGCATGGCTTCATGGGAATTTCCGTGTCAGCCTTCTCGGGGCTGGAATTTATAGATGTGTTTCTACACCTAGATGACCTTAGAGATTCTTTTTTTTTAAAAGGATTGTAAATCCTCCGATTCAAGGCCATATTCAGGTGCTTGTCTTTCTTTTGTATTTCATGTATTTTGTTAAATGAGATGTCATTTAAAAAAATGTTGCTGCATGGATCTGCCTTTTAAAGGAAGCATTGGAATTTCAGGATATGCCCTTACATATATGCAAGAAGTACCCTTATATAGAACAAGCAAAACACTAAGCTAAAATAAATGTTTTAAAAATGGGGAAGAAAGCATTTTCATGTTTCTCAAAGCACGATGAAGGGAAATTTTAGTCTTTTAAATTACATCAATAATAATAACACAGTGTGTTTGTCATTTTTATTTTAGCTTCTTGAGAGTTAAACATGTTTTCTTTCTTAGATTTGTTTATTTCTTTTGTATAAGTCTCTTGTCTGCATGTATGTAAGTATACCACACACATGCCTGGTACCCATGGAGATCAGAAGAGGGCATTGGGTTTCCTGGAACTAGAGCTGCAGGCAGCTGTGAGCTGCTCTGTGGGTGCTGGGAACAGAGCCAGGTCCTCTGAAAGAGCACTCGGTACCCTTAACTCAGAGCCATCTCTCTATCCACTGGTCACTTTGTTTATTATTTATTACTTATACAACATTGTGCACCAGAAGAGGGCACCAGATCTCACTATGGATGGTTGTGAGCCACCGTTTGGTTGCTGGGAATTGAACTCAGGACCTTCGTAAGAACAGCCAGTGTTCTTAACCACTGAGCCATCTCTCCAGCTCACCAGTCACTTTCTTATTTCATCCATCCATTCATGCTTTTTATGGTCACCAAATTCTCTCCACCAAACTTGTTGCTTCTAATCTGTGACCCTGGAAGTCCAGTGACCTGTTTTTTAGAACCACAGGGATTGCCTGTCTCATGGAGTTGCTTCCCGGGTTATCATTCGAGCCAAGGCAGACAAGTATGTGGCGTCTGTGCATGTTCTGAATTTCCCCTGGCTTGATGGTATGTTTCTGCTTTGTAACTTGCTGCGTTTCCCTCCAGGTTCTTTGCAGATGTGGTCCCAGCAGTCAGAAGGTGGAGAGAGGCTGGAATGAAGGTGTATATCTATTCTTCAGGCAGTGTGGAGGCACAGAAGCTGCTCTTTGGGCACTCCACGGAGGGAGACATTCTTGAGGTAGGTTACTTGATATACTGCTTTGTTTGCTATTGCTGTGATAAGTACTATGACCAAGAGCAAGTTGGAGGATTATTTGGCTTATACTGGCATGTCAAGTCATTTGGGGAAGTTAGGGCAGGAACTCAAGCAGGAACCTGAAGGTGGGAGCTGATGCAGAGACCACAGAAGAGGCTGCTTTATTGGCTTCCTCTCCACGGCTTGCTCAGCCTCTTTTATGCAGCCCAGGGCCACCTCCCTAAGGGTGGTGCCTCCCACCTTACTCGCTAATCAAGAAAGTGACACACGTATGCCCAGGGGCCAGTCTGATATACAGTTCCTCAACTGAGGTTATTTTTTTGTTTTTTTTTGTTTTCCAATGATAACTGGTTTGTGTCAAATTGACAAAAACTAACCAGCACACTTGGGTTACTTTGTTTTGATACTATCAAAGCATGAAGTCTTGAATGGTAAAAGACATCTCCTAAATAAGCTAAATTAATATCCAGACGGTTGTACTCACTGTTTTACAAAGATGTGGAGAAACTAAGGGTACCTCATACAGAGGGTGAATGCCCTGAGCCAGCAGGTCATTCTTCAGTGTCGGGTTCCCGCAAGAGAGATGACAAGGGGATGAGAAGATGAACATAGGAATGTTTGCTTACACAAGCTGATGGCTCATGCAAAACAAGTTTATTAAGAAGTACAGCATCTTATATACAGCTTGCAAGGGGGAAACAGGACACACTTAGCAGGAAGCTAACCAAGCAGTATTGCACAAGGGGATCATGGGCTATCTCAAGTGTGCCACAGACCAAGCCTTGGAACTGATAGCTGATAACTCTTCAGGGTGAAAAGCCAAGTTCTCAGGAACAGAAACGATAACTCCTTGGAGGCTCTGTCCCCAGCCCCAGACTGACCTTGCAAAGTCTGTCCCAGGGCAAAGACAGAACCAGGTTCCTTTTGTTCTTTCATTGGGATCTCTGAGAAACCTGGCTTTGCCTGGCTTTCAACAGGTGATAGGTTTTGTGTTGTGCCAGTTTTAAATTGGAAGTCTCAAGTCTTTCTTGTGCTTGAAGATCAGTCGAAGTTTAAGATGCGGGTTGTGGGGCATTGGCTCAGTTGGTAAAGTGCTTGAGGTGTGAGCCTGAGCACCTGAGTCTGACTCCCAGTGCTCACGCACAAGCCAAGCTTCGCAGCACACGCCTCTCATCCCAGCATCAGGGGTGGGGTCGGGGGATGTGACAGCAAACAGGAAGATTTTTTGAGCTTGCTGGCCCATCTTGACAAATTGGTGAGCTCCAGGATCGGAGAGAGACCGGGTCTCAGAAAATAAGGTGGAAGGGTTGGCAAGTGGGGTGCATGCGTAAAGGCACTCACCTCCAAGCTTGATGTGCCAAATAAGTGGAGAGTGATGGAGGAGGTGCCTGTAGCTGTTAGCTCATATACAACCACACACACCTGCACACACAAGCACAAAATGACCAGTGATACTGCCTTCAACAAGGCCACACCTCCTCCATGTTGGCCACATCTCCTAATTGTGCCACTCCCTATGAGTCTGTGGGGACCCTTTTCATTTAACCCACCACACAGAGTAATAACCTGCTAATCAAGTGCTGGGTGGAGATGCCTTTTCAAGCTTTTTTGTCTTGAGGCAGGGTCTGGGTATGCATCCCTAGCTGGCCTGAATCGTGCTGTGTGGACCTGGCTGACCTTGGGATGACAGCATGTGCCAACACACTCAGCTGGACATCTTTTCATTCCAGGATCAAAAGGATAATGTTCACAACCTTCCTTTTCATCTGGAGCAAAACCCATCCAAGGAGTAGTTTGGATGTGAACAGTGTTTTAAGGCTAGAGTGTAGAGCGTGCATATTTGAAGTGATTTTGGGCACAAAACAATGCTAATGACAACCAAATGGAGCTTATATTGAACTAGATTTCTTCCAACTATTTATTATAATAAAAATCTTTGTTTTTTTATAGCTTCTATAAAGTACTCCAGTAGATATATTTTCATTAATATTTGTGGAATAAAGTCCCTGTGATTGGCATGTATTTCAGAGGAAGGCTTGCAGGGTGAACAGACGGAGTGGATTGCAAGTTTATTTGTACTGAATACCCCTTTCCATTCTCCTTGTTCAGCTTATTGATGGCCACTTTGATACCAAGATTGGACACAAAGTGGAGAGCGAGAGTTACCGAAAGATTGCAGATAGCATTGGCTGTTCAACCAACAACATCTTGTTTCTCACAGATGTCACTTTGGGTGAGTAATTGCCTGGTTGCTTGTTTCTTGCTGTTGTTTTGGCACACCGAGGGAAGCAGCTTTAAGGGAGGTTTGTTTTGGCTTTCAGTTCAGAGGATGCAGCCACATAACAGTGTAGCTGTGTCTACCTGACATCCTAGCCTCAGTGAAGAGAGGTGTGTTCTAGGAGCTTGCTGGCCCGCCAGCCTAACCCAAATGAGTTCTAGTTTGGTGAGAGACTGTTTCAAGACACTAAGGCCAAGATGATTTGAATATGATAAAAATGATTATGCATGCACAAACTGCCGCAGTGATACCTGCCTCCGTGTGTAATTAATATAGAGCAATAAGGAGAGAAGTTTGCTTTCAGTCCTTGGAGCTTGGTAGAAATTTGTAATCTGGACAGATAGGACCATTCACAGTGGCTTGTCGCCCTGGGGGTTGGAAACAGCATACTTAGTGAGGGCCAGGCCCTCTCCTGCGTGTCTGGCTGGGCTGGGCTTCTGTAAACTGCTTATATTCTCCATTTCTGAGAAAGGTTTCCTTTTACACACCCTATTGCACTGGAGGAGAAACAGATGGGCAAAGCAAGCCAAGGCTTAATTTATTCTTTAAAGATGTGTTTATTTTTATTTTGTATTCATGGATGATTTGGCTGCGGGAGTGTCTGTATGCTGTGTGCATGCTCAGTGCCTGTGGAAGCCAGATGAGATTGTTAGATCCTCTGGACCTGGAGTTTCACCTGGTTGTCAATTGCCATGTGGGTGCTGGGAATTGAAGCCGGGTCCTCTAGAAAACTAGCTAGTGCTCTCAACTACTGAGCCATTTCTCCAGCCCAAGGCTTATTTTGTAACAGATAGCCATACTATATGAAATCATTAGGCTTGCCACCCATACTCCACACTGTGTCAAGAAGAAGAAGTTGGGTATACATGTACAGCACATGTACCCACACACATGCACGTACAGTGATTCTAACTCATTCATTTGTATATTTGTACACTTATTATGGGAATGGGGACACATGTGCTATAGTGCATAGAACACAGGAGGCAGTGTGTGTAAGGTGGAGATGGAAGGTGTGAGTTCCCTCCTACTGTGTGGGTGTGGGGAGTGGAGCTCACGTCGTCAGATTTCCAGCTGAGCTAACTCACTGGCCCACAACCTCTCTAAGACCACTTTGGCTTTCTTCATATTTTTGTCTTTAGGTACATTTATATATACACCTGTGTATACCTGCAGTTTCAAGTCTTTCTTGTTTAATTTAAGCCAATCCCTAAGGCTGAAGTTCTAGAAACTAATTTCTAATTTGAGTAAAAGGAGATGTATACCGTCTGAAGAAATCAGAGTATATATTCCCAGCTCTATTTTTATATGTTGTTTTGAGACAGGCTCTGGAATTTGCTTCTGCCTCCCAAATGCTGGGATTAAAGGCAGGGACTATAAACCATATCTGTCTATAGTCCCAACGTCCATGAACAGGATAAGTTAGCCGTAAGTGAAATCAGCTTCATCTAGAAGTCCAATAAGAACCCTTCTCTCTACCCCCTTGCAGCTTCATCCTTTAGTTAGGAGGAACGGAACATGGATGCTCTGTAGCTGGGATGAAAAAGGTAGAGGTTGCCTGCTCTGCTTGTCAGTCATCTCTGGTCCTGAGGCTTTTTGTACCGCACGGCCATCCCTTCACTTCAAAGGCAGGGCAGAAATCCAAGCTGATATGCCAAATGATTCAAAAGTATGAAAGAGGAAAGTAAAAGGATTCTTGGAATTGTAGCATGTGGTATCTGTAGAGTACACTGGAGTACTTGGTGCCTAGATCAAGAGTTGGCAAGCTTTTCCGCTAAAGACCAGATAGTAACGTGGTAGCTTCCAGTCCTCAGTCTCTGTCGAAGCTCTTCAGCTGTGCGTTCACAGTGTAACAGCAGCCACAGACTATGCAAATGACCAGGCGGAGCAGTGCACCACACAACTTGACAAAAGTGGCATGCTTGGTTTGCTAGCCTTCATTTAGAACACTGGGTATTGCGTCAGGCTGACAGTTGAAAGTTTTAGGCCTGCTGCTTGCTTAGCTGCTTTCATATCTGCAGACTGCGGCAGGAGATGATGCTGGTAGAGAATGATGGTGAGAATGGGGGCAGCACCTATTTTGTCCACATACCTCTTGTCCAAGAATGGTTCCTAGCACAGTAGATGTTTTTAAAGATGAGACTAGCTGTTTTTCAAATAAGATTTCAGTGGAGACATGGCTGTAACCCAAGGGGATTGCTCCTGTAATTGCCAGCCTAGCTGATTTAATAAAACTGGTCTTGTTTTCACTCTGTTCCATCCAGCTCCAGCCCAGTCACTATGAGGTGCCCACAGTCTGAGGAGATGTGAGCAGTGATAAAGCGCATTTTGTGGCAGCTAAGAATGGTATCAGGAGCACACGGCTGCTCTAGTAGAGGGGTAGTGCTGCACGTTTCGAATGGAATTTTGAAGAGTAGGGATTTGTTGGGTAAAAAAGATGAGTCTAGGCAGGGGCCTGGCATGTTGGGGCCTGAGGTGAGAATGTATACTTTAGCTGGGTTAGATCACAGGCCTCCTTTGCTCTACTCAACAATTGGTATTACACCCTACAGCCTGCCCTTCGAGAAACAACTCCACCCTCTGGGGCTAATTTGCGGGAATGGACGAAGGGCGTGGGCCAGAGTGGGCCTGAGCTGCACTCATCAGTAGCTCTAATTACAGCACAGTATATGACAGGCTGTGTTTTCTGCCGGCCACATGTAGTTAAGTGCTTCCTAGCATAGAATTTATATATATAAAGAATAATAGAACCTTCCTCACTGTGCCTGTCTTTTAGCTGCAACAAAAGCCAGGCCATACTCACTCCTTGTGCTTTCTCTCTGTGTCTCTCTGTCGACTTAGCTGTCACCTCAGGCATCAGGTCTTGCTGTATCTCACCTGTACTTTGATTTTCCCAGAGGCCAGTGCTGCTGAGGAAGCAGATGTGCACGTGGCTGTGGTGGTGAGACCTGGCAATGCAGGATTAACAGATGACGAGAAAACATACTACAACCTCATCACGTCCTTCAGCGAGCTCTACCTGCCATCAACATAGAGCAGCTTCTGAGGAAGACTAATGGTTTCCCCAGTGTCTGGCTTTATCTAATTGTGAAAATAGCATACTTACGTGCACACAGAGACACATGCAAGTGTATATACGTGTACCTGTGCTCAGATTAATTTCTGTAGGCACATATGTGAGTAAAGTTGTCAGTTCCATGAGGACCAAATTCATGTAAAGATGCTTTATATACAGACCATAAATCTTAAGTCTTACTGAAGCCAGAGTGTATATGATAGAAGAAACTGCAAAAAAGTACAAATCAAATGTGTGATGTTTATCAAATTGTTTACCAAAATGGAAAGCTAGTTTTGAGAAATTATTATCCAGAGACCTTGTTATTTTAAAAGCCGGAAGCGCCTCAAGGGCATGTGTAAGAGGAGCCCACTGTCCCTGTCCCATGAGCGTGGGTCCTAACTACTGCACAAGACTGCTCAGTGCGCAGAGCTGGGGAAGGTGGTTCTGCGCAGGCAGGTATCGAATGTGCCGGCGTGCCTGTGTTCTCGGCAGGTGCCAGGCTCCATGAACCCTGCCAACGCTAGCGCTGTTCTGTAGTTGCCTTTTCGTGTCTTACTGCAGTTTCAAATATCTGTTCACGACTATTTT
The DNA here is from genome assembly GCA_028658305.1 of Pachyuromys duprasi. Taxonomy (NCBI): domain Eukaryota; kingdom Metazoa; phylum Chordata; class Mammalia; order Rodentia; family Muridae; genus Pachyuromys; species Pachyuromys duprasi. The sequence goes on along the minus strand of CM053743.1, from coordinate 14,796,884 downwards.
TAAAATGTTTTCTTGAAACCAGTGTAACGCTACAAGAATTCTAGTGTGTACTATTTCCTCTGAAATGGATGTGAAGATGTAAGTTTTATAACAGCATTGTTTGTCCTGATGCCACTAACAGGATTTCATGTCAGATTCATGTATTTAATAAAGGCGTTTCTTCTTTCAGTTTCATAGAGATTGTGGTTTGCACCTTATATTGCCAGAAGCAAAAAGGAAGGTGAGGCTGGAACGGCTGAAAATTTGACCTTTGTTTAGTTTTTGCATAGACTGTGGTATATGCTTGTCTGTTTAACAGAATGTAAGTGAACATCATTTCCTGGCTTCAAGTTGTATTCGAGTGTTGTTAATTCAGACAGCAAGCATTCAGTGTATGACTGAAGCTTCTTGGAATTTTGATCACCATGGTTTTTCACCCCACATTTTAATTGGTGTATGAGTGTGTGTATATAGAAGACACAGTTTCCTACATAGGTAGGTAGGAGGTTTGTGACGGTTGCTTCTCTCCTGCCGTCTGGGGCCTGGGATCAAACTCAGGTCATGGTGGCAGGAGTCTTTATCCACTGCCGTCTCTCTTTTTTTGTCTTTTGAGACAGGCCCTGGCAGTCTTGGAACTTGCTCTGTAGACCAGGCTGGCCTCAAGAGATCTGCCTGCCTCTGCCCCCTGAGTGCTGGAATCACAATCAACTACCACCGTCTCATTTTTTAAAAAGCTGTATAAGAAAATACTCGAAGGAAACAGTTACATTCCTAATTACTCAAGAAAATCATGGAGGAATAATTTGGGGAATGTATTGAATACAGGAAAAAGTCTTCGAAATAGGAGGAGGAGGGTTAGGAAAAAATGTTACATTGATGATTCAGCTTTTTCATCAGACTAGACGATAGAATCAGATTCATCTAAGTCATAGGAATAATTTGTAAACTAATGAAAGGATTAATTTCATAATATGTATTTGTAGATAAATTCACGGGCAGATGATAGAACAGATTACCCTTTAATAACAGTAATTGGGAGAGTAAGAGGTTGAGAGAAAGCCTGCTGTGGTGGCACACACTGCTATAATCTGTAATCCCAGCCTTGGAAGAAAGCCCGTGACCCCAGCGGGGGTAGGAGGTAGAGCCTCTGAACTCCCAGCCAGCCTGTCTACATACGGAGGAGTTCCGGGACATTCAAACAGCCCAACCAACAAAACAAAACAAAAAACGCACAAAAACATTTCTACGGGGCTAGAGATGGCCCAGTGGTTAAGAGCGCTGGCTGCCTTCACAGAGGACCAGGGTTTGATTCCCAGCATCACATGGTGGGTGGTTAGCGCTGGCTGCTTTCACTCCAGTCCCAGGGGTCTGATGCCTCTCTCTGCACCAGGCATGCATGTGGTCCACAGACATACATGCAGCCAGAACACACATACATGTATAATAAAATTAAAATTTCCCTCCCAGGTCTCTTGTTTATGGAGAGGGCAGGGACAAGGAACTCTGAAAAAGGTTACTTTTTATGCCTATGTCAAGCCAGATATGTTTTGGTTTTTCTTCCTCAGTAGCACTGACTTCCAAGTTAGTGGAAGAGAGAGAAATATTCAGGAGAGAAATCTCCAAAGCTGATTCTCTAATCAGTAATTCTGGAGGGGAGAGGCTCGCTTTTCAGGCTGGGCTTAGTTGCTGAGTGTGACTGAAATTTCTAGAGTTGCCTAAGGGAAGGTGGACAGCGGGCTCTTAAATGCCAGCATAGGTGCAGAACATGCTTTGCCCAGCAGGTGGTGCTGTTTCCACACAGACCTGGTCAAAATAAGGTTTCCTTGCAGATGGAACAGGGAGGGAGAGGATGGATAAACAGTTCGTTTATCTTTAAGAGCCAATAGCGTGCTATTGCAAGAGCAGAGAAGTTGAGCAAACTTGACAATAATGCCAACCACAACCCACCTAGTAATTCCTTTTCTCTCTCATTTCTAACACGGTTTTTAAAAAATGCACAGTTTGGGGTTTTAGACAAGTTCTAGCAGCAGTGTTTAAACTGGCTTGTTTTCAGATACTTTTTCATTCTTATCAAAGTAAAAAATATTAAATATAGTATGTCCCATAAGTTTGCTATATTGCCAGTTGTGCCTTGATATCAAAATTATACTATCTTCAGTAAAATTCAACAGTAATGCACAGAGCCTGGCCTGGTGGCTTATGTCTATAATCCCTGAAAGTAGAGGCCAGCCTGGTTTACATAGGGAGTTCCAGGTGGTAGCCTAGGCTATATAGAATCTGTCTCTAAACAAAACAAAAACCCTGCAGTTCTTGCTAATAGAGTAATAACCCTTGAGTTTCACTCAGATTTATTCTTTCGAGATGTGAGTCCTGAGTTTGATGTGAGAGACACATTCTTCGTACTGTCAGAGTGCACAAGGAGGTGTTAGAAAACTAAACAAAGACAACACAAAATAAGGCATGGGGCTGCAGCTTGTAATCTAGATTTAAAAGGAGGAGAGAACGTTGTGTATAGATGAGAGATTTAGCCATGAGTGTCTGGACCAGGGAATCGGGAGCCCACTGGCTGCCTACAGTCAGAGAGGTGTACAGAAGCCACCTGATCATTTGGTCTTAGGGACCCAGTAAAATATTTAGACTGTAATCTAAATGTGGTGGGATGAAGCTACTGGAGACTTCTGAACCGAAGTGACTAAGAGTTTAAGAAACTGTGTTTAATGGAGAGTGGATTGGGGTGCTAAGCCCTGTGCATGGAGAGCTGGAAGCAGAAAACACTTAGGTATTTTTTAAACGGTTCAGTATTTGTGTGTGTGTGTGTGTGTGCCGTTGTGTGTTTGTGGTGGAGGCCAGAAGGCGGCATCAGCCTCTCCAAACATTTGCAATTTTGTGTTTGCCCATTCCCACAGCAGTAGGAAGATTGCCTCTCTTCCCCTTGTAAGATTGCACTGCCACATTTCATTGAGTAATTCCATCCCAGAACCACACGCAGTCTGTCTGGGGAATGTTTTTAATTTTCCAACTCCTCTAATTGCTCTATCTGCTGGACCCAAGACCAAAGACTATTGTAACAGAGGGCCTGCAGTGGCTGGCTTTGGAGTGCTGACAGTGGAGGTAGACATGGACACATTAAGGATGTTTTGGAGGTGTCGATAACCACATTTGGTTGACTAGACTTAAAAGGGCAACTCCTAGATTTTAGCCTGAGTAACTGGCTGGCCGCTGCTGCCGCCGCTGGATAAACAGCGCCTTGATGTGGAAAGATAGAGGAGGGATGCAGAAACAACCAGAAGCAGTGGGCTCCAAGCCCGGAACCTGAGGCTCTGGCCTGATTGCAGAGCAGAGTGCGGTCTAGAGATGGCTGCCATAGAGACGCTGTTAAAGCATGGAGCTTGGATGACAGGAAGACCTACTGAGAGAAGAGACACAGAGCCCTGAAGTTTCAACATTTGAGATCAAGCCGCGGAAGGAAGCAAGCCAAGCAGAAGACGAAGAGTATATCCAAGTCCCACTACTAATACAACTGAGGGTCTGCCTTCACTTTAATCTCTCTTTCTAAATAAGGTTGCATTCTGTGTTACTAGCAGTTAGACTTTCAGTGTATTTGGGAGAGGTTAGGGAGGCGGACATGTAAATCCTTATCAGCCAAAAAAAAAAAAAAAAAAAAAGCCAGGGCATCTCAAGCCTTACCTTTTATGTCAAACTCCTTTGTGATCAAAATATCTAAGTAGGGGCTGGAGAGAGAGCGCAATAGCAAAGAGCTCTTGCCAATTCACCAACGGTCTTATTCTATCTCTCCTAACAAGCTTCTTGCCTAAGTCTATTGCTTGTCCAACTATTATCGGTTGTTCTGCATAGCTGTGGTTAGTACATTTGTCCTTAGCTATTTCAGCAAATGGTCCTGGGTAGCTGCCTGGGACTTCCCAAGTTAGGGAGAGTGAAGCCAATCCCTGTGAGCCATTATAGGAATCATCAGACTGGCTGTTGTGGTGGCCCACCAGAACTGATCCTTGAAATTCATATGAAGTCCCAGCCCAGTGTGCCCACATTTCGCAGTAGGCATTTATGAGGCAATTAGACTAAAAGAAGTGTGGTAGCACCTGTCTGAAATGCCAGTACTTTGGAGGCTGAGGCAGGAGGAGCTGAATGTGAGTTCTGGGTTAGCAGGAATGCATGGTAAGATTCTGGCTCAATAAATGAAGAAACAAGTAAGTAGATGTCGTAAGGATAAGGCCTTACTCCAGTAGGACTCAGTGAGTGCTCAGTGTAGCCATTTTCTTAGACCCTGGACTGTCTTATCTCGTTCTCTTCCCCTCCTCCCTGTCTAGCATGTGAGGTGCAGTGAAGAGGTAGTGCCTGTAAGTCAGAAAAAGCCTTCCCCAAAAACTCCAACCATGAGCCACAGTGCTCTGTTAGGCCATGTCGATTCAAGAGCTCTTTTGTCAAGTGCTGGAGTTTGCACATCTGCTTGCGAGGAGGCTAGCTACCGTGCTGTGTGGGAACCCAGCTTCAGACCACAGGCAGAGGAATCCAGGCTCCAAGTAGGTCATCAGCTTCAACCTCCAGCCATGAGGATCAGTCAGCCCTCCGCTGCTTACAGTCTCCAGCTTTCAGGACATCCAGTTGAGAGCCCGGACTCCACGGAGCAGAGAAGAGATGTCCCAGCTGCGCCATCAGTTACCAGCACTGAATCTGGGAGTTGAGAAATGGTTTATGCCGCCGCATTTTATGACATGTGCAGCGGTTGTAACTAAAGCAGGCATCAAATGAATCCGTGCTGCCAAGCAGTGCAGCGGCTGTCCTCCCCAGCACAGAGGCCTGTGCCAAGGCGTGCAGTTAGGAATGCCAATCTTATTTTCCTCACCTACAGTGGCATCACCTTTCTTCTGGGATGTTGCAATTGTCCCTAGATCCACAACCATGTGGGCCTGAAATCACGAGGCGTCTCTGACTTCCTCACTTCACAGTCTTTATACAGTCAGGCACAGCCACTGGCTTTTTAACAGCAACTCTTGTTCTTTCCAGAGCCTTTGAAGTCATTCGATTATCTACATTATGCATACGATACCCTACAGAAAGACTGCAGTTAGCAGGCCATGCGTTCAGGTTTTGCATTAATCAAAGGGCAGTGCTTAACAAAATCTCGGAAATCTGGGCATGGTACTACATGTCTATAATTCCAGCACTCAAGAAGAGGAGGGTATATATCGCGTTGGAGGCTATCCTGGGCTAAACAAGACCTACTCTTTAAAAACAAAAGGACAGGAAATCCCACCCCTAACCTAGAAGATAATTGGTGCTTGCTGGGAAACAGGAAGCCAGTTTTCTCAAATGGTGTGTCACTGGGAATATCCACAACCCAACAAACAGTGTAAGCCCCATGCTCAGTAGTTGGCTAACACACTCCATCTCCATGTCCTTTTGTGATCTCTTTGTCGTATTGGTTTTCTTTCTTTTTAGTTTGCTTTGGTTTCAGCTTTTTATTGAGAAATTGGATATGGAGGTGGGAGGAGTTGAGAAAGAATACGATAAAATTTTATTATACAAAAACATTTTCTCAAAGTGTTCAGCTTCGGTGTCTATCCCTGGCATTGAATTCCTAACACCCTTAGAATGCAGCAGCAATGTTTTATTCATCATGAATGTCTTCTGGTCATACCGGAGTTCATGCTACTGAGTTAGGGTCACGAGGAGGCTGGTCTCCTCAAGGACGGAGTGCTCAGACCTCCGACCCAACGACTCTGCTTCTGAACGGTGAGCTGTGGGTATCTTCCAGGCTGGGGAGCTGGGCGAGTGGGACACTGAGGGCAAAAGAGTCTCTGGCCTTCCTCCTCTACCCAAGCACCTCATTAGACTGATCCTGAGTTGTATCCTTCACAATAAAACAACAGTCACAAAGAAAGTGATCTGCAGGCTGTCAACAGCAAACATGGACACGCGTGCACACCCGTGAAGAACTGTTAGTATAAGAAACAAGTCACAATTTTGCATAAAACACCTTTATTTAGTGGCCAGATGCCAATGAATAATGCCAGTCTTTACTTGATTCTGTTAAGATGTGCTGTTACATAAACTCTTAAGAAAGCAGACAAGTTCACCACCAAAAGCTGTTTCACTTGGAGTGTGTGCAGTAAAATAAAACTGTCCTTTGATTAAGTCTTTAAAATACAAAAATGAAAAAGAAAAGAAACCCCAAAGCAGTTTCAAAACTAAAGGATGTCACCCTGGACTATTTACAGTGAGATGCCTTTTTGATAACACCCTGCTTCAGGCTCCTCCCCACACTCACCACTGAGAGTTCTTGTTCCCTTTTCTGCTCAGTAATGATGATTCCTTCCTCTTCTTCCTCACTCGAGACAGCTTCCACTCAGTCTCTGAAATTTCTTTGATACTTCTTTCCTCCATTCAGAAACCAACAGTCTATTCAGTGGACACTTACTGAGCACCTGCTATGTGCTGGGAGTGGAGATTTAGATAAAACAACATTTGAACCCCTCATTGGGAAGCTACACTTTGGGTTGAATTTATAAAATATCTTTCACATTATGTTCTGGGGTATCCCGAATTCATAGGGGCTGTGAATTTGGGGATTTCCTGAAACAGTGTACTCGGTAGGTCAAGGGGGTGCTTGTGCACTTGGCATACTCTTGTTGGCCCAGGGGATCTAGGATGGCCTTGAACTCATACATCTGTGGTCTTACCTTCTGAGCTGTTAGTAGGTGATAGACCCAACAGTTGTTTGTGCAAATGTGGTTTGGGGGAAAGCAATGCTTTAAATAGCTTTTATAAATTCCAAATTAAAAAAAAAAATCCCCAAGTCCCTGAACTATAAAGTTTGGGCAATACATGTATGTGAAAGTCTCCCCTGGCTTGGATTTGCAGCAAGAGTGCTAACCTCCCATCTTTCCTCAAAGCCCACAGGCCACCCTCATACCTCCCCTACCCAAACCCCACCCCCGTGCAGATTTCTTTGTGCTTCTTCAAGAATCCTTTTTTTTTTCTTCAAACATAAATTAAGCCTGCAGGTATCACCCCTCTCATGTGAAACCAAAACAAAGTTCTTGCCTTTGGTCCACACCTTTGTCCATGAGGCCTCCAGAGATCTATGAGAGAGGCATTTGAAAAAGCAATGAGCTATAAAACCGGAACTGTGCATGGTGCAGTGTGGAAGCAAAAACTAAACCACGCCCTCTCGACTGTACCTCATGCCACACCCGGCAGACCTTCGCTGTGAGCATCCACATTTGGACATTTTTTTTTCCTCAGGCAGAGTGAGTCAAGTCCAAACCCTGGTGGTGGTCTTCCTTCGCATTCACTCTTTGCAGCATGTTATTTCTCTGGATCCACAAAGCCGACTGCTGACCAGTGGTGGAGGCAGCCTGGCGGGAAAGCTCTGCCCATGCCTCTTAGAGGCCACGGTCACAGCTTTAGTACAGCGTGCATCCGGCCATACGCTACTCAGTTCTCCACTCAAGCACATCAGTTCCCGGAGCTACAACTTCCCCTCAAGCTCACACCAAGCCCTTTGGACCTGGAGGCGACTTCCGGGAGTTGGCAGCATTCTCGTGTTACATTCGGCTTGCCTCACTCTGCTGGAGGAAGATGCCAGGTTTGCAACGTGAAGAGGGTGAGAGGAGCAAGGCATTCTGGGAGGGCGGGAGTGGGAGGGGACCATGCACAAGCTCATGGCTCTGTCGTGTGGTATGTTTTCAGTGTGACAGCGTGTATTTCTACACATGAGAGCTTGTGCTTGTTCATGAAAGAAATAACCCTGCCCTGAAAAGCTCTTTTGTCGAATGTGGCCAAGAATATGTGTCTGTGTGTGCGAATGTGTCATGAGGTGATGTGTCAAGTCCTGTGAGTGTATCCTCCTGCTCACCCCTGTTGTCACCCCCACTGAGCCCCCAAGGACAAACTGACTGATGGGTTACACCTGGTCAGTCTGGTATTCAGAAGCTTCTGACAGGCTCTCTGAGAAGCTCAGGAAGTTCTCCTGGTATTCAGAACACACAATCTCGTAGCGGTAGTGCCGGAACTCCACAGCCAGGGTGCCAAAGTATGACAAGAAGCACATGACCAGGCCCCACTGGACCCTGGCTGCATACATGTGGATACGTTGGGCCATGAGGATGAAGTCTGGAGCACAGTGGTCAAGGAAGGTAATCAGACATCATTACGTCAGTCTCCGTCACTGGCAACGCTGTGATGCCTCACAGGCATGTCACAGGGCTAGCTGGGAGCTGATATTTGCATGTGTTATTAAATAATGCTGACCTGTGTGCCATGCTGGGCATGTTTCTGTATGTCTTCACAGATAATCTCTAACACAGTTATTCTGTCGTCACTGACAGGTTTACAAATAGTCGATAGACTGAGGCCAAGCAGGTAACTTGCCTGAAGTCATTCTTACAAAGGCATGAATTGTTGGGTTTACACAAACACCTTGGCCGTGTGACTGAACCCTACGCCTGCCTGACTAAGTGTGAGAGTAGCAAAAAGAACGTGGCTCTGTGGACATCTCACATCTCAGTACCACTATGTAGCAGTGTTTGCCCCATGATGCTAATATGGTGACTCCTCTGCTTTTCTCCCTTTGCATTCTTGGTCGTACGTTAAAACATGTAACCGAAGGGAGAGAAGCAATTGAAGAGGCCTTCGTGAGCCCAGTGTGGTGGTGTATGCAGGGAACACTGCCTCTTGGGAAGTAGAGGCAGGAGAACCCGGAGTTCACAGCCGAGCTCATTTACACAGTGAGCCTGAGGTCATCCTGGTCTATGTGAGGACCTGTCTCAAGATAAAAAATGTTCACAAAAGAAGGGACAAAAGGCATAAAGGGGTGTAAATATCAAAATACATTATATTTTGTATTTTGCAAAACAGTCACATGTAAAAATAAATTAAAAATTAGAAGAATTTCTAAATAAAATAATCTCAAAACACCAATAAAATATCAAGTGACAGTCCTATTCCTAAAGACATGTATGCCCATATCAAAGAAATATATGTGTAATACATACAGTGTATGTGCACACATATGACCATGTATATGGAGGTAATAGGAGATGAGAAAAGGGCAAAAACTTCCCTGGACACATCTGAGAACTTGTGTCTGTGCTCTGTCTTTAGTAGGCAAATCTAAAATCCTCAGGGGCCTTCAGAGAATAAAGGAACAGGCAAAACTTCTTCAGCCAATCTTTAGTCTCTCAACTGAGTCTGGATCCAAGAAACCTAGCTACTAAGCAACTGGGCTGGCTGGTTTTCTGTTAACTTGACAACGAGTAGAGTCATCAGAAAGGAAGGAGCCTCAGCTGAGGACATGCCTCCATGAGATCCGGCTGGAAGGCATTTCCTCAGTTAGTGATCAGTGAGGGAGAGCCTAGCCCATAGTGGGTGGTGCCATCTTTGGACTGGTGATCCTGGGTTCTACAAGAAAGCAGGCTGAGCAAACCAGAAAGTAGCACCCTCCATGGCCTCTGCATCAGCTCCTGCCTCCAGGTTCCTGTCTTGTTTGAGTTCCTGTTCTGCTGACTTCCTTCACTGATGAACAGCGATGTGGAAGTGTAAGCTGAATAAACCCTTTCCTCCCCAACTTGCTTTTTGGTCCTGGTGTTTCATCACACACAGCAAGAGAAACCCTAAGACAGCAGGGCTTCCAAGTGTTTAGATGCAGCACAGTCAGAACTATTAGCTGTCAGCCCTAAAGTCCCTGAAAGTCCGTGCACATTCTTCTGACTGAGGGTAGGAAATGTCACCCGGGGTGTTAACTTGTTGGGGAGATGGCAGCTTTGATTTCATTGGATCATATCATATCAGATTGCTACAATTTGTGTGATCCTGGACAAATTAACCTACCTATGAATCTCAACCTGTGATCGAAAGAATGGGACCATTCCAACTGCTTAGAATGGTGCCTAGGGATGCTCAGCAAACACTGGAGATCATTGTGACTGAGGTGTGCAAGTGTTACCTGTGTGTGACCACTTAGGAAGCGTGACTCCCTCTTCTGGCTTCTGAGGAGACCTTGTGTGAGTAAATTCTGGTTACTACGGGGTAGATGAGCCTGAGCCATTCTTCCCAGTTCACTAGGAGTAAAGGCTGATTTTGTTTTTCATTTGCTCTGTGCTCTGGGTAACTGATGGGTGGGGTGGGGCTTCTAACGGCAATTGCCAGCCACAGGCTCACGTATTTGAAATCTCCATCCCCAGTTGGTGGCTCTGTTTGGAAAAGTTCCAGAACTCTTAGAAGTTGGAGGCTTGCTGGAGGAAGTATGTTACGGAGGGCGGGCTCTGGTTTTCATAGCTTCGCCCTCCTCCCCATTCTCTCTCTGTTTCCTGTGCATGAGTGAAAATTCGGATCGCTAGCTTCCGTGTCCAGCCATCGGCTTTCTGGTCTGTGGCCATGCGTTTCCCCATTGTGAGGGACTCTAGTAACCCTCCGGGTCCACTCGTCTTCTAAGTTGCTTTTGGTATGGCATTTTATCATAGCAACAGAAAAGTAGGACACAGAGGGAACTGGTGACTTGTACTGGGCCAGGCTACTGGTGCTGTCACCGAGCCCGGCTCTAGTTCTTCAGTCTCTCTGGACTTGTCTGGGGTCTGAGGGAGTAAGGCCCACTCTGCCTTTCTTTTCTTTTTGTTGATAACAGGCTGTGGATGGGGCCTGGGCTGTTCTTCCCCAGTTTACTAGGAATAAAGGCTGATTTTCACCTAGCTTATCTTTGTCTTTTCTCCATTGGTTCAAAATCTGAGGGAAGAAAAGCACCCTGATGCTTCACGTATTTATTCTGGAAAACCTCACACAGGTAGGTGACCTAGTTCCTGGATTTGTTTTCCAGAAAAACTTAGAACACTGAAAGATATAAACATTTGTCCCTTGAAGGTCACTTCAAGGTTAATCAATGACCTAACCCTAGTAGGACTTAATAGGTCATGAATTTTTTAAGATAGAAAAAACATCACAACACTCTTGGATTTTTTGTACTGTGGCTTTCATAAATGGAGTATATGACTGGAGACAGACTACATGACACCTTTCCCGTAGGCTGAAATAATCTTCAGAGAGCAGAACCTGCCTTGGTTTTTGTTCTCCATCTCTCTTTGGCATAAAAATATGATCTGACAGTTTAAAAAAAAACTACTTTTATTTTTGAGACAGGGTCTGATGTAGTCCAGTATGGTCTTGAACACACTGTGTAGCCGAAGATGATCTTTAAAGTCCCAATTGTCTTGCTGTCCCCTCCCAGGTTCTGGGATTACGTCTATGCTCCACCATACCTTACTGGGTGTTTTTTAATTTATTTGATCTCCAGAGAGTTATTTTAATTTTTTTGTGTATGGTTGCTTTGTCTGCATGTATGTCTGAGTACGTTTAGTGTGCACAGTACCTAAGGAGGCTAGAGCTGCATCTCCGCTATCTGCATTTACAGTTGTGAGCCACAATGTGGGTGTGGGAATCAAACCCCAGTCCTTGGCAAGAGCAGCCAGTGCTCTTGAGCACCAAGCCATCTCTCTGGTCTCTGGCTATTCATTTTCAAAGTGATTGGCTCACTATGGCATTCTGGTCTGCCGCCTTTTGATGTGACACTTTGACCACCAGGAAGGACACTGGCCTTATCTTCTATACATAAAACTTACCTTGCTCTACTGTCCCTGACAAAGAACCTTCAAAGGATACACAGGACTACACAGAGCGTAATGACAGCTGACAGGATAACTCGTGGAATTCCAACTCTCCGTCCCTCATTCTTGATATTGACTTTGAGTGTCAATGCAGCCTGTATCCAGCAGGTCAATGTGCCAAACCCAAAGGTCAAGGATGTTCCCACGTTATGGATTTCTTCATCATTTTTGAGCTAGGGAACAGAGAAGGTATATGGAAGCTCATTTGGAAATGTGTAGACTGATGAAAATACGAAGGAAAAGGACTTCTTGACGGTGGACCCACAGAGATTAGAGACTGGACTTCTCTCCTTGTGTTGATTCTCAAATGGTTAAAATCTACAGAGAGGGAGGAAAAGAAGTAGCTTTCCCCAAACTCAAAAACATTTGTTTAGAAAACCCTGCAGGAGGCAAGGATGTATTCCCTGAATTTATTTTCCAGAAAAAGCTTTTAAGGAAAGAAAATTAAAAAGCAAGAGAATTACATAAAAAGGGAAATGTCAGGTTTCTGTGGGCACACATCCCAGACTCTGCTTCCCAAGCTCAAAAAATGAGGCTTGGGATGTGGCTGTGTACTTACTGAGCACCGTCAGTTCTGGCACAGGAGCATTTGACTGGCGCACAGTGATACCCTTGGGACAATTGGCCTGTCTGTGTAACTCATCCCACTCAATGTTAATAGGAATTCTCTGGGTTTTGTTTTCCTAGAGTAATAAAGAAAACTGCAAGCTCCGAGCGTTAGCCAGCTCCACAGGCCACTAAAGAACAACTGTGTTGAAAATCTGCACTCAAGGCTTTTGCAGAGTTCAAGGACTGAGACTCTTCTGTTGTTTCAGTTGTCTGTCAGAGATGTAAAAACAAAACAAAACAAAACAAAAAAACAACAAAACACTCTCCAAATCATTGCATAGCTATTTTACAGAGGGTGCTGATCACTAAAAGCTCCATTTGAAATTATCTGCATTTTAACTGCACATACAGGAAAATGAAATCTGCTCAAGAGACAGCTTTTAAACCACTGTGAAATATTTAGAATTTTACAGTGCCCTCAGGTGTTTTACTGTTTGACAGTGCTGTCATAAGTGTTGTACCAAATCAATAATACTTTTCCCTTATAATTTTTCTATTGTTTTTGGTTGTAGGACCCTCTCTCCAACGCCCTTTTTTGCTAGGAGACCACTTTCCCCCTCATATTTCAAAAGGTATATTTTAAATGTTTATTTAAAATAATGATTTCTCAAGTTAAATTTCACTTCCAGGAAATCAATTTCTTGAGTTGAATGCAACCCATTTCATTTATTATCACTATTTTACCTGATTTTAAAATAGCTAATGTAGCCATATGGTTCAGGCTTTTACAAATTTATAAAAAGAGGCAGTAACTGAAACATTTCTTGTCCTATATGCCAGAGGGCTGATGGTTTGTGCCCCAATAACTACTGGCAGACACTCCAGCAAGGTTCTACATATCATTCAAAGCTTTACATTTTGTCATTTTCCAAGACAACCCATTTTTGGGATTCTTCTAGGACTTTAGATTGAAATATGCACCTCACAACTCCTCACAGCTCTGGTGGAGGGAATGGGCATTTACTTTAGGCTGTGCCTAAACCTGCAGGACAGGCAGGTGAGATGGAAGGCCACCACCAAGATCCTAGCAACAATCTCAACGGAAATGCTCTTGACAATTTTTATCCTATGCGATACACTCTAAGGATGCAGCTTTCTGGTTATCCAGCTTAATATGAAATAGGATTGTTCAACAACAGGTCATACAAAGCATTTATTTGCTGTGTGTCAAGGTGAAGTCTTGAAGAATAAACAATCCTGATTTAATGAATCAGCAAGAGTAAGCCTTAGAATGAGGAAGAGCTGTAGAAAACCCGCTGGCATGTTTGGAACAGGACTAAATGTTCACTAGAATGCCAAGGGTCTTGAGTTCATTCAACAGATCAGAAAGACTGGATCTAGTTCTTACTTGCTCACAAGAGAAAGTTTGTAGCAGTGCAGGGTGGACTATGATGTAGAACAAATAGAGGCAGGGAAATCAACCAACTGTGGAAAAAATGAAGCCACCCAGGACAAGAAGAAGAGGTCGTATTTATTGGCAAGGGAAATTACTCTTCTAGGTGTGCTCTCGGGCTTCTGAGTTCTAGGAAGATGTCTGGGCTTTCCATCCCGCCTTTCACGGGAAGTAGTTATTCTGCAATGCATGCTTTCATCGTATATGGCTGGTCAGTCTTTAATTATCTAGAAAGGCACACTGGGATACAATTTGTAATGAAGAAAGGTGTGAAGCACTCTGCATAGAAGTCATTTTTGGAAACACACTGCTGTTCTCAGCTACTTCCCCAGTCACCACGCCATCTGTATCTACTATTAGCACTCGCATGTCTGATGGGAACAGGCGTGGAGAGTGCATGATGCAGAACCAAAGTGTCTACTTGTTTCTGAGATTCGGAATCATATGGGTCACATGGTGACCATACCTCAGGCCGCAATAATCTAGACGTGAATAATCTTACCAGCGTGAGAGGGAGGCGAAAAAGCCAGAGGAAGTACCTGGAAATTACCAAGTAAGGTCATTCCAAAGGATGCCAGACACAGCGCCACCAAACCGCTAATATTCAGCCATGGGTTTAAAACCTTTGGTTTCAGCTGGATGAAGCGCAGAACAGCTACCACGAGGGCTAGGAATGAAGCAAATCATACAATTAAAGTATGCCTAGACTAAGGCAGAAATCTAAAACCACAATGTGCCAAAAAAAAAAAAAAAAGCAAGAATCTTGTAATACTTTTTTTTTGAGATAGGGTCTTGCTATGCCGTCCAGGATGGCTTGACACTCAGTATGTAGCCCAGGCTCAGGGGCCCCCTCCCTTAGCCTCCTGAATGCTGGGTTACAGACATGTGTCACAGACAAGTTTTCTTCATTATTTCTTTGATTATTTTTGAGATTATAGTATGTCATTTTCTCCTTCCTTTCCTTTCCAAACCTTCCTATATACACCTCCTTCATGTCTTCTTTTTTCATTAATTGTTATTAAACACATAAGTATGCATATGTATATATAATACATATTCCTAAATGCATTAACACAGCCAGTTGGTCGGTGTAATGCTACCTGTATGTATGTTTTCAGGGCTGATTATTTGACAGTGAATAACAAATTGGTGTACTCTTCCCTGGGGAAGACTTTTCCCTGCATTCCTCAGTTGCTCGTAGTTCTTGATAGACAATTTTTAAAGAAACTTTTCATTCAGTGCTTAGACTCTTCAGCTGCATTACTGTCCTTAACTTTTGGGGTCTCACAGGGGACCTGAAGCAGCAGGGCTGTCTGTGCCAATTCCAGGGATGGCAGGATAGCAGCATTGCTAACAGGACTGTTCTAAGAGTTTTCACGAGCAGTGTCAGCAAGGCCAGGGTTGGGAGAGTACCGCGGAGGCCGCACACAGACAAAGGACACAGGGGCAGAGAACAAGTGGAACTCAGGATTCCCTGATCAGTCACCTCCAGCTTAGAGCAGTGTTAGAGCAGAGAGGGTGGAAGACACGGGAAAGAGGACAAGGTGACCACATCTGGAATAACCACATTCGCTAAAACTGAATTCTTTCAAATGATATTAATCATTCATTTTAAAAGGATACTTTAAAAACGGTGAATTGAGAATACAGAGGTAGAATGAGGGAAGGTAGATTTCAAACCCCACTTCTGTCTGTCTGCCTGCCTGCCTGCCTATCTATCTATCTATCTATCTATCTATCTATCTATCTATCTATCTATCTATCTTTACATCTTGGCCACAATTTCCCTCTCTCTTTTCCTCCTAGTCTTCCCCCTCCCCGGAATTCACTCCTTCTCTGTTCTTCAGAAAAGGGCAGGCCTCCCATGGCATATCAACAAACCCCACTTCAGGGTCCCCTAACAATTGGAGCAGGGGCTGCCTCTGACTCTGTGGCCTGCCTTTATATCCTTTCCCCCTAGCTAGGCTGCCTTGTGTGGCCTCAGTGGGAAAGAATGCACTTAGTCCTGTTGTGACTTGATGTGCCAGGTTGGTACCCATGGGAGGGAGAATGGGGGTGGTGTAAGAGTGGGAATGAGAGAAGAGGAGGGAGGAGGCTTTGATCTGGCCGTAAAGTGATTAAATAAATAATAAAGAAAACAGAAATAAAGAAAAGAAAACCTACTTCTGATAGACGCCTTGGGGACAGTCCACATTCAAGCCACTAACCTAAAAATCATCTTTTATTACTGCTTATTGCAGAGATAGTTCTATGTATGTAATATATATGCATATATGTATATATGTAAACTTAGTCTATAAATTATTAAAGGTGATTGGCAATTAATTTAAATCATAGGTACGTATAAGGGAATGTACTAACAACTTCCTATGACTATTTTGATATTATGCTTCAGCAGGAAAGACAAAATTACCCTATTAATATAGCAAATTAACTAGAAATTATTTACTAAGAATTTAGCCTGGACTCTGGACCCTCGACTCTCCAGCCATGAACAGAGAGAAGCCATCCCCAGGGCTGTACTTCCCAAGCTGCTGGGTTTCACTGTACCTCCCTGTCACCCAGCGCCCCCTTGTAACTGAGTGTACCTCTGAGCAGCCAAGGGGAATAAAACTTGCTTCGAATCTGGATTTTGTAATCGGGATAAAGCCTGATCTACAAAACTGTGAATTATTCGTCTTGACATAGCTCCTGGCACACGTTCCAGCCAAGGCCCTATGACTGGTCAGAGAAAAGCTAAGCGGACAACAGCTCTCACCACAACCAGTATCACTGGAGTTAGGTCAGAACTCTGTTAACGCACTGCATCCTACGGGGGTGGGGAAAGCAGGAGGCTGTGTTAGTTTTTAGGATGGGAACAGGAGGAAGCTGGGAGGGGCCTAATTACAGGTCGGGCTGATGAAGCAGGTCAGGACTGAGGCGCAGCATGAGCCCCCATGGGAACACTTGCTGGTCAACACTGTGATGTCATGGCAAACACCGACACAGCACATCTGATCTCTTTTAAAGACAACTAGAAAAAACTCTTTGTCTGGGACCTCCCTGCTGGGCATTTGACGTCGTGGGGCATATTGTGCTGGAACATTGACTAACAACACAGATGTGCTCCTCTCACTGACACACTGACAGTGTGCTCCTCCTGGCCCTGTGGAGGGGATCTGAGCCCTCGTAGGCACTGTGCATGTCTTGCCTGAGGACATGGGTGTGTTCATCTCCTGGAAGCAGTGTCTTCCTATTTGGAATATGGGTGAGAAGCTGCTTTATCATGAGCAGAAACAAATCTGAATATAATTATTTGACCAAGTTTCGACAGTTATATTCCAAACACCAGGCTTTGCCCTTTCCAGCCACCAACTCATTAATCATCTCAGAAGAGACAGAGCCCCCCCCCCAACCCCCTTTAAGGCAGATTCTAGCTGAAATGTTAGAAAGACGGAACTAACGGAGATTTGGCCTTAGAAGAGTTTATGAACTTTAATCTGTCTCTGGTAAATCCATCTGTTAAAAAAAGTCAATTTTCAAGCGAATAGTGATCAAGTTATAACTTCTTGACAGTAACTTCCGGGAAATATAACAGTTTTAGAGGTATCTTCATATTACAAATTCTGGCCTACTCTAACTACAGCTGCTTTCTGACCAATAGATATACCTTAACACTTAAAAAATTGTTATTTTTAATCTGTTTTGCCTGCAAGTATGTGTGCCACACACATATGCAGTACCAGTAGGGCACAGAAGAGGGCGCCAGGCATCCAGGGACTGGAAAGTTGTGAGCTACCTGCCAGCGAGCCCTCTTAACAGCTGAGCTAACCCTCTGTCCCCTAACAGATTGATGAATATACTTTTAAGTTTCATCAAAAATTTTTGATTTGGGGGCAGTGACATGGCTTGGTAAATACACTTGCTACCAACACTGACAACCTGAGTTCAATCCCCAGGACTCACATGGGGATTGAGCGCTAACTTTTGGACGTTGTCCTCTGACCTCCACACACGTCAAGACATGTACGTGCTACTGCCCCCCCCCAATAAGGTGTAATAAAATAAAATTTTGATCTTTTATTAACAGCTTTAGAGACAGAACTTTTAAGCCTACCCCTCTGCTATTTTTAGTCTATATAAGTTTTCATTGTTGTTACATGGTGTTGTCCATGTAATTTCCCTCTATGTTTTAAGAGATCACAAATACAAACATAGCTGACTGTTTAAAATGAAATGTGTAAAGACGGATGGGAGTGTCCAGCTCAGGAACTCAGAATAACATCTCCCCGGCACGGTCCTAAGCTGGCACCTGGCCAACTTCTGTTTCGCTTTGTTAATTTTACTGTTTGGGTATCAGCGGTTCCTATTTACAGCTGTGGGAAAGCAAGGCAGCCATTTTCTTTTGGCTCAAGGAGGGAAGCGGCTGCCGTGAGGTGGGTGACTGAAGTCATTTAGCGATCAGCTTTATTTAGCCTCAAACCCTCCCCAGGGCGAGGGCTAATGCTCTTTTTAACACATTTGTCTTAGGTCCTTTTGCCCGGTGGCGAGGAAAGTGTACATATAGGATGAAGACTGCGGCTAATTCTGTGAAGAAAATAACTGAGCATTTAATCTTTGATTAGTCTGTCAAAAAAAGATAAAGGATCTTTGCTAACTAATTTTAATAAATGCCACACGGGGTCTTTCTTGGACCATAAATTACAGTCTATGTGGCTGTCAAAGGCAGTGACGGTTATTTTTAAAGGCAGCTGGAGAGCGTAAGGTGACAGCCGGAGGTCTACCAGGCCCGGCCTGGGGGGAAGAAAGTAGCCGCCCTATACAGCAAGAACCTGTAGTAAAAACACGGGCTCTTCCCCATTCTCAGCGATGACAAATCAGGATGCGCTGCGTTGCTCTCACTGAACAGTAATCTTCATCAGTCTTGCACCTTCATCAGTCAGATCTTCATCAGGTGACACCAAACATGATGGAAGATAATAAAGACTGAGCGTCGGCTGCTGCCAGACCTTCCAGAGAAAGCTGGTGATACCTAGGGGTTTCTTGGTGGACCAGGGGGAATGAGGTGATGATGGATGTCGGCTGGAAGAGGGCGTGTTTGCACTGCTTGCTTCTGCAGATGCTTTTATAATTAGCTAATCGCAGGCTTTGCGACTACCTGATTTGCCAAGTGTGCTAACTGTCCGTTTTCAAGTCCCACACCGGAGACGACTGGGAAATATCAATTTGCGCCTAGAATACAAAGGAAATAATGTGTCGCTTCCAGCGAGTTGGTTGGCTTCTTTAAAGCCCGGTGGAGGACAGCCTTTGCAGGAAGGCAGGCTCCCGTGTATGGTGATGAAGTGAGGCAGTGTTTAGAAAGCACTCGGCCATGGGTCTGGAATAGGAGTCATGGCGGCTAATGTCTGCTTTGGGCCCTAGGGGTGCTCGTGCCGAGGCTGGCAGCCTGTAGGCCTGTGCGCTGTGAGAGCAGGAGGGTCCTCGGAAAGCCGCAGGCCTGCAATTCAACTTCACTCTTGGGGCTTTGTGCTCTGTGAGCTGCAAGCATTTGTCAGTTGCCATTTAGGCCATTGTATGAATGAGTTTACTGGGTTACTTATTTATTTACTTGCTTATTTATAGACAGGGGCTGTCGATGTAGCCCAGGCTAGCCTGGGAACTCACCATGTAGACCAGGCTGACCTCGAATTTGGATATCCACCTCCCTCTGCCTTCACACATGCCTGAGGTCTATCAGTGTCTGGCCTGAACCTGTAAAGGCGTGTGCCACCGCACCTGGCCTGTGTGTTGTTAGAAGAGCAGGTGGGTGTCAAGAGAGGGAAAAAGGGGGTGCGAAGCTGCCAGTTCTGAGGCTGAAGGCTAGGAAGGCCAACCCTGGTCACACACAAGTACTTCCTGCTGAGTGCTGTGACCTCCAATACTGTGACCGTCTGGGACACGAAACCCTCATGGTTAAGGGCAGAAAGGATATGCTGCTTTAAGGATCCTGTGACCCAGCATCATAACCTTCTGGTGGTTCAGGGGCAGACACTTTCAGGTTATGTCACAGCTGGGGCAGGAAAGGTGTTGTCAAAACTACATGTAGCTCCAGGAAGATAAATTTGAACTTCACAGTAGCCCTCTTCAGAGTGCCTCTCTGAGGGTGTTCTTCGTGAGAGTGTTTCTCAGGAGTTGAGCTTGTGTCTGCCCACATCTTCCAGTGTGTTCTACGGGTCTTCCCTTTCCTAAAACAAACTTTTTATTTATTTATTTTTTTAAAATACACATAGATGCTAGAGAGAACGGTGAAGATGAGAGCTCTTGCTGCTCTTGCAGCAGACCTGGGCTTGATTCCCAGCATCCACACTATGGCTCACGGCTGTCAGAAACCCCAGGTCCAGCGCATCTGGTGCCTTCTTCTAACCTCCATGGTACCAGACATGCAAGCTGTGCATGGAGGTAAACCAGTCATATACATAAAATAAAAATAAAAAAATAAATCATTTAAAAAGTATACATGGTTTTAACCCAGAAGCTTGGGAGATGGGGGCAGGAGGAGCAAGAATTTAAAGTCATCTGCTACATAGTCAGTTCAAGGCTAGCCTGGGCCTCAAATCTAAAAAGAAAGAGGGAAGTAGGAGGAATGATGATGATGATGAAGAAGATGATGATGATAGTAATAATAATACACATGAGGCTGGGGATATGGTTCATTTGGAAGAATGCTTGCCTAGCATGTACAAAGCTCTGGGTTGTATCTCCAGGACCACAGGAACTGGGCATGGTGATCCATGCCTGCAATTCCAGAACTTGGAAAGCAGAGGCAGGAGGATCAGAAGTTCAAGGTCACCCTAGCTACATAGTGAGTTTGTGGTTAGCCAGCCTGGGCTACAGTAAAACCCTGTCTTAAAGTGGAGGCACACACATTAGGGAGGAGTAGAAATTTGTTTCGGAGCAGAGAGGAGAGGCTCTGTACATAAATGAACATACGGATACAGGGATTAAGGATGAGAAAAGGTGATGCTGTCTTTGCAACACTATCTGTGTATTTTGATAGGAATGGAAGTCTCAGTATTAAAAAAACAAAAACAAAAAACATTCCTCCAAAAAAACTGGGGTTGTTGTGCTGTCCCGGGTTCTCTCCTTACAGCATCCCAACACCAACATCCATGCCAGCAAGGTCAATCCATGACCCCTTATAAGATGCCCAGAAGGACTGGCTTAGAAGATTTTTCACCAAGAAAAAGATGCTAGCCATGGTGGCACACACCTTTAGTCCTAGCACTTGGGAAGCAGAGGCAGTCGGATCTTTCTGAGTTGGAGGCCAGCCTGGTCCACAGAGTGTGTTCCAGGACAGCCAAAGCTCTTATACGAAACAAAAACAAAACCTAAAACAAAACCCGAAAAGCAAAGCCAAAACAACCAACCAAACCAAAGCAAAACAAAAACAGCAAGTTAAAGAGCATGGCTACTTCCCACCGGTTCCAGGGGACTGGGGGGGGGGGGTGTCTTGTTAGTATTTGCAGACCCTGGGGGACAGGACCTCGAAGGAAGGTCTTGGACCCCATAGAAATGGTACTTTTTCTTAAATGTACCTCTTCACATGGCAGTCTGCTTTGTATGTGGGAACACAGAAGGGCATCATCCTAGGGTCAATGTTAATGGGGATATTCATCACAGAGCCTACCTACGTTTCTGTCTTCACTAGGCAACGACAAACAAGGCCTCATCCTCAAAGCAACCATGTGGCACCCTATTACATTCTCAGCAAGATTTTATGACACGTGAAATATATTATCTCTCGCAGCAAAGGAAATAAAGTTCAGACTATGAAGGGAAAGATGATGACAGTGAAGGGAAGAGGGCTGGGAGGGAGGCGAAGGGATTTACGAGGGGGAAAAGGGTCCTTAAAACAAAAGGCTGCCTTCAGCATGCGGACATGACGCGCCACTAAATCACCAGCCAGGCCCCCTCACTGTTTGGATATGGGTTTGGGAGGGTTTACAACAGAGATATAGCAGAGCACAGGAAAAGGTTTCCTCTTCATCTCACCTAGGAAGGCGGCCATGTTCATTACTTGGCTGAACACACAGCTTGCAGGAGGATCGTCGCCTGCAAAACTGGAAGAAGACAGAGCCTCAGAGTCTGGAGCTGACATGTACTCTCCTTAAACTCCACAGGTCAGGCAGAATGAGAGTTACCTGATGTATGGCTCATGCTTCACACCAGATTTCCTAGTTAACAAAAGAGAAAAACAGAGGCACTTTTAACACAGTCCCGGGTAAACTGTCGGGGAACGGTGAGTTCTCTAGGGGCAATAGTTACCTCGAAGCTGAATTTAGTGGCAAAATCTTGTCATCTTCCACGGCTATAAAGTACCTAGCAAGAAAGAATGACTAGCTTATTAAATGAAACAATTTAAAACAAACAAAAAAACCCCTAAGAAATACGTTTTTCATTTTAATTGGGTTAAGTATCCAATTTATTTATATCATAGATATATATCATATTCATTCCTTTCTAACTAAAAGAGCGTTCTTTAGCTAGGCATGCTTGCACACATACAACTGTATCTCCAGTGTTTGGGATATGGAGGCAGTAAGATCAGGAATCCAAAATCGTCTTTAGCTACATAGGAAGTGGAAGATCAATTTGGCTACATGAGACCTTCTCTCAAAAAGCCAACCAGCCAAACAAACAAACAGGAAACAGAAACTACACTTATTTTTCTTTTGGGACAGGGTCTCATTATGACATTGGCCGGCCTAGAATTTGTTATGTAGCTCAGGCTGGCCTAAAACTTACAAGCCTCCTGTTTCATCCTTCCAAGCGCTGGGATTCCAGGCACTGCACCACTACAACCATGCCAATTGCAACTCTTTACCCACAGATCACTGGTGCTTTAAAACTAAATGCCATGATTAACAGATCACTGATTATCAGGCCCTGGAGAGACGGCTCAGCTGTGCAGAGCACATGCTGTTCTTCCAGAGGATCTGAGTTCAGTTTTCAGCACCCATGTGTAATAGTTCATGACTTCTGTGACTCCAAGAGCCACACTCACAT
Organism: Pachyuromys duprasi; assembly: GCA_028658305.1. Lineage (NCBI taxonomy): Eukaryota > Metazoa > Chordata > Mammalia > Rodentia > Muridae > Pachyuromys > Pachyuromys duprasi. The sequence continues at coordinate 14,774,204 of CM053743.1, read as the reverse complement.
GCACAGACCCAGACAGAGATATATGCATAATTTTAAAAACTTCTCAAATTAACAGAATAATTATAATCTGAAAACTCGGGGAGGGGAAATAAACCTTACAGCTTTAACAAAATTCTCAGGAATATGCAACTACCATTCTTCCTCTCCTGTTTTTTTTTTTTTTTGGTTTTGTTTTGTTTCCTACTCTTGGTAATCAAGCCTGCGGTAGTTTGAATGAGAATAAGGCTTGGTTCCCAGTAGGTAGAACTGTTTGGGAAGGATCAGGAGGTGTGGCCTTGGGGGAGGTGTCACTGGGGTGGGGTAGGCTTGAAGGGTCAAAGGTTTACAGCATTCCCAGTTAGTTCTCTCTGCCTCCTACTTGAAGATCAAGTCATGAGCTCGCAGCTGTCCTGCCCACCATGCCTTTGCTCTGCAGTCTTGGACTCTAACCCTCTGAACTGGAAGCTCCAAATCAAATACTTTCTTTTTTATAAGTTGCCTTGGCCATGGTGTTTCATCACAGCAACAGAACAGTGACTAAGACAGAGCTTGTGGCCTTGTACGTGCTAGGCAAGTGCTCTCCTACTGACCTTACAGCCTGTGACAGCATTCTTCATGACTTTTCTTAAGACAAATATTGATTGAAATCAGCAACCAAGGGAACTTTTTATTTTATTTTATTTTATTTTATTTT
>CM053743.1:14691411-14773031 GCA_028658305.1 Pachyuromys duprasi | reverse complement strand
TTATTTTTAAATACACTTATATAAATATGTCATAATAACCAAACTTGGATTTTCTCTGTATTACGCTTACATCCTTAATCTGTTCACTAAAGCATACTCACACTATCCACAAGCCAGCTGAAGTAAACAAAGTAAATACAAGAGGTAGAAACAGCCACACGCTGCACTTCTTCCCGTCCATGCCTGCACCACTGAAATCAAATGAAAGGGTATTAATAATTATGCAAAAGCCCACCTAACTCCTTCAAGATGGAGAGTCCGGGTGGGAATTAAAAAAAAAAACCCAACATACATTATTTTGTAAAACTGTGATTCAACTCTGTTATTCCTGCCACCTTCCCATGAGGAAATCCCATGATTAGAACCTATGATCACTGTCTGGTGCTAGCTTAGAGATCGCGGGTCTGGGCAGTGAGCTAGTGGGAGGTCTTTCCTGAGAAGGTTCAGCTTCACACGCTCCAGGTTTGTTTAAGGAGTCGGGCTAGCACTCAGGGGAGGCGACAAATGTCACGCAAATCTGAACATTCCTCGTGGCATGGTGTTGAGGTTCCAGTAGATTCCCAAGATGAATGCTCCACGAAACAACGCTTTCTGTCCCCTCCAGCAAGCCCACTGAGGAAATGACAGACGGTGGGGACTTGGGGAAGTCTTAGTTTCATTTCCTGCTGTTGTAATAAAAGATCCTGACAAAGGCGACTTGGGGGAGAAAAGGCTTGTCTTAGCTCACCGTCCCAGGTCACTCTTCATGGTTAGAGAGAAGTCACAGCGCCAAGAGCCCGGGAGAATCAAGAGTACACGGCACAGTCGCGAGCAGAGCGCACTGAGTCAGGGCATGCGTGCTTGCGCTCCAGCCGAGGCCCAATCCATGAAATGGTGCTGGCCACACTCAGGGTGGGTCCTCCCACCTCAGCTGACCCAACTGGGTAAGTCTCACAGGCCAGAGGACCCCAGACAATTCCCCATTGATACTCCACCCCATGCCATTCCACCTTGTGTCAACAGCAAAACACCAGCCTCCACGGGGACACCTCAGAAGGGAGGTCTCTGTAGGAATCAGAGCCTCCATCAGCTTACACCCTGGGCTGGTTACAGGGCTGTGGCAGGGTGTCACTTTTTTTTCCCCCCTTGGACAACATTGGCTGTTGCTAGGGTGAAAGCGAAATGGTGAGTAGTTAAGTAAAAGAATTCCACTGGGCAGTGGTCGTGTATGCCTGTAATCCCAGCACTTGGGAGTCAGAGGCAGCCTGGTCTACAGAGTGAGTTCCAGCACAGCCAGGGCTACACAGAGAAGCCCGGTCTCAAAAAAAAAAATCCAGGTGACCAAAACCTATTTTTTATGGATAGCCAATATCAAGGGTCTTCGAGGGTGGGGTGGGCAGGAATCCAGGCTTTACTTCTGCAGTGCTAATTACTGTGGTTTGTGGAAACTGCTACTCTTTAACCCAAAACAAAACAAAAAAAGATAGATTTATTTTTTTATTTACACAATGTTCTGCCTGCATATGTGCCTACATGCTGGAAGAGGGCACCAGATCTCACTATAGATGGTTATGAGTCAACATGTGGTTGCTGGGAATTGAACTCAGGACCTTTTGGAAGAACAGCTAGTGCTCTTAACCTCTGAGGCATCTTTCCAGCCCCAAGAACCTTTGACAATGAAGTTGGCCATGGCTAACATTCCTGACTTTGGCTTCTAGAGATGGGCGGAGAAGGTGTAGTCGTGGACCATGTAGCGCGTTTCTGCTGGATGAGGTTGGTATCCTCCTCAGGGGTTGCTTCTTGGGCAGTCTCTGGTACTGAAGGACATGGATGCCATGAAGGAACAGTCCTTCTTTGACTCCCAAGCCTGCTATGTCGCTACCTAATATAAATATTGGAGGGAGAAGATGCCACGAAAGAGGGTTCCTTCCTCTATGGCTTCTAAGCCTGCTAATAATATCTAGTTACCTCACTCTCTTCTCTCAAGTTAAGACCCTTTGGAAACTGAGTAGCCAATGGGCTTCCTTTGAACAGGGGGTCTAGGTCCTCTCCATGCATGGTCCTTGGTTGGAATATTGGTCTCTGCAGGCCCTCTAGGCCCAGGTTTTTTGGTTCTGTTGTTCTCTTGTGGAGTTCCTGTCCCCTCCAGGTCTTTCATCTCCTTCTTCCATAAGGATTCTGGCACTCTGGCCAAAGTTTGTCTATGAGTCTTAGTATCTCCTTCAATAACCCTGGTGGGTAGAGTTTTTCAGAGGTCCTCTGCAGAAGGTTCTTGTCCTGTTCCCTGTCTTCTCCTACTTCAGATGTCTACCCTGTTTGTCCTTCTGAATGGCAATTAAGCATCATCCTTAGGGTCCTCCTTGTTGTTTAACTTCATTAGGACTATAGATTTCAGTATGTTCATCCTATATCATATGGCTAATATCCACTTAATATCCTGGGCAAACAGGATAGACATCTGAAGTAGGAGAAGACAAGGAATAGGACAGTAGTCTTCCACAGAGGACCACTGAAAGACTCTACCTGCCAGGGTATCAAAGGAGATACTGAGACTCATAGCCAAACTTTGGGCAGAGTGCTGGAATCTTTATGGAAGAAGAGGAAAATAGAAAGATCTGGAGGGGACAGGAACTCCACAAGGAGAACAACAGAGCCAAAAAACCTGGACCCAGGGGGTCCTGCAGAGACCGATACTCCAACTAAGGACCACGCATGGAGCGGACCTAGATCCCCTGTTCAAAGGAAGCCCATTGGCTGCTCAGTTTCTGAGTGGGTTCCCTAGTAAGGGGTACAGGGCCTGTCTCTGACATGAACTCAGTGGCCGGCTCTTTGATCACCTCCCCCTGGAGGGGTTCAGCCTTGCCAGGGCACAGAGGAAGATGATGAAACCAGTCCTGATAAGACCTGATACGCTAATGTAGGATAGAAGGGGAAGAGGTCTTCCCCTATCAGGGGACTAGGGAAAGGGCATAGGGGGAGAAGAGGGAGGGTATAGAAGGGGAAGAGGTCTTCCCCTATCAGGGGACTAGGGAAAGGGCATAGGGAGGAGATGAGGGAAGGGGCTGCAGTGGGGATACAAAGTGAATAAATTATAATAAATAAATAGATAAATAAAATAAAATTTTAAAAAAGAGTTAAGACCATAAAATCATTTAGAAGATGGACATAGAATCAATCTGGTGATGCTAGATGACGCTGGGGTGTGTGGGAAGGACCCTGCTGTTTGAGGTTGCAGTCCTTCCAGTCTGGATAGCCATTCTGAGCTCCGTGTCAAGGTGTAGGACTCCCTCTCCCCAGCAGGGCCTCCTGCTCTCTGCCTGACTTCATCTGCAGAGTGTCTTTAGCCACAGACTGGCCTAACCACCTTTGATATAGGACCTCTAACACAGCTCCCTGCTAGCTCTCCCCTCCCTCCGCCTATATGATAATTAGGTACTGTGTTCCCTTTCATATGATAGGAGCATGCTGTTTAATGCAAATCAAGCATCGTTGAAGTGCCTAGTAGAACTAATTATGCACACCTATCCTTGGAGTCCCCTACCCACTCCCCAAGGGGTATATTGCCTTTGTTCTCTGGAATTAAAGTTGAACTAGCTCTCTGAAGTGGTTCTGGGGTGTGTGATTCCTGTACAGTGCTCCCTGCTACTGGCCATTCCAGGCACGGGGGTTGTTGGGAGACAGGCTTCAGGCAGGAGAACCACAGGGGTGTGGGGCTCAGGGTCTCTACCCTTAATTGACTTTCTGGAGGGTGATGAAGGGGACCAGATTGAGCTAGATGTTCCAGGACCAGGAGTGTGCACAAACTGTAAAGAGTAGATAAAATTATGACAGCAGTTGAGTACACACGGTTTAGGGTTTAACAGCATCAGTCCTAAGAGTATAACATATTTAATCCAGTTTCACTGTGAAGACCTGGCTATCCATTTTACCACCGGGAAGACGATGCTGACGTGCTCTTAGTCTGACTTTGTACAGTGAAGGGAACAGTAGCAAAATTATCAGGAATGTAAAAACAGTAATGTGTTTACGGCTAAGAAAAGGATGAGAGTCCTTTGATTCTACGGCGGTGGCTCTGATTATTCACTCACCTGCCTTGTCAGTAGCCCAGCCAGAGGCCTGTAAGGCCTGGCCTATGGCTTGTTTGGTTTTTATTATTCTCAGTAATCTTACTTTTGATGATCCTTTCCTGCTGTGTGTTTAAGACCATGCAGGAGGCAAAAATTAATCATTTTCTTCTTTCGCTAAGGCCGGTTGAAGGTCTGGCCCCCAGGAGTTGTCTAGGAGGTGCCCCGGTCCCTTTGGCCTTTCTGTTACCAGTTGTTTCATTACTGCGAGCCTTAGTCAGAGGCCCGCTTGGCAATGGCTTCACTTGGCAGCATGTGTTGACCTTCTTTTTGAGGAATGGACTCTGGTTAGAGTCCACCTGACGGAGTCTTCATAGCCTCCCCACACAAAAGAACAGTCGACTCACCAGGAGTATAGGTTGTTTTGAGAAATGTCTCACGGTAGCGGACTTTGAAGAACAAGGGGCAAAAATGTCCCTTTTAATCTCTCTTTCTACGTTAGGATAGCCTCCAAGTATATTTAATAAATAGCCAGAAGGTCAGTTACTCCAGTGTGGTGCTTTTGGTGTGTAATATTTAAAGCTTAGGCAAAGCCCAAATACTTTTAAATGAATGTTGCTTAGATACCTGGGTCTCATCTTCCACATGTCTTGTATAACTTAATTAGAACTTTTGGGATTTGCTTAGGCTTTCCAGTTTTCTTTCTGATTCTGGAGAAACACCTGCCATCTCAATCTCCTAACTTATCCATCTTTCCTAGAAGCATTTCAGTTCTTACATCTTGATAACATTTCTTTTTTTTCCCCCTTACTTACAGATTCCCTTTTATTTTTTTCTTAATACCACAAGACACAGTAACTTTAACACGTACATTTATCATCATAATGAAAGATATCTGGATTCAAACTACACACATAGCATAGTGTAATATGTTAATATTATCTGTCTACATACTGTTAGGCTATGAGACTTTGTACATTCCCAGGCGAGTCCCATAGAAAACAGGACAATCAAAAATCTGTTTGCTTTTCATGGTCTGAGGAAAGATCTATCATTGCCATGTTTTTCATTCCAAATGAGCCCAAGTAGCAGACAGAGACATCTTCAAACTGACTTGTACAACTTCTAGCAGAAACCAACAAAGGCAGCCCTGTTAAACTGCGATGGTAGAAGACGGTTTTGTTTTGTTTTTTTTCACTTTAAAAAATTTATTTATTATAATTTATTCACTTTGTATCCCAGCTATAGCCCCCTCCCTTGAGCCCTCCTAATCCTGCCCTCCATCCCTCTCCTCCTATGTCCCTTCCCTAGTCCACTGATAGGAAGGTCCTCCTCCCCTTCCATCTGACCCTAGCCTATCAGGTCTCATCAGGATTATCTGCATTGTCCTCCTCTGTGGACTGGTAAGGCTGCTCCCCCTTAGGGGGAGGTGATCAAAGAGCCAGCCACTGAGTTCATGCCAGAGACAGCCCTTCTTCCCCTTACTAGGGAGCCTATTTGGACACTGAGCTGCCATGGGCTATATCTGTGTGGGGGTTCTAGGTTAACTCCATGAATGGTCCTTGGTTGAAGTACCAGTCTCAGAAAAGACCCCTGGGCTCAGAATTTTTGGTTCTGTTGCTCTTCTTGTGGAGTTCCAGTGCTCTCCAGGTCTTTCTATCTCCCCCTTCTTCCATAAGATTCCCTGCACTCTGCCCAAAGTTTGGCTATGAGTCTCAGCATCTGCTTTAATACCCTCCTGGGTAGAGAGTCTTTCAGAGGCCCTCTGTGGTAGGCTCCTGTCCTGTTCCTTGTTTTCACCCTCTTCCAATGTCTATCCATTTGCCTTTCTGAATGAGGATTGATCATCTTACCCAGGGTCCTCCATCTTGCCTAGCTTCTTTAGGTGTACAGATTTTAGTATGATTATTCTATATTATATGTCTAATATCCACTTATAAGTGAGTATATACCATGTGTGTCTTTCTGCTGCTGGGGTACCTCATTCAGGATGGTCTTTTCTAGTTCCCACCATTCGCCTACAAATTTCGTGATCTCCTTGTTTGTAATTGCTGAGTAGTATTCCATTATGTAAATGAACCACACTTTCTGTATCCATTCCTCAACTGAGGGAGATCTGGGTTGTTTCCAGATTCTGACTATTATGAATAAAGCTTCTACAAACATGGTTGAGCAAATGTCCTTGTTGCATACTTGAGCATATTTTGGATATATGCCTAGGAGTGGTATAGCTGGATCTTGAGGAAGCACTATTCCTAATTTTCTGAGAAAGTGCCAGATTGATTTCCAAAGTGGTTGTATGAGTTTATATTCCCACCAGCAATGGAGGAGGGTTCCCCTTTCTCCACACCCTTTCCAGCATGTGCTGTCACTTGAGTTTTTGATCTTAGCCATTCTGATGGGTGTAAGGTGAAATTTCAGGGTCATGGACTGGTTTTTTTTTTTTTTCAAGGTATGGAAGCCTTGGCCTTCCCCTCTATGGGCATTTTATGTTATGCGAATACAATAACCTTTTAGTTGCTCTCAAAGGCACAATGCTTTCACTTTGAGCTATTTTATTCTATTTTCAAGCTGGTCAGAGTCCAGGAGCATCCTGACCCAGGGCAGGGGAGTTTGCAGGGCACTTGGAGATAAATCATCTTGAGCATGAAGTGAGAGGGTCAAATCCTAGCTCTTGTGCCAGCTCCTAGGTGAGCTTAAACTGCACACTTTACCAAGATGATACAAAGGGCATTTGGGTCTCTGTGTAACTGAAGAGGGGTGTGGCTGCCTTTTCTAAAGGGTCAGAGAAGGAAGAGGAGGAAGACAGTGGTGTAGGCTGAACAGGAGACGCGCTGTTGGGTTCAGGTATCAGCGGGCTTCTCCACCCTTCTCCAGAAGCCAAAGTCAGGAGTGTTAGTCATGGCCAACTTCATTGTGAAAAGTGTGTTGTGGCTGAATAATAGCAGTTTCCAGAAACCATAGTAATTAGCATCCCATACCGAGGGCATGGATTCCTGCCCAGCCCACCCCTACAGACCCCTGATAAAAGAAAGGCTTGCTGGTCATCTGATGTTCCTTTATTCACAGGTCACTATTTGTTTACTACTAACAACGGCCAATCTCAGCATGTGCACACACAGACAGATAAACACACGCATAGACAGACATACACACACAGAGGGACACCCCCATAGACAGTCAGTCAGACAGACAGACAGACAGACACATACAGAGGGACACCCCCATAGACAGTCAGTCAGTCAGACAGACACACACACACACAGAGGAAGATTTTCACCCATGTTCCCCGTATTGTGCTTCTGCCCTGTAACCACCCCAGCTTACATAATATTGTCTTTCCTTAAATTTCTATCATAATCAAGATTAGCCAATTTTATAACATATATAGCATGTCTTGTAAACATACCAGGATTTAAGAAATGCACAGTCCTTTCCCTTTAAAGTGGAGGGAGTCACAATTTATTAATGTTAACTGTCTACTTAATTATTATTATAGAAGACTGGAGATCATAGATATGATGACTTTTGAATAATGTGTCAAATTAACAAACATTTGTGTTTGCCCACCAAAATGAGATAGACGGTTATCATGTCATTTACCTAATTGGGGGGCGGGCAGCCTATTTGGAGAACTCTAGTAAATATTTTAAATGTTTTACTTAGTAAAAAAAAGTTTCTGTAACTCAGGTTTTTAAATTTTATTTCTGATTATCTGTGTCCTTGTGTGTCAATGTATGGGACTGGGACTGTGGGTGTACCCACAGATGTCTGCCGAGGGCAGAAGAGGACATCAGGTCCCCTGAAGCTAGAGTTACAAGTGGTTGTGGTTGACAACTTGGGTACTGGGAACCAAAGCCCCCCCCTTGTTTTAAAGATTTTCTTTATTATGTATACAGTGTTCTGCCTTCATGTAGGCCTGCACACCAGAAGAGGGCACCGGATCTCACTTATAGATGGTTGGGAGCCACCATGTGTTTGCTGGGAATTGAACTCAGGACCTCTAGATGAGCGGACAATGCCCTTAACCTCTGAGCCATCTCTCCAGCCCCTGCAGGCCAGATTTTATAAACACTAGTAAGAGTTCATCACAGGGCTCAGAAACAGCACAGAAGTTAGCTTAGGAAAGGTTTATTTCTGGAATTTTCCACTTAATATCTTTGGATCATGGTAGAGTGTAGATAACTAACATAATGGAAAGTGGAAATTGGTAAGTGCCAACTACTATAAAAGTTATTAAATGACCTAGTGGCCCATGGCTTTCCGTTTATATAATGCATAATGAACATCTGCAGCATATACAATATGGATAAAAGTGTCTATTCATTAAAGTGTGTGGGCCCATAATAAAGCTATCAGTTCTACTAAAAAGACAGAGAAACCCACAATTCCACCAGCAGATATTTGTAGAGGGGGTGAAGGAAGCAGTGACTGGGTCAGGAAGCCCATTGCTGTAGATCTATCACTAAACAGGTAACTTACATGGTGACTTCACTCAAGATGGTTGCCCTGGAAAGAGAATTAGGTCTCAACCTCAGTTATGTCAGAAACTGGCTGCTTAGGCCTGAGTTTAGTTCCTGAAATCTGTACCATTTCACTGTCTCACCACAGGGAGATGGCTAAATTTAGAGAGGGAGAAAGACGTCAAAAGACCAGACGTCACAGCTGGTAGCACCTTGGTGTTTAACCAAGGTGTGGTTAAACACATACAGTCTGTGGATACAGATTGTATCTACGGAGAACCATGCTTGCATTGGAACTGTGACAAAATATCATCCTGCAAATGTACAGTGAGAAACAGGACAGTCAAATGGACTGATACATTTGCTCCTCTTCCAGGACTATGGGAAATCAAAGCTTGGATGCAGACAGGTATGTAAGAAAAGCTAATAAATCAACTTTAGGACCATGGCAACAAGCTAGTTGCCTGCAGTCATTTCCTAGAAAGAGGCAGAGGGACAGAATGACTTGCACAGATTCGGGATGTGAACCCACTTCGCCAGTCACTAGCTTCGTGATCTTTGCTGGGTTATCCCTCATACACCCTAGTCTAAGCAGAGTGATGTCTCCCTTGTAGGGTCATGCTGAGGACTGGTGAGGGTGCAGGTAAAGAGCCTCACATACAGTCCTCAGCATGAAAGTGCTGAAACTACAGAGGCTGAGCAAACAGACCCACGCGCTAGCACTGAGCCCCCTCTGCAGGACAGGACACAGAATAAGACTTTCTTCTCCGGGCACCGCTTTTTCTAGAAAGACACAAATAGCTTTTCTGGTAATAATTTATTTTTCTTTAAACAGCTTTCCAAAAAGAAAAAAATCTTAACATCTTAATATTTAAGGCCTGCTTTCTGGAGCCTTTTTTTTTTTTTTTTTTTTTGTAATGGGATGTTCTCTACCATGGAGCTACATTCTCTTAGTTATTTCCGCTGTGGGTAAGAAACATGTCAACATGTGCACATGTGAAGGCTAGAGGTTGATGCCAACATCTTCCTCTATTGCGCTCCTCTTATTTTATTTTTTTGAGACAAGGTTTCTCGCTCGACCTGTAGGCCACTATTTCAGCTGGAATGGCCAGTTCTAGGCATCCACCTGTCTCCACCTTCATACCACCATGCCTGGAGAGCTACCTGGGTGCTGGGGATTGAAACTCAGATCCCTATGCTTGCATGGCAAGCGTTTTACCCATTGAGCCATCTCCTTGTTTTTGTTGGTTTTGTTTGTTTGTTTTGTTTGTTGTTACTATTTGTCTTTTTTGTGTTTTTGAGACAGTTGCACTATGTAGCCCAGGCTGACCCCAACACAATCTTCCCGCCTGAGCCTCCCAAGGGCTGTGGTCTCAGGTTTCCGTCCCATGCAGCCAGTTATGATTTTTCACTAGGTGTTACTTGTTGCTTCAGAAACACCTAACGTGGCCAACCGTTTCTAAATTGTTTTGTTTTCACTAGTTTAGCTTTCCTAGGGCACCTTATGTCTACACCATAGGAAACATTCTCTATACCCCGCCTGAGGTTAGATGGAAATTGCCCTTTCTTACAGTGAAGAGACACCATGGGAGCTGTCTATGAGCAGCAGCATTATTAGCCTGCAGCAGAGCTAGCCTGGTGCCTCCTCCAAAGCATTTCACGTGGGCTATGCTTCCTTCCCTTTTCAAATGCTGGCAAATTCACACAGTTGGAAGAAATAATTCAGTGAAACCCCGTTTATTCTTCATGCTGTCTCCCCACTGGCAATTCCTAGCCCATCGATCAATGTCTAACATCTTCAACTAGTAACTGACATTAATACAGCCCTTTGGCTTTAGTCAGTTCTCACCACCTTATACTGACCCACTCCACTGTTTTACATAAAATGTAAATTTTATGTACATTTCTCACCTCCATAGATTTGTGTGGTTACACTCTTACCGGTCATTAGTACATCTTCTCTATAGAAATGGCTACCTAATTTGCTTATACTTTGCTGTTGTTTTTCAACACGAGATACCATCTTCAAGCCCTTGTGCATGTTGGGTAAGTACTCTGCCCCTGAGCTACATCTACCGCTCCTTCTTCTTTGCAGTTTCAATTGGTTCATTGCTCCTCACATGTCCTGGATATTAGCCTCCTATCATGTATCCAAGTTTCTTCAACTATGTAGGTCTCCATCTCACTGCTGATAGTATCCTTTGGGGCACGTGTGTTTTCACTTTCTGTGTTTATGTTTGCTGCCTGTGTTTCAGTGTCCTAAAACAAGAGATTGTTGCCAAATCCAATGTTGTGAGGCTTTTCCTCTATTCTTTTTCCTCACTGTTTTTTATAATTTTAGCTCCCCCTAATTAGGGCTTTGGGCCACTCTGAGCTAAAAGTGTATGGTAGAAAGTAATTTTCCTTTATTTTTGGATATGAAAGGTCCATAACCATTTTAAAGACCGTCTCTCAGCACTGAATGGCATTCCAGAGATCTTGTGTGTGTTTGGAGGGTGTGTGTCTGTCTGTGTGCATGTGTTCATGGATGCCCACAACTGTGCATGCATGTGCAGGGACCAGGCCAGGGGTCCTGCTCAATCACTCTCCCCACCCCTGACTAGCTGGCCACCAGGCCCCAGCAATCCCCTTGTCTCTGCTCAGGGTAGTGCTGGGTTTACAGGTGCACATGAGCACATCTGGCTTTTGCAAGGGAGCTTGGGACCATACTCAGGCCCTCAAACCTGTACAGCAGGTACTCTTATCCACCTTACCTTTTTATTTTTTGAGATAGGGTCACACACATCGTAGGCCAGCCCCAAACTCACCAGATGCCTGAGGGTGGCCCTGAACCCCCTTTCCTTCTCCTGCTCTCAACAGCTGGGACACAGGTATGTGTCGTCATTCCTGGCTTATTTACAAGGTCTTGTACAAAACAAGAGCTTCTCCTTTTAACAAAATCTAACCTGCCCAGTTCTCTTTTTATAGGTCCTGCTTTTAATGTCAAATCTAGGAACTTTTTGCTTATCCCTTGATCTCAGATTACCCCCCCCCCCCCATGTCCTTTCTACTAAAATGTTTGTGGTTTTTACATTGAAATCTGTGATCTGGTTCTTACTCTTTAAAACTATGAGTCTCCATTGTCTTATTGAATTTGGTTAAAGCCTCAACAATTATGAAATACTTTGGTAAGACTTCAGAAACGTGACGAGCTACGTCAGATGACATCACAGAAAAAGATTCATATTCTGAAGGACATAAATCAGACACAGGAGGACCCACCATGCCATGTTCTGGCTCACAAGAATGAACCTAAGGCCAGGTGTGTGTATGTGTGTGTGTGTGTGTGTGTAGAGGAGGAAAATCCTTACCCCACTTCCCTACCCACCTTTCGTTTGCAAAAGACCCTGTTAGGTGTCAAGAGCATCTGGAGACCAAGCTCAAGACCGGCTTCTGGTTTCATCAGCCTGTCAATATCCCATGTGACAAATTCTGGCATTTTTTTTTCTTTCTGCCTCCCTGGTGGGCCTTGTCACACATGTATTGTCTCTTCACTTGTCACAGAGAATCCACTGGTCCTCCTTTAGTCCACACTCAGCTTACAAGAATTTCCAGCCAACAGACAACCTATTTGATGTGAGAGGTTTGTGGGGACCCTGAAAGATGAGCAGGCCCAACTGTGTGCTGTTTCAGATCAAGGGCAAGTTCAGAAAATGAACTCGACTGCAAGAGCCTTGGGAAAGAGTGAAGCAGCTGACCTGATAAATCAGCTCTCATGACTTTTCTCAGAATTGGCTGAGAATGAAGCCCTTGCTGGCCTCAAACAGTGCCTGCTTCAGCCTCCCATGTGCTGAGGTTACTGACTTGAGCCACCATGTCCAGGTGTAACTCTGACTTTACAAAGGCCCCTTTCTTAACAAATTAAAGTTGGGGTCTTAGGTAACAAGCTCATGTGGGCATAGAATATACATTTCAATAGCAGGTAACATTCTCTTGGTCATATGATGGTATCCCCAGGCTAGGAACTGAAGGAAAGACAGAGGTAGCTCTCTTCATTCAACCCCTCCCCCTAATTTCCTGAACACAAACTGGTCTACTGTTCTCCTTACATCAGAAAAAGCCACCAGGGCTGGAGAGATGGCTTAGCTGGAAAAGGCTTGCTGGGTAAACCCGGTAACCTGAATTTAATCCCTCAGACCCAAGCAAGAGAGAACCAACTCCACAGAATTGTCCTCTGACCTCCACATATGTGCCATTGGTATGCATGCTCCTACCCACACATAGCATGCATGCATGAGTACATACACAGGCTGATAATAAGTGACTTTTTAAATGAAAAGAAAATAAAAAAATTCATTTACCAGTAAGATGTACTAGTTAGTTTTGTACCAACTTGACACAAGCTAGAGTCATTAGAGAGGACAGAGCCTTGAGAAAAGGCCTCCATAGGTCCAGCTGTAGGGGGTGGTGCTGGTGGTCCCGGGTTCTATAAGAAAGCAGGCTGAGCAAGCCATGGGAGCAAGCCAGTGGTTCCCCACCCCTCCACGGCCTCTGCATGGGCTCCTGCCTTCAGGTTCCTGCCCTGCATGAGTTCCTGCCCTCGCTGCTTTTGATGATGAACTGATACATGGAACTGTGAGCAGAATGGAGCCTTTCTTCCCCAAGTTACTTTTGGTCATGGTGTTTCATCACAGCAATGGTAACCTAAGACATAAGGATAAGTTCCATTCTTATGCTAAGCTAAATGAAGAAGCCTCTTCAAGGACAGAAAAGGAGTAATCCACGCTCCTAAGAATTGTATTTGGGGCTGGAGAGATGGCTCAGGAACACAGTGCACTGTTGTTCTTGCACAGGACCCAGGTCTCAGCACCACATGGTGGCTAAGTCATCTGTAACTCCAGTTCCAGGCGATCTAATGCCCTCTTTCTGGCCTCTGTGGGCACCATGCACATACACAATGTACATAAACACATGCAGCAAAACGCTCATGTATATAAAATATCTAAAAAAAGAATTTTATCTTTGTATAATAAATTGTGATTTTTTTTATTCTGTGAAGTATTTACTCTGCTGATACTAATCTTCTAGTAATATTTCACAGTGAAAAAAAAACAAGGATAAATGTTCCCATGGCCTCAAAAAGCTGACCATATCTGGAATTGGATCTAATAAGTTTTTGAGAGAAGGAGGGAAAGAGCCAGAATTGTAAAAACCTTCTTGAAAGGGTTCTGGCATTCAGCTTTGGTTTGAAACTCTCCTCCAAACGGCATTATTTATCCAAACGACTTGCTAAGCTGTTGCCCAGATGGCCACATCTCACAGAGACAGCACTGCCAGCTCTGAACGTTTTACTGTGTGTTCTCTTCCAATAAACGTCATTCCACAAGTGTGAGTGATCTATACTCTTACCCAGTTGGTGTGTGAGGCAGCCTTGAGTGAGATCAGTAAGAACCTCTGCTCCCTCTGCTCTTTTTGTGTACCCAAACCCCCTGCTTTTCCCCAGAGGGGAAAAAAGGGGACCAGAGCTAAAGGACTGTGGCATCTCCCACCGCTTACATCACTGACGCTCAGGAAGTCCCTGGCTTCCCTCTCCTGAAAGCATCTATTCTAAGCATCTAAGCCTGCGCAAGCTTGTTATCTAAGACCCCATCCACTCTAACTTGTTCAATCAGGGGAACTTTATAAATCCAAGTCACAACTGGTCATGGTGGCTCATGTCTGTAATCTCAGCACTTGGGAGGCAGGAACAGTTTGAGGCCAGCAAGAGCTTCAAAAGCAGCCCTACTTGAAAACGCCAACAATGATAGTAATGGCATCATTCCTATTTGTTATCAAGTACCATGTGGTTCTTCAAGTGTAAATGCGCCTACCAAAGCCTGGGAAAATGGCATCCCATGGCCAGTCCATGTCCTTAAAGACAAATCTTCCGTTGTACCATCTGATGGGAAAACACCTCCCACCTACAGATGGGAAACGAAAGCCCACCACATGCTTGAAGCTCTTTAAACCATTTCTTGCAGTGACTGACTGCTGAAGAAGTTGAGACTGAGCAGCACCAGCAGGCATTTGCCTGTGAAGGAGAAGGCTTGTCTGCTCTGGGCCAGTGGGGAGAGGCAGTTATAGCTAATCAGCTTGGGACAAGGGCTTACAGTCCCAGCTCTGCCTCTTAGTAGTTATGTGACAGTGGTCAAGCTTACTCTGGGCCTCAGTTTCCTCATCAATAAAGTGGAAGGATAATGGCACTGATCTCACCACGTTTATATATAGAGACTGAAAACACTCTTAAGGCTGTCTAGCCAGCCTCCCAGAACTGCTAACTGCTGTCATGCACCATGAATTCACATTTCTGTCCAAGACAAACCTCGCATACAACCGTGGTCCCCTGAGATGATACTGCCTGGTGACTCGCAGTCAGTCTGTGGAAGTGTGTTCCCATGAGGATGAAGCCGTCAAATGACACTCTCCTCAGGACTGTGTCCCCGTTGTTAAGTGACACAGGATCCTGTCCTCCACTGCAAGAACTTTTTGGGGCTCTGTTTACCTTTTTCCACTTCGTAATTCATCAGGAGGTGCGTTCCTTGCTTGCCACAGCAATTTTTCGTTTTCTCTTGGAGCCAGTTAGTACAGAGCAGAAACTATGAACAATGGCTATGCTCTGATGGCCGAGACTGCCACAGTGTCTGTGAACCAGAGCCTCACGGGAGTCTCTGCCATGTGTGTGTGAGCAAACATGGAGGCTTCACATTATGCTGTTATCCGTTTGCAGCTCTAAGTGAGAATGACAGAGCTATCTGTTTTGTTTCCCCTGATTTTTAGAGACTCTGAGATAAAAGGAATAGAGAAGGAGCCAATAAATAAGTCACCAGCCCAGAGATAAAAGCGTTTTTACTGCATCCTAAGCTTTGACTGTCCCAAGAGTCAGGCGAGGTGCCACTGTAAGAGTCTATTATGACTTGCCCTGGTCAACAGATACAAGCAGCACCGTTAAATCTGCAAGGTCAGTTCTCCACCACAAATATAAGAGTTCTGGCAAAGACAAAGCAAAAACCAGAAGACCCCAAACACTCGTAGTGAAGGTCCCCAAATATGATGACTTCTAAACAGAAGCAGCAGTGATTTTTTCCTTAAATCCACCATTGATTCCTAAAAGCAGTCACCTTCATTCACCTGACAGACAATATAGGGGGTCCCCCTATACTCATAGGTTCTTTTTCTTAGAAACAGATGGAACCCACAGTTCCGATACATCCAAAGGTAACCCCCAAAGGAATTCCCTTCCACGGGCACATGGCTCCAATATGGCCTGAGTTTCCACAGTTCACTTCAAGAATAGTATGTCGAATGCTGTTCGTATATGGAGGATATGACTTCTCTTTTTCTTAGTTCAGAGCATCTTACTCGGTTTACTTTTCCCTAGGACAGCAATGTGCTCAGCCCAAGGATACCATATACGTCATGGACAGCTACTTCATTTTCCATTGACAAGACTCTCTTGAACCTAGCCACTGAGACACAGAAGGAAGTCTACCGAGCAGCAAATGGGAAGGGTTTGTTTCCTCAGTGATGAGAAACCTCATCCAGCCATACTCCTCCTTTCTCGATAGGGGTGGTGCAGTAAAAATACGGTACCTGGTGCTAACATCCATTATGTAACCACAAGAAGACACACATGAGGACCCAAATCCACCATAATGAGGATGGCTGGAGGGAATGTGGGGAGAATGACATCATCAAACGTCCAGACCCACCAGTCTCCAAGCTCAATGAAGGTCAGTTAGAAGTCTCCATCACAGACTGGTACGGTACTGAATTCTCTCTGCTCATCTCCTACTGTGATGGGCTCAGTGAACACTCACCTGTACTATGATAAGTACCCTCTCTTGCAAGTGTGGCTTTGTGAGAAATGCTCTTCCAAAAGGCTTTGAGGAAAGGCTCATTTTGCAGCAATGAGGCAAGGTTTCTACTTTCTCGGGATACATATCAAAGCATTTAGACATTGATTGCCACCCAGGAAAATTGATTTAAATTTTTCAACAGAGAGATGAAAAAGCTGGACATAAAGTGCAATAGCTGCATGGCATTTGGAGAGAGTCAATGCCTTCTGTGCCATACACTTAAAGATACTGAAAGCTGGGGCTGGACAGGTGGCTCAGGAGTTAGTGCTGGCTGCTCTTTCAGAGGGCCCGAGTTGAGTTCCCAGCACCACAACTCCAGCTCCAGGTGATCAGACACCCCTTTGCCCTCTGTACACACCTGCAAGCATGCATGCATGCACTCTTGGGCACACACACACACACTTTCATACACAAAACATAAAAAATTTTTTAAATGCTGAAATGGCAAGCATGTATTTCACCACAACAAAAGAAAAAAAGAAAGAAAGGCAACAAAAACAACAGCCATCCTACATCCATCAGAGTGGTTGTTATAAAAATAACAAGTGTCAGCAAGGAGTGGCGGCACATGAATTTAATCCTAGCACTTGGGAGGCAGAGACAGGAAGATATGTGAGTTCCAGGCCAGCCTGGTTTATATAGTGAGTTTCAGGACAGCAAGGGCTGTGTAGAGAGACCCAGTGTTATACAGATTGGGCTGACCTAGTACTTGCTGTGTAAGCTAGTCTGGCCTCAGACACATCCATCTACCTCCGCCTCCCCAGCATTGGGACTAAAACCATGCACCACTATGCCTGGCCAAAAATTAGAAATGTTGCTGGGATTAAATGTTCAAGATGGCTCGTGGGCTAGGGAGATGACTTGGTGGGTTAAATACTTGAAGTACAAGTGTGAAGACCAGAGTTCGAAGCCCCAGAACCTACATACAGTTAGGTGCAGCAGTGTTGGGAATGAAGACATGGTCCCAGCACTTAGGATAGAAGGAGGGCCGGAGGTAGGAGACTCCCTGGAAGGCCCGTACCCTGGTGCATGTAGCAGCAAACCACAACAGAGACTTGCGTCAGACAGGAAAGTGGAGACTGGCACCTGAGCTTGTCTTCTGACCTCCATGAGCCGCTGCGGTACATGAACATACGTGTTTCCCTGCCTCCGTTCAGCACAGAAACAGAGCAAAAAGCTGTACCGTATCACCAAAAGCAATAATGGTTTCTCAACAAGTTAAAAATAAAATTACCATAGGATGCAGAAATCCCGCCCCGGGTCTGTGACCACGTGGTGGTCTGAATGAAGACTATCCCCCTAGGCTCACCCATTTGAACATTTGGTCCCCAGTTGGTGGCCCTGCCTGGAAAGGTTACATACAGAACCTTTAGGAGGAAGAAGATCCTTGCTGGAAGAATTAGGTCCCGGGGACCACTCTGAGGTTTTACATAGCCTTGTTCTGCTTCCTGTTCTCTCTCTCACTTCCTGTGTGTGGACAGAATGTCATCATCAGCTTCCTGTGCCCTCCCTGCCACAAACCTCTGCTTCCAGACCTGTAAGCCAAAGACAGACACTTCTCCCCTCTAAGTTGCTTTTGGTCAGGTATTTCATCACAACAACAGAAAAGGATCTAACCATAAGAATGAAACCATAAGAATGAAAACCAGAACCTGAGCAGATACACGTAAACCCACACTTAGAGCAACATAAATCACAACAGCCAAAGACAGAAACAACCCAAGCGCCCGTCAGTAGGTGAAAAAGGCTTGGCACTGTACAGACAACCGGGTATTATTTAGCTTTAAAAAGGGATTAAAAAAAAAAAAAACCAAACCAAACAAACCTGGTAGCTCCCATCTACAGCCTCATCACTCGGGAGGGTTGTCACAAGTTCAAGGCCAGCCATAAGAAGGAAGTTTTGACAAATGCCATACGATGAACAAAATGACAATGTTGTATGGTTTCACTTATGAGTTACCGGAGTGGCTGAACCAGCAGAGACTGGGATGGACAGAAAGCAGGTGCTAGCTCTCGGGTGGAGTTAGGGAAAGGGGTTTGTATTTAGTGAGTACCACAGGCGTTCCACCTGGAAGTTATGGCTTGTGGGTAACACACTGCCCTTTCTACTCGGGGCAGATGCAATTCTTATATATTTATTATTACTGTGTGTGTATAATGTGTATGTGTGATGTGTGTGCACGCATGTATATGTGCATATAATGTGTGTATATGTGTATGTGTGTATAATGTGTACGTGAGTGCATGTATGGGTGTGTATGTGTGTGTGTATATAATGTGTGGGAGTGTATAATGTGTATGTGAGTGTATATATGTGTGTTTATAAAATGTTTGTGTGTATAATGTGTGTGTGGTATTCATGTGTGTATATATATGTGTATGAGTGTATGTATAATGTTTGTGTGTGCATGTGTATAATGTATGTGTGTGTGTATATGATATGTGTGGGCACCTATGGGTGTGTATGAACATGTATGTATGTGTGCGTATAGAATGTGTGTGTGAATTCTGAGGATCAAACTCAGGGTGACATGCTTGCATAGGAAGCCCTTTCACGCACTGGGCTTAGACGCAGTTGTTAATAGTCTTACAAACTGTAAATGAGATGGCAAGTTACCCACCTTCTACACTCACGCACACATTCCAGTTACAATGGTGGAATGGGGTAGGAAGTGGAGATCTGCTGGTTGGCGGTGGCAAACATCGCCAGCTGTGTGTGAACAGCTCCCACACTTCTTCCGCTGTCTTAGGAGAACAGCTAGGCACACAGCCAGCTGCCCAGCTACACCACACCCGAGTTCCTGAGCTGTGGCACAGTTGTGCCATCAATTTCTTACCAATGGGACAGGAACAAGAGGGATTTCTCATTCATCCCTTTGAGCTAAGAAACAGCAACCACTGTACAGACGCCATGTTGCACATCAGTGCCTCCTCTCCCCCTGGTTTGGAACACCCACCCTCCCTACAAAAATTAAACAGCCATCCTGTCCTTAGGTTCTGGTTGCTGCGGCAGAAGTCTTTACTGTAGCTAATTGATGCATTCAGATGTGGCAGCAACTGAAATCCAAACAGCTCACCAACATCAAAGGCACTGTTCGTAAGCTACCTGGAAAATTCTATGATTCTCAGTGACACCAACATAACCTTGCCCTGAGAACCAGGTGACAGGCAAGAGGCCAGAATCACTAGGCAGTTTTCCACAGTTCGTGGTAGAATTGAGGCTACGGAACGACTTTCTGGTTTAACAGTGGCCAATCTTTCATATGTATGTAAATTTTTCAGTTTTTTTTTTTCCTCCCCTGAGAGAGGATCTCAGGTAGTCCAGGCTGGCCTCAAACGTGCTACACAGTCAAGATGACCTTGAACTCCTGTGGCCCCTGCCTCCACCTCCCAGGTGCTGAGATTATAGGCACATACCACCATGCCTGGCTTATGTGGGGCTGGGGATTAAACAAAGGGTCGTTCCAGACACCGTCAGCCTCATTTTCACAAAGACTTCATAAATACACAAATCTTTTCCCTGCTTGTCAAATACTTCCTGAAGGAGTCGAGCCTCCTCTGAAGCAGGGAAAAGGCTGGGTTTTGCCATTGACGTAATCTGTGGCTGGTGAGGAGATTGGCGGAAGTTCTGAAGACTCTTAGTCTTTCATCACATGCAATTGTCCCATGTAGCTGCTTATCTCAAAGGCACTAAACAGACAAAGAGCCTGTGCAATACCTGACCACACACTATCAGGTGCGCCCTAGTCCACATCTCTGAAACAGCTCTACGGCTCTCTAGTAATCTGTGCCAGCTCCAAGCACCAGGACAAGCACTGAGCCCACAATCTGCAGGTTCTCTCTTGCTAGGCTCTGACATCAACACTTGGTTCAGCGAAAAGACAAGCAAACATGAAACAAATCAGAGCAAAACAAGAAGGGCCCCACCCAAGTCCCCAGGGATGGGAAATGCCCAGGAACTCCAGGAGGTGAAGGTCTGAGGGGCAAACGCAGGTTGAATCTTGTGTGGCTTGTTGAAGAACACCAAGGCTGAGAAACGCTCGGGACCAGCCATCCCAGAACACTGAAGATGGATCTCCTCGTCAATCAGGCTGCCAGCTTCTCGGTGGAGAAGGTTGCAAATGCAAAGAACGAGATGACAATTCTCTCAGATTCCATTTTACGGGACCTCAGACTAGAGCAAGGGCCACGGGTGTGACCTGGATCTGTAGGGGTGATGCATCTTGCTTCAGCAAGCCTCAGTGTTCTCATCACAACATGGGGTCCATACAGTACCTACTTCTGTGGCCTGCACTTAAGACTAGGATTTAGCCTAACAGTGTCAGGCACATGCGAAGCTCTTCCTCGCTGGAAACCGTCATTATAAATGGCAGTATTAGTATCACCGAAGTCCACTCTGTGTTTGGCCCAAGGAAAGAAAGCAAAACTGTGGATTTCTTCCCTCTTAATGGTACCTGCTTAGGAATTTGGAGGGGAACCTGGAAGAGGATATAGCACAGGCTTTTCAAAGTTCCCTTGGAGAAACAGGGTATGACTTTACATTAAAAAAACAAACAAACAAACAAACCTCCAAGCAGTCTCTTGGAAATCACCTTACGCCGATGCCTTCTCTGGAAAGACAGACAGACAGCACATGAAATATACCCGGCCAGAGATAGTTTGCTGGAGTTCAGAGGGTACTGAAGCAGGCTGAACATCATCTGGCATCCTTCCCTCAATAAGAACTAATCAACACGTGAACTTGAGTCCCCAGAACTACTCCATCACCAGGATGACAACCACGGGGACCAGGGACTTAGGAGGTGTAGTGCTGACCATGCCTGCTCTTCCAAAGCCAGCGGTCAACCCTGCTCATCTGATAAATGCTCCTTTCATGCAGATTCTCACAGCACTTAGAACCTGGAACAGACCTTGTAAATAACTCTGCCTTCCCTCGGATCCTCCCTCCTGTTTTCACTGCCATCATTTGGTTACTCCTAAGTGCTCAGAAGGCTACATATTATAAATATGAGTGTGAATGCAGATGGAAGAGTAAAACCAGCTTGGTCGTGGGCAGGGGTTAAGTTTTTTCTTTCTCTCTTTGCTGTTCTGGGGTCATCTCCAGTGAGTCACACATACCAGGCAGGTACTCCACCAATGAGCAACATCCCAGACCAGGGGTGGCTCATGCTAAGGGATGCTCGGATAACAAGCGGGTGTGTCTGAGAGAAGGTTTCCAGAGACTTAGGAGACTAAGTGTCCTGGGTGGCTCAGAATGTCAAATTAACACAACCTGGAGTTATGCGAGGGACGAAGCCCCAGTTGAGGAACTGCCGAGATCAGATTGGCCTATGTGCATGTCTGTGAGAGCCTGTCCTGACTATTAAGTGTGGGAGGGCCCAGCCCACTGGTTGACAGCATTCTCTGAGCAGGTGGTCCCGGGATGTATAAAAAGCTGAGCATGAGCTGGGAAGTGAGCAGAGAGCAAGCCAGAGAGCAGCACTGCTCTGTGGCTCCTGTCTTCAGGTGTCTCCACTAAGTTCCTGTCTGATCTTCTCAGTGACAAACTGCGACCTGGAAGTGTAAGGTGAAATAAGCACCTTCTTCCTCTTCCATGCTACTGGTCAGACTGTGTAAATAACAGTTACTTCCACTAGTCTGACTGGCACTGTGCAGTCTGCTGAGGGTCTGGAGAGTTGGCTGGAAGGCAGCCAACTGTCTCTTCTTGAGCTGGGACACCCATTCTTCCTACCTTTGAAGAGCAGGACTCTGGGTTCTCCAGCTTCACAACACTAACCTTAACAAGAGTGACTTTCCTGGCTCTTGGGCCTGCAGACTCCAGCTGCTTTCACCACGCACTTCCCTGGGTGTACAGCCAGTGGACCGCACACTGTAGTTCTGAGGCCCAGGAGGCACGAGCCATCCCCCCACACTGATCCTCTGGTTCCATTTTCCTGGACAACCCTGACTCAGGCTGTCAGCAGCAGAGGTGGCTTCACTGTTCGTAGTCGATAAAATTAGCAAACAGAATTGCCACACATCCTAATGAGGACTTTCAAGCTTGTAACTAAGAGGACTGGAGTGTTTTCCAACTCTCCCTGAAACCGTCAGGAAAAATAGTAAGAAAGCACCGGGCGTCAATTAACCTCAAGGTCTAACTCGGCCCATGAGCTGGCCCTGGCTGGCACACAAGGCTTTGGATCTGGATGATTTTCCTGGGTGGTCATCGCCTCACAGCCCCTTTCACAGCTTAGTGTCTTGTCTACTTCACCATGAAGGTGGGTGGGACACTGATGTCCTCTTTTCTGTTGGGCAAGTGTTGGTGGGTGGGGACCATCTCCTGTGACAGACTTGTGTGCGTAAAACCCCTCCCTTTGGTTCCCTTTGCTCCTCCTAGTGGATTTGCAGGCTCCTCCCGCTGTGGTTTCTCAGCAGTGGGTGCTCATGGGCCTCAACCTGCTGCCTGCCTACGCACTTCCCTCCTCTGCAGAGACCGCATACCTCACCCTTAAAGCAGAAGGCGATGGGATCTGGTAGTGTGGCAAGAACAGGCTCAGAGAATAAATGCAAAATGCACAACATGGCTCGGTGAGTCAACACACTTGGATACAAGTTTGATGACTTCAGCAATATTCCCAGATCCCGAGGAGGAAAACGGACTGACTCCTCTGTCTTCTGACTTCCCTACACTCCTACAGTAGCAAGCATGTGCACGCATACAATGATAAATTGTTCAACAGGGGCTGGCACAGTGGTAGCTTAACCAGACCTGGGTTCAAGCACAAAAGAGGGGATTGAAAATTTCATCAGTCATTAGGTAATCTATCTCTCACCTGATAGAAACAGTCCCCAGAACACTAATTGGATATTCTAATAAGCTGAACTCCCCCCGCCCCCCGTACCTTGATGGAGCTCTTGTCTAGGATAGATTAGGGGTAAATTCAGTGACTGGGAAGCAAGACCACTAGGATTCTCAGTGTGTCTGGTAGTATCACACATATAGGGGGAAAGTTGCTTCTTTTCTGAGAAAACGTATTGGTTTTGACAGTGGAGAAGAACAACTTGACCCAATGCTGGGGAGACAGAGTTAGGTGGGTGGGGTCACCATGAGTTCTAGGCCAGCTGGAGTGGCTAGATCTTGTCCAAATCAAAACACAAATGGTTAAATAGACAGACAGGTCTATATCAAACTAAAGAGCTTGTACACAGGAAAGGAAACAGTCCATAACATGAAGAGACGAGCTACAGAATGGGAGAAAATCCCCTGTACATTGTACATCCGAGGAAGGCTAAGATCCAAAGGAAGCTCATCTATCCTGGTGCACTGAATTACCTCCAGAACAGCAAAGGAGAACAGGCCCACGAGGAGGGGTGTCGACCAGGCGTGTGGAAAAGTGTTCCCCACAACATCGGTAATCCACCACAGAAAATGCAAATCAAATCACACCCATCCCCATCTCACTCCACTAAGGATTCTTGTTATGCAACAGACAAAAGATAAGTCCCAACAAGGCGGCGGCACGGTGTGCAGTGTGGCGAGGGGGACCTTGCTCCTGATCACAGGCAGCGCTGAATCAACAGAGGGGTGGAGCGGGGAATTACTATGAGCAAAGACCAGGCCAGGTGCCTGCTTCTGACAGGATGCAGAGAGAGCAGCATGACCGGCAGTGACACAAAGGCATCGTGAGGAATGGATGTTCATTTGGCTTATGGCCCATCGCGGTGAGGAGGGCCTGCCAACGGGAATGTGAAAATCTGCAGTGTGAGCAGAGGAAGCTGAGCGCTGCTGCTCCGGGAACTTCCTCCTTCCCCCGTCTGGGACCCTGTTTTACAAAATGGCATTGCTCACATTCACCATGGATCTCCCTTCTTAAACCTCATTCGAGCTATCCTCACACACATGCTCAGGGGAGCATCTCCTCAGTGATTCTGAACCCCTTCAAGGTCACAATGAAATTAACCGTCACAAAGGACAGGGTGGAGGGTCAGTGTCTTATTTGAGATTGGGACTCGGAGGCTCAAGTTAAACCCAGATTTTTACAGACATGTACAAATGGGCCTAGAAGAGAATTCAGGAATCTGATTAAAGTTTAGTCAAGCAAAGAATCTTTGCCTGGGTCATCGTCATCAGTTTTATTAAAGCACAACTAAAACATACCCATAATTCAAAATTAGGTTGCAAGAGTTATCTCAGCATCTCATTTTGTTCAGAGTGGCTTTCTTTGCCTGCCTGTCTTCCTTCCTTCCTTCCTTCCTTCCTTCCTTCCTTCCTTCCTTCCTTCCTTCCTTCCTTCCTTCCTTCCTTCCTTTTCTTCATTTCCATAAAATTCTAGTTTTTTAAAAAGATTTTCCCAAAACATTTATTGCATTCAACATCCAAGTGGATATCTATTTCTAAAGGGATATGTTTTGGGAACCCTGCATTTCATCCTTTTGATATGAACGACTACTCTATGTCTTTCAAATTGTAAACAAATTACACCCATCTCCAGTTTCTTCAGAAAAAAACAGCAAGTAATTTCCTTTATTAGTTTTTCCTTATTACACATAGAACCACTACATGTAAATTAATATATATTATATAGAGAGCCCTATTATTATACATAGAGAGCCACTTACCAGTCATTCACTGGACAAACGTTTCCAGGGCCGCCTCTGGATTAAGAATTGAGTGTTGGGGAAAGTTGTTACCAAGAAGGCAAGCCCTGAATCCTCAAGTTCTCCAGAGGAGAAAGACACAGCTGTATGTTAACGCAGAGGAAAAGCACTAGACAAGCTCTTGAGTCCACAGCCAGGCAGGTCTAACCCCTCCAAGGACAGCAGAGCTTAAGACAGACAGTGACGGGTTCCCCAGCTAGATTTAACGGAAAGAATATAGTGGCTCAAGGCACAGTGTGACAAAGCTATGGAAACGGGATATAAATGAGGCAGGTTTTCCTGGCAACGTGAGTCACAGGGCAGCTGTGGGGATTGGAGTTTGGGGAGCTACTGCAGTGCTGCTGGGGAAAGAGCCGGTGCCCCAAACCAGAGCAAGAGAGGAGAAAACACAAAGAATGCTAGAGGCATTTTAATCGCAGGGTGTAGCTGGCGAAGGCATACCTTCTGCCGACTGGAGACCCCTTTCATTGATTCTGATGGAACTCATGTGTTTGGACTAAAGTTAGTTTGGGCTTGGGAAAGAGGGGAAATTAGTGCATTGATAGGCTCTGTAGACTGTTTCAAAAGACGTATGTAAAGGAGTACAACTAGGGACTGGATCAATACAGAAATGGAGTAATAAAGCCAGAAGGGACTGTATTGTTTTCAAAGTCTAGTTCACCATTCAAGTGGTCACAAACCACAAAAATCTAATTAAAGGAGGAGAGAGGGGAGGATGAGAATGAAGATTTATAGGAGGTAGAGATTTATGAAACCCTGATGGTAATCAAGATGAAGAAAGCGATTTAGAGGAGCTCCTTAATTAAAGAACAACATTCCAGTCTTTGTTTTTCATTGTTTATCTCACACAGGGAGACAGCTAGTCCTTTCTCTCAGGCAGCAATGTCTAACAGCTTCTGAGTATGGTTGCAGTGAAAGATCTTAGTTTTTTTTAAACAGGAAAACAAAGGGACACTTTTTGGGGTTGGTCTCTGGAAGCTATATTTGAGTTTAAAGAAACCACAAAAAGAAGTAAGGGTGAGTTCTTCCGACAATGTGAATGTCATCTACCAGACTGGCCTGCCACAGAGCGGTCAAAAGTATCACTTTGTAATCAACCTTCCTGGAAAGCATTTCCTGGGGGAAATAATAGCGACCATGATGGTACCGAACTATTGGCAGTGGTTTTGCCAATTACTTTACATGGATTTTGTTATTCATTCATTACATTTTAACTATGATGCTCGGACCAGCTTTCCTGTCAATTTACAGGAGACCACAATGGCCTACTGAGCTTTAGGGCTTTGCTCAGGGCCAGGCAGCTTGAAAGCGGTGGAGTCTGTCCAAGCTCTTGGACTCTCCCCAGTACATTATACTAAACTTTATTACCCTTTATTATACTCTACACTTGCCAGAACCTCTCAGTTAACTCTAATGCCCAGATGAGGTACTAATTAATTAAACTGAGATGTTTCCCTTTCATCTCTTACTGATAATCTTTCCAAAATGCAGCCTACTGGTAAGACATATACTGAGCACAATTTCGACTTATTCATCACCAAAAGTCTTCTGTGGAGAAGCAGCTTTTGGCTCCCGGGAAAGTCTTTGCCCTGTAATTCTTACTCATCAATCCCAGAGCCAATTTTACTGCAAGCTAACCTTCGAAGGGTTTCTCTCATTACTCAGCCCATACTGCATCTTGCTTGAATTGCTTTTGCAAAAGAAAAAAAAATCACTCATATCTCTGATCTTTTGCTTCAGCCTCTGGTCTTTCGGTATTTCAGAATTGGACACCACATTGTGGTGGGCTCAGGTCCATCTGGCTAGGTTCATCTGAATTAGGCTTCTCAGAAATCCCTTCTGCAGGATTTCTGAGTAAAGGTGGAAGACAAAATGCATGAATGCTCTGGAGGATAAATCGAATTAGCAAGCCACTGGATATTAAACATTCACCTCAAGATGATTTCAATATACGGAGCGTTTGTCTCTTATGCTTGGAATGCCGGGCATGTTTTGTGGCTAACACATCATCATTTGCCTGCTGACATCCCTCCTTTGACACAGGACAGCTGCTTGATCTGCAACTGGTCCCCTTTCTCTGGACCCTTTGCAGCTTCTCTAAGAGTTAGGCCAGAAATGTGCTTATCTTTGCATTGAATGACACCCTGTTCTCTCTAGTGGGGCCCTCACAGTGACAAGGTTAAAGGAAGGAAGGATGGACCCAGTTCCAGACTGCTAAGGGTCCTTCTCATGCCCACGAGCTCTGGAATGTGCTTTTGAAATGTGGTTTTCCTTTACATGCTCACATGACTTTACATCCATCTTTCCCTTCCCAAGTATCAGTGTCAAGCCCCAGCCTCAGAAGGAAAGACAACAGACTTACACAAATAGTTCAAACATTTCTATGACTATTTAGGTTCTGATGCCTGTATCCTATTACATGTGAGTGCATGCATCTCTATGACTGTGTAGGTTGTAATGCCTGTAGAATCTCACATGTGAGTGCATGCATGTCTATGGCTATGTAGGTTCTGATGCATGTAGCCTATCACATGTGAGTACATAGACTCTTCTGTGATCTGCTTCTTTCTTTGAACCCGACTGATACAGACAGACAAAAGGGTTAAAAGCTTGAACTCTATGAAAAGTTTCCCTTTGAATGACATTTTGTTTGATTATTCATACTCAGAAGGCAGCTTCAAGAAAAGAAGGAAGAAGAATTCGGAGGAAATGAAAGGGGATCCCGGGCGCAGAAAACAGAGTGACAATCCGTGATCGTTTGATATTTGTCTGTTTGGTCCCAGGCACATGCCTGGTTCTGGAACTATGATGAACAATATTAGATTACATGATCTGAGGGGAAGGAAGACCCTTACAGACCTAGCAGTAATAGAATAAGTACTGCATAACTGGCATGAATGAAATGCCGCGGGGACAAGGAGGAGGAAGTCATCAATTTTCTCTGGAAGAGTCAATAAGAGCTCTGCAGACAGATAGGGTACTGATGCTGCACCATGAAGAATGTATGGATTACTTGAGTGCAGCAGTTTGAAAACTTCAGGTGGTACACAGTCACTTGCAGGGGCTACCTGACCCCAGCCCTGAGGGTCTAGTACAGTGGACTTGGCAGGCTAAGAGTCTGTATTTCAAGTTCCCGGTTAATGTTGATACTACTGGCAGGTGCCCACATTCAGAGCCATAACCACACTACATAAGGGTTGGAACAAGGTAGCAGGCATTCCAAACGGTTTCCGTGGGACTTCAGAGACCCAATCCACTGCAGTGAGGCTCGGAAAAAAGAACCGACAAAAACATAAAGCAAATGTGGCCTGCCTTCCAGAAGGGCTTGGAGTGAAGGAAAGGCAAGACACAGAATTTCAACAGGAAGAAGTAAAACTGTCCATGGGAGCAATGAGGACTAAGGGGTAGGAGAAGGGAGGGCGTGGGATTACAGAGGGAGGAGTTGGGAAATATGCTCAAAGCACTTTATATACGTGTATGAAATGTCCCTAGCAAACCCAGTACCATATAGAATGAATACAGGCCCATTAAAAATATTATTGGGGCTGGCAAGAGGGTTCATTGGTAAAAGTACTTGATGCCAAGTCTGAGTTCAATCCTTGGGATCCATGTGTGTGAACACACACACACACACACACATACACACAATAAAATTTCAAAATGTTTAAAGCAAACATTATTAGCCAGGTGTGAGGTAGGAGGAGGAGGATCAAGAATTCATGGTTAACCTTGGCTGTATACATATCAAGTTGTAAGGCTAGCCTGGTCTATATGAGACTCATCTAAAAAAAAATCAGGATATTCCCACAAAACCCAACTCAGAACATTATTTTTAAAAGGCAAAAAAGATAGATAGAGGGAATGGAGGTCTAAATTAATATTGAGAATTTGTTCTTCAAAACATAAAGGATTTGATCACACTATATGGCCCCTGGGAAAGTGATGGGAGGCTGAAAGTTGGGAAACAGAGGAACTATGCAACAGCTTAAGATGCTGAAGAGCACAGCGGAGAGTTAAGTAGCCTGAAGATGGAGGAATCGAATGTCGCGAGAGTGAAAAGCCAGCTCCCTCTCCACTTCCCTGCTGAGGTAAGGCAAGGTCATCTCTCCCGATGGAGGGATAGAAGTTAGGGTGAGTGAGGGAGACAGGGAGGCATTAGACGAGGCTTTGGTGCTCCTCTGAGGCTGGGGTGACCCCGACCATAAGATTATTTTTGTTGCTACTTCGTAACTGTAATTTTGCCACTGTTGTGAACTGTAATGCAGGTATCTTATGTGCAGGATATCTGACATGCAGCCCTGTCGGGGTTGCGACACACATGTCGAGATGCTCTACAGCGTCCTTGCTCGCCTGGCTCCAACATCCCTGGCTCCTGCAGGGGTTGGTGAGTTTGGCGTCCTTAACTGGTGTCCATTTCCATATCCACGTGAGAAGTTACCTTTTTTTTTTTTTAAATTATTCCTTAACAAACATTTACAGAAGAGCTCATTTTAATGTGAAAAACTGCTAGTATGTGGGAAAATATGGTAAGCTACCCAAATTATTTTTTGAAGACGGACTACTTCTGATGCCAAAATCAATAAGCATACTTCTAAAAATGGAAAACTATAGACCAATTTTATTCCCAAATAAAAAAGGTAACACTCATAGTTTTAAACTGATGCAGTTTTATATTTCCCCTCCCATGCTTACTTTCCAAATTGTATTAAAGAAAGAGAGAGAGAAAAAAAAAGGGAACGAATATAGTCCATTTTCTGGATGCCTGCCTTAGAAATGTGGCACTTGATTCCCCAACACACGCTGAAAGTGCACATAGCTACCAGTACACTAAGTAGGTAAGAAGTTGAAGGAAACAGTCCTCCTCCCACACTCCCAAGTCTGTGGGCTGTCTTTGTATCAACAGCCATTGTCTCAATTGCTTCTACAGCACCATCAGTTTCTGGCTGTAGCTCTCTGAGCTTTTTTGGGTCTAGCCACCCCAGAATCTGAGCAGTTACATTGAGGACTGCATGTTGAGTCAAAACCAAGGTTATTCAGACCCTTTCTGTTTGAATTGTTTTATCAACTGAATGTTTTAGGCTGCTCTTGAACCAAAATGTGCATTGCTGCAGGCATTGCCAGGCAACTATGATCTTGAATGAAGTTGAGTAGCCAAAGCCAGAACACCAGCCTTTAATAAAATCCTCACTCGTCAATGGCTCTGCATTTTCAGGTGCCCCATCAGTGCCCTTTACCTATCTATGTATCTATCAATCAATCATCTATCACCTATTCTATCATCTACCTATTATCTATTTACCTATCATTTATCTATTATCTATCTATCTATGTATCTATCATCTGTCTGTCTATCTATCTATCTATCTATCTATCTATCTATCTATCTATCTATCTATCTATCTATCTATCATCTATCACTTAGGCCTCCCCCGTGTTAGGCAAGTACTATATCACTGAGCTGTGGATCTTGAAAGGATGGTTATCATCTGTGAGACATTTTTCAAAGGACTTGGGCCAGTCATGGCTGTGGATGTTCTTAAATTATTCCTGTTTTCAATCGCTCACCTCCTCTCCTCTTCTCTTCCCCTTTCTCTTTTTCCTCCTCCTGTTCTTCCCCCTCTCCCTCTTGAAAAGGCCTCATATATCTCAGGCAGGCCTCAAACTTGCCTTGTATTCCAGGATGATCTTGAACTCCTGGCTCTTGTTATATTTCCATCTCCCAAGTGCTGGGATTACAGATATGCCCCACCATGCCTGGCTTACACTGTGCTTGGGGCTGAACCCAGGCCTTCATACATGGTAGGCAAACACTGTACTAACTGTTCCATGTCCTTGGCAATGTCATGAAACTTTCGTGTTATGGAAGCAGCCCCCTGGAAACTGCCTTAGCTAAAGAGCATCAATTCCTCACTGATATGGAAGAGTGGGGAGGGCGAGGGCACTCATTAAGGAGGCAAAGAACCAGCAAGAGGGGGGATAAGGAAGAGTTATGGGGTGAATATGAGAAAAATACAGTGATATGCATGGAAGAACATGTAATAAAGAAAACCATCATTTCCTATACTTACTAAGATTAGTTTTACTAGTGTGAAGAAAGCTGTGGAGATGGCGCAGAGGGTCAGAGTGCTGTTTAAGTGTGGGGACCTGTGCTCTGATCCCCAGCTCAGAATGACAAACCTGCAGCCCCAGCCTTCAGAGTGGGGTGGGGTGGGGGCTGCTGGGCTTTATTAGCCTGGGGGAGGGGCACACACAGAGGAGCTCCAGATTAAATGAGAGATCCTGTCTCAAAGGAATAGGCAGAGAGCGATAGAGGAGGACACTCGGCATCTTCCTCTGGCCTACACACACACACACACACACACACACAAGACTGTTAAAAATTCTGAGAAAAATGTCAATTATTACTGTCCTTAGGGCTGATAGGTATTTTCAGGGTTCCAGAAAGATCTCTTCTCGTTCTCTTGGTGTCTGTGGCTACTGCTGGTCTCTCAGTAAGTGAAAAAGATGCAGTAGCAGCACAGCTGAAGATGGGCCCGATACAGGGGCTTTATAGTGGCCACAGGGCTCAAAGGGAAACTGCCAGCAGTGAGTGTTGTTAGCTGCTATTCTCACGCTAGATACACCTCAAGCTCCAAGCTGCCCAGAGCCACTCAGAGCTGACTCAGGCTGAATCAAATGATCCTTAAGGTAAGCATTTCCTAATCTGAGTCTATGCCCCAGACCTATGTCACCTCCAGGGCAG
Organism: Pachyuromys duprasi; assembly: GCA_028658305.1. Taxonomy (NCBI): domain Eukaryota; kingdom Metazoa; phylum Chordata; class Mammalia; order Rodentia; family Muridae; genus Pachyuromys; species Pachyuromys duprasi. The sequence goes on along the minus strand of CM053743.1, from coordinate 14,741,272 downwards.
AGCAACTTCTGTCAACTGAGCCTTCACCTCACACCTGCAGAAGCTTGAACTAAAACACTATTCAACAGGACAAGAGAGCTGGGCAAATCAAACACTCAAAAATCAATAGCTTCCCTGTATATCAATAGTAACAATTAGAAGACGCAATAGGAAAAAAAATCCATCTACCACGTGCAAGATGTATACACAATGTGGAGGACAAACTCTGCTGAAACGCAGAGACAACACAAACGAAAGGAGAGGCTAAGGAGCTGCTCAGGCCGGACACACGGCTCTCTAAACGGGGGCCAGGCAGTGCTGCTTCCGGTCACAGCGCACCTGTCTCACAATGCAGTTCCACACTGTGGCCCGAAGTGTATCTCGGGCCAGGTGTGAAAGTATACCCCTATAATCACTGCAGTGGGGTGGCTGAGGCTGAAAAATGTGAGTTAGAAGCTAGCCTGGGCTACATAGCAATGCTTTGTCCAAACAAAACTGGAAGGAGGAGGAGAAAACCCATCAAACCCTGAAAAAAAAGGGTGTGGGTGGGTGGGACACACACACACATTTTGACATACAACACACCTACTGTGTGATGCTAGCACACATGAAACTTAAGCTAGCATAACTTTCCTCACTCAGGTTTCATAAAAGCCCACAAAGGGAGCTGCCCCCACCCGTGTTAGATATAAAAATATAAAGTGTACCATAAACTTCAGCAATAAAAGTAATGTTGTCTTGCACAGAAACCAACAAATCAACGGAGCGGAAAACACAGCCCTGAGACAAACTCCTCTATTCCGCTGCAGAAGTAAAATGCTTTGTGTCCATTACACCATTGCCAGGAGATTGCTGCACCTCTGCCCAACAAATTGGGAGAGTTTGCTTTGAATGGTCTGAAGCCACAGGGCATAGAAGCAATTTAGATGTGTGGTCACGAGTACCTCTCAGGAGGAGAACGCAAGCCAGACCCCCAGATGAAAAGGTATGAGATGGAATCTAAAGGGGTTTTCAGGTCAAAGTAAGGAAACGCAGCTACTGACCTGGACCTGGGTCACTTCTCAAGTGCAGATGACCCACAAGCCTACAGCACAGTTTAGAAGGGAGTTTCTCAGCACAGCCGCTGCTGACCTCTTGTGCTGCTAACTCCTAGTTGTGGGGGGACTGAGCTGTATCAACAGAAATGCTTACTGATACTGCTACAAGCCCCTGAGGCAGGGGAGATAAAAATTACCAGCAGCTGAAACAGTTTTTTTTTTTTTAAGGAATCAAAGAATACAGCAATCATATATGTGCTGGGAAAAGAAATTTTAAAATGAGAGAGATAACTGTTCACTCAGATCCTGGCATATTTACTTTCTTTTTATGCGCATGGGTGTTTTGCCTATTCGTATGTATGCTCTGCCTGTGAACACAGTGCTCACGGAGGTCAGCGGAAGCCAGTGAGGGTGTTGGAGCCCTTGGAACTGGAGTTTCAGATGGTCATCGGCCACCATGGGTTCGGGGAACCAAACCCAGGTTCTCAGCAAGAGCAGCAAGTACTCTTAACCCCTGAGCCATCTCTCCAGCCCCTAGAAAGTGTTTTCTTAAATTTAAAATACAGGAAGAAATCACAAATGCATACTGATAGTTTTGACCACACAGACTATAGTTTTGGGAAAATTAAAAAAGTAAGTGACAATCTGTGAGAATTTTTATAAACAGCATATATAACGACCGTGCAACAAGAATACAATTACTTCATCCTAATGGGAAAAAAAGATGCAAACAAAGATTTACGGGGAGAGAAACAAATGTCTGGAGCTGTGTACAGGAATTTCTGTTGAACTCAGCAAAGCTTTCTCCTCCCCCACCACGTCTGTCCAAGAGGTAAAGATCTTCTAAAAATAGATACTTAATGCAAGGAAGAGTGTAGGGAAATGGGGGTAATCTATACCACTGAAGACTAAGGAGACAGGCCTCAGTGTAGCCTTTGGAAAACAAGTGGCAAATAGAACCAAGAGGCTTAAGCAATCCGTCCCGTAACACAAATTTATAGTAGTGCTGAATCTGGCCCCCACCAAAAAGTTATGTCCAGATCTTGCTCCCTATTTCCTGTGAATGCAACTACTTGAAAACAGGACCTTTGCAGAGGCAGGGGTTGACAATCTCCAAGTCATCGTAGAGTCACGGTGTATGGCTGGCATCCTTGTGGAAGGGATGGGAGGACACAGACACCAAGACAACAACACAGACAGCTGTGACGGTGCCACACGCCACAGAGGCTGGAAGCTGCCAGAGGCAAGAGGGAGCAGGAGGCCTTGAAGGGCTAGCAACTTAATTCTGGATTCGGGCATCCAGAGCTATGAGAGAATGAGCCCATGCTGATTTTTGTTTTGTTTTGCCCCTGTCGTTTTAGGCCATCATGTTTGTGGCAATTCACTGAGGTCTCAGAAACTAACACACAATGGAAATGACAAGAGGTAGGAACAAAAGTTTATACATACATGTACTCACACCTGCATTCATGGTGACAGTAAACAGCAAAACCTTGAAGCAACAAAAACACAGGGATGAAAGGGTTGAAAGGGTGGCTCAGCAGGTAAAGGTGTTTCCTGCCAAATCTGATGACCCCTGTTCAATCCTAGTGGAAGAAAATAGGCTTCTGCAAATTGTCCTCACATCCCCCATCCCACACAATAAATAAATAAATAAATAAATAAATAAATAAAAATGTAATATGTATGTTTTAAAAACTGTAATGATTAAATTATAAGGAACCCATAGTATATTAGGCAACCATTAAGTATGTCTTGAAGAATAAACCATTTAAAGATCCTTATAGTATACAGACAGAAAATTCAGGACATAAAAGTATGGGTACAATGTGGTCCCCAGGGGTAACTGCATATAACACACATGTTTACTGCTCTTGTAAGACCAACATGGGGGGAAATTCCAAACTGGATACAACACATGACGTCAAAAACAACTAAAATATGCGCGCCTCTTGTCCTACATATTCTGAAGGGTAAGGTGCAAGGGAGGATGGCCAGGGCTCAGAAGTTCAAGGCCAGCCTGGCAACATAGCCAGATTTAGTCTCAAGATCAGCCTCCTGACCTGAAAGAGTTTATTGTGAGAAATATATAGATATTATCAACATAACGCATTCATGAGTCAAAGGTGAGTTCCACAGATGTGGAAAGCCATTCAATAAAACTGTTCACCCCTCAAAAATTATCTAGGAAAGCTAAGAGCAGATGATCTCCCTCAACCCTCTCTCTATCTGCCAATATTATTCTTTGGTATGAGAAGGGAGCTTTCTCCATAAACAGCTAGAGTGAATTAATACTGTTGTGTGAACTAACATTGTTCAAGAAAGAGATAGAAATGAAGACATAGGGAAATGGGACTGTTAGAAAAAAAAAGTGAGACCAGAGAATGAACTGAAATATTACAGAAGTTAATGAGCATTCACATAAAGGGTTAGATAAAGCACAAAAATGCAAGCATATAAGAATCATATAGAAAAAAAGAAAGAATATAAATGTGTAATGACCACAGCTCCATTTAAATATCTGGGCCTATCTACTGTAGGAATAGATGAGACTCGACTCCACAGACAGTGAGGCTTAGAAAAATCAATGAAGAGAACGTCAGTTTGGAATTGACGTTATTTCTATCAATGATCCGGAGTGCCTGTTTTAAGACAACCCTACAACAGGAAATTTCCAACTAAGCCACTTTTAAAATCTTTTAAACCTACTTAATAATCTTGAAAGTTAGTTCTATTAGGAGATTCAAAACTCAGCCCACCTGTTATCTCAATTAGCATTTCATCACTAAGGAAGCATCCTTTCACACACTGTTGTTACCATGATTGCGTTTGTTCCTTATTCTTTTTAGTTCTGTTCACTTCCTATAGCGAAAGAAAAACCTTTGTACAGCATTATAGTCATCTAAAGGAAACACCAGGAAAGCCTTCTAATTTAAACATTATACCGCATTCATACCTTACACTCATTTATCTAAGTGTGTGTGCGCGCGTGCATGTGGAGGTCAGAGGAGTTGGTCCTCTCAGATTATCAGGCTTGGTGGCCTATGGCCACAGAGACATGTCCCCAGCCCATTAAGTTATATTTTCATGTTGACATAAAGGTAAGTTGTTTTCTTGTTGTCTGCTGTCTTTACCTGCCAAGTAAAAGCTGTACGTATTTACTTTTTCTTGATGTTTTAATATGAGAACACACTTCTGGGAGGCTTAGTGAAGCTAGTTAGCATATGCAGCACTTCACACACTATTGTTTCTATTGAGAACACTTAAAATTCATCTTGAAGCAATTAAAAAATATGTTATATCACTGTCGATGCAAATCACCATGATGAACAATAAACACCTTGAATTTAGTCTTCCAAGACAGGAGGCAGGGTGCCTTAAATTCTAGCTGTCTGATGTTAGGTGGTTTATGACATCATAGAACACTCCAATTCATTTATGTTTGAAGAGTAGATTAATGAACCCACCTCAAATATTTGCATGTGTGCGTGGTCACACCATTTAGCAAGCTCAGTGCTTGGCACACACTAGGAGCTTAATAAGCATGAGTGACAAACTTCTAATTCCTTCTCCATACAAAGTTTGCCCGCACAGTTAACCCTCATCTGAGTCAAAGTCGCATTACGGTTAGCTCACAGGGGCCCCACAGCTGTCTGCTGAGCGCTACTTTCTTAGAGGAGGGGATATTTCCTTCTCCCACATGTCTACACAGTGCCTAATATAGTCTACTCCCGGATTGGCTACCCACTAGGAAAGAATAGGAGAACAGAGGAGGAGAAGGGAGAAAAGCACTTAAGGAGGCATGCTCGGCACTCTATAGCAGCAAAATTATATTTCATTATGTCTTAAATTTAATAAAATCTTAGTATTTGGGGGCTGTTCAAATTAGCAAAGAAAGGCGAAGTGACAGGCACAAATCAGACCAAATCAGCCAAGAGCCGGCAATAAACCACAGATCATTCTGTCTATAGTTACAGAATTCCCACAAAACACTGAACTGCTTTAGGTGTTCTGGTTCCTCATCTTATAGTCCAGCTATGAGATGACAGTAAAGAAACGTGTATACACTGGAACGGGCAGGAATGGGCAAAGTCTCGTGTATTTAAAAGTACAGATAGACACATAGCAATAGCACTAACACCATTTGCTCTATATTAGTATTTTAAAAGCCCATTTTGATAGATGACGATGATGAAGTGTGTAATATACCTGTGTACTCTAATAAGTATTGCTTTTCTTCAAAGTCGAAATAACTTCATTTTAAATGTGTCATATTTATACAGTGCAGCAGTTCTCAGTTTTAAAGAGGGGAAGGCTCTCGCATGCAGTAGCATGACTAAATTACAGTACGCCAAGAAAATTACAATTGGGGAATTATGCTAAGTGTAGCACACACCACCTGTGAGCAGACAAGCCGAGTGAAATGTGCACGCCTTACAGTCATGGTGCTGAGCAGGGGCAGGGGCGAGAGAGAGAGGGTCCATACTTCACTTGAGGTACATATACTTCTATCAGTATTTCACCGACAATAGAGTATTCTGCTGTAGAGACCTACCTGATTTATTTGACGGGAAGTCTAAGCTAGGCTCTCCTTAGTCGACTGCAGAGCTAGCACCTCTCTGCTCCCACATCCCTGCCTCTCTTGTGGCCATGTGCCTTTCTTCTTCTTTATTGGCACCTTCCCATCGGTCACATACCTGTCTATAGGCCAGTCTTAGGAAGTGATCTTTCTCAACTGAGAGTCCCTTTTTTCAAATGACTCCAGCAGCTTGTGTCAAGGTGACAAAGGATCAATTGTTAGTTAGTTTTATACCAACTTACTCTCTGTTTTTTTTTCTTTTAGCTTTAATCACAAATCTGTCTTTTTTTTTTTTTAAATTATGGAAGCAATTTTCTTTTTACCCCATTTCTTCTTCTTCTCCCACACATCCCAACCACAGTGTCCCATCCTTCCACTCCCCCTACCCCCCTGCCCCTCACTTCTTCTCTCCCTCAGATCCACTGCTGCGCCATTTCCCTTCAGAAAACAAAAATCGGGCTTCCCAGGGATATCAACTGGCACAAATTCTCATATCAGGGCTAGATGAGAAAACCCTGTAGGAGAAAGAGGGTTCCAAGAGCAGACAAAACAGTCAGAGACACTCCCACTCCCAACAGTTAGGAGTCCCACAAACCCTCCAAGCTGAACAACCACAACATATATGCAGAGGACCTAGCACAGCCCCATGCAGGCTCCATGGCTGCTGCTTCAGACTCTCTGGACCCCTACGAGCCCTGCTTAGTTGATTCTGTGAGCTAAGCTCTCCTGGTGTCCTCGACCACTCTAGCTCTCACAGTTCACCCTCACTTGAGCAAACTGGCACTTTGACACTACAGGGTAAGTGATCTTTTGTTGCTATGGCCACCTGACGGAGAAAATGGCCTGGACTCTTAACATCATGGACTTGTCGGAGTCTTCCTGGGCTCCACTGGTCTTCATGTGTTCATTTCTGGCCATAGGCACATTCTGTGATGCCCTGAGGGAACAATGGCACATAGACTGCTTGACTGCCTCTGATACTGCCTAACCAGCCAAACTCGATAGAAGAGTCTTTAAAAAGTATGTTGTCTCTCCGGCCCACCCCACCACCACCGTGAGAGGTTCTGACTTAACTGTTTGAGGGTGAAACTTGATTGTTCTCCGCAGATGATTTTACTAGGCAGCCAGGCTGGGAACCTGGGTCTCTGGGTCGCCTGCCCAGCTTCACGGGGCGGTGCTGTCCAAGGTAGCAGTTCTTTAAGACCTTTATCAGTCAGGGGCAACAGAAGGATGCTGCACTTTAGACAGCACAAGAAGGCAGGTCTCATGCCAACTAAAGCTATGTAAAGCTGCTAAAGTTTAATCAGAATTAAAAATCCAGCCCACAACAGGCCTGACAGTAGATACCGGTAGCGCTGGGGGCCAAATATTCACTGAGCCAGCTATTCAATTCTTTGCTTCTAAGGTATACAAGCAGTCCAGGCAACACAGGAGCAGAAGTGTGGTTACGTCTAGTAAAACTTTATAGCATTTTTTTCCTGGCCTCTGCCATTAGATAGTCAAATGCCCTAAGATAAAACTAAACTGCAAAATATAACTTCCAAACACAGAGACAATGATTTAATTGGGAGGAGAAGGGAATCATGCAAATAGGGACAGAAGTGGAAGTGAGTCTTAAGGTACAGGCTGGGAGTCATGCTAAGACAGCCTGGGTCAACAGTATGTCAAGAATTCGTGCAAAACAGCCATGGTCTGAGAGCTTGAAGACGCCTCCCCCTTCCGCGGTGACTGCTCTTGTGCCAAGACTCCAAGGCATAAATTGTGTGACTTCCAAAGGCTTTGTCTAGCCTTTGGACACCCTACTGGGAAACCATTACCATCTACAACAATTCCCTTCAGTTTTCCATATGGAAAAAAGGGATTTAAGGTCTGTGCTAGTAATAGGAGGGAAGTACTAGGGAGAGAAGAAGGAATCTTAAGAGATGGGCTGACAGCTTGATCAGTACAGCGCCTTCCGTGCAAGCCAAGGACCCGAGTTCAGATCCTCTGCACCCATGGAAAAGCCAGGCAGGCAGAGCTGCAGCTGCAGGCCTTGAAGAGGAGAAGTGGGAGGAATCCTGCAGCCTGCTGTCTAGCTGGACTAATCAAGGGTGAGTTTTGGGTTTGGTGAGAGGCCCTGTTTAAAAACCAAACTGAAGGACAATTAAAGATGGCTGACATTAACCTCTGGGTTCCACATGCTTGCACACATACACATGCTTGCACACACACATGATCAGACATCCCACATCCTCCCACAAATAGTAATTGTGATCCAGGGAGTGTGCTACAAGCATCGCTACAGCTAGTAAGAAGTCACATTTCTGAACTCTGTGTGTGGTTTTGCAGGCAGGCACTGATGTGGTTAAGTGGCTTGATCTTAAAAAAAAATCACAACTTGACCCCTCGGAACTGAAATTTCCTCTTCAGTTCCACATGCCTAGATATACAATCAAAATTATGGTATGAAGTGGCAACCCCCTCCTCTCCACGTGAACCAATTTTTATGCCACACAGAAGCTGAAATTAAAAGGGAGAAATACCAATCAAAATGTCATAGGGAAGATAATCATCTTTTTAAAAGACCAATTGTATTAACTGCTAAGGTTAGGAGGATATAAATATGATCCTTGCAGACACTGTGCTGTCACTGACAAGAATGGTAAGGGTTACACTTTTGAAGTGGAGGGTGTGTGGGAACGCAGAGTCATAAAAGAAGAGACATTGTTTCCCCTGCCTTAACATCCCATTCCCGCTGTGTCTTCACGTTTCTGTATAAGCCACTTACTCTCGGAGAACCTGGGGTTATCTGTTTTTAAGATTAGCTTTTCTCCTAGGAACTCTAAGGGAGCTACACGAGCAGATGGAGTCACATTTTAATAAACACTTCTAGGTTCACCTAAAAGGAATACTTCCGCCTATGGTGTTTAACAGCGATATCACCATTTTACTCGTTTATTTCACGTGTGTGAGCGTTTTTGCTGGAGCGTACACCAGGTCCAACAAGTGCTCTAAACCACTGAGCCATCTTTCTAGCCCCAATATCACCCACCGTTTCTTAACTAGTCTGTTCACTCATGAACTGGCAGGGGAAAACAGTTTGAAAGACTCATACTAACTAGTACAGCTCTGCTACAGACAGCCAATTTTAACCTATGTTTTAAAACGTCCAATTAATGCCATTTAAAGCATTTCTTTGTCAGCCAAGACATCACAAATGTGAAAAACAAAACAGAATAAATCTAATTAAAATGTTTAGTTTTGTCATGTGCCTGTAATGTCAGCATATGGGAAGAGGATCTGGAAATCTGGGTTGTCTTTTGGTATTAATATATGAAGAGTTTAAGGGAGATGGAAGAGGAGTGAATCTGGGGAAAATGGAAGTGGGGGAGGGGCAAGTGGGAGGAGTGGAGGGAGGGGAAACTGAGGTCAGGATGTATGAGAGAATAATAACAGTGTATATAATATGTTCAAAACCAGCCTGGGCTACATGCTACTGTCTGAAAAGCACACAAAATGTTTTTTAAAAAGGAATATTTAATTAGGGGTATTTGGGGTGGCTCAGTCTCCCGCATGTCTCATGGAAGGCAGGCTATGCTCCTAAGCTCTGTTTGGAGACACTTAGGTTTAGTCAGTTGATTATCATGATTATTCATTACAAACACTTCAGAGGGAGATGGTGCCATTCCAACTACAGGCTAATTTCCTCTATTGCCACAGCTAAGCATGATTACACTTTAGGCATTGTCTACATGGTTTCTCTGTGTGTGTGTGTTTAAAGACAGTTCTTCAAGCCTCTTTTTATTCTACAGGCAGAGTCTATATCACTGTCCACAGAGACAGACAAATTTGGAGCCTTGAACACAGTCTGAACATTTTACAGATTTTTAGTGTGTTACACACAGCCTCCGGACTTTCAACAGAAGGAAACAGCATGACAGCGCAGGCTTCAGCCCTCTTCTTATTTTCCGCGGCAAGGTCTCTGTGTAAGTGATCGCTGGTCTTTAGGAAAACTGGGATCTGCTTCTAGATTACAATGGGAGAAAAAGGACTTCCAGGCTCAATGTTAAGACCCCCTTAGACACCGACTTTCATTTTTGTGCATATTTATATCGAGCAGTACTTTGAGCCGTGGTGCTGGGGTCAAACCCGGAGCCTCTCCAACACGAGGTAAGCTTACCCCTGGGATACCCTCCCACTTGCTTCCCATTTGCTATGTTAGGAAATGTGCAGAGGCCTTCAGAGGTAAGGAGTGACCCTGGAAAGAAAACGTAGGTGACTGTACCCAGCATGGGACTCGGACGGGCCTGTTTACTCTGAGTACTCATCGTTTGCCTGCTGCAAACCAGAATGCAGAAGTTAGGGTATGCTGGCGGGGAAGAGAACACGTCTGGAGATGTGATTTGCAGTCAGCCTCCAGCCCAGACTCTTCAGTCACGAGGCACGGAGTGGCCTCACCTCAGGGAGGGCACTAAGTTCAGAGACCACCGTTGGCAGCAGCGAGGCCTCTGCAGCCTTGAGCTGTGGCGACCCGCCAGGCTGTATCCCAGGCAGTAAATCACTGCTAGCTCACATCTACACTTGTGCAATGGTGCAGTGTCTGAGGGCCACAGGCTGGCAGATGTCCACGTATGTATGTGACACGATCGCATATGGGGAGTCAGCCTACGACTGGACATACGGTCTGTCTCCAAACTCACTGCCTTCACTACCAAATGAGATGGAGGTACTGTGGGAAAACAGGACTCCCCTCATCAAAGGAAAACCAGAACTCACACGGGGCCCTTGGCAAAGAGAAATCATTAGGTTAGGTATAGGTTATTGCTGGCAATTACATGGGTTTTGATCAGTGTTTCTCAAAAGGGTCCCTAGATAGATGTCACAGGCAGGACTCTGTATCGGAACCAGGACACACCATACACTACAATGACTACAAATAACGAACAGGCACAAACCGTGTTGCATAGATGAACTAAGCCGTGGAGTGAAGAGTTAAACCCAGATGCGCCCAGTGCTCAAACCACATCTGCCCGATTCCTTATGACCTGGTCATTTCTATCTATCAAGGAAACAAAAACTTCCACAGAGGACAGTGCCCAGACCACTTTCGGGTTCTGTTTCAGAAGGAAAATGGTGACTCTCATCTATAAATTGATTTTAAGACCCGAGACAAGCAGTTTGAAAAATACTGTGATGTGTGAAAACACCAACAAAGTTTTTTTATATTTTTTTAAAAGCCAAATAGACATGTTTTTTCATCTCAGAGACTTTGGTGTGGTGTTGCGATTATTTGAAGCATTTATTATAGTTATTGAAGCATCCCCATTACCTGTGGAACAGTCACTGGAAACTGCCCTTGTATACTATTAGTACCTTCAAGACACAAATACCTTAGGGTTATTTTAGCCTAACTCTAATATATCCTGACATATTCAACAGTTTCTAATAACTGACTGAAGGGTAGTTTCTCCAAGAGACCTGAAATCCTCAGGACCCTTACTTCTCCCCTATAGACAGGCCTTTAAGCTCTGGGCTAGGTGAGGGTCACTCATTCAAGATATGTGAGAGGTGATACATGAAATCATCTAATTAAAAGTGTGCTTTCTCCACCACCAAAATGACAGTTTTAATCAAAGCAAGTTAGTTTTAAAAATGGAAGCCATCCAGCAGAAGCTAAATCAAATTCCACTTTACTAAAAATGATAGCTGCTGGTATTTTAAGTGGATTTGGTAAACTCTATGGGCGGTGTAGAGCAAGTGAGGGGGAGAGTTGTCCAGATTGAAGCTCCAGAGGAGGACATCAGACATGAAGGGCTGTCAGGCAGGCTTCAGTCCTCAACTCTGCTGTGTCACCACTTTTCTTGGGGCTGACTTTATGAGAGGAAAGGAACAATCAGGCATAACCACAGTCTTTCCTCCGTTTCCCCAAATCTCTCCTCCTTGGCTTGAAAACTTACCAAGCGCAGAAGCTGACTCTGAGAATGAATGATCTGCAAAGTGGGGGAGCGAGCTTTGTTCCTTTGTGTGTGCCCACCCAGACATGATTCCAAACAACTCGGGGTGATGCTTGTCTCTGTGACTGGCAGAGGCAGAAACAGAAAAAGCCACTGTCCTTAAAGCAGAAACAAAATCCAGCATAAATGCAAATGCTTTTTCATAAAACAGGATTCTCAAGTTAAATCTTAATTCCCAGTAGTACTGTGCAGATTTCTCCTTCTTCCCAATTAAGGGATAATTACCATCAAATGTATGCCTATCAGAAATGAGTGGTGGGAATTCAGAGCTGCACTATCTAATATGGTAGCCACTATCCCTATGTGGCAATTTAAGTTAATTAAAGTGAAATAAATTTAAAATCTGTTCCACAATCGGACTGGCCACATTTCAACAGCCACATGTGGCTTATGGCTATCATATAAGACAGATTTACAAAAAGTCCCATCAATGTAGAAAGTTTTACTTGGTAGTACTGAGCTACAAGAGACTATAGGTAGATGTTAAATGGGAAACTGCTCATTTCTTCCTTGGTAGAAGAGCTCCATACCCTGTCTAACCTACTACAGCTGGCGAGACTAGAATAACATAGGGCTGGAAGGGACAGCAAATACCAAAAAACTTATCATCTTCCATCATTTCAACCATCCTGTCTGAAATCTCTTTGTGTTAAGTATTTCCACTTTGGGCTGGGGAGAGGCGCAGGCCTAGAAGTGCTTGGTGTGCAAACACTGGGACCTGATTTTGGCCCCTCTGGTACCCATGTTAGAAGATGAGCACGGTGTTGGGTACCTAAAACCCCAGCCTGTGATGGGGAGGGGAGGAGGGTTGACCTCTTGAAACTCACTGGCCCAGACAGTAATGCCAAGATCTGTCAACCTCACACAGACATCCCTTCCGGCAAAACACCAATGCACCTAAAAATAAATAAATGATTTCAAAAAATAAAGGTGGAGGGAGATTAAGGAAAGGCATGCACTGCTGCGCTCCACACATGCATGCATACATACACACACACTCAAACCCAAAATAACCACAGCCTCCTGGGTCTGGCAGGAGCCTCGTTCCTACTGAGACCTGAGTCTGATGCTACAGGTTCTTTCAGGAAGAGTGACACTGCCAGGCAATGTGTTGCCTTCTCAGTGTTGTTTTGCTTAATTGGCCACTGAAATGATCCCAAAGGGCCAGATCACAGCGACACAAACTACTAAACGACTAAGACTGCAGGGGCCAGCTACCCTTCCCTCCCAGATTGCCTGCTCATCCGGCCACGGACTACAGAGATGCTGGCCACAAGAAAACAAAGATAAAGTGCCTCGCTCTCGACAGCAGTCAAAAGCAGCACAACTGAACAGAGAAGTCATGCAAGGTGGCTGTGCACAAGAAGATGGCAGGCTGCTACAAAGGCTGCTAGACAGCGTTAGAGCGCTCATGAAAAGAACGACAGCCCTCCACAGCAAAGCACCGCCCTCACAAAGCATCTGACAAGAAGCACGGACTAAGCAATCGCCACCAAGATATTAGAAGGCAAATTCAAAGAAGCCAAACAGATTTTCACTCAGCTAGCTGCAGATGAGAGTAAGCATGCCTTTTCACATAGTTTATTTTTGCCCAGTGTCAAAACATCTGTCAGTTACTATTAATGCCAGCAGAACTTTTTTGCCCTTTTATTTACTATGTCCAGTTTGTGAGCTTCCAACTTGGGAGGCTCAAAAACGTTTAAGTGTTTCATACATCAAGAGCAAACCGTTAAAATTCTCATGCGAATGCCGTGGAGATTAAAGTCACACTTCTGGTTCGTTAGGAGATTGCAGCTGCCAGGTGGTGGCGGCACAGACCTTTAATTCCAGTACTTAGAGGCAGAGGCAGGTGGATCTCTGAGAGTTCAAGGCTAGCCTCGTCTACATAGTAAGATCCAGGACAGCTGTCTATAATAGAGAGAAATTGTCTCAGCCGGTGGGGAGGGAGGGAGGGAGGGAGGGAGGGAGGGAGAAAGAGAGAGAGAGAGAGAGAGAGAGAGAGAGAGAGAGAGAGAGAGAGAGAGAGAGAGAGAGAAGACAGACACACACACACACTGAGATAAAGAGAGAGATAGGGGATAGCTATGGTTAATATCGGCAGCATGGCTCTCTCCAGGACACGTGTAAGAAAAAGTTAGGTATCTGATACATTAAAGTTGAGAATGTAAAATTATTCACGGTGCATCTATTACATGTATGCAACTAACAGTTTACCCCCAACATGGGAAACTTCACTTGAGTCAACTTCTTAACTGCTACCATGGACCTGATACATTCATAGTCGCGGAATCTTTTATTAACTGCAGCCCAGAATGCAGTTACAGTCGTGCATTATTAAAATCTGACATCGATTCAAGCCAGGAATTGAAGAAACAGAAACTAACATTGTCCTTTAGGCTGTGTTACTGTAACAGATCTAAGAACTACCTTTTAATATATCAGCGTTTTTCGGGTCCCTGACAGGACCAGGCATGTAGGAGGTCAGCCTGGAATCGCCCAGGGAGATCCGCCGGCTTCCAGTCCACCTGGGCTGTGTTCTCACATTGGCAATCACAACCCTGGTTCGGCCCTGCAAGCCCCGGCCGACCAAAAGACCAGCAAAGTGCTTTGGGTATAACAAAGTGCTACGGAGGTAGGGGTGGATGGCGAGGGATGAATGAGGGGCGGGGGAGCCCCCTCGCTTCCCCCTTGGATTCATTTAAGGGGTGGGGGAGGACACCACTCCGTGAAGGCTCGCTCCTTAACCCAAGGTTGGCGACTTTTTAAAAATTTAAACGGATAACCAGAAAGCCTCGTGCACCGCGACCCGCACCCCCGCCCACGCTCCGCCCGAGCTCCCCCGATCCTTCCCGGGAACGCGTGGCCAGGCAGGGGCGAGCGCGGGGCTGCGCGCAGGGCACCGCAAGTTAGCGCCCGGGGCTGGCGGGCTCGGCTCCGCCGCTCGCCCCGCCCGGGGACCCCACCCGGGGCGCGGCCGCGGCGGTGGGACACCTGTCACCGCGGCCGGGCGTGGGGGCGGGGAGGGGACCGCAGGCGGCGCTGAGGTGGCGGGGAGCGGGGCGGGCGAGCCGGGCAGCCGCCGCCGCCGCCCGGGTGGGGAAGGGAAGGTCCCCGCGGGGTCCCGGAGCCGAGCCGAGCCGGGGCACCCCGGGCCGAGGGGCGGCGGCGGAGGGCGCCGCGCCTACCTGCTCCGGGCGGCGGCGGCGGCGGCGGCTGGCGGGCCGTGACCTGCGGCGGCGGCGGCAGGCGCGGCGGGGAGGGCGCTTCCTTCAGGAAGGGGTGGGATCTGCCCGCCCGCCCCCTCCCGCCGCAGCGCGGCCCGTCCCCCGACTTACTCCGGGGGTCCCCGCTGGCGGGGCCCCGCGGTCCCGGCTTGTACCCCACCGCCCTCCACCCGGTCCCCGGGTCCCTCGTAGTCACCCGGGGCTGCGGCTGCGGATGGACGCTCCAACCTCTCCCTTCCAAAGCCGAGGAGGTTGGACGCGTTTGCCTGGCGCTCGTCGCCCAACAAAAGGCAGGACGGGATCCGGGATCCTCCCGCCCTGCCGGGTATTTATTCCTGACCTGCTGCAACCTTCCCGCTGCCTTCCTTCTGTCCACACACCTCGGGCTTTTGCACATGACAGCTAAAATTCCTGTTCAGGACCGCTAGCCTCGCGCGCTTCTCCACCCTCCCCCTCTCCCCCCCCCCCCGCCTCTCCCCCGCTGCCCTCCCTGTGGTTTTCTTTCATCTTGCAGAACAGACACAGACTGGGCCAACTTCTGACCCTGATGGTGAACCGAGGGCCTCAAGGCCTCTCTCCTGCAGCCGACTCGCGGGGTCGTTTTAAAACACTCTTCTCCAGCATTTTAGTAGCATCCCCCATCCCAGACGCCAACTTCCCCAGGGGAACGTAGCCCAGTGACATTTCAATCAACTTACTTTACGGGCCTGTCAGGGTAGACTCCCCTGGATCAGCCTACCACACCATCTATTTAAAACTGCTTCCTTCTCGAAGCACACGTCCCCAAGGTCCCTCCTCAAACCTGTTCAAACTCTCCACCCCTGGCTTCTAGAATTCTCTGTTCCCCACCGATGCGTTGATTTCCGGCCACCGTTTTGTTCTGACCACTGGACCGAGATTCTCGAGGACTTGTGTATGGCTTTCTGTTTACCATAAGGGACAGGGCTGTTGTTTATCTAGTTAAGGCAGCAAGTCAGAAGTTAACACCTCTTCTCCCCCCCCCCCCCCCGCTTATATTGCTGAACACTGGGGGGACTTATTCTGAAGAGAGTCAACTGCTTTCTTCAGACTCTCCAGGTGGCCTGTGAGTCCCCCTGAGGGCCACCACAAACCCCAGGTCTGATGACTCTACCCCCCCTCCCTGTCCCCTTCCCGTGATGCCCAGGCCAGCATGTTGACACCAGAGGGCCTTCTGTGGGCCTGTTAAAATGGCATTTAGACATGAGTTAATCAGTGTGCATGGGGGGAAAAATCATTGAATCTCGCTGCTGCTAGCGGTCATGATCATGCTGCCATGGGAGGTTGGGATTTGGGGTGGGAGAAGTTATTAAGATGCTGATAAAATCATTTTTATGACTACCTGAGTAAGACACGAGAGGAAAACAAACAAGCTGGCCCTGGGAGAGCCGTTTTAGAATCCCTGAGATTTTTCTCCTGCCTCGGACTCCCAGGTACTGAGACTTCAGGTGTGCTTTACCTCATCCGTTCCAGCTCCTCTAATGTATTCATTGTATGCGTGTGTGTGTCCGTGCGCGTGTGTGCACAAGCATGAGAGCATCTGCATGCAGGCATGCGTGTGATGAATGATGGTGTTGGGGACCCAGCCTGGGGCTCGCCCTTGCCAAGCAGACACTCTACCTCTGAGCTACAGAGCCTCTTAGCTATTTTAGATCTTCTAGATCCATTCAAAGAACTAGGGTTCCTCTTAACTTGCGCATCAGAATCACGCGTGGAACCTAAAAAAGAAGCACAAAGACCCACCTTGGCTCCCTTGGGTTGGAGTCTTGTTGGGGGTTGGGGTGGGGCTAAAGTGAGGATTCTAAGTTCGAACTGGTGAAACAGTGAGTTTACCAGGCTTACTTACAGAGCATAGATAGCTGGGTAAGGAACTACATACACGAGTAAGAACTGTTCAAAGACAGTCGCATCACTGAGAAAAGCCCACCCCAGCGTGGTCAACACAAATGCTGCATTCTGAGACAGGTAGGCCAGGCCCCAGCCTGTCACGGGAACCATCAGCCAGAAATGGAGCTTGGAAACCTTTGGGTCTACTCAACTTCCTCATTTACCGTCTCAGTACCCATGAGACAACCCTCAAAGTGGGGGAGGGGCTGAGATGAGCACTTAATTGAGAGCCCTTCTCAGTTTGGCGGGCTTTCCTCTGATTGGTCTCTACTTTTAACCTATTTTGCATACTCACAATTTAGACAGTCAGGGCCTTCCTAAGCCTAGCCAGCCCCTTCGATGGCAAACATTTTCTCTTTTTAAATAAACTTTATCATTAAAAAAAAACTTGCAAATAAACAAAAAGACCACTCACCAAAATTTCCCAAACACAACTTGATGAATTTGTATGGAGTAAGAATAGGCATTCAAAGCAGAAACAGGATAGCTTCACATTGAATTTTGCACTTTCAGTATGGGATAGACTTTATGCATTCATCCACCACCAAGGAGCGAATGCAGGTAAGGGACTCCGGTTATGTAAGAGGAGGATATAAAGCTAATTGTTTTTCTCGTTCTGTCACGGAGTCTCTGGAATTGATAGTGAACATTTTCCAGCCTCCTTGCTGCAGACCTGTGGCTCAACTGGAGCTTTCTCTTTCTCTTTGACTTAGTAAGTCCTTGTTCTGCTTCCTCTTCTCTGTTCCTTATTCTTACGGGTTGGGAGACAAGAAGTATGCAGAGAAGAAAATCTGCAGCGGTTCCCTGGACAGAGAGTGGATTCCCCCTTCCCAGCCGTTGTTAGGGAACAGAGCTTGTGACTCTAGTTACGGCTCTTTCAACCTTGTGTGTTTTGTTTACTTTCTGACATATGAACTTCCCTCTCCCTCCAGGGGCAGGAAATCATGACCCAACAGGCACACACTACATTTTGGAGGCAGACCACAGATTGCAGTCCACTGTCCCATCTCTCGAAGTCTCTGGGATCATAAGCACATGCCATAAATGCGTGCCGACATGCCCGGATGGGGCACGGGTATTTGTGTGCTTGTGTTTGTTTGTTTTAGATTTATTTTATTTTATGTGTATGAGTATTTTGTCAGTATTCATGTTTGTACACGACATGCATGCCTGGTATCTAAGGAAGTCAGAAAGTGGTGTTGGGTCCCCGGGGACCGGAGGTTTAGCTGATTGTGAGCAATTATGTGAGTTTTGGGAACCAAACCCCTGTCCTCCACAGAAGCAATAAGTGCTCTTAACTGCCAAGCCACCTCTCCAGCCCCAGGACATTTTGATAAAGAAGAAGATGTGCTTTTTGACATGGTTGTGAGAGTCAAAGCGTTTTTTTTGGGGGGGGTGGTGGGAGTGGGGATAAGGTCTCCAGTTTGTGAAAGTTGTTTTTTCCCTTCTCTCTAGGAGGGTTGACAAAACCTGCTCCGCAGCTGCTTTTCATTTCGCTTAGAGCCCGGCCTCCTTTTGCTTTAGAAATGAACTTGGGTTTATGAAGACAGTAGGCTCGTTGCCAATTGTCAGCTGTACTCCATCACTGCCACCTTCCATCTCCAAAATGTCCATACAGATCAACCCAAAGAGTGGAGTGAGTCACAGTTCTGACAGTGATATTGACAGTTCAGAACAATATGTTAAAACGCTGGCTACCTAGAAGAACTCACTGCGATAAGCAGATTCTGTTATCACTTACAGGACTTCTGCTCTGGTTCCACAGTTCAACAGAACTGGAGACAAAATATGAGCTTTCCTGTGCTTTTATCTTTGATTTATTGATATCCCACCCATTAAAATCTGTTGTCCGCTATGCACTCAGTATGGCCTAAGACATTAAATCTGTATATTGCTAAGTTGGAGCACTGTGGCCCACAACCTAACAACAGTATTCATAAGGCAAAATCAGGAGGACTGCAAGTTCAAGGCCAGTTTGGGCTCCATGGTAAGATCCTACCTCAAAAAATAAAAGCATCGCCATCCCAGACCTGGCCGTCTCTTAATGCATGTAAGACTCATCTTGTGCCTTCAAAAGACCTATTGATGGAATTCTAAAACACTCCATGCTCTAAGGAAAGAGCCAAGCACAGTTAGAAACCAAGTGTAACAGGAAGGGCGCTTTAGGCCTATTTGGTGGTACATACCAGCCACAGGCTTTCTCAGGGAGGATGAGGATCAGTCAGTATTCAGGGACATTATCCTGTAGGACCATGACAAGGCATAAGGCTGCTGCCTGACCTCTGCCGACCTGCACAAGGGTCCACGCACCTGAGCAGGGTGTTGGCTTTTCTCATATAAAGTGAATTCTAATGGAAATTGTGACAGAACACGTAGATCTAAAAGCAAACTCTATGTTCTTGCTTATTTTCTTTCTCTAGGGCAGCCAGTTTGTTATTGTTTGCGATTCAAATCACTTCCCTTATTTATTTGAAACATCAGACTTGCACAGCTCATAAATAACACTCCCAGAGAGTCTGGAAATCCTGGCTGTTGCTGAAATTGGAATGAAGCCCATTATGATAAAGCCCCCTGCATAACAAAATTATCATCAGCTCTTATACAACTGACGACTCTGAAACCACACAGAGTATATAGAAATGACATTTGACCCACCTGTTAGAGAAATCCTTGGCGGGATAGGATGACACATACCTGTAATCCTTGTACCTGGAAGCTAAGGCAGAAGGTTTGCCTGCACTTTGACGCTAGCCTGGACTACATGTAGAGACCTAAGATAGCCAGGTATTATGCCTCAAAGAAGGACCCTGTCCCACCAACAGCGGCCAACAAAACAATTACAACAACAACAAAAGAAAAAAGAAAGAAAAGAAAACTTGCAGAGGCCTCCTTCCCAGATAATGGCTGTTTTCAACACTCTGACCAAACACAGTGCTACATATCACCAGGGAGGATTTATAAGAAGCGTGAGCGTGATGGCCCGGTTACCTTATGTAGAGATGCTGGCAGGGCTGCTGAGCAGCAGGGAAGGTTTCTGCAGACATAGTTTTGAGGATCCCCTCCTTAGCACCCACAACAGGGAAGCCAAGACAGCGTTTCTCTTCCTCTGCCGTGAGAGACTTCAGGCAGACTTTTCACATAGCCCACTGCACCCCAGACTAAGGTGTGGCTCAGGTCTGAGAAACCAAAAATTAAAAAAAAAAAAAAGAAGCCTGCATATCAATGGGGGAAGCAATTTAGTCCCACGGAAGTCAAGCCTGAGAGAGTTCCACGGCGTGGGACTGGTTTCCCTCTCAATGACTGCGTGGTCAGCAGAGAAGGGTGAGAGAGACTTACCTCCATGTGCCCAGGGCTAAGAGGAAGCTGAAGGCACCAGTCAGGGGCAACATGATCATCCTAATCCTGGGTGGTCCGTATGTGCCAGTGGGCACTTGTGAGAAGCCGAATTCTGTCAAGCCTAAGAAAGTACCAGGAGAGAGGGCAGGAGCATCCTGCTTACAGACCCTCCAGAACCTTCCCGTTCATTAGCTTCCCTCCCCCACATCTTTCTGGAGGAGCTGGCCAGCCTGGGAAGGGAGAAGTGGCAGACTGGAGAAAAATGGAGGGGGTGACTACATCACCCCTTTCCCACTGGGGGTAGTTTTGCTATTATCCTGTACCAGACATATTAATTGCTGGAATGTCTATCTTTTTGGCTGAACATAACCACAGACTTATTTGGTCCTTGAAAGGGGCCTCAAAAGAACAGGTCCTGTGCCTTCATTAATCAGGAGGTAGAAAACAAGCAGTTCTGAACAGGGTGGGTGGGAAAGAATTCAACTGTTTCAGAGTGTACCCACACACCTTGGCTAGTGCATTAGCCTTAGCGCATCCCATATCATACCAGGAGCCTCTGAGGCCATCTTCCCTAGGTCTTTACTTCATTTATAAAGAAGAGATATGTGTCACAGAAGGTTGTAGAAAATATTTCTTCAAAGTTGCCAAATATGTTTAGATGGGACATTGTATATATAAGTCTTATCTATTGTTTTTTTATAGTTCTTTTCATAATTGCTCTTACTGTACATAGTTAAAAATAGCCTTTTAATTAGACAAAAAAGGGGGAATTTTAATGGCATGGTCTGGTGCATTGTATCTGATTGTTGATTATTTTGCCATCCTGAGATTTGTCTTTTACAAGCAGGCCAGACACTCATGTACCCCAGAATGAAATCTGTAATCCTTGCCTCCAGATTATCCTTGATTGGCAGAATAAATGCCCACATACTTGGGCAAGGCAGAAATGAGGCAGGCATGGCTAAAGTTCGAGGGCTCGGAGGGCAGAAGGCTCACGGGAGAGATGAACGGACAGTGTGGGAAAGAAAGAAGGAGAGTCGCTGTGGGATAGGTGAAGAACCACGCAGGCCAGGAGGCGTGGGCTGAGCACGGCGTGGCGGGGAACAGCACAGCTGGAGAACATGTGCAAGTGTTGATGGGATAACGGACCTGAGAGTGGGCCCTGACATGGGCGAATGGTGTGGGTCTGGGGCAGAGAGGTAACAAAGTAGATTTATGGGCTACTGTCTGCCCAGCCTCAGGTAAAACTTAAGGCTTATTTAAAGTCTATCAGGTGTCTGTGTCTTTTATTGTTTGATAGTGGGTTAAATAAAACCACCACAATAATTATAGCTTTCGATAATGGACGTTATTTAGAATTTCTATTTCCTACAACAATGAAGTCCCTTCTTGTGGGTGTATGATGATAATTTAGGATTTCTGGCATAGGCGTTGCAAGGATATTGGATGAAAAGGGCCACACTTCTAAATGAAAGTTTAACTGTCTAGTAAATACATGTTCGCAGAGGCCTCTTCATCTCTAATACGCCCTGAGTAGGTGACTGCCAAGGTCTCCATCAGTCAGAAAATTTTATTTCAAAGAAGGTTTCACAGCACACCATACAACAAGGGCCAATTTCCAGGTAGTCCATCAGACCTCACACTGGCGTATCTGATGTGGAGTCCTTCAGTCTTTCCAAAAGTGGGGTTCTGACAAGGGCAGCAGTGCCTTCCTATAGTGGCGGACACATGGGTAGAGCTGGTGTGATCGCCATGGTGACAGTCTCCACCTTGCACCAGGGGATCCCCACACACTATCCCGTATTCTCCTGGGTGCTCATTGCCCTTCCTCTGCTCCGGAGGGAGAGCTGCCTTATGAAACCACTCCCAGGGAGGACCTCAGATAAAGAACAGACCCCAAGCTGTGTTCCCTGTGGTTCTATATTCCCTGTTAACTGAGAGCCTGCTGTTTCGCTGCAAAGAACGTAAGCCAAGAATACGTGAAGGGTTTTAACTTCAATCAGTGCTTTCTTTGGAGCTTTTAGCAACGTGTGTTTCATTTATGTAAGGCGTCCATTATTGACTTGATTTAAAAAAAAACATTCTAAACCAGAGAGCTACAGGTGATTTTATGGTGTGGTATCTTTTTGGTCACAAATGGATGCTTTTGAGGAATTTAACGAATTCTTATTCAGATCTTCAAAGTTCTAAGCAAGAGACATTTCATTTCCTCAAACTGTGGTCTGCTACTCAGGTGCCTCCATCTCTGTCTACTCTGAGGCCTAACAAGCAACTAAAGAGTTAACACTGATCAAGTGGCGACCTCCTGGGTCCTGCTAGGAGGGTGCACAGCCAGCATCTGCTGCTTGTCTCCTTTCTGCATTGGCTGCTAAATATTTTAAGCATCGGTCTTGGAGGCAGGCTTGTTCTCTCTACCCCAAACAACTTCCTGTCCTCTGCAATCCTCTCTCCTTTTCCTTCTCCCTACCCTTTTCACTTTTAGAAGACGAGGGCCCCAGAGTTTATGTCCAAACCTAAACCTACCATTTGTTACTCTTTTCTCTCCCAATTCTCTCTTATGCGTAACTGATACCCCTCATTTAAACATGTAGTCCTACACTCGCAGCTTACTAAATATGTGTCCTACATTCTATAAACACCTTCCATGTCCGCTTTCTGACTCACACTCTGATTTCATCTTTTCCTTCCATGAGAAATTTCTCAAAAGCGTAGGTTTTGAGTGCTAGGCTCCTTCACCTACGCTCTGAGCCAGGAGTCTGGGATCCATCCTTTCTCTGGTGAAACATCCCCTTGAAGATCCACAGTGAATGGCCTTGAAGGCTCCTTGTCCCAAAGACTGCTGCAAGCCTCCAGCCCCACCTCCCCGCCCTTCAAACTCGGCAGTCTGTTGTGCATGTCTGCAGTCCCAGCACTGGGAGGATGAGTCAGGAGGACCACAAGCCTGAGTGCTGGGCTACACAGTGAGTCTTTGTCTGAAAAAATAAAAATAGAAGGGAAGAGAGGGGAAAACAGAGAGAGAGAGTAGAAGGAAAGACAAACCTGGCTGGTTCTTTTGTCCTTGCCTGTCCTGCTGGTCACCTGGAATTCTTTTTAGGTTCTCCTTGGTTCTACATGTGTCATGTTTTGGTAGAACTACTTGAGTCACCAGACATTGTGAGCTGCCTGATGTGGGTGCTGGGAATACGATGCTAGATTAAGATCTTAACCACTGAGCCATTTGTCCATTGTCCAGGCCAAGGTCACTCTGAAAAGATTTGTAATTTCTATAAAAATATAATGACAAATACATGTGAAAATGATATAATGAAACCCATTGCTTTGCATACTAATCAAAATAGCAAAAAACTTGAAAATATACGGTTCTCTATCTTCAGTCAAAAATTTGAAAATTTCTAAGTGAAATTTCTAATGAAAAAAATTTCTAATGAAAAAAAAAAGACTAAATTTCCCTGATCTCCAAGCCCCTCCCCCATTCCTATTTCTAATGTTAGCCTGCTATGCAACATGGAACTGTAAGCCTTATCTCCTCCCAGCTGATTTGGTCAGTGTAACAGAAGACAAACTAGAGCACAGAGTCCCTCATTGGAATCTGATGACTTGGCTTATTTGGGTAGCCAGGTTGTCCTGGGATTTTCATTCCTGAGTGCTGGGCGTACAGGGACCACTAGGGGGAGCAGCTTCATCTATACAGCGTTACATGGGTGTTGGGGGTCTGAATTTGGGCCCTCACATTTGTATGGCAAACACTTTATTCACTGAGTCATCTTCCCAAAACTCCCATTCATCTTTGGATGGATGCTTGGCCTGTTTCCACCTCTTGATGAATTGAATCATGGTGTTGTAAATATTAATGTTCCTGTTCTTTTGTGGAGAGGTGTTTCTCTTAGGCATATGCATAGCAGTGGAATTTGGGAGTTATACAGTGATTCCACATTTAATTTATGGGGGACTGCCTATGCCTTTTCCAAAGTGGCTACACTATCTTAACAATACCGCCAGCAGTGCGTGAGAATTTTAATGTCTCCACGTCCTCATCAACCCTTTTAATTGTCTGGAGAGATGTAATTGCCTGGAGGCTGGAGAGATGGCTCAGCAGTTAAGAGCACCAGCTGCTCTTCCAGAGGACCCAGGTTTGATTCCCAGCACCCACATGATGGCTCACAACTGTCTGTAACTCTAGTTCCAGAAGAACTATCACCCTCTTCTGGCCTCCTTGGACACCAGACACATACACAATACATAAAAATACATGCAAGCATGTATTTACCTGATGTTATGATCTTGAACACCTTTTCATGTGATTATTGTTCATTTGTATATCTTTGTGGAAGACTCTTTGATCTCTGCTCACTTTTAACTTGGGGTGTTTGACTGTCAGATATTGAGTCAGGACAGTTCTGTGTGCTAACTATGTATGTGCCTTACAAGTGTTTCCTGCTGTGCCACCGCCCATCTTTTTATTCTCCTCACAGAATCCTGTGAAACGACATCTTTAATTGTTATGAGTTCCTAATCATTTTCTTTTGCTGTTTATTCTTTCGATGTCATGTTTAAGATGACTTTGCCTCACCCAAGGTTACAAAATATACTCCTACATTTTCTTTCCAGACTTTTATAGGTTAAGCTCCTTCATTTGAGTCTTTGCCTTATTTTATGGATGAGGAAGGGGTCCAACTTCATTTTTAGCACGTAGCTATCCAGCTGGCCTAGCAGCATTTGTTGAAAACGCTCTTCCCCTCCCACTGAATGGTCTTGGCACCCTTATTGAAAATCAATTGACTGCAAATGTAAGAGTTTATTTCTGGCCTCTTAATTCTATTCCATTGATCCATGTGCCTACCCTATGTCAGCACCACACTGTCTTAATTACTATAGTTGGTTTTGAAATCAGGAAGTATGAATCTTCTGCTTTGGTTTGAATGTGTTCCCCGAAGACCATATGTTACAAACTTAAGAAGTAGGTCACGATGGAGATAATGAGGCTCCGAGGCACTTGACCCAGGAGTGGATTAATGTTGTGACCACAGCAGATTGAAAGGCCTTCTCTGGGTGCCAATCCTTTGATCTTGGGTTTTCCAGCTTACAGAAGTGTAAGCCAACATGTTTTTGTTGTTGTTGTTCATTCAAATTACTCTGTGCTATTATGTGCAGACAGCCTCCACCTTTAGTTTTTTCCTTTGAGATTGCTTTGGTTATTCTCAGGAACTTTCATTTGCATGCAAATAATTAGATTAACCTGTCAATTTCTGCAAAGCCAGTTGCTATTTTTATTTGGGTTGCATAGACTATGCATAGAAGTTGCAAGGATACTGTTTTCTTATTTATTCTTCAAACACACGATAAAGGGGCATTTTCCTATTTACCTAAGTTTTATACTTTAAGATTTTTAATTTATTTTATGTGGGTGGGTGTTTTGCCTGTGTGTATGTCAGTACTACATGTGTGCCTGGTGGAGGTCAGAGAGGGAGTTGGATCCCTTGGGACTGGAGTTACAGGCTGCTGTGAGCCATCATGTTGGTGCTGGGAGTGAAACCTGGGTTCTAAGAGCAGCCAGGACTGTGCCATTTCTCCATAACCTTTTTAAATAAACACTTAGATTGTTTCCTTTTGCTTCCCACAATTAACAATATGCAGTGTTAAATACACCTAAGTATGTATGCTCTTAACAGTGAAACAAATCCCTAGTTGTGGGGCTAGGGGTGTAGTTCAGCTGAGAGAGTTCTTGCCTAGCATGTACAAGGCTCTATATTTCACCATCAGAACCACAGACCAGCCATGCTACATACTTGTAATCCCAGCGTTTGGGAAGTGGAGGTGAAAGATAACAAATTTTAAGACTACCCTGGACCAGAAGAGACTTTGTCTAACAAAACAAACAAATAGAAAAAAGAAAAGAAAAAGAGATTCCTAAATGGGAGGGGTATAGTAGTTTGAATGTTCCCTAATATTTCCAGATAACTTTCTAAAAAATTGTAATAATGTATAAAAATATCAGTTTCTGTAAACCCCAAGATTGATTATTATTTTTAAAGATTTAAACATAATATCACGATGCTTTCTCCCATTTCTCTGTTATTTTTTCTGATAACCAGGGCAAACATTCCTTTTCTGCAATATATCTAACAAATTCTTTAAGTTTCTCCCCTTTATTTTCACTTTGTTTTTTAATGATTTTTTTTATATAAAATCATTTGATTTTTAAGGTCAAATTTTTAAAAATGACCTCTGAAGATCCAGTAGTAATTGAAAATGAAAGTATCTTTCACCCAAAGCTATTTAGACATGTTTAAATTAGTTTTTAATGTTTTTATTCTGTGCATGTGAATGCTTTTCTTTCTTTATTTTTAACTTTCAATTCCCTGATTTATTTATGTTTTTTAAAGCCTGTCTAGCTGCTTTCCTTAGAATTGTATTGATAACTATACTATCATTTCTAATTGCAGAAACATTCTCACTCTGTTGCCCAAGCTGGCCTTAAATTCTCCACATCCAACTGGAGGAATGGCTCAATGGTTAAGAGCACTGACTGCTCTTCCAGAGGACCAGGGTTCAATTTCCACCATCCACGTGGCAGCTCACAACTGTCTGTAACTCCAAGATCTGACATACCTACAAGCAAAACACCAATGCACTTAAAAGAAATAAAAATTACTTTTAAAAATTCTTCACATCCCTTCTTTGACCTCAGCATCTCGAGTAACTGAGATTATAGGTATAGGTAGATATACACTGTCCCTGCCTACCTTAACTACTTTTCCTTGTCAAACTGATGATATCAGTTTTATTGCCGACTTACACAGGTGATATTTTTGGGTTCTCGCTATCCACACCATCCTGTTTTGATAATGTGAACAAAGGGAGGCTGGCTCTCCCTCGTACTCTTCATAAAATATTTTCCATGTCCTTAACACTTACTCTGCCCTGGTAAGTGCTATTCGACTCCCCGGAGTTTACTCCAGATGTGGAGCTGTGTGTGATTTGAGTAACTGATCCTGGCCATGGATCAGCCTCAATTTGTCCAAGCCAGTCGGTGAAGCCCTATTTCTCTACCTATGTCACTTTGCTCATGGGACAATGAGACTTAAATTGGCCCAATAAGTGAAATTGCAGATTTTTGTTAATGGTTGGAGAAGGGATTAAATGCCCTTGTGTTCTATTGGTCGATAGATGTAACCATGCACACCTGTAATCTTCAGCATGTTGGGAGGCTCATGAGTTCAAGGCCAGCTACATGAGAGACCTTGTCTCAAAAAGAATGCCAAGAACTGTCTTAATGCTATGACCTAGCCATTGTCATCTTGAGATCCCAGCAGCTGTGGCTACCGAACAACATCAGGCCTATTAACTCCTGCAGGAGTGGGAGAAAGGTCATCAGACTCTGACCTTTCAGCCACAGACTCGCCCTGCCTTCTCCCCCAGCTGTAATCCTGCCGTAACTGTGTGCAGTCTCTGAGGTGGGGGGTGCTGGATTATGTTAAACTGCTACTGTGTATACAGGATGGGAGGAGAATGGGAGGAAACACAATCTATGCAACTTTGGGAAGTGGGAATCCACGGTGGGTGGGACTTTTCAATGACTTGGCTGTTGTGAGGCCATCCTCTTCCCTGCAGTTCCTAGAAGTAAGCCCGGCAGGTCCTTGGCTTCACTAAGCTGGACTTGGAAGGAACCGTTTTGTTGGTCTGTCATTGGTGTCTTATATGGGGTAAATAAAGATTTGTTCATGTCTGCCCAGGAAGTGTGTGTGTACATGTGTGTGTGTGTGTGAGGACAGAGAGAGAAAGAAAGATCCTAGGATCTCAGCATGATGATGACACATGTATGTGGAGGAGGAAAAGAACCAAGATCATCAAAGGGGATAAAGGATAAGATCCTGATCAAATGATGTCACGTGCCCGAAGCCCACCTTATTCCTCTGTTTTTTAGGTTTACAAACCACCACATCCTTTTCTTTGTTTAAATTTAAAGTCAGGTCGTGGGCTGAGGGACTAGCTGACTGGTCGTGTAATTGCCTGCCTTCTGTGAAGTCCTGGGTTTGGCTCCCAGCAAAAGACAGACGAGCATACAGGCATGTGAGTACACATACACACACACACATACACACAGAGTCAGGTTATTATGGGAGAAAAAAAGTTATTGTAAATAATACACACTTGGTCTTTTAGGATCATTTTATTTCTAAAAATGAATATAAAAATGATCTTTTATTGCCCTCCAACCCTTCATTCTTGGCACAGGCCTTGTGAGCAAGGATAACCCGGTAGGTGGTCCGGGATGTAGCTCAGGGTGTAGAGTACTCACTAAGGCCCATCTCGGCATCATAAAAGCCAGGCATGGCAGCACAGAGCTGTAGTGCCAACACGTGGGAGGGGGAGGAAGAAGGCCCAGCAGCTCAGCTTCATCCTTACCTACATCACAAATTCAAGGCCCCCGTGGCTACAAAGCAGAATAAAAACAGCCCGGCTCTTTGGCCTGATCATTTCCTAGTCATGTTTCACTATTATTGTCTCTCCATATGGACTTACGTCCAAACTTATCTCCAAGTTGCTTGTCTTCTCTTTCTACCCTTGAAAGGTCGGCCTGGTATTAAAGTTTTATACTCATTTTGATATGACATATTAAATGCCTCCCTCAGTGGCAATTGCCTGTGCAAGGTGGCAAGACACACATATGATTTTGCGATGAACAGTACTACAGAGCACACTTTCAGCAGGCGTTCAGGTTCATGACACATCTCGTCAGTGTGATGGACACCCTCACAAAGAGCCTGCTCCCTAGTACTTGTTAAAAAACGACTCTAAGGCCGTGTTAATAAATTGCGGATACTAAACTCCTAAATATATATTTATGCAAAGATAAACAGTTGAGAGGGGAAATTAGGAAAGCACATGAACTGAATAGGATCTTTTAAAAACCAATTAGAGTGCTTTAATAGTTATTTTCTTATGACTTTGGCTTGGTATCAGGAGTAATACAGGTCTCAGGAAAGGAGTTAAGCTAAAGATTTTCACAGTAGCTTAATAATATCCTATAATTTTCTAGTACCCCGCACTCAACCCGAACCCCTTTGCCCATTAGGTGTGGTGGCAGGTGGGAGAGGGGTGAAAATGGAAGTGGGATGCAGGGAACCAATTCATACTAAGAGGAAAGTGAGCCCTGAACAGACAGACACCTGCAACCAAAGCTGAGAGCGGGCTGTGAGGAGAAGCCGCTGCTTTGCCCCCGTAGCTCTCTGTCTTAGCCAGTTCATCACACCGAAGACACACGATCAATTGCTGCTTACTGAGCTGCAAACCCTCTCACCTTCTCCTCTCAAAAAGCTGGGGCTGCCTCCTGACTCAGAGCCTGATTTTAACACCCCCATAAGTGACTTGTTTCCCCTCCCTATCCTGCTGTCCTTGAAGGATGCCCACAACTCTGTTGGCATCACGGTGACATGTGGAGGGTATCTGGGAAGGTTATCACCGTGCCCCGAGTGCCCGTGGGGTCTTTTCCCCAGGACAAAAGTAATAATAAACATTGGTGATCCTTTTTAAAGAACAGGTCCCTGAAAACCAGGCCCTGCCCTGAGGTCTCAGACCGTGGCTGTCACCGACCGTCAGGTTTGCTGTATAGCTCAGCCCTGTGCATGCCACACTCACACACACACACACACATACACACACACACACACACCAGTACCTTCCTCACTTGTGGTTTCTTTGGAGGCACTAATTAAAAAGTGGGCACTGAGTACTACCACCTGCAACCTGGACTTCCCAGGTCCTGGCTGCTGCACTCCCCCTTAGGTGGGCCCTTTTCACCCAGGAACTTTCAACCTTGCAAAGGCAGGACGACTCCACCGTTTCTCTGAGAAGTACTGGCTGGACCTCTCCCTTGCTGCCATCCGCCAGTATTTTTGGTCACTATGGATACGAGATGCGAGAGTACCAAGTGCCCCCATTTTGGTCTTCCACATTCAGCATGACTCCTGCTGGTTGTGAGTTAGTGAGATTGGGTGTAATTCCGTAAGCACACAGGACCATTTTGCATGATGAATAGGCGAGCTAGGCCCTTGAGTACTGGGTGAGGAGGTCCCTGTGGGGGTCTAGTGAAGGTGAGGAAGTTACTGAACAGCCTCCTGGCGGTGGACTGGGTACAGAAGGGTTCATGTGTTGTTAACGGGCCATGCCGCCGCTGTGGGTGAGCCAGGTTCTCTGGATCTCCACTGTGAAGTGGACCGGGGACGATCTTCCAGCTCTCACAGACTGTCATTTCCGGTCTAGATTTCCCCATTCAGCAGGGGCATGAGTCAAGACCTTCCCCAGCAGAGGTATACAGATGAATCCTCGTCAAAAATATCATGGAGAGGAGCCTTGGTTGGTGAAATAAAGCCCCAAACACTGAACAAGGAGACTGCGTTCCGGTTGCCAGGCAACCAGCCTGGGTCCTTCTTGGCAGAGGGGCTCAGGTCTTTTTAGCTATAATTGGCAAGGCCGCTTGTGACCTTCTTCTGACTGAGCTACCATGCGGAGCTCTAACTAAATCGTCCTTGGTGGATAGGGGACGCTTCTGCTCTTTCTGGGCCAGAAGTTCTCAGTGAGCACAACGGAACTTAATTCCATTGGGATGCTCCGTTCATCTCTCCACCGCACACCTATTTAGCTGGTATTTGAGAGTCTCCTCCTATTTCATGAAATCTGTCTCCCACCTGCACTTGTCCTAGACCGTAGAAGAAAAGCCATGGCTGCAAATTCAGATCCTTCTTGGCTGACATAAGATAAGGTTACCCTGAAAAAGACCATCATGAATCTAAAATGTTATCAGTGAGAAATACGTTTAGTACACCTAGCATAGCCAGGGAGATGTAGGGGAATATTCAAATGCATTTACTATTCGTAGCCAAACTGGAGAGACTGAGGTAAATATCTGCATTACAGGCTTCCCTCCACTACTGGAGCTTGGGGTGGGGAAGAGGAAGAGACATAGTCAAGACAGAGGAGATCCCAGCCTATGAGGCCCTGCGCCTCTTCCAGGAATGCTCCAGCCAATGCCAGGGGGTCTCCCAGCCTGGTTACCTTCAAAACAAGTTGGTAGTGATGGACACACCTCTCCCTTGGTCAGGGATGCTGCTCTCTGTGTGGGTGACTCTCTCTCTAGAGCAGCTTTGGTCTCTGCTGCACATCAAAGCACGATCCAGAGGTGAGGTGCATATCTTGACATGCCAGGGATGGAGTGAGATGAAAGAAGCAGCCCAAGCCTATGAGAAGAGATGTAGTAAAGTCTGAGAAACCACATGATATTGCAGTATAGGGCTCAAATTTTACTCTCTCTCTCTTTCTCTCTCTCTCATAGAGCAGCTCTCCACTGGATCTCTCTTCCTTTACTGTCACCTTTCTTCAACCTGTTTGTTATTTATAGCTTGTGTCCTTGCACTTACTCTCCTCTCTCTTCAATGACTCTCCCCTCAGCAGCCTTGGTGGTTAAAAACAAGCACATCGAAGCATGCTTCCCCTAAAGGGTTCCCCTCTGCACTAAAGCAAAGCTCAAATCCCTCCCCTACCTGCCTCAGTCTTCTCCAGCCCCAGCCTCATCACTCACCATGTTCTAGCAACACTGGTCTTCAGCACCATCTAGCTTAGGTCAAATTCTTTCTGTTCCCTTTGCACCAGCTATCTGTCCACACTGTGTGGGAGGTTCTCCCCATGGCTGGTCACTTGAATGACTCCCTTTTACCTTGTATTTTTTGCCTCATCACTAAGTATTTTCTTCACAGCATTCAGCACAATCAGGAATTACAGCCGGTACACATTTATTGTTATTTATTGCTGCTTTCTTCTATCAGAACACAAGCTCAGTAAGGTCAGAAGACATCAATCTGTCTTGCTCAGGGTTTTATCCATCACTAATCCACTGTTTGGCTTGTATCAGATCATGTATTTGCTGTTGGTTAACAAAGGAGTGACAATGAATAGTAGACATGTCAACATTACACATTGACATGTAACTACACACACACACACACACTAAACAGTCACCCACATAGTGATTGCTCTGTGCCAGGGACTGTCTGGAGCTCTTCACACAGATGACTCATTTTAGTTCCTACATAACTCTAACAAGCAGGCAATGTGGCCAGCCCCTTTGAGAGTAAAGAAAACAGTAGCTCAAGATGGTTAATGACGTCTGGGGGTTAAAGATTGGACTAGGTGCTGCATTTGGGTTCTGGGGTCTTTATATTTAGTCACCATAGTCTGGAGGACCTAATCTTGATCTTCCCACAGCACCGAAGTTTTCATCAAGATGCCAGCAGGTGCAGCTTCATCCAGGCCCTCCCTCGTCGGTGGCCGGTTGTTTCTCTGTGCTCATGTGACCCTGTTCTGGTTGTCTCCTAAGAACAGCCAGATTTGATTAAGGTCAGCTGTAACAGCCTATTTCAACTCTGTCACCTCTTTATGGGCTGTTCGTCTTTAGAAGGCCACGTTCTGGGGACTGGGGGTTCATCGTATGAATTCAGCCACAGTAGTAGGGCTGACATAGCACGTCAACCGTCCCTCTCCTGCACTCCTGCCAGGAAAACTCCGAGCGTCGCATAACAGCTGGCACATTTTGAGTTCCCTGTCAGGGCAGACACTCTCAGCTGCCCACTCAAGATCCGTCTCAGCACTCCTCCCTCTCTCTTTGTTGCCAACAGCCCTGGCTTTGGTTCAGCAGGCAGTGCAGCCAGCTTCTGCACTCTTGAGTCTCCACGACTCTGCCCCGCTGCTGCTCCCTATTCACTTCCTCAGCCCTTCCTGCATGGGGTGGGGACAGGGGCGTGGCTTGGCTGTGTTTTATGCGTGACCAGCTGTGGTGCGCCTGCGCATGGCTGAGACGCTAAGAGATGTGTCCTTTAGGCGAGCCTGATACAGAGCAGCATGGTGTTTCTCCCACGAGTTCTCATTTGTGACGTAAGGTGATCACAGTTATTGGTCCTCCTCCCCATCTGCCTCCTCTTGGCCTCCTCTTCTTTGGGGCAGGATCTCACTATGCAGCCCAGACTGGTCTTGAACGCAAGATCCTCGTGCCTCAGTCTCCAAAATGTTGACCTCACAGGCATACACCATCACTTTAGTGGAAAACTTAACCTCCCTTTCAGCTCTAGCATTTGAAGCTATTTTCATAAGAAATAAAACCAGTATTGACTTGAGATAAAATTCCATGTCATTATTTAAAAAAAAAAGGCAAAAACCATCTTAATGCATTTCATCCCCTAAAATATAGTGTTGTGTTAGCATGGCTAATTGTACCGTATGAGAACTGGGCATGCCACAAAAGGTCCATCAGAGAGAGAGAGAGAGAGAGAGGTAAATAACACCGGACTGTGATTAGATGCACCAGACAATAAATGAAAAGTTGTAGGAAGGATCATTTTGGCTGGGTACAGTGTCACAGAGCCTATGATCCCAGTGACTAGGGAGGCTGAATTGGGAGGATCTTGAGTTCAAGACCAGCCTGGGTAACAGCAAGACACCCTCCCCCAAATAAAACAAAGCAAAACACTGTCAGTGGTAGAGAGCTGGCCTAGCTTGGATGAAGACCTGGGTTGTATCCTCAGCACCGCTGAGCGGAGAAGCGCCGGATTCACGTGACCCTCTTGCCAGAACCACAGGCAGAAACTTCGCAGAACACGTGCTGAGTAGGACACGCTCGAGTGCCCAGACAGGACCCTTTCCTTGGTAAGAGGGACAATATGAACTAGACTTTGAATGTATCAGGGAGCTACATCCTGGTTACAAAGAGACAGGGTCACATTTATCCTCGAAAGCTTGTTTGTCGCTGCTTCTTTAAAAGGTCTGGTCCTGGTAGTGTAGCCATGAATGAAGCCTCTTGTGTAGCATGGCTGTTCCGCAGTGTGATCACAAGCACGCCCACGCACATCTATACAAGCAGGAAATCCACACGCGCGAACTCACTGCGTTTAAAAATACCGGAGCAGTCTTAGCATACGCTGCTTTTAAAATTAAAATCAAAGGCGTTCTTATCGTCTGGAAGTACATAGTGCAATGTTCATGGACAGAATGGTAACAGCAGCCAGTGTTTGCCTCAGATAGTGGCAAGGAGGCAAGCTTGGGGCACCGAGAGACAAGACTGGCTGAGAACTGATAATTGTTGAAACCGAGTTGTTTTCTTTTTCTTTTTTTTAATATTACTCTCCAGGGGCTCATTATGTTTTCTTCCTTAAAAAATATATGGAAAGATTTCTTAAAAAGTTAAATATAGAAAGCCCTGGTGAGCAAGAACTTGGAAGAAGCTGCTGTCTGCATTCTAGACCTATGGCTGTCTCTGAGACAAAGGTTTTCTGCACAGAAAAAGTGAGAGGAGATGAAGACTGTGCAACTTTATGTAAAATTGTCAGGTCTTGTTATGAGCATGGACTTAAAAAATATTCATACCTGTAGTAACATTGGCAGACAAAAAAAAAAAAAAGATTACAAGCTTTCAAAGGCATATGGTCCAGCTGGGCTGGGGACATTTCACAAAGTATCTTGGTGTTCAATCAGGGGTAAGAGCTGAAAACCTGCTCATGACCATCATCAAAAATAATCCTTCCAACCACAGAGCTCAAGTCTTCCCCCTCATCGAGAAGCTATGATTTTCATGTTGCAGAGGAAACCAAGCCTTAGCTGGCCAGGTTGTGTATCTGGCATGTCCAGCTGGGAGGTAAATCCAGATCAGCTCCCATTGGCCACGCTTTTCACTCCTGGGCTGTATTTGCACATTGTTTGTGTGCCAATATGAGCAGGATGCCTGTGTATCCTGAGTGTCCAGCCCACTTCTGCCTGCTTTTTTCTAGCATCTTCTCCCGGGGAAATCCCCCCTCCCCCAACACACGCCAGCAACATCTCTGTCTGTTCGCATCTAGAGAACCAGATGTGCAGGGTTACATCCCTAAAACCAGTTCCTGCCTGGCAGGAGAGTACCAAAGCTCAACTCCCTGCCTTGCTAGAGACCAATTCTGAGGTATAATTAATACTCCTGAGCTCGTGGGGGTCAGGCAGGAGCGGAAGTTCCACATAGCCTCGTTCAGGGTTCCACTCCTCCTAGTCTGGCTTCCCTATTCTGGTACTGGCTTTCCCCCAGGAGCATCTCCTCAGTAAATCACTTGCTCATGACCCCTATCCAGGGGCTATTTCTTGGGAGCCCAGCCATAGACAACTTCTCCTTATTTGGATTCAGGCTTACTGCTAATAATTCTTCCTAGAGAAATCGTGCGAGCATACCGTGTGTTAGAGTAGACAGAAGGCCATGGCTGCTTACACATTTAGATATGCAGTACGACGTATTGTGTTGTGACTAGAAATCAAAATATCCAAGAAGGACAAAAGATACCTTCTGGGAAGATCGTGTTGATGAATAATAAAAACTAAAAGAATGTGTGTCACCTTGTGTGCACCCCAGAAGGACAGCTGTTTCAAAAGAGGCTCCAGTGGGGACCCAGCGGGGGTTAGGCCTGACCATCAGGGTTAACAAACGAGAGAGGCCACATTGAAGGGACTTGAGACTTGCTCTGTAAGGCTCCCACCACAAAACAAAGCTCTGCAGTAACCAGAACAGAGGCTTTGCATTTACCCACCACAGAGCCCAGCTGGACCCCTTGCCCAGGGAGAGGGGAATTCAGTTTACCAATGGCATGTGTTGACCTAGGAGAGACAGCAACTTCACAGCCAAATGGAGTGAGTTCCTAGCCTGCCTCAGAACAGCTTTGTTACACTGTCTAGTCTTGAACTCACAATTCTCCTGCCTCAGCTTCCCAAGTATTGGGGTTACGAATGTGAATCACCACTTGGCTTCTCCCTTCATTACTTCTTTAAAATTTGTGTGAGCCCAGCAAGCAAGCATTTATTTATTTATTTATTTATTTATTTATTTATTTATTTCACATCTTTGGGCCTCTGTTGTGTGAAGTAATGAGGGCAATAAAGGTAACTGCCTCATGTCATTGCTGAGAGGGTTACATTGCACTTACATCATAAAATCCAGGAACATAAGTACTCAGTAAATGAGTGGTCATTCTTGCTAGTAATACTAGAAAAGTCACAAATTCTTTCCTTGGAGTGTCCTTGGTAATGGCATTGAGGTCATGGAGGCCACAAGGAATTTCGAATGCCCACGGATTACTGTGGGCAGAGAACATGGCATTCTTTCTTAAGAAATACAGCATGTAAAGCCAGCTCCAAGGCAAGGGAGTCTGGCTTCATAGCTAATTGTTCTTCCCTGTGTGGTAGCACTTTGCCATGGCATATTCTAATTTAGCTGCTAGTCTCTGTCTATTGCCAGTAATAAATATTTTTAAATATTTGATTTATTAGCATGCATGAATTATACATGTTTCGTGATGTCTTTTTCCTACATACACATAATTTGCCCCCACTAACCTTTGCCTCTTGCTCCCTCTAATCCTCTTCTTCTTCCTACCTAATTTTTATTCTACTTCCATCTATCTATCTATTTATTATTTAATTACTTTTGATGGTACAGTAGGTCTCATAAGGTTACCTACAGAGTCCTGGGTGAAGGGTGCACCACTGGCCGCAACACTGAAGAAAATGACTATTCCTCTCCCCAGCAACCACTGACTGCCTATAGATGCTAAGGAGGGTCGGACCCTCACCAACCCTCTCCACTAGCTACCAGTACCCGCTTATGGTTCCTCCTCGAAGGCCTCATGGACACCATCTCCCTGCTGTGGCTGGATGTTGACAGCTCTAGTCTTGCACAGATCTTGTATCTGTAATCCCAAGTAATCTCAGTCCTGCTACAAGATCAAGAGTTTAACAGTCATGGTCAGATAAGTGTTCTGCCTCACTCCACTCCTTCTGACTCTTACTTTTTTTCTGGCCCCATCTTCCATGATATTCTCTAAGCCTAGGAGGGGATAGAGTCTCCCATTCATGGTTTATTTTCATTACGTTGACCATTTATGAATTTCTGCAATTACTACTGCCAAAAAGGAGTGTCTCTGACCAAAGCCAATCGTAGCACTGACCTGTGGACATAAACATAACTACTTAGGTGACAACTTGACAGGCACATTGTACCCACTTAGCAGAACCATGGCAGCAGATTTTCTAGGAGTGCATATGACTCCACCCCGACACAGACACCAGCTTTTGACCAGGTTTACAGTCCCACACGTGGATTCTATCCTGTGGAGTAGGATGAAATTAGGTAGCAGCTAGTTACCCCCATAACAGACCACTGTTGCCCCAGGGACACTTGCCTATCCAGTCAGTAGTGTAACATGTGGGGACCAGAGCTGAGTAAGACTTTTGATGACAGCCCCTCTCCCCCACTGCTGCCTGCATGGCATCCTCTGGCAAGCCAGAAGGGGAGAGACAGTAGGAGAACCCTTTGAGAGGGAGGATATTGGGACCCTGTGGCTCCAACATTAGCAGCCAGAGCACTAGATTTTTAGTTTGTTGTTGAATGAAAGCTGAGCCTTATGCCAGTAACATGGATCTGGGTGGAATTATTCTCAAAGAATCAAGCTGAAAAAGGGAAGAATGTATGTGATATTTTCCAAAGAAAGCACATCGAAGATGGATGGAAAGGAGAAAGACAGGGAGAGAGAAAGTGGAGGAGAGAGAAGCCGTGGGGGAGAGGGAAAGGGAAGGAGGGAGGGAGTGAAGCAATCTGAAAATCAATTGTAGAAAAAATTCAAGAATTTAATGCATATCTAATTAGCTAAGATACTGCAGAGATGTTATTAAAATCTAGGAAGTCCAAACAACAGAAAAAATGTAATTATTACATGAAATACATTTTTGTCAGGAGGATAACTCCTGCCCTGTAAGTTGTATGAATGCTTATGAACAAGGACTACCTGGGGCTTTGGACACATGCTCTAATGTAGGGACAACATTTGGATGGGTTTTCTTGTTGTTATTTAATCTGTGCACTCGTATTGCTGGATGTTTTGTGTATCTGAAGTTAGATTAAAAAAAAAAAAAACAAATGGCTAACGCTGCATGACAAATGCTGTCATGTTTCCAGACATCAGTGAGCTTGCACGGTCCCTTCTACCCCAGAAGATGGACATTTGCCAGCTCCTGTTGCAGAACTGGGAGACTGACCAGTCAGAAGCAAAAGCCTGTGTTTTATATCTGTGTTGTCAGAACTCTGTGGGGAAACAAAGTCATACCCCACCAGGATTGACACAGGATGCAAACAGGGTGACGCCTAACTCAGAAAGTACCTTCTGGATAGTTTGCTGAGTATTGGCTGTATGCCAGTCACTCTTCTTAGTGCTCGGATTCAAAAGATGAGCAGACAAATTTCTAACTCTCAGGGAAGTTCAAAGCCAGCCAGGAAGGAGAGACCTGAAATTAACAGCTATGATGTTATGTGATTAGTCCTAAGACAGAGCATGGAATAAGCACCATAGAATGTTGATTAGGGCATGCTTGGTGCAAAGAATAGGAATTGCCTTAAACTGTCTGAAAGGCAGTCAGGAGCGTTACAGGCTGTAGGGAGCTGGCTTGAACCCAAGGAAGGAACTCGGGCCTCATCAGTAACCTTCCCCTCCTATTCCCCAGCCCCTCCCCCTTCTCCTTCCTTTCCTCTCCCTCTCTTCTGAAGTCTCTCTCCCCTCTCCTTCTCCTCACTCCTTCTGGGTGAATGCATATATCATCTGTGCTTCATCTGTGCTGCACCTGTACTGCACCTGCACTGCACCTGTACTGCACCTGTCCCGCACCTGTGCTGGATCTGTGCCATCTCGCTGCAGATAAACTCTGCTTTCTCTGGTTACTTGGCCTCCCTCAAATGGCTTCCAGTTCCCCACAGCCTTCAGACCCAACACTTAAACAGCTTGGCGAAGCCTTTGAGTCCTAATTCCAAATTCCTGGAGAAGAAAACCATATAGGCCACATAGGTCCCAGTATGTTGCTGCAGGAGCTGGGAACCTGCTAGTTGTCTGTTTATTTAGCAAAGGGAGAGAAGTGATATCTCTTCATGGGAGAGCCAGGGGCCTCACTCCCACTGGATATGCGATGACCAAGAAGGTAGTTTGGGCTTGAATTTTATGGGTGATAGTGAAGAGGTTCAAGTTTCAAATTA
Source organism: Pachyuromys duprasi (assembly GCA_028658305.1). NCBI lineage: Eukaryota > Metazoa > Chordata > Mammalia > Rodentia > Muridae > Pachyuromys > Pachyuromys duprasi. Next base: position 14,702,141 of record CM053743.1, on the reverse strand, counting down.
AATTGTGAAGTAGAATAGATAGACTTGACCGGAGGGTGGGAGGGGAGTTGCAAGTCACATGATGGCTTTTGCTCATTGCTGATGAGTCTCCAAAATGCCACTGTCCTGGGAACTGCCGAGTTTATTCTCCCCCAACACACCCACTGAGTGGATTCCCCTCTATCTCAGCAGAGGCCCCTGGTACCCATCACCAGTTCCAAAGGCAGCAAAAACAGAGCTCCAGGAAGCAGTCTGATTCCTCAGGGCACTGGAAGAATCCTCTGTTGTCCAAGATTTTGCTGCAAACTGCATGTTTGTGTGTATACCATACTTATATGCACACATATATACACACATGCAAACACATACACAAGTGCACACACACACAGTTACACATGCACACATATAAATACAAAACTCACACAAGTACTTTCACAGAAAGATACAGAGATTTTTTTCTGGCTGTTTATCCTGTTCTGTACAAATGTATGAAGATATATATATATATATGCAAAGAGAGTTATGTTCTAGCAGCATATGGAAGCATCACAGTCTTTCCTTCCACTCTATGTAAATACAGTGTATTTATAAAGTCAGAGACTGTGTGCTGAACCACTCTGAAAGTCAGTTTTGTGGATATTTTTTAAGCAGGGGAACCGTCGGTTTACAAATTCTTGTTTCCATTTTGCACACTGGTTTTCCCATTTCTACCACCACCAGCATCCTTCAAAGTTATCCAGGTCTTCAGCAGTGTCCCAACTGGTCACTTGATCCAGATTTCACACCCGAATGCATCCCTTACCCACTGGTTCTCCCTGAACACCAGCGTTCTCTATTCCCTGGCACCTACCAAGTAAAGTCCACAGTCTGTGTTCCGGCCTTATATTTAAATATCATTAATGACCGATCAATGTTTCTAGACATTTCTAAGAACCTTTAACTTTGCCCTCCAGTAGATTAATTTTTCTAACATCTGACATCTGAATATCTAAACTGCAAAGAGAGTGAATGAGGGAAGCCTTGGTGTTCCCCTCATATTTAGGGGTCTTTATCATAACTTTTGGGGAGTCAATGAGCAGTCTCCAGAGATTCACAGATGTCTCTGATCTCAGCCTGCCCTCGTAGATGGAACAGCTTCTGCCCACTGCCTACACCTTGGATACCTACATGACACCTGATTAAGACTATACAGCCTAGTTGTCTGAGGAAGTGGTTGTACAAGTTTGCATTCCCACTAGCAGTGGAGGCGGGTTCCCCCTTCTCCACAGCCTCTCCAGCATGTGTTGTCACTTGAGCTCTTTATCTTGGCCATTCTGATGGGTGTAGGGTGAAATCTCAGGGTCGTTTTGATTTGCATTTCCCTGATGAGTAAGGATGTTGAGCATTTCTTTAAGTGTTTCTCTGGCATTTGATATTCCTCTATTGAGAATTCTCTGTTTAGCTCTGCAGCCCATTTTTAATTGGATTACTTGATTTATTGCTGTTTAAGTTTTTGAGTTCTTTATATATACTGGATATTAGTACTCTGTCAGATATAGGGTTGATGAAGATTCTTTCCCAATCTGTAGGCAGTCGTTTTGCTCTGATGATAGTGTCCTTTGCTTTACAGAAGCTTTTCAGTTTCATGAGGGTCCATTTATTGATTGTTGCTCTTAGAGCCTGTACTGTTGGTGTTCTGTTCAGGAAGTTGTCCCTGTGCCAATGAGTTCAAAGAATAGCGCTTCCTCAAGAGCCAGCTATACCACTCCTAGGCATATATCCAAAAGAAGTTCAAGTACACAATAAGGACATTTCCTCAAGCATGTTTGTAGCAGCTTTATTTGTAATAGCCAGAAGCTGGAAACAACCCAGATGCCCCTCAACTGAGGAGTGGATACAGAAATTGTGCTACATCTACACAATGGAATATTACTCAGCAATAAAAAACAAGGATATCATGAAATTTGTAGGTAAATGGTGGGAACTTGGAAAGGATCATCCTGAGTCAGCTATCCCAGAAGAAGAAAGATACACATGGTATATTCTCACTCATATAAACATATACTATAGGATAAACCTACTATAATCTGTACACCTAAAGAAACTAATCAAGAGGGAGGACTCTGCTAAAATGCTCAATACCTATCCAGAAAGGCAAAGAGGATGGTCATCAGAAGAAAGAGAAAACAGGGAACAAGTCAGGAGTCTGCCACAGAGGGCCTCAGAAGGGCTCTGCCCTGCAGACTATCAAAGCAGATGCTGAGACTTATGACCAACAATTGGGCAGAGTGCAGGGAATCTTATGAAAGAAGTGGGAAATAGTAAGATCTGTAGAGGACAGGAGCTCCACAAGGAGAGCAACAGAACCAAATAATCTGAGGTCTTTCCTGAGACTGATACTCCAACCAAGTACCATGCATGGAGATGGCCTAGGACCCCTGCACAGATGTGGCCCATGGCAATTCAGTGTCCAAGTGGGTTCCATAGTAATGGGAACAGGGACTGTCTCTGACATGAACTGATTGGCCTGCTCTTTAATCACCCCCCCCCCCAGGGGAGAGCAGCCTTGCCAGGCCACAGAGGAAGAGAATGCAGCCACTCCTGATTAGACCTAATAGACTAGGACCAGAAGGAGGGAAAAGAGGACCTCCCCTATCAGTGGACTTGGGAAGGGACACGGGTGCAGAAGGGGGAGGAAGAGAGGGATTGGGACGGGAGGAGGGAGGGAACTACAGGGGTATATAAGGTGCATAAAGTGTAATTAATAAAGAATTTAATAAAAAAAAGACTATACAACCTTCCATAACCTGCATTGCCATATGACCAGAAAGTTGAATACTTCTTCCTTGGTTGTTGCTTTTCAGACCTTCCACTTTCTTCTGTTTGATATTCTTCTGTGTTTTGTGCCTTATTCAAGCATTATAAATCAAGAGTTTCCTTCTTGAACCCAGAGAGGAAAGGAACTCCACAAGACCAAAAGAGCCAACTAACCAGGGCCCAGGAATGCTCTCGGAGACCAAAGCACAAACCAAGGACCATGCATGGACTGAATCTAGGCCCCCTTCACAGATGTAGCTGATGGGCAGCTCAGTCTTCATGTGGGTTCCCTAGTAAGGGGAGTAGGGGCTGTCTCTGACATGGACTCTGGTACCTGCTTTTGATCATTTTTTCCTGGTGGGGCTGCTTGTCAGGCCAGGGAAAGAGAATTCTCTCAGTCTTGATGCAACTTTTGATATGCTGGGTAGCTGGGTACGGGGGAGGGGTTCCCCTTCTCTAAGAAGTAGGGGAGGGGGACAGGGGAATAGGGAGGGAGAGTGGGACCAGGAGGAGAATAGGGAGGGGGCTACAACAAGAATTTAAAATGAATAAATAAAAAATTAAAAAAAAAGAGTTTCCTTCTTTAGCAACTCCATAGTACAATTTTGTCTCTGGGTTCTGAGGCCAACAGCAGGATGTGTTGCCGGGGAGTCCTGGGGTTGCCAAGAACCTGGGGTGACTCTTTAGGACATTCCCTTAGCTGTAGGTAGGACTACAAGCTGACCAGAGTGGGAACACATCAGGACTAGGAGAGACAACTTTCTACAAGACAGCCGAGATTCTCCCAAACCAACAACCTCCCCTAAAATCAAGTCTCCGTGGTTGAGATCCCAGTCCTTGGCATGCACAGTCTTGAGGCAGGGGAGTGGTAGTGCTGAGAACCTTGATTAGTAAGTACCCCAGGAGTCCTCTAGATAAGGGGGCCAGTCACCCAAGTAAAGGCATTTTTGAGAATAAAGGGTTTTCGATTATAGTTACAAACTGGCATTGTTGTAGATAAACTAGAATGCATAGTTCACTTAAACTTGAAAAAGTCTAAGTTAGAACAGCAGGATGGGTGATAGCAAGACATGACAACAGTGTCCCCAATGTACCTTCTGTGTCCTTTGGGGCTTAGAGACCAATGGTTCTCAGGTTTGAAATGTTTAGCAACTTTTTGGAAAAAAAAAATCTTAAGTGCAGAGCCCAGTTAGGCCAATTGTGCCAGAAGGACAGGGTGAAGACCAGGATGGCCTATTCTTTACACTGCTGAATGACTTCAGTGCTCAGGTGAATATGAGAACCACACCCTGGAGCCTTAGGAAGAACAACACTTAAAGTCACATGATACAGGTGGAGTAGTCCCCTTGGAGCCAAAGAACTAAACTTAACCTTGAATCGTGGACATGTGTTTTGGGCTGCCCTGTGCTGAAAAGAATAAGCGACTCTGACGACAAAATAATGAGCTACTTAAAATAACAAGGGTTATCACCTCAGACAGCGCGGCGGCCTACGGTGGAACAAATCTAGGCTTGGCAGTCTTCCACAATCTACCTGCCACTCCAGCTTGCTGGAGTTCTTCTTGCCTAGTTCCCCACAATTTCAAGAGGGTTCTCTCATCCGATGCAGGCGTGAGGCCCTGAGAATGTGTCACTTTGCATCTTTCTAAGGTCTAGAAGACTTTCCAGAAGGGCCTCCTAGCCTCAGAGAAGGAAGTCATTCTCACCACGGGCTTGGAGAGGTGAGGCCTCTTCCAGAGGCACAGGGTTGAAGGAGCCTTCATCACGAACCGTGCCTAAAGTCAAGGCAGTTTGTAGGTAGCAATACACCCTAAAGAGGTTGCTTTGAGATCAAATTCAATAGTGTGTACACCAGGTGATCTTAGGAACAGGAAAGAAGAGATCAAAGAACCTGACTATGAACGCAAAAAAAAAAAAAAAAAAACCACTCAAGTCACTCAAGAAGAAAAGAACAGAAGCAGATAGGAGACGCACAAACTGTCCACAGTTGTCAGGAGAATCCCTGAGGAGAGGGCTTAGGAGGCAGGGCACTATCGCTTGTATGTGTCAAGTTTCAAAGGGTTCGACACACATAGTGTTGCGTAACGGGGGTTCTGAATTCCAGAAGAATCTGTTCAAACACCAGTGATGGGTGAGGCCACCAGGACATTCACGCGTGAGCTGGCATCTCCGGTGACGGCTTAACAAGCCCCTGCTGTCTTTTACGAAGGGAAGAGTGGAGGCCTGAGGCGTGCACACAGCTGAGATCTTTCTGTTGCGTTTTGGAAACGGTTCGCTTAGTCCGAGAGCGCACACTGCCTCTGTTCCCCGCATGTTACCTCTCTTTCAAACGCTCAGCTCCAAGATAAGCTGGTTCCTTTGTGTTCTCCGTGTGGGTGTAATGATATGTTTGAGAATTTTGAAAACTCGATCGTAAAACAAAACGTTCTGTGTTAAACCGCAGTGCTAACAATAGCCCTAAGCAGCTATGCCAGCGCTTGCTTCCTGGCTGGACCTTGCTCTCTCTCTAGATTCTAATCTACGGCTAGAAGAGTAAGGCTGGGACACAGCGGTGTGCTTCAGATGGTACAACCGATACGGTTCAGTTCGTAGTAAAGGCATCTTAATAGACACAGCTGCTCTTGGGGAGAATTAGAAAGAAGACAATGTCCTTTGGGTGCCCACACGCCTCCTTTCCGCTTGCCTTTACTGTCTAATTCTTTCCTTTCTGTTAATGAGAGCATTAGAGGTCTCTGTCTTAGCATTTCAGAGTTCTCTGTGACACCACCACCTTCTCGCCCACATCTCTGGCTCCATGATGATCACAGTTCTCGACCCTCAGCACCCTAGAGACGCAACAGCCACACAAGGGCAGACAAATGCTCCTTCAGTAGCTGGGCGTGATAGCTCATGCCTGTAACCTAGCACTTGGGAGGCTGAGACAGGGGAACGGCCATAGGTTTGGGGTCAGCCTGGGCTACATAGCAAGCTTAGGAATGCCTTCACTAGAGTTAGAGCGTAGAAAGGCACTTACGCGGGCGGACGTTTTTAGCAATATTATCGGGTTCTTATGTCAACCACCCCCAACCCCTATTCCATCAGATCCCTTCTAGTCTCCCAACACTAGGTAGGAGAGAAAGATAAGTAGAGGGGGAAGGGGACATGGACCTCTTTAGACTTCTTCCTGCTGATTAGGGTATTGGGTTTCTAGAGACAAATCCAATCAGAATATCCAGCAAACCCAACAGCAGGAGCCAGAAGCAGCAGGGACCAGCAGCAGCCACCACCAGCCCTCTTGGGGTACCTCCCATTTATACACTCTCCAGAGTCCCCAGAATCCCAAATGTAAACTATCTGCAGCTGGCAAAAATCACACCCCTCCTATATTGCGAGACAATGAGAGCAGCTGTGGACAATCTGAAGCAGCCCCCGATGCCACACCTGGGATTAAAACAACGAACACATTCCCATAACCATAACATAGCTGGTTTTCAAAGAACCCAAAGTTCTCACTACACACTGTCTTTTGTATAAGAATGGGGGAAGCAGGAAAAATATGTATGCACATACACATATATGTATATATTCGTATTTTATTTCAATAAATAAATAAATATATAGGTAATAAAGTATTACCCTGAGTCTCCGTGGGAGAGACAGTTCACCCTGTTAGACCTCCCCAGAGAGAAAGTGGCCAGCTCTCTACCATCAAGGAGCTCCTCGTGGTAGTGAAGCTCTGCCAGAGGCTCCTGTCCCACCAGCCACCAGCTGAATTTTGCTGCGTGACTTAGCTGTTGTGACATAGACCACAGGAATCTCCCAGTGAAGCCAAGTTTTGGCCCATAGACGGTAAGACTAGGCAAACGTGGCTTCTGTCTGAGGCCACCAAGCTCTGAGGTAATTTATTACACAAGCCTAAATGGGTAAGCGAGAAAGCCACACACACACACACACACACACACACACACACACACTATAAATCACATACAGATATACCCCTACATACCACACACACATACACCCACACACATACACACACACTACACATCACACAGCAATATACCTACACATACCACACAAACACTCACACACACACACACGACTCACACACACTTTTTAAAAGTGCAGGAATCCAGCTTGAGAACACTTAGACATCTAGGCATGTGGCTATTTAAAATGTTGCATTTGGATAAGACCGAAGTGCAAAATTGTTAAAAACTTGGCTCTTGGTGTGCCAAAAACATTTCAGCATTTGAAATTCAGGACAGCATTTCCCAGGCAGACACGGTCTCCTCAGGAAGAAATTGAAATGGGAGGTTGCGGAAATTTGCTTTCAGACTCTGGGTAATTCTGCTAGTTCTCGTTCTCTGCCAGCTTGGCTGTTGACAGAGCTATGGAGAAGCATAAAATTCTGAAACCTCTCAAGACGACAGAAGCTGTTGCGAAGGCTCTCAACCACATCTCCCCAGGATGTGCTCTGCTGGCTGCTTTTCAGCCCACACTGTCATTCTTTCTGTTGGACTCACACGTGTGCTGAGTAAATATAATATCATTGTGTTGGTGAGCAGGGTTGATGTTCTAGAGCTAGCATGTTCATCACTTTATAAAACATGCGCTGCTTTAGCTGCTATCTCCACACAGCAGACTGATGTCTGTTGACTCTTAACAAAACAACAGGAGGAAACAGAACAAAAAAGGCAAATCGACGTGTGAGTGTGGCGTTCTTTACTAAAAACCCTTCCCCAGCCTGGCAGGTGGCCTCAAAGGGCAGCTGTGTCCCTCCCTCACACAGTGTACATCAGAGATTCCTGTAGTTTTATCATCTAGGGTGTGTGTACATGTATATGTGTATGTATGTTTGTGATGTGTGTACATGTGATATGCGTGTATGTAAATGTATAATGTGTGTATATACATGCACAATGTGTATGTGTGTGTGCATGTGTGTGATGTGTGTGTATATATGTATGTATGTATGTAATAATGGTGTGTGTGTGCCACAGCCAGAATGTAGAGGTCAGAGGACAGCCCCTGGTATCTACCTTTTCCGAGGATTTCTTCATAGTTCACTGCTGCATACAGCAGGCAAGATGGCCTGTGACCTTCTGAGAATTCTCACTCTCCCTGTAGGAGCTTTGGGATTAGACACAGGTGCTGCACAGCTGGGTTTGACAAGGGTTTGGGGACTCACGTTTGCATGGCACCATCTTTTTTCCCCACTGAGCTATTATCCAAGCCCCATTTTCCATTTTTTCCCCCTTTGGTTGTTTGCTCCTTTCCCCCCTGGCACTAGGTGTGAGCTATATGAAGAAAAGACTTTCAAATCCTTCTGGGCTTGAAAGAATGACTACCACATTGGAGTTTAATGTATTTTTATTTAATGAGTGAGGATTTTCATCCCTGTTAAATCATGGTGGGGAAACACCTAAAGGTATCCAATGTGAGGAAAGTTAATAAGTTGTGTGTTCATACGAAAGAGACATGGCTGCGTATAGCAATGACAGGCCATTTCTAAAGCACAGCAGACGAGGACTTCAGCAGACATTTCTGGGTCTGCAGGACGCCCCAGACACGCTGCTCTTCTTTCGGGAAGAGTGACGTCACAGCTACTTACCTGCTCCGAAGCACCAGAGGACAGGCGCTTGTTGCCCAGGTGAAGTTAGTGCATAATAATTAATAATAATAATTCCATCAACAGGGTCAGACAGAGGTGTTTCGACAGACGATTACATCAAAGGGAAACAGAGATGGCATGGTGGTCAGATGTACAAGAAACAAACACGGAAAATTAAAAAACAAAAACAACCACTCTGTGCCCGTGAACAGGTCGACACGAATTTACTCAAGGGCAGCAGTTTTGAGAGTGACCATACACGGTGCATGTGGTTACCATGGCAGCTGACTCTAAGGCCAAATGCAATACTGTGCATTGGTGAAAGTCGAGCTATAGGTTCTGTGGCTCTAGGAAAGCCAGTCTTCTCTCGTGGGTCTTGGATAACTGCGGAAGCGCCAAATTCCACCCCCGGGCTCCAAGTCTAAGCTAGTCAAGAGACAGACACTCTGAGAGTGGGGTGTGGAAGGAAGCCGGCCTAGACTGCCTGGGCCAGAGCCCAGAATGGAAAGGGGATTCCAGCACTGCGTTCTGGATTGCGATAGGATGGAGGGATGTAGAGCATATCACATGGTTGGAGCCAAATCTCTTTCTTCCTCACATGCTGCACCGCCGGTCGAGTGGTGCCCCTGGATATTTGGGTTTGCCCGGAACTTTAGAATGTGGGACATTTGCAGGTGAGCTCAGCTAAAAAGAGATCACGCCGGAACGGGGTTGGGGGGCAGAGAATTAAGTCAGATGACTGATAGGGACACACAGGGGAAAAGGTCATGTGTAAACAAAAGCAGGTGAGGAGCTACACTGCTGCAAGCCAGGGAACCCTAAGGAATGCCAGAAGCTAAAAGAGGCAAGACAGCCCTCCCGCCCTGGCCCGCAGGACCAGCAGGCAGAGGTCTCGCTCCAATCTTGTTTCCAGGCTTCTAGCTCCAGTGCTGGGAGAGACTAATTTTGTTTTAAGTGACCTAGTTTGAGGGTCTCTGTGTGGCAATTACAGGAAGCCAGCATATGTGATTTTTCTCGAATGCTCTTGATTTTGAAAAATAAAACGCGTTCGTACGGATGTGTGTACTCACTAGGGAAAGTATACAGAAAAGAGGCACATTGTGCACAAGATTGTGCGGCAAAATGTTAGTAGTAATTGTTTTTAATGGTAGAGAGAGGAGTGACTTTGATTTCTGCCTTTTTCCTCTTCAAAACTTCTGTTAGGAGCAGTTATTACCTTGATAATCTGATCTAAATTAAGTGCTCATCCATTTTGCAAATGGATGCTTCTGGGCAGATTAATCTCCAGATCTATGAATCAGGTAGCATTAAATCCCTGGAGAGATTGCTTTCTCTGGCGTCTCCTCAGCGTCGCTGAGAGTCTTTCTGAGCTCATCTATGGCTTATCTGCAGTTAGTGCTTCATCCCTTTGCCTGTTTGTCTGTCAGAAGCTAACCCCCGTGGTTCAAGTCTTCTTATAAAGACCTGGCGCTACCTCAGTGAGAATGACAGCTTACCCTGTGCAGGGCACGATTCTAAGTCATGAGCTGGCAGGAAAAGCCCATGAGATGCTATTGTTAGCTCCATTTTACCACAAGGAAAGGGAGGCAGGGAAATTAAGCAGCCTGCTCAAGCTCACGCAGGAAAGCAAGGGCTACGAGACAGACCCGGGCTCCAGGCTCCACTCACTGAAGGATTCTGTACAGCTCCTTAGGGTGCTTGTCTGGCATGCATTGGGGGGCTGGCACTGGAGATGAGAGGGCGTGGGGCAAGAGGGGGAGAGGAAGTGATTGAACTACAAGACAAGGCTCGGAGTTGAGGTGCCCCCTCACAGAAGGGGAGGGACAGTCTGGCTCTAATCTTGGTGTTCTGGTTGACATGACTGCACCCCAAATGGCTAGACAGCAGGGTGACCTTGGTTATCGCATGTAGAGTTGACACATCTCTGGCTTCAAACGCCACCTTAGATGAAAGCCAAGGCCAAGTGGGAGTGACCCCCACGCTGGCCAGTCCACTTCCCCCTGCAACACAAAGAGCTGAGCTTCTGGTGGGTTCGCTGCTGCTGTTTTCTTGCAATGGAGGGCCGGCTGCTTGTTTCACTGGTGTTGTGTGTAGGCTTGGCTTTACAGACGCCTGTTGTGTTGGTGGCATTCCAGGCCCCCATCCCCACCGTTGGGGATGGCAGCAGCCACACGGGTGACTGGCAGAGCTTGGGCCTAGAAACTGCCCTTTGGCCCTTTTCTCACAGCAGTGTGTGTACACTGCGATTTCATTTCTTCCCTCATTTAGCTGAGATAATGGCACATTTGAGGAAAAGCAATCGCAAATACCAGTAAGAAAACAAGAAAAGAGAAAGGCAATTTCTTAGGGTGTTTCTATTAATT
>CM053743.1:14640014-14691311 GCA_028658305.1 Pachyuromys duprasi | reverse complement strand
TTTTTCTTCTCTTCTTAAATTCTCTACTATTTGCACGCAGCTCTGGGATGTCTGAGTTCCACAGCCAATAGGGGACAGGCTGGCTCGGTGGTACTGTGGTTTTCTCCGGCTCAGGCTCAGTGTTTGCATTTTACTCGATGATTTGGGTTAAGAACTGCTTTGCTGGGATCTGGCGGTACACCAAGATCGCCAAGGTACATGTCACACGCCCACAAAGGAGATGTTTAACAAAGCCGAGATTAAATCTCGGAGAACCAACCCGAGTTCAGGACTCACCTGGCTGGGGCTCATCTACTTGACCTTTTGATGGGATTGTTAATTTTAAATGAAAAGCAGAAGCTGCAGAGAATTGTTCTCTCTCGCCCCCTCACCTCCCAGGCAGCAATTTAATTATGGCTGTTATTCATTTTTAAAGGGGACTTCTTATTTCAGAAAGATGAAGGGGGAACTCCACTTAACAGCAAAGTTTACACCACCCAATCACCCTAATTTAGAAGGGTGCCCCCATGTTGTTGAATGATGCCGTTCTAGATACTGGAGCACGGTCATCAATTAATCTTTCTAGCTGCCGTGTCTATGTCTGTCTTTGAACACTGCTTCTATGGGAACAGTTGTCAAGGAAACCTGTGCATTATGGCTCCTCTGTGGTTCAACCGCCTGGTCCCTTACTGCAGCATGGCTGCACATGACACTTTTCTCTGTGCCATCTAGTTTGTTATGATTAATATGAATAATCAGTGTTTTTAAAAAAATATCTGAAGAGGAGGTACTAGGAAAGTTAGCCTGTTTTGTTTGTCAGCTGGGTGTTAATTATGTACCTCCTCATGAAATTCGCAGACACTGGTACAGGTGGACACTCCCAAAGACGTTTATAAATGATTGTCAACTACTGTCCTAATAAAAGTGTGAGTCACAAGAAGTACCCAGATTCTTAGTGCTTCAAAGACGAAAGTTGGGATTTAACTACTATTTAGTCTCCATTTTCCTACAGGTATCAGGGTGACGCTGCCAAGGAGACCGATTGCCCCTGAGTGTGGTGTCCCAGCTCCTGGGACTTCCTTTGCTGAAGCCACATCTTCAAGAGTGAGGATTTAAACAGACGAGCTCGCTTTCATTCTGTTCAGGGGGAATCCATGATGCTGCAGTCTGAATTTAGTGATTCTCTAAGTCATATTTCAAGTGAAATGAGGAACTTGGAAATTTCATGTTTTCAATATAGTGGAAAAGCAGATTAGCTTTAGGGCTCAGCAACTGGTGCCAGCCCCGGTGAACTACTGAAGGCAAAGTCAGAGCTCGCAACTCCAATTCCAGCCCACCACCTACACCACCCAGCACTGGCTTTGAGCAAGAATCATGTTTTATTACTGTTAGAAATAAAATCACGTAGCCTCAACAAAAGACTCTGCGGTATCCAATGTTGCTAGGAAGCTACCTGTCTCAGGGAATCACACACACACACACACTCACACACACACACACACTCACACACACACCACCACCACCACCAACAACAACAACAGCTTCCTTGCTGCACTTCTGTCAGTAGATATTCACACAGCTATCCGTACAGGTCATCCCAGTATGGCATCTTACAAAGCTCTGTGGGAGACAGTAGGGCGTAACGAAGGACTGACCCTGTGCACGTTTACTAGCAGGCTTCGCCGGTTAGCTTGAGGCGTCAGTGTTCTCAGGTCTTGCCCTCAGCTACACTGGCCAGCCTTGAGGAAGGACTCATCATGGCCTTGTTCCTGAGGGACTGGACAGTAAACCAAAGGCTGAGGTATCAATTACGATGAGAATGTAATACATACATAAATTGTAATACTCATGGACTGTAAGCGGAATCGAATTATCACTAGAGCGTGTATAGTAACTAGGAATCAGAGCAAGAGAAATCCAACTCCATGTAACACTGGCTTTAGACTTAGAGTCGGCCACCAACATCTCTGCTTACCAGTACACAGCTGCCAGGAGTGCCAGGATAACCATGGATGAGGCTCGCACAGTTTATGCAAACCCTGCAGTTCATACCATCTGCTGCCCCATGGTCAGACCTCCCTTTTTCTTTCTTCCTTCCTTTCTTCCTTTCTTTCTTGAGACACGAATCTCTTGCAGCCTGATCTCACCAGAGGCCCTATCCTGATATTTTGACTGAAAGAAACTTTCAGCTTCATCCTAGCAGAATGCTGGAGTTTCATTCATGTGTTCCTTCATCTAAAGTTAGGGGTCAGGATCCCCGGCTGTAGTTTCTGCTTACTGCTCAACGCTGATCTTGGTTGTTTTCTAGAAAACACCTTGAAGTGTTGCCTTCACAAAAGCTCAAGTCATTGCCTTGGATCTGTACCAGTTCCTACAGCTTCTGGTTGGCGCCGGAGCCCTGAAAATCACCAACCAAAGAGAGTCACTAAGATCTGACAGTGTGCCCCTCTGCAGTATTCTGTTGGGCATAATTAGTTCTGAGGGCAGCATGATGTGTTCACTGATGGATAAGATCGGTCTGTTCCAGTCTGTGCAACGCCTGAGGGTGGGCTTGCAGAGGTGAATCAGGGGTGAGTGATGTGGCAACCTCTTACTCATGCCTTCCCTCTCTCTGCTGCTGCTAATGTGGCCCCCCCTCCGCTGACAGCAGAGAGGGAAACATCTGTTTTGTACTCACCTCCATTAAACCAGCACTTATTTATTACCTGGTGTATGACAGGCTTTCTATTGAGCTTTAAATGGAGAACCTCAAAAAGAATTGTTTCTAGGACAGCAGGAAATTAGCAGATCAGTTTTCCTAGCCTGTCATCACCGTAGTGATCCCTGTGCGTTAACAGGCAGCGTATGTAGCCAACTATGACCCTATGACCTACCCTCAGAGGACTTACAGCCTAGTGGGAACAAAAACCAAGTCCATCCTCTACATATTTATTGAGTGTCCATGATGTATGTCTCACATACAAGGCACCTGGTTCCCCTTGACCCTGCTATACGGTCTCACTTCCTCTTCCTGGGTCAGCTGAGAAGCAGGAGCAAATGGACTCTGCTGAGGAAAGGATCTGGAGGAGACAGACAGAAGACGGTCAAGGTCATACAGAAAGCCAGGCAAGTGAGCCTGGCTGAGTCTTTAGGAGAGGTGAATGGATTACTCAGGAGATGGATGAACATGCTGGTGGATGTAGGGGCAGGAAATTAAGCAAAGAAAGGCACTTGGATCTGGGCCATTATTTTTATGCCACACAGCTTTTGGCTAATGAGCAATCTGGGCCTGAAAATCTGTAATGACTGGTTGGAGTTTTTTTTTTTCCAGAACCAAATATGAATGGGGCTTTTCCTCTTAATCTTTCCTTCCCAAAAGCCTTCAGCAGCTCAGAATTGCACCATGGCTGACAGGATGTTCTCCCCGTCCTTCATTTTCTTGGGCAGCTTCCTCAATAAGCCCAGGCCTACCCTAGTGTGTGCTTCTTAGAGAACCAAAACTGGTAGAACATTCATTGGTACCGGAGGGAGAAGGTAACAGGTCTAGTGGGATGTATCCATGTGACAGAAGAATGGATGCAAGCGGGTGCTGTGGTCTGAGTGTGAACTGTCTGCCATAGGCCTAGGTCTTGAAAGACTTGGTTACCAGATGGCTGTTCTAGGAGGTTTTTAAAGACTTGGTTACCTGTTGAAGATGCTGCTGCTGTTCTGAGAGGCATGGGACCCCTGGGGTGATGACTGTGAGGTCCCCATTTGAACCCTGATCCTCCTAGTTACTAAACTCACTCTGTATGGGAGACCTTTGCATTATTTGAGCCTTTTATCTGAATGTTTCATATGCAGCCAAACCAACTCTAACCGGTACAAGTAAGTGGCACACATAGTCAAATGACTTGGTGGCTGAACACATGTTTACTGGCAAAGTGTTTAGCATAAAGGAGCATGTATGGTGGCCATGTAAATGTGTGCAGTGGGGGAGGGTCAGAGAAGCAAAGGCTTTGCCTCAGGATAGAGTCATGGGTGGAAACATCAGTGCCAAGTGCCCAGTGGGACATCAGTGACCTCTTCTGTGCCCCTGGTGATTGTGGCTTGACGGACAAAGATGCTTATACCAGGGGAGATTGAAATACAAAAGCTAGTTTCTGTTGGGAATTTATGGAAATGTATTGAAATAGACCTGGAGCCCTATCTAATGAAGAAGTGGGGGGGATAAGAAGAAGAAGGGGAGGAGGAAGAGGATGAAAGGGGGGATGTAGGAAGCACATAGACTGCCTCTACAGGGAAGACCACCACGGAGGGAGTGGTTCACATCGACTCTCTCTTCCCAACTGGAATATCAGACCCAGGACCTAGAGAAAGGGACTAGGGTCGGGGGAGAGGAGTAAAGCTATTTGGGTCGTACCTGGAGCCTGAAGACCTCCTAAAATGTTGCTGCTATTCTGGAACAAAGTTGTGCAGAGGAGCCATGAAAGTGCTCAGGAAACTGATCCTGACTCCACGTTGCTAATGCCAGCTCAGTCTGCTGGTGGGAAGCAGGATCCGGGTAAGCGCTCTTGAAATCTGAACAGCCTCCTGGAACTGAAGAGCCTGAGAATCAGTGTTTACCTCAAGGCCAGGAGATTGGGAAATTTTCTAACCTCTTGACATTTTCTTAGGTTCCCCCGACCCTCAGGCAATGATCAACCACCAATCTGAGTATCTGAGTGGGAATACACTAGCTAAGTGAGCCAGTATTTTTGATGCTAAAAAATATTCCAGCCATCATTCCCCTCTCCCTATCTTTTCTTCTGTCTTAAAGATGCTATATAAAGGGCTGGAGAGATGGCTCAGAGGCTAAGAGCACGGATTGTTGCTCCAAAGGTTCTGAGTTCAATTCCCAGCAACCATATGGTGGCTCCCAACCATCTATAGTAAGATCTGCTGCCCTCTTTTGGTGTGCAGGCACACATGCAGGCAGAATATTGTATAAATAATAAATAAATAAATCTTTTTTAAAATGCTGCATAAAGAACTGGATCCGATTTTCTGAACCCTAAAGAAAATATGTTGTTCAGCTTTATATATATGTGTGTGTGTGTGTATGTATGTAAGTATGTATGTATGTATGTATGTAAGTATATATGTATGTATGTATGTATGTATGTATGTATGTATGTATGTTTGTTTTGTTCTAGAACATTGTCCTTGAAATTACCTTAGAAAATGCTGGAAGGGTTCTCAGGCCCTCTCTGCCATTCTCTTTTTATAAAATGAATTAATTTTGTTTTTCATATTATGATACGTTCATTCCATCATGACAGAATGAGAAAATACATGGAGTCAGACACACACACACACACACACACACACTCATACATTATAACTCCAAGTATTTCCTCAACGTGCATTAGCTGGTCATCCTGTACACTGAGCTCAAGCCGTCAAAACTGGGCCCACTTCCCTTTCTCTCCTTCCTCACGTGGAGAAGGCTTGGAGAAGCCAGACAGCTGGGCTCCAAGTTCAGTTCACAACCAGTCTGGGCACCAGGAGCAATGAACAGACTTTGGACCTTCCTGGTGTGATTTTTGCCTCCATGCTTGGATGGCTTTGGACAGAACCTTCCAACCGATTAGGACCAAATGGCTTTTCTAAGGCCCTGTTGAGAAGAGCCACAGACCTGGGCTTCTCATTTCCAGAACGACTTCCTGCCCACAGTCCAGCACCTTCCTCTCCCACCAAGCTTAGTTAACATTCCAGCAGGCAGCACTCACCGGATTTGGTCAGTTACAAAAAACAAGCAGTGAGCATGTGAAGCATGGTCAGGGGGCCTGAAGAGCGGGAGAGGGAAGTTAGGGGTGGGTTACATGTGTGAAACTCTCAATGCATAAGGGAAAGATTTCATTTTTAAAAAGCGTGCACTAGCTGAAATTACTATGAAGCAGATGCTGGATTAGTCGGGGACAGGACCGTAGGAACATAAAGCTGAGGAAGGAGGAAAGCCTTCCTTCCATCTCTAATGCAGATTTGACTCTGTGAAAGAAAGGAACCAGGGAGCCTGTGCCCCAGGCACCTCTCGGATCTATCTAACAGGAGTCTAGCCACCCCGGAGTGGAGCTGGAACCAAAGGCCGCAGGTTCTGCGGGAGACTACTCAGGCCCCCAGGCCAAAAGCGTGGCAAGGCAGCAACAGCACGGACAATGGACGGAGCGGAAGGATTGAACCCCAGCCTTGCAGACTAGCCCCAAGTTCTTTCTTGAAAGAAGACCCAAGAGGTCCCACTCCCTGGCTGTCTCAAGGGCAGGGTGGAGACCACTGAAGATGGTAGGGAGGCCTGGCCAAAGAGGAGTACCATCCCTTATCTGTGCCCCCCACAAACAGCAGACTGTTTATCACAGGTGGAGAGAGCTACTTGCTTACACCTCTTCTCCCTCTGCCCACAGAATTCCCTATGCTTCATTCCCATCGGCCCACAGGTACAACTAGGGGTGCTCTGCCCATCTGGGAAGACAGCAGAGCTGAAGGGTAAACCAAATGCACAGTCTCTGGTGGGAAACCAAGATGCTAAGGGAGAGACCTCAGCTTGAAGATATGAAGTGCTGGGGGGAAGGGTTGGGGGGGCCCTCCCCCCTCAACACTGCCCCATATTCTTCTCTCTCGCTGTCATCTTCCCGACAGTAGCTTACCATGAGGTTGCTTCTCACCCTCTCCACAGCTGCTTTTGCCTGGGCAAGGTTCTCAGAAACTAATGACAGAATACTGGAGAGGACTGGAGGGAGGGACAGGGAGGGAGGTGAGAAAGAGATGGGAAGAGATGAAGGGGGAAGATGAGGAGAAGAAGGGAAGGAGCCAGAAGGAGGGGAGAGGAGGGAGGGAGAAGAGAAGGGGGGAATGAAGTCGGAGGGGAGGGTGAAGTGGGAAGGGAGAAGGGGAGACTAACACAGGGTGAGAATTGCAAAGGCCTAAGTGAAGCCTCACTTAGCCTGTCTCACAAGCACACATGCACCTCTGCTTTCCTGCATCTTAAACCTGGGAGGCCATAGTGGGAACAGAATCAGAAACATAGAGCCTCCCCAGGCGAGTCCTCCGCCCACTATGGAGCCACATTCTATGACTCTACCCATCCTTAGGGGGCACTGGTGCAGCCTGACCCCTGAGGGGTGGCCCCCCAGCCTTGCGGATCTCTGCCCTCACTGCCCTCGGGTCTTACTGTTGCCTGCAGCGTGCTAAGCTCAGGGTCAGCCACTCTCCTGAGCTGTCTGCAGACCTTTATCTCAGGATGCTACTTCCCAGACATCCACAGCCACAGGAAGCATTAGTTCTGCTGCTGACCAGTGGACAATGCCAGGCAAATGACTTCTGGCAGCGAGCAGTTGCGATAATTTTTTAATGATACAAACAGTACTTGGCCAGTTCTGTTCAATGCAGGCTGGCAGCACCGTAGCAGAGCCCGGAGCCGACCGGGGCATTCCTCTCCTAACGTTGTTTGATTGAGCGAGACATTTGATTTGCACTTCTATTAAAGGGAAGTAACATATGAAATTGTTTTGATGCTGCTGCTTGACTTATTCTCCATGAAAGAATGTTCTCTGTCTATATCCCTAGCAGGATCCCTTCCCCCACCCAAGTCCAAGGCCAGGTTCTCCTTCTTTTTTTTTTTTTAAGCCAAATATGACCTTGAACTTGGGATTTTCCTGCCTCCATTTCCTGGGTGCAGCAATTATAGGCATGTGACTGGTTTCATGCAGTGACAGCAACTGAGCACAGGGCTTCATGCATGCCTAAGTGAAGGCTCGGGACTTCTTAAGTTGCTTATTTTTCTGCAGTGCTTGCAAAAGCACTTCTAATGTCCAAATGGTGTGATTGTATTTAGGTGGTAAGGCAGGAGATTGAGAAGAGATTTTTTTCCCCTTGAGGCTCAGAGTAACAGCCATCTTCCTGCCTTGCATAGCCCTACTTTTGTCAGGAAGGAAAAACGAAACATGGGTTAGTGCTGTTTTTTGTTGGGAGGCTGTAGTATGTGGGTCTGCCAGCCAGCTCTGAGCAATCACAGCTCTGTCTGCCAGCTCTGTCTGAGGAATCGCTACCCCAGAAAGCCCCAGCTGAGCTGCCTGAAGTGAGGAAGGGGACATCCTTTTTCTTTGTCTGGGATTCGGAAACTCTGCACTGTGATTTTAGAACAGCAGAAGGGAGCCTAAAAAAGCTTTTTCCTGTGTATATGCCGGTGATAATGTACAGCGCAGACCAGCAGCTGAAACCACAGGGATTTATCATTGCCTGGTTCTGGAGGTTGGAGACCAGAGCGGCTATAGGTCTGGTTTCTTCTGAGCCCTCTCCTTTCACATACAGCCTTGTGCCTTCACTTGGTCTTCTTCCAGCCCGGTTGATTAAAACTTACTTCCATTTTATCTTAAATGCCTTTTAAAGGCCTTATCTTCAGATGGATTCTGAGACACCAGGTGCTAGGATTTCAGCATGGGAACTGAGAGGGAAAGAATCCAATCTGTGACTCTGTGGTAGCCTGCGTTAGCCAGGACAGTCTCATTCTTGCAGCTTCTGGGTTACCTGTGAACTCTAACCCTGGCCACTTGGAGGTGTGCTCATGGCAGACAGGGATCTCTTGCATTCCCAGCACACGGCCCCTTCAAACTGTGGCATGCTTTCTATGAAAGGAAACCTACAACAAGCGCTTCCATAAAACAAATCATTTTCTTCTTATGTGTTTACTTTTGTTAAGTTTGGGTTTCTGGGTCAATAATTTTCTGAATGTTCAGCCTACTTGCATTCACAAATATCAAAAGCTCAGCCAAAATGTTCAAGGTCCTCATACTTAGTCGGTTCTCGCTGGGAATACTTCTATGTGCAAGACAAGCCTGGGCCTGCCTCGCATTTGTTTTCTCTTGTGTGGGCGATTAAGCCAGCATCCTCATGTGCTACATCCTCCTGAGTCACATCTCCAGTGCTTCATTTAAGTGTATATTTTAAGGATTTAAACTTTTTCCTTTTATGTGTATGAGTGGTTTGCCTCAGTGTCAAAGGTTTGCCAGAAAAGGACATTAGATCTCTTGGGACTGGAATTACAGATGGTTGTGAGCTGTCATGTGGCTGCCGGGAACCAAATCTGGGTCCTTTGGAAGAGCAAGCGGCCAGTGCTCTTAACCTCTGAGTCATCTCTCCAGCCATGAGTCCTGCATTTCTGATTCTCATTTTGATATAAGGTGGCACACTAAATTGCCCAGGCTAAGCGTAAACTCTCTCTGTAATCCAGGAAGGCCTTGAACTTGTAATCCTCCTACTTCAGCTTCCCAAGTAACAGGGTTACAGGCCTATACCCCCAAGCCCACTAGATTTTTATTTCATGAGATAAACAAAAGATGAGACAAAGCAATGCTAAAGGGTTTCCGTCTGCACTGCTGGACTCTGCATCTACCTGTCATCCATCTCTTCATCCATCCATCCACCCATCTATTCTTCCATCCACCCGTCTCTTTATCCATTTAGTCATCCTTCTATCCATCCCTTCATCTATCAATCCTTTCACCCATCCATCCCTTCACCCATCCATCCCTTCATCCGTCCATCTATTCCGCCCTCATTCCTTCATCCATCCACCCCTGCATCCATATATCTATCCATTCATTTATCCACCACTTCATCTATCTATTCATCCATCCATTCTTTCACCCATTCATCCATTCATCCCTTCATTCATCTATTCATCCATCCATCCATCCATTTCTTCATTCATCTATTCCTCCATACATACATCCCTCCATCTATCCATTCATCCATCCATTAATCCATCTAGTAAATACGAAACAAGAAACTTCTAACTCTGAGGCTCTGTTGTGTGGACTAGGAAAACACTAGTAAGACTTCCATGGTCTTCAATAGTTGTAAATAGGAGTTCAATGGGAGTTGTTTAATAAATGCAGTTGTATTAGATTTAGAAAGTTGAGCCAAAAGTGGTAAAGGCCTCTTTCAGATGAAGCCCTTTTTCCTCCCTCCCTTCCTTCCCCTTTTCGTCCCCTCCCTCCTTCACTCCTTCCCTTCTCTTTCTTCCTTTTTTTCTTTCTCTTTGTTTTTTTGTCATTTCTCCTTCTAAAACTAATGTGGTGAAAAGACTTTCTGAGATCTGACACACTATTCACAGAGGTTCTACTAGTGACTTTTCAAGTCGGATATGCTTCCATTTGATTTCTTTTCTGATGAGAAATAAATGTTTAAGATGTGCTATAATAAGTGGCCTGGAAGTTGTTACAAGTAATTGCCAAGTGCAAGGAATGTTGGTTTATTGAGAGCTGGAAAATAATGTGAGATTGGGACCATAGAAAACAGCAAACTGGACATTACGACAAAAGACTTTTTGTCTCATTGTCAGAATAGCTAAGTCATGTTTGTTGGGAAGGTTTTAGTCATGTTGCTGGGCTCTGTGTAAACTGAGCCAAGTTTCAACACAGAGTGAGAAACTTTGACAGCCAAATCATCATAGCACCTGATGGCCACTGACCTTATTTTGAAGCAAGTCATTGCATAATATTGTGACTTCTTGGATCCATCAATGCTCATTACATCCTTTAGAAGGAAATGCAGAAAATTTTAAGACAACACAACATAAAAGCAAAGATGCTATATTATTTATAATCATCTAGCCATCAAAATGGGCATATCTTAAATATCAATCAACTTCATAACTATATCTCCACATAGAGCGGATTATATTAGAGGGTCCTCAACATAGGGGCTAGTTCATTACACAGCACTCTTGCTCTGAGTACGTACAGAGACACGAAAGCTCTTGAGGGAGCAGAGAGGAACTAGTTTATGATCCTGTCTTGTGCTATTTCCTGTTGTTCTTAATTTGTTTGTCAGTTTGACTGGGCTGAGGAATTCTTAGGAAATTTGTTTTAAGAAGCCGGGCATGTTGCCATTTTCTATATCTAATAATAAGGAAAGGCCTCTAGAATCGATTTACAGGAAGAATTTGAAAACGTTTGGAGAAGTAGGCTGGAAGCAACTGAGGATTCTTTAGGTGGAGCTCAGGTGGCTGGGGTTGGAGTTCAGAAAACTGGGGTGGCAGCAGGGATACAGATAGAGCGGGATAAACTGACAGGCAGAAGTAAGGACTCCAGAAAGTGGATGAAGGCCGTCGTTGTCAAACTATTGCAAAGCAGTTAGCTGCATTCTGTCTGCTCCCTGAGACTTTGCTCGAGGCTGAGCTAAAAGACGACTGAATGCTTTATGTGGCAGAGGGAATACAGAGACAGCACAGCACGGAGGCTGTGACATAAGGGTCCCAGTCTCTCAGCCAGCTTGTCAATGAGAGTCAGGGACTCAGGCAAGAGCAGAGCAGAAAGGCTTGAAGGGCTTGCTGCTGGCCAGCAAGGGACTGTGTATGAGGCTTTATCCAGGTGGGGTATGGCTAAAGAGCCAGGCACTTTCGTTAGGACAAGGGGGATAGACGTTTGCCCTGAAGGCATCTGGGTAGAGGGTAAGTCTTGGCCATCAGAAGTGCATAGGTAAGGAATACAAACTGTTTCAAATGCTTCCCAGGACAGAGATTTAGGAAAAGGGTCCCGGAGCAGGTGCTTAGGGAATTATTTTTCTGTGTGTGCCGACAGGGCATTCAGAAGTTCATACCAGCAGTAAACCTCAGTATGATTCATGAAATGTTGGTTTTGAAGGCATGCGGAATGCATAGGATCATGGCAGTATCCACCAAGATTTCAAAGAAAAACCTGGGAGATCAGGCAGAGTGCCACAGGCTTGGGGTTCCTATAGCCAGTCTCTTACAGAGCACTATAAGGAACTAGAAAGATGAGCCAAACCAGTGGAGAGCCCAGGTAGTCAACAATGCCAGGGACATGGAATGCTTCCTGAGAAAGCAGCACGCAGAGCCAGAGAGTGACCATGTTTGCAACTATAGCTCTTGGGAAACCAGTCCTATCCCGGAGTGGCCCAGACGCCAGGTGTGGAGCTATGGGGTTTACTTTTAGTGTTGCTCGGCTGGGTTTCAGTATTGCTTTAATCTCCATCCTCCTTGCCTTGTTACTCTTCTTTCTGTTTGGAATTCCTAGTTCACCATTGTATCTTGGAAGCACATTACTTGTGCTTTTGATGTCATCTAGGGGCTTACTACAACAGCTAAGTTTTCCTTGACAGGAGGTTTGCACTGTCTTGGAATTTCAAGCAATGCTGGAACAGTTAAGAAATCTCTTAACTAGCAAAAGGATTACTAGGGATGAATGGCATGCATTTTTACACCATAAGACAGATGGGAGATGCTTGGGAGCCAGACATAGGATGCTATATCCTGGATCTGAATCTTTAGTAATCAGGTGGGTCTCTTTTGCAATACCCAGACAGAAATCATGAGAAGGTGAGGAGGAACTCTTAGTATTGGCAATACCAGGCCTGTGAGTGCCCAATGCCCAGGGACCCTGAACTGGCAGACTCAGAGCCTCATAATTCCAATCCGAGATGTAGGGGCCTTCTGCTTTGGGTTTTAAAAGCTGTTAATCTTTGGTTCTAGATACTCAGGATGGAAACTGAGTATGGCCCCAATAGCCCCAATACTTAGCAGCTACAGTAGCCCTCATGTACCAGCTACTGCTACTGTTCTGGCTTCTGAACATCTGCAGATGTTGGGGCCCTTGGCTCTCACATGCCCAGGGTATTGTGATCTTTGGTCCTTGCAGCATATACCTCTGTTGGCATTTGTTTTTAAAACTCTTTTATTTACATTTCTTTTATCTTTTTCTCCCTACTCCAGCCTAGTCCCTTCCAACACCCCAACACCAGGTAGGAGAAAGTGTTAGTGGGAGAGAGGGACTCAGTTCTCTTAGCTACTTCCTGCTGGTTAGGGTTGTTGGGTTCCTTGGAGCCAGTCCAATCCTTGTTTCAGGAGATCTCCAACTTCTTGTCTCACAACAGCAACCAGGAGCAGCAAGGGGGAAGCAGCAGCAGCCTTGTTCTTTCTCTCAGCTCTCCCACACTCACTGGGCTCTGGCATTTATTCTCTCTCCAGAGTCCTCAGATTTAAACTCTCTGCAGCTGGCAAAGAGCTCCTCTCAGAGCCCACATGAAGCAAATAGTCTGCTGTCATGGACCATCTGAATCAGTCCCACACCCCACACCTGGGACCAAAACAAAAACATGTTTATATCCACAACATCGCTCCCTGGAATCCTTCCAGTGTCTGAGACCCACAGTTTCTTGTCTTCAGCTCTTCACAACCTTAGTCATTTGCACCATCTCTGCTCCCAGTCCTGACCGTTCTGTGGAGCTCTTCAGCTGTTCTCTCGTAGGCGATATGACTGTCATTGTCACCGCTGCCTCCACCGTCTCCTCTGCGTATTACCTCCTTGGCTCACTTACTAATGATAAATGACTAATGACATAGTCATGAAAAGCCGCTTGAGAAAAGCAATTTATCAGGCTTAATATTGCAGCACCAGGGACCAGCCCAGGAGGGTGTCTATGGCTTGACACAGGCAGCAAGTGGAATTGAATGCTTTTACAATCAGGAGGGGTGTGAGTGCCTGTCCCAATCACAGCACAGACCTTCATGTAAAACAACCACAACAAAAACCGTGGTGATCTGAATTGCAGCACAGTCTTCCCTGTGAGTTCAAAACTGTTTGCGCTGATCACAGGAAGTGCTCCTTCTCCAGCCTGGATAAAAATGGGCACCAGAGTTCACCGAGGCTTGTGATGGAAAAAAAGTCCCGTAAGAGTTGTCTGAAAAGCTGTGGCTTGAACAGGACCTGGGCAGCTGTGGTGGCGGGAAAACTTCCTCAAGGCATCTGCGGAGCGTTCCAAGCCAGGGGGCTGCTACGGGGGAAGCATCTACTCGCCTGTGAGAGGCTGCTTGGATGAAAGTCTTCTGCTCAAGGCACAAGGGGAGGGCCTGGCTACTGTCAATCAGGGCGTCAGACGGCTCTGGTCTCCAAGGACTTTATTTAAAGGTAAGATGAACATCAACAAGGTTGCGTCTATATTAACATGCTTTAACTATATTTAGTAGTGTCCCACCCTTAGCCAAATGCAGCTGTGCCTCAGATGCACCTGTGTTAAAGGCTTGGCACCGTCCATGGTACTGAATGATGACGGTGGAGTCTTTAGGGAGAGGGGCGTGGTGGGAGGTCTTTAGGTCATCGAGAACTTGCTCTTGAGGGGACAGTGGGGCCTCAGCTTTTTTGTGCATCCTGGCTATGAGATTCCATCTCTGTTCCATGTACTCTTGCCGTGATGTGTCATTTTGGTCCACAGCATCAGGGCTAACCAATCACAGGTCATGACAAAGAAACCTGCGAACCCTCATAAGTATTTTCGAGGATCTTGGACATTGCTTTGATGACACTTCTTATTTTTTCCCATAGTTTGTGATCTTAAAAAAAAAAAAACAACTATCCAATCGTTTGTTCTACTTTTATTTAATATAAATGGTTTGTGTGTTTTTCCTTAATGTATTCACACCCATTAATGAAAGAATATCCATATCTATGGGTTGTGTCCAAGTGGCCAGAGTCACGGGCTGAAATGCAAACAAAATCACATCGAAGTGGCCTGTTAAAGGGCTGGAGCGATGGCTCAGTGGATAAGAGCACGTGTTGCCCTTGCAGATGACCCTGGTTCAGTTCCTGACACTCATGTTGTGGCTCACAACCATCTGTGACTCCAGTTCCAGGGGTCCAATGCCTTCTTCTGACCTCCAAAGGCACCAGGCTCATACATGGTACACATACATGCATATATGCAGGCAAAACACATGCATAAAATAAATAAATATAGAAAAAATTGACTGCATTTTTGCTTTCAGCATCTTAAGGCTAACTTATCCTTTGGCTTTATACCTAGAAGCAAAAAATCAAGGTCCTCTCTTTTTAAATGGTGTCTTGAAACCATGGAGACCAAACCGTCCATGTTAAGATTCTTGCTCCCCTCTGCCCCTGAGGATTTGGCTCTAATGGAAGTGTGTGCACGGTCTTAGACCCTGACTTTCAGGATTTTGATCAGTAGCAGGAGCAGCAGAGAACTATGAAAGTGGATGCACTTACCACTTGGCACCTTTGGAGGAAGCACTTTCCGGTGCTAGCTGGCTAAGTGCCCTTTACTTCTGAGGAGGAAGTGAAGAGAGCTCCCTCAAGTCTGGCGGAGCTGCTCTTGCATTTGTGTGCAGTGCCTGCAGGACCGAGAAGGAGCTGGTGCAAGGCTTTCCTGTTCCTCTACCTCGGCTGTGAGACATCATCTATACAGATGCCCCGAGACAAAGGGATGTGAATCTAAAATTTGGTAACAAAAATGTAACTACTCCTAATTCGAATGGGGCTCTGTCGCTTTATCCATGGATGGCACAGGCCTGATGGCAGAGAATCAAGTTCTGACATTTCTGCCAATGATAACATTTTCATATTTCGTCTTATAGGAGAGAGAATAGAAGGGCTGGAACAGCAAGATAGACCCAGGGTTGTGTATGATATGAAGTGACAGTGAGAGGAAGAAAGAAGGCTGAAGGCTGTAGCAGAGCTGCCTCATTGGTTTGCTGTCAGGCTTGCTATGTCCTGGGACCAGGGCTTCCTTCCTTGTACTTCTGATGTTGCAGATTTAGAAACCAGGAATATTCCCAGGGGTGGGGGTGGGTGGGACACTGAGATCCGCTGGGCAATGGCAAAGAGAACACGGGCGAAAAGTTCCCATTCATTTATAGTGCTTCCGTGACGTAGAGGAAAGGGACTTAATTAACTCCTGGAAATATGGAAACTTAGACGAAGGATCACAAAGGTTAGATATGTGTGTTTCCTTCCTCATTTTTCGCATTGGCAGCCAATGAGGGCACATCTACACTTCAGTGTCCCTGTATCTGGGGACAGACATGAAATAAAGAAATGAAGCTCACAGGAGTAATCCCCAAAACTACTTTATCCATGGGCTTTAACCTCTCTTCCCATAGGCCATGCGTCCTAGCTCCCAACTGAACCTGGGGATAGGTTTGTCCTCTGAGAACCATGTGAGATGCAGGAAGGAGACAGAGTTTCAGAAAAAAAGGGCTATGTTGGTTGACACACAGTGTTATGGTTTGTAAAATCATTACATATTGGGGATAAAGTGTACCCGAAAGACTCATGTGGTAAAGGCTTGGTGGCCAGTCAGTGGGTTTGGGGAAAGTGAATGGACCCACCGGGTTCAACCGCCTCAGTGGATTCAGAAATTGATGGATTGTGGAAATGAGGTCGGGTCTGGTTGGAGAATGTAGTTTTCCTGGGAACATGCCTTTGATGCGTGAATCATGTCACAGCCTCTTCTTGTCTCGGCTCTGCCTCAGCCACTTGCTGAGGTTCATCTGTTGGAAATTGTGAGTCTAAATAAAACTGCCCCTTTAAGCTGTTTACTTGGGTATTTTGTCCTTGTGGTGAGAAAAGACCAATGCACACAGTTGCTCTCAGGGGCTGAAGCTCCTTCAGATAGAAGCTTCCAGAGGGACAGCTCACAACCAGTGAATCACAAAGTTAGGCCTGGGGTCTTCTGGTCTGTGGCCCCTTGCTCTACACCCTGCTATCCACCTTGTGTCTGAGCCATGTCACTCACCCTCGGCTGATGTCTCCTGGGCTCCATGCTGCACCCGACACAGTGGAAGAGCATCCTGATGGACGCTTTGCTCAGCCCACGCTCCTTCCTGGGGGGTTTTACTATTGCCTCATCAAAAGTCACAGGGCATGAATGAAATACAGATTTTTTTTTTCTCTCTACCAAGCACACTCCATTTCTTCAGCCGCCTGTGTCCTTCAGAGTAGACTCAACTATTTTTTTCTTTCGGTTTTTAGCCAGCCAGTTTCCAGAAAGGGCTGGGTGCTATCTTAAGAAGAATTCGGATATAGTCTCATCTCCTAATCCTGTGGATGAATGTTAAGCTGAGTGGACCTTAGACAGCACCTGGCTTAATTCCCTCCTTCTAAGATAAGGAAATTAAATCCAGAAAGGTGGGCTTTTCTGGCAGGTGGACGAATGGGGGGATGTATGGGGTTGGCTCCACCATCCCAGGCCAGCTCTGTGTGGTCACTGTGACATTGAGGTGGGGGTTGGGGCGCAACACGGACATACTCTGCTTGAGATTCTTCCCCCTGGCTCCTCCTGACTAGATTCAGAAATGGGTGCTTCTGCAACAAAGAGAGGACACAGGAGAGTAGCCCCCTGCCTTGGACTGATCCTTTCAAAATCTGTAACAAGCTCTCTAGGGCTGCATTAGATGTGTTGGGAACATCAATACTGATGACATTAGGGTGACCTGACCTTTGTCCAGCTCTTCCTCCCTTCTGCAGAGATGGTACTCAGGTGCAGAGGCAGGAGTGAGGCTCTGGGTCTACTTGGACAAGGAGAGGAATAACCTCCCCCGGTCAGGTAAGATTTCAAGTCGTTGTTCCAAATGCACTGCCATTCGATTAATGGACTATCTAATCTTTGAGGGACTCAAAGATTCACAAAAACATTCCTAATCAGAGCATTCTGAGGCAGACTCATCGTGGAATGCAAGGGCATGACATACAAGAGTTTGCAATGTGGGGCTACAATGGGAAGCAGCTGAATAAAAGGCCATAGGTAGATCCAGGGGACTACATGGTGAGACACGGCCTGGTACCCAGAGATGGCTGGAGTCCACTCAGCTACTGCACAGGGTCAGCAGCTCGTATTTGGGGGCAGAGGATAGAGACGTGCGTGATGCCTAAGGACCGGATGAGAGCACAAATCCCTTTCCCTTACCTCCAGTCACCAGTGGCAGAGCTTAGAGAAAGGTATGTCCATACCGCTCTTCTTGGTGACAAGTGGCATCAGGTTCCCAGTTATTAGCCAAAAAGAGTGTAAGTGCTATGATAACACCACCGGTCTCCTCATTTTACACAGATGTGGACTTTCCCCGTATTTTGTGCCAATGGGCAGATAGGATGGGCAATGGTGGCCTTGAGGCCATCGGTAATTTAGAGTTGGTCAAATATGAGTGATCACCAAACAGTCAGCGCTCAAGAGAGTGCTCCCTAAGGAACATCTAACTGTCCGGACAAGAACACACTGAATTAATAATCACTTCTGTAAATAACTGTTTATGATTCGCACGTTGCTAATGGCTATAGCAGTGCTAGAGAACTTCACCAGGATAATTCCTGATTGGTGCGTCATGGCCTTCTCTATAACTTAAGTTTTAAATCCTGTACCTTTCCTGAAGTTACCTTGAACCCACTTGGACACCAACATGATAGACCCTGTCTCTCACTCTCACACAATGGGCATGCTGCCCTCCTGAACTCAGCATGCTCTTTACAAGGCAAATTAACACAAAAACGTTCTAATTCAGAAGCTACATAATGATTGCTTTATACTTTGCTGCAAAATCAATGATTGTCACACGCACAAGACACGTCAGTGGACACAGAGTTCTAGATGAACTGTTGATGTGGGGAAAATTAATACATTTACTTGGTACAAGTAGATAAAGTAATATGCAGCAGTGGCTGAGATCAATTAGGATACAAATTAGGTGTCTAAACATTAAAATGAAAGCTTAATTTGTATTTAATTTGATGTCTGGCATGTCTGAGTTCTACACCTTTAAAATGGTAATAGCAAAGGAAAAAAATCAAACATCTAAATAGTCATTGATTTATAGGGTGGTCTGAGTCATGAATACATCCACCAAACCATTTTAAAATGGTGTTTATTTATTGTGTGTACACACAAGTAATCATGTGTATGTGTGTGTGTGTGCACATGGTTCACTTTACATATTCACACCATGTAGCACATGTGGAGGCCGGAGGACAATGTGAGGGATTCGGCTCGCTCTTTTTACCATGTGGGCCCCAAGGATCAACCTCAGCAAGTGTTTCTACTCCTTCCCCCCTGAGCCACCTCACCGGCCCCAAACACACTCTCTGTTAAAGAACGACACTGGAGGTCAGCAAGTTATAGACCGTGAAAAAATACAGGAGCCATTTTCTATATGTTCATTTTTTTTCCTTTTAAACAACAAAACCTCATGTACACAGCACAGCAATTGCAAGCCAGGAACACGGCTGTTACTCCGAGATGAAACCTCCCTTACTCTTTGCTCCTTCAGACAGTGTCCCTGAGAGGGAAGAAAAGAAATGCTCTCTTGGGTCACACCAAAACAATTCCATGTTCGTCCTCTCCCTGTTTACATGTCTGAGCACATATACACAACTGTGTATGTTTGATGATAGAGCTTCAGTGATTGGATCACAGATCCACATTCTAATATTGAATCATAGTTCTAATGTGGACTTATTTTTTCATTGATAGTTACAGTTGGCGTTGTCTGAGACACAGAAGATTTCCCAAACCATATAGATTTCATGTGCTCCCCACCTTCTCCCCCCTCCCACAAGCCAATAAACAAGAGAATTGTAAGTCAGAAGCTGCTAGCTGGAGGCCAAGGGTAGCCACTATGGACAGCATTCGAAAGGCTTCAGGCGCTGCCGTCGCCAGTCTCGGCTTTGTAGGCCTTGATCGTCTGCTCGGCGGCCCATTTGTGGTCAGTGGTCAGGAAGCACATGGAGTCAATGAACAGGGTGGCTGGGTTGAAATTTAAGCCAAGTTCACTCACAGAGTAGTCCAAGGGAACTGTATGGTGGTAGTTGTGGAAGCCTTCACCTGGGAGACAAAGTATGTCTGGGAGTCACACCATTGCCACCTCCCTGTATGGACGCTGTTAGGGTTCGTTCGTTCATTTGTTTAAAGGTCAGGATACAAAGCAGTAGGTTTCATGATAACCTCTTGGTACAGATGTGTCATTATGTAATTCTGGATTATCCCCCTCCTCACTGCCTTCTCGTCTAGCCCCTGTCGTGCTCCAGCTGGTCCCCTCTGTTAGTCCTCTCTCTGCTTTCTTATCGACTGTTCTCTATGCCCTACCCCTTCCTCTTCACCCCTTAATATCCCCCCTCTTCTAATGATCCCCTTTCTAGCCCTATGAGTGACATGTTCATAAGCACACACGCATCTGTGCATCCATATTATCTTAAATCTAGGTTCTACATATAAAATAAAATCTGTGACACTTGTCTTTCTAATTTTAGCTTATCTTGATGTTTGATGCCAATCATTTCTGTGAATGTCATGAGTTAACTTTGCTTTGGAGCTGCATACAACTGCATGGTGTATACATACCACATTTCCTTACCCACCTGGTTATGGACCTCTAGGCTGGCTTTGTTTCCTGGATGTTGTTAATAGAGCAGCAATAAACGTGGATGCCTTCATAGAGGTTTTATCAGCTTTTCAGATCTACCATGTTTAAAGCTGTTTCCGACTGCATGTTCGGGCAGAAGACTTGGCTCCGGCCCTCGGAAACATTCACTCAGTTGCTAGACAGGCCAAGTTGAGCAGAAAATAGCAGCACGGTTGTTCAGCACACACAAGATCAGCTTTGCAGCATGGAGGGCAGGCAAGATGCTGCCTCTTCAGGGCTGCCCCAAGGTAAATACTCTGGGGCCGACAAGAGGTCGCTGTTTTAACATAAGTTCATGAAAAGCAAGCAGTCTCTGTGGGAGGGAGTGATTATCAAAAAGGACTTCTTGCAAGCCTGGGGGAGAGGGAATGAGCCTGTTCAGATAGGTGAGTGAGGTAAAGATGTGGGCCCGTAAGTATCCAGTCTACTCCACATTATTCCTGTCTGCCATCGAGTTGTTGTTCTGCTGCGCCTCTCAGAGAGGCGTCCTCCAGAGGCCTGAGAGCTTTGCTCGTTTGATTTTTCTGCTTTTCTTTGACTAATTTTTTAAATAACAAAAATGTGTGCATCACATATAAGGGCACATGTTGAAATGTATATACATTGTAGAATGACTAAACAGAGCTAATTAGCCTACACATTCCCTCATACTTAGTTTTTGTGGTAGAAATTTAAAAAGCTCTACCAGCAGTTCCAAGAATACAATACGCTATTGACACTTATAATCATATTATACAATAGATCTCTTTAATCGATTTCTTCTTATGGGAATGTGTGTGTGTGTGTTCCAATACCTCTCACCCTCCTTACATCTCCCAGCACCTGATGACCCCCTTTGCTTCCTGCTTCTTTGAGTTCTACTTTTTTGAGGTTCAGCATATATACAAGATGCTGCAGTTCACTGAGCGCTCTGGCCTTCAGGTTCACTGCATATGGCCCTTCTTCACTAAAGCTGAACAATAGTTCTATTAGACGTTACATACCATCTTTGGCCATGCCTCCATTGGTGGACATTCACCCAGTATCTTGGCTACTGTGAACAGCGCCTCAATAAACACGGTGTGCAGATGCCTCTTCAGCAAACGTTTCATTTCCCTTGGATATACACCAGATTGTAGGCTTGCTGGATCCTACGGTAATTGTGTTTTTTTTTAACTTTTTAAGAAACTTCCATATTGTTTCCCACAACAGCTAAATTAATTTAGAAAAGAAGAAGAAAAAGCAGGCTCACGAAATGCAGGCTCACACCGCGCAGGCTCACACCGCGCAGGCTCACACCGCGCAGGCTCACACCGCGCAGGCTCACACCGCGCAGGCTCACACCGCGCAGGCGCACGTGACTGTTGTAACCCTGGAGACGCTCAGACTCTCCCCTATTCCTCGCTTTATCCTTCATTTTTAACTACAGTTATTGTTTTTCAGTTTGTGCCTGAGCCTTCCCCGCTGGCCTGGGTAGACGTAAAGCATTTTGTCTAGTTCTTCAGGACTGCGTCTTAGCCACGCTGTTTGGTTTCCTGACCTATACGTACGTGCCTGTATAAGAAGTGGTGGCCCATGCTGTCTCCACTTCTATGTGTGCTCAGAATGGATGCTGGATATGGCTCCTCTTCTTACAGCCCACCCAAGATGCCAGGAGAAAAGAGAGAGCAGCAGAGGGGAGGAAGGTCGATGGCCATGGCAAGTCCAAGCGGGATGCTCCTGTGCTGGGTTTTTATACCAAAAACTGTTACTCTCCATGACCATTTCAAACTGACTCCGCAAATCTGTCCCGTGTGGCCAAGAGGCCTCCTCCACGTAGCGCCAGCCTAGAGCAGCTGGTCTGCATTTAACTACAGGCTTTGGCCTCTGGGCCTCAGGGCAAGCCCAGCACGGTTGTCGCTCACCGGCTTCCTTCTTAATGACACTCAGTCCGAGTGCCCTTGCCAACGGCCCGCAGACAATCTCCAGAAGTCCTCCAGTATGGAATCCCTGCTCATGTCAAACTCCTTTCCTCAATCAGTGGTAGGGAGGCCGGCTGGAGCAGGGCCATTGGTATCGTCTGGCTTTTTGCTAAATGGATTTTTTTTAATGTTATAAAACATCACAGAGCATTTACCTTCTCAATTTGGTTACTTCTTAGCTATGTGGCCCTGGGTAGATTATTTCATTATGCTGAGCCTCGGCTTTCTCTTCTGCATGACGCTGTACTAACAGCTTTATTAAGTGCCTGCCCTGTGCCAGGTTCTTCCCTTAGTACCAAGACTTGGGTGATGTCAACAGACGAAAACAAAGGCAACCTGTGTGTCTGATACAGTCTGATGGGAAAGGCGGGTGCTGAAGAGTATGGATGAAACACAGAGCGCGTTAGTCATAAACACGGGAGAAGCAGTGAACAGAGGAGAGTACGATGTACCAAGGGTGCTGTGAAATAAGGAGTCTATGGATGGCTTAACTTACACTATGGCTTCTCATCAGATACTTAAAGAAAGAGAGATGCTACCCATTGGCTCCATGTGGTGGAGGAAACACCAACACCAAGGTTCTGGAGACTCCGGGGAACTACAGGAGAGGACAGTGGGAACCAAGGGGAAAGGGTCATATAGGGACTGTTGGCAGTAAGCCAGGTAAGAGAATGGTGGTTTGAACCAGGAGATCAATGAACATGGTGATAGGGAGTCATTAAATTCTAGGTCTATTTCATGAGGCAAGTGAGAAGATTTTGCTTGGAAAAAGAAAAGGCCTTGATATTGGAGAGAAGAGATGGAGCCAGAAAGACACCCAAGGTGGGCAAGTTAGTGATATGGCGCAGACGGGAAGAGGAGCTGGTTAGAGCATGAGCGCTTAGTCTCCGGCCCGGGAAGTCAGAGGAGCCTTCTGCATATTTAGCCAGGGATTCCAAGTAGGGGATGTTGACAGGAGTGCCTAGATGCCCCAGACAGAGGAGGCGACAGGAGCAGACATTTGGAGCATGTCTGCATATTACTGTAAGCCATACACGCACTTTCCCATCTGAAGCCCACAACAGCCCATGAGGCAGGCCATCACCTCTCTTCTGCAAGGGTGTTGTAGCGGTCCAGAGAGATGATGGGACCTTCTCACAGCCACGCTGGCACAGAGCTAGGCTCAGTCTCTAAATACCAAGAACTTACCACCTCAAGTACAGCCTGTTGCTCAGCTAGCCACAGAGGTCACTGGAGCAAGAGTACTTAACTCAGGGACAACCCACTTGGCCTCACCCCGTCAGGTATTCGTATGTCAGTGAGAATTCTGTTTCCTCACAGCAGACACAAGGCAAACTCTAGCTGGGCTGAGTTTCCTGCTCTTGCATGAACCCCATTCTACCTGCCATCTGAGTCTGCCAGTTACACCTGCTTGATGTGACTAACTCTTTCAAGCATCAGCCTAGTCTCTCCTCAGGGATTTCCTCAGTCCCCTTGGACCAGGCAAGGCACCCTGCATTGTCCCAGTCTCCCAGTGTTCATACCTGCTGTGTTAATGGGCAATCTAATACATAGATCAATGTCTTAGCCCTGATTTCATGGAGAATATTTTAAAAGGGTGAATATTGGGAGCACACTGCAGGCTCCTCCTACTTCATGATCCTCCTACTTCAGCCTCCCTAATTCTGGGATTGCAGATGTATACCACCCTGGGTCTCTAGAAAATAGATTCTGTCTGGAGCTGCAGGGGGCGAGGAAGAGGGATGTGACTGTGGAGCAGACAACACGGTTTCTGGGAATGATGAAGGTTTGAGTGGTGGATGATGATGTGCAGGGTTGGTTTCTTGTTTTTTTGTTTTTCCATCGCTGTGATAAACACTGCGACTTAAAGCAACTTGGGGAGCAAAGGGTTTATTTCATCTCACAGCTTCCGCTTTATCATGACGGGTTGCTAAGGTAGACAGGAACTCTGGGCAGGAACCTGGAGGCAGGAACTGAAGCAGAGGCCATGAGGGAACGCTGCTTGCTGGCTTGCTTCCCATGGCTTGCCCAGCTACTTTTCTTAACAACCAAGGACCAACCACCTAGGAAGGTACTATCCACATTGGGTTGGGTCCTCCCCTTGCAATCAATTAATCGGCACAGTGTCCACAGATTCACCTACAAGCCAATCTGATGGAAGTGTCTCAACTGAGATCCGCATTTCCCAGCTATGTCTAGATTTGAATCAAACTGACAAACCCAGCTTGACGGATGGTTATATAGCATCGGTACTTTGGATAATAAATGATGAATTCTTAACTTCTCAGAAAAATAAAATCACTGTAGTGATTTTAGTAAAGCAAATAGATTAGGTATCAAGTTTTTATTACTTTTTTAAAGACACAACTGTACAATAAATGAGCAGTCTGTTCTCTGGTGGAAGCTTATCTCTTGGGTTGTCAATTACGATTGAACACTTAAACCTGAGGAAAGGTGTCCTTGCACCCTGCCAGCAACAGGTTTTACTGAGAGATTTCCTATCCCAAGTTAAAAAGAAACATTTCTGACAATGAACTTCCAGGTTATTCTCCAGTCAGTAAAACATGTACAAAGTAACAATATGTAGGTTTAACCCTCATTCCCACAGGTTTAGTTTTGCTTGGCAAAGTCTGTCTTCCTCAGAAAATTTTGCTCCAAACTAGAAGAAAATTTTGAGAAAAAGTGTTACTACGGAAACAAGAATGACCCACAGAATACAGCAGCTGCCCTCTCAGATTTGAAACCCGAGGCCCACATACTTAATCAGAGATACAAAAGCACTCACACTGCCTTGTGGGTTATTCCAAAGCTGCTTTCCACTGCTTATGAGGAGAGATTATGTCAGATGTCAGAAGCTCTCTCATCCCCAGCAGCTCTCGGGTTCCTTACCACACCAACACCACAGCTGAGAAGCTGTCCTCAGATTTTAGCTCCAGACAGAATCTATTTTCTAGAGACCCAGGGTGGTATACATCTGCAATCCCAGAATTAGGGAGGCTGAAGTAGGAGGATCATGAGTTCAAGGCTAGCCTGGAATACACAGTGATACCTGTCTGGGAAAAAAAAAAAAGAGCAAAAAAACAAAACAAAATAAAACATAAAACAACCCGCAATACCAAAAAAAAAAAAAAAGATTAAAAAAATTCCGTTTTTCATACAACCAAATACCTTCACACACCGAGTTCCCGGATTCAAGAGCGTTGTCTACCCTGTGGAAATGTACACAGGGTGCTGGCCTCTCGGCTGCTTCAGCTCTTTAGAATCTCATTTCAATAAGCCAAATGCAATGAGGAGAAGTGATGCATTGAGACCAATCCGGAGACTCTCAAACAATGTTCTATGGTAGCCGGATTCTGGGTTTCTCTCCCACCCCCAAGCTGGGTTTGACGTTCTTTTGATGAAAAAAAAAAAAAAAAGATGCTGTGGCATTTTTCTACTGACTGGTTGCCTCTAAACACAGCGGTCCCAAGCTGGTGGTATGTGAGATCTTGAGAGAAAAATCTATTAGAGCATGGAGTAAAGGGAGCCACCTGCCAGCCTCCACAGGGAACAGCCTGAGGAAACATGAGAAGAAACACCTCCGTGGCTGAGAACAAGATCCCAGCACCCTGGATATATTGCAATGATGAGCAATGGGCTGCTGGAACCATCTTGATTAAACATGTTTGGTTTTGTGATTTCATTTAAAGCCTCACCAGAAACTCATTTCCTCTTCATTTCTTGCATCTTATTGAGCTTCAGGAAAAATAATGTGGGTGTTTACTAAATGTTTATTTACATGACAAATGCTGCGTGCATCCTGGCAGTTTGCAAGTGAGCGGAGCATTCTTTTCCCTGGCATCAGCTTTGGGAGTGGGCTGGGTGGGGTTAAGGGTGGAATATGCCTTGTGTTTGCATGCATAGCTAAGATGGAAGCTCGTGTGTGGAGTTTGGTAGAAAAGCTTTGACTCTTGGGACTGTGTAAGCTGGAAACAGGCGTCTTTTATGTGCCGTGTCTTTAAGTAAAAGCGAGAATGATGACTGTGTTCAAAGAGTTCTCTGAAAACTCTCCTTGGACCACCCTGGACCCAGTCTTGACCCTGGTAGGTCTTGACATCACTTCTTCAGCATGATGAGGAGTAAATAATCCCATAGGAGGAACCAGTTCACTGGACTCCCTGGAGTCAGACTCAGGTCTTCTGGCTACATCTCCTCTCCAGCAGAGGAAGGGAAGATGGCAAGCCAGTTTCTCAAAGCATCTTTCAGAACCTTGCTGAGTGGTGGGGAAATGCTACAGTTCTGTTGTCGTTCTGCAATTGGCTTTGTCTGCCTGGTTAAACTGCACCAGGAAGAACTGAGGTTGAGGGACCGTTGGTCTGGTAAAAATTGGTTAGGTTACTTGTCCTCCACCTGGCTGTTCATGTCTGACTCTTCTGTCTGTTTCTGTCTTCATTCCCTTTCCTATTAGCTATCAATGACTCTCAATAAATTATATGGACAGTAGCCCAGCTGCTAATGGCGTATAGCACAGGATTACCAGAACAAACTAAAATCATTCGCTAAGTTATCTTTTTAACAAGTGGCTGCGTTTGCAGCTTCTGTCACCTGTAGAACCTCCCCCTACTTTCACTCTCTCTTCTGAGATCAGCTTTTCACTTCAGGGGAAGATGTAACTGTTCTTCTTACCCTGGGACCTGTGAAATTGAATGCAGTTCGTTTGTAGATTTCCATTTTCTCGGGGGAGGGGGGCAAAAGCTATGGCTCTTACCGCATCGCCAGGGAGATCTGACACTCATGGGATGCATTTATAGCTCAACTGCTGTTTTCTTTGATGCTGCTGCTGCTATTTAACTGTGATTATCTTTGTTTTAGGATTTACAGAAGAAATTTAAATCAATTTAAAGTCAGATTGTTTCAAAGATGAAATTGTCGTCCCCTAATTTCTTTGGCAATTAAAAAAATAATTATAGTGACATTAAATAACAGTGTGTGTGTGTGTGTGTGTTTCCCCCTGATTATTCTCTCCTATATAGGTAAAGATCTTGTGCCGTGGGGATAACTGCCTACCAACTCTGTCATCTCTATCAGTGGTAAGCAGCCAGCCAGTCTCCGAGGGGAAAGAGCCAATATAGTTATTTGAGCTGCCTTCAGGATCAGTGGCCCACTCCGGCTGACTGGATTTGTGGGTGGGCCAAAAGTCAACAGGCTGTCTAACATGGCTGCTCCATTTGATGTGTAAAAGGCATACCCCTCATACATATCACATGGGGTCCCTTCCTGTATTCAAGTCGTACTGTTCTTCCAACTTACAGAAGCCTGTTATGCTGGATCTACTCTCTGCTGTGATTCCCTGCATTCTTGATGGCCTTTGGTGTGACAGTGTCAAGACCCCAAGGCTTTCCTGCTCGCTCCCATAAACTTCCCAAAATAAATGCTTATGAGCAGGGATGTTGGCACATACCTGTAATCCTAGCACTTGGGAGACTGAGGTGGGAGGGCCACAGGTTCATGACCAGGCTGGCCTGCACACTAAGCCTGAGAAGCCAGTCTAAGCTATATAATGAGACCTTGCCACTCATAGATATCTATGTATATATATTATGCAGGGGTCCTGCCAGCACATCCAAGGGGAAGCAGGTTGCCTGCTGGGGGGGGAATCCTGCACACACAGTGCTTTGCTTATTATATAGAAGGCGACATCCCTCACAGCCATCCACGGAAGAGAGGGGGTTAGGACACAAACACACTCCTGACATTCAGGAGAAAGTCTCAGATTTCAGGTGAACCAGCTCTGCTTCCAACACAGCTTGGCCCACTTTCAGTCCACGCTTGAGAGGTTTGAGTCTTAGTCTCTTCCCCCATTGTCCTCTCCCCCAGTGGCAAAGGCATGAAGAGCTAGGAGCGAGAAACTGTGTCTGCTAAACAGAGTCTTTACAATGTTAAGACTCTGCCTCTGCCTGAGCACTCATGTTTGAGGGCATTTTTAATTTCTATTTTTCCTCTATAAACACCTGGATTTAGTGTCCAGAAATCCCCCATCACCACCTGGGATTCTAAGAGCTCAACATCCCACACATGCTCTAAAATTAGCCATAGTAACTCACGGTGTGATCCAGCCAGTCATTTGGGCAAACACTGACACAAAGCAGGTGAACAGTTCAGCATCAAAACTCCAAGTTCTTAACTGAGCAGAACCTAAAAGTCCATTGTTATATGAATATGCATGCAATAGCAATTAGAGAGAGAGACTATGAACTTCAAGGAGACTAGGGAGGGCATATGCGAAGGGTTGAAAGGAGGAAAAGGAGGGGAGAAATTGCATAATCAGATTACAATCTCAAAAAGAAAAAAACAAAAAGGCTGTGTGCATTTTTTTAGATTGCATAATTAAGCTTTCAAGTTCTGTCCACTAAGAAGGACAGATCCACAGATCCACACATGCGCACACATACACACAGAGAGAGACACACAGGCATACATGCAAACAGGCACACAAGCACGCTCTCTCTTGATGGTAATCACTTGTGACCTTCTTTAGCATGGAAGGCAGCTAAGAGCCCTTTAAGAGAGAGCGGAAGGCAGCCAGCTCTCCGTTATGTGGAGGCATGTGCTGGCAAATCGCATTATCTTGGCCCTGGCTCCTTATCTGTGTGGCCCACTTATTTTGTAGGAAACGGGTGGTAAAGAGAAGTGTGCTCTCTGCCTGGACTTAAGGAAACCTCTGATGAGGCTCATCCCCAATTGCTGGCAGATGGCGGTGGCTTTGGTTTCTCTTTCATCCCGTGTAATCCTGTCCGGTCTGTGGAAATGTAACATTTTGACTAAGAATTAACTCAGAACACTTCGCAGTGAGATATTCTCT
Source organism: Pachyuromys duprasi (assembly GCA_028658305.1). Classification (NCBI taxonomy): domain Eukaryota; kingdom Metazoa; phylum Chordata; class Mammalia; order Rodentia; family Muridae; genus Pachyuromys; species Pachyuromys duprasi. Next base: position 14,662,357 of record CM053743.1, on the reverse strand, counting down.
TCCTAAGAAGGGAGTTTGCCCACACTTGTTTTAATTTTTCAAATTTATGACCCCATGGAAATATGTCTTTAAGACAGTGGAGAGAGGAGGGTGGATTCTCATCCTCAAGCCTGGATTACATCAGCTATTCAGTGAGCATCTAAGAGCCTCTGCCTCCTGTAGACACCATGCTGGACAACCACCCAGTTGACAGTCTCTGCAAGCTATGGCTCCCGTGGCACTGTGTAACTTGCCTGGGCCAGCTGATAGTTCCTGTGGCTGAGGCTGTCTAGGGAGGCCAGGCCAGATGTCTGGATATCTGTTCAGCGTGTGTGAAAAAAATCCAGCCATCCCTGTTAGCAATGACAACAACGATTTTATTTTGCTTGGAAACAGAGCAAGTACGGAATGTGTAAGCCCACACTAGAGGACTTTAACCACTTACAGGCACAGATATGATTGCTGGGGCCGGCCATGTAGCTCAGTGGGAGAATGCTCGCCTGGCAAGAGTGAGGCCCTGGTCCACTCCTCAGCCCCTCACACGCACACATACAGAAGGATGGACACTGAAGGGAAGTGTAGACAGAAGGAATGTCATTTCCATACAACTTCTGCAAGGACTTCCATCCACCTTGGTCCTTGCCAGCAGGACTCTTCTCAGCTTCTGATGAAATCATCTTAGAGTGTCACTTTTGATGAAAACCGTTTAGGCAGCTTAAGGCAAGGCCTCCAGAAGCAACAGTCCTAGGAAAGTCCTTGCTGAAGGCAAGAAGAAAACACTGGTACTTAGTTCCTTCTTCTCTCTTGTCCTCAAGCGCTTCTACCTAGGGCGATGTTCTCAACCTGCCCAGTGCTGCGACCCTCTACTGCAGTTCCTCACGTTGCAGCCACCCCAACCATAAAGTTATTGCATTGCTACTTCATAACTGTAATTTTGCTACTGTTACAAATCATAATGTACATATCTGATAGGCAGGATATCTATATGCGACGCCTCCCCCCCCCCAGAGAGGTCATGACCCTCAGCTAGAGAACTGCTGACCTAAAAGCTATCTGTGAGGGTATCCTAGACTCCAGTCCAGACATGAACTCTGCCTGGTGGACAAATTCGGAACTGCACCTCTGGATTTCCACGACGGAAATGGATTATATTTGTCCCCCAATTTCAGCCAACCTCCTAAATACTGTTAGGAGACCCCTTCCCCAATTAAGAGATCGACATGACAAGAGCCTTAAACACCTTCCAGGATGGACTTTCCCTAAGGGAATCTGGTCTCGGGTGAAGACACAACATTCTGAACAGCTCCAAAGATTAGAACACTATATATTGCTGTATCCTCCAATAAGGCTTTCAGCTGGGACTGTTGATCACAGGGCCAAAGACAACCCTCTAAGAAGTCTGAATCACCTAAAGCCATGGTACAGAGGTGGAAGGAATGCGTATCCCCTTAATGAGGCACTGTGTGTTTCCTCTCCAGGACCTCTGCATTCACTGCGGGAGTGGCCGACACACAGCTTTGATAAGCATGCCTGCTGCTAGATCCTGATGCTCCTTGCTGACGTCCACCGCTGAACATGCCAGCCTGCATCAAAAGGCATGTCCTTCTCTCTTCCTCTCCTCCATCTCCCTCCTTCCGGAAGATGCTGACCTGCATAGCTTGCACGCCCTAGTGCTTTTCTCACAAGATCCGGTCCTTGCGATTCTGTTTTAAGATTGTGGATTAAGGAGACTAAGAACCCAAAGGGGTAGTCCAGTGTCTCTCTCATCATGTGGCGCCCAATGCGGGGCTCTTCAAGGTTTCCAGCAACACTTTCATGTGCAGACTGGGTGGCGATGGTGGGGGTGGGGTGGGGTCCCCGGCTGTCCTGCAAGCATGTGTCTTTACTTACCAGTCATGGCGTTAAGAGCCACAAGGTCTGTCTTTTTTTCTCCTTTTGTGTGTCCCACACCTCTTACACAAAAACACTTCTGCTTATAAGGTCACAGGTATGAACAAAACAGAGTTTAGGATGCCCACGCTGCCCTCTGTTAGCAGCTGCACACTGCTGGGGACTTGGGAGAGTGACGGCCGGGTTTGTACTCAGTCCGAGACAGTCTGCACACATCAGTGCATTGTCAGTTTGAACGATATCAAAGCAGTAAACACCTGTTAAAATGCTGCTGAGAAGAGACATATGTTTAGGATGGAGGTGAAAGGAGAGATAAATTTTCAGATCTGCAAGGCAGGGGACACTGCTAAATGTTGCAGGGAGCCTGTGGCACAACAGGAAGGAAAACGTAAGACGAAGAGCGAGCAATGGCTGAGAAGGAAAGAGTGGAGAATGGCAAAGTGAAAAGGGCACCCTGCTGAGGTGGCCACGAAATGTCAGCAGCGATGAGTGATCTGGGCCTAAGCTTTGCTACTGCTGGTAAATACCAAGCGCTCAGGAGGGAACTTAAGATGGAGCCTGTTGTTGACAGGACTGATGGACACAAGTTTGGCTCCAGCAGCTGAGAGCTGCACGCTTGGGCCCTCACGGCAACAGAGCAGTGAGTGGTCGGGTGGCAGTGAGGCTGAACCCATCCCTGCAGGAGTGAAGGCGTTCAGGAAGAGACACCCATGCCTCTTTCTTCAGCCACCAGACTGCTGAGACAGCAACTAGAAGCCCCCCCCCCCCCAGGGAACTGGGACTCTGGTGCTGGGGAGAGATCTGAGGTCTGGTTGCCCACTTGTCGGGAAGAGCTGGTCTCTCAGAACGAGACTTCGGGAGCCAGGCTCTGAGACAGTGTGTCAGCTACAGGCAGGACCAGACCGAACCAGCGCTGCTTAGATGGCATTCTTCTTGCACTATGTTTAAGCAAACTGTCTTGCTAGTGCCCCTGTTGGGGAGGCTGTCACTGAAGACCTTTATTCCTCTTCCCAATGTGGTTATAGGGAATAAATCCCCCTTTTCTGCTTTTCAGTATTGCTTGCCTTTTTAATAGGCCTATTGAAGGCCAGTGGCCAAGGCTAGCTGGCTAGGGCTATCAGGGTCCAGGCTTTGGGCTCCACAAACAAGGAGGCTGTTACATATACATATAATTAAAATAAACATACATATACATATAATTAAAATGAACATAACTATACATATATTTAAAAATGAACATTTTTTTAAAAGAAGAGTTACGATTTAAGGAGAAAAAAAAAATAGAAGTGAAAGCTGACTGTGGGGGTGTGTGCTTATCATTCTAGAACTGGGCAGGCAGGGTCAGAAAGACCATGAGCTTGAGCTATGTGGTAAAATTTGGTCTTCAGTAGAAACCCATACAAATAATATTTTGAAGCCTAAACTCTTCGCAAGTGGGATGGCTACGCTATAGTGCTGCAAGGCAGTTAGAAACGAAGATATTTCATGCTTACCTCCTCAGTAATTTCACCCTAGTAAGCAGTGTATTCATCCACTTTAGAAGGGGGTTGTCACCCCCATCGCCATTTGTCACCGTGGAAACAGAGTCTCAAAGAGAGAATGAACACATGGGTACTTTCATTCTGACACCGTGTCTTACGCTTCTGCAGTTGCCTTGCTGTGTGGACTGATATCCCAAGACCAATCCAGGCATTATAGTCCTGCCTGTGATTCATAACAGTTTAAAACCTGGATTGGGTTTTTGCTTTCCCACGTTACATGTTATTTGATGTTCTCACCTAGTCTCACTGTGAGTCTGCCCTCTGACCTTTAGAATACCCCCAGGGATGTGGAAGGGGCATGTGACACCAGGCAGCACTTCCAAGATTGGCTTTAATGACTATGTGTGTGGCAGATAAATGGTGTAGTCTGATAATATGTACCCCTAATGCCACTAAAAAAGCATGTCATGAGCTGGAGAGATGGCTCAGAGGTTAAAAGCACTGGCTGCTCTTCCAGAGGACCTGAGTTCAATCTCCAGCAACCACATGGTGGCTCACAACCATCTATAATGGGATCTGGTGCCCTCTTCTAGAGTGCAGGCAGAACACTGAATACATAATAAAAAATTTAAAAAAAAAAAAAGCATGTCATAATATGGCCTCTTGGTTGAGGGCTCCTCCTTGTTTGTGCACATTCTTGTATGAATAAGGAAGGAAGGAAGGAGGGAGGGAGGGGAGGAAGGGAAGGAAAGGAGGAAGGGAGAGAGAAAGGAAGGAATTTCTTTCTAAGACCTGGGCTGACACTTCTACCCAGGCTTACCCAGACAGGGATTAGCTTCTTCAGTGTTCCTGTGTAAATTGTGTCAAGCAAAACCCCATATAGCTCAACGTAATCCTCCCGTGACACATTTGATGGAATATAACAGAATAAGATGGGACCAAGGAATCAGAAAATATTATGTCAGAGAAAGAGAGCGCTCTTGGGAGCTCTGATATGACAGCCTTCAGGTGGCCAATCTAAATATTCATTCTGGGTATTGGAACTGCTATCAACAAACTCATTTTTTTGGAGACAATATTTTCAATCCAACTGTCAACTGACAAAGGGTATCCATAATACGTGGCTTCCAGCTGAAGAGAGAAAATGTACTTGAAGTTCACAAATATGGGTGCATCACACCCTTTTTATTTTAAAAAGTCATTTACTATTTCCCAAAACTAGCTGTCACAAAAGACATTAACCTCATAAATCATTTCCTGGAAAGACTAAGAAGTTGTGAGGCGAGCTACTCTGTAGTGACCCAGTTCGTCCCTTACTTAGACACATGCATGGCAGATTCATGTGCCTTTTGTCTAAATGGCTTCTCTACTATGCTCTTCCTGGCTTTGTATTCTCTGGAGTCTTTGGAAATCAGGGAACAAACCAGCACTAAAGTAATTGTTATGGCGCGTAGAGTTCGGGCTCTATGAGACAGAAGCTTGTGTAGCCCATTCAACAAGATTCTATGCCCATCCTACCTTTTGCCAGCAAGAAGCAGAGTGTGCACTTACTCTAAGCTCCTTTCTATGGATCCCCGCGTCAGGCTCACAGGAAAAGGCTGGGAACGGGGTATGACACCAGACTTGCCCTTTGCTACATAGACCTGCAGGGGAGATAGATCAGCTGAGCTAGGAGCTGGTGGCTAACCCTGCCTTCTCCACCAGAGCTGTCTACTGCAAGACAAAATCATAAGTGACCCAGAGAAAGAAGAAACCTGGCTTCCACAATGAGACTAAAGAATATTGATTTAGGCAAGCAATAAAATTAAATCAGGTTTGGAGAAGGGGTTAAAAAAATGCCCAGAAAGGCAACAAGCCATTGCTGTTAAAGGAATAGAGAAAACAAACAAACAAACAACTTTGTTTTCTTAGGGAAGGATCAAAAGATCCTCTTGGCCCAGGATTCTCTATTGCTCTTTGACTCCTGGAAAGGAGGCAGGGAGGCTAAGAACCATGATTCCAAGGTTCAGACAAATGTGCCTTGGCTGGGGCTGATCCTGGACAGGATAGTACAGAAGCCTGTAGGTAGGTATAATGTCTCTGTGCACCGTGTAAAGATTCACATGCTGGGTTCTGCACCCCCATAGCTGGTTGCAATCCTTGTCCTGAGAATCTCCTGTCTAAACTTTGCTCCCCAATTTTTTCCTAATAGGTAAATAAAGAGGCTTGACAACCAATGACTGAGCAGGGGAGAGAATAGGGCTGGACTTCCCTGACAGCCTGGGAAGGAGGAGGAGAGAGAGAAGGAGGAGGATAAATAGTAGCAGTCAGTAGTAGTGGTGGGGATTCAAGCCATGGGCAGAGGTCTGGGAGAGAGCAGCTGGAGCGGAGAGGGCTGTGAAGTGCAAGCATCTCAGGGACTGACTCTGGGAGGAAGTCAGATTAGCTTAGAGGGCTAAAAATAGATCAGTGCTGCTCAGTTTACACAAGAGCGCTGTAAAGCTTATTAAACAAATATACTAGTCCAGTCTCAAGCATTTGGGTGCTAGCCGGGTTGAGAGGAAGCTGCAATGTATTTCTAAAGCAACCACTGGCACCTGCCCTGTTCCACTAAGCCACGGGTAAGAAGACAAGCGGTAGACCTTCGGGCAACAGAACAAAGAGAGAGCGACTCCTGGGTGCAGCCTGAGCCTGGACAGCTAGAAGCGCCTGGGGACAGCAGCCTCACGCTGCAGCTTGTGGTGCACCCACACTAATGAGGGCAACACCATCCAAGTGCACTCCAGCCTCCGGTTAGTGGTTCATTCCTATCCCCTGCCATTCACCCACACAGTAACGGCCTGAAGAAAGAGGCATTCTCGAGCATAAACGTAACTGACTTTGATCTCTTTTTGTTCTTCTTTTTGTGACCAGTGTTTAGCTTTCGGGCATCATTTCTCTGCTTCTGCCATGCAGGTTCTAGAGATCAAAACCAGGTTTAGTGGTGAGCATCTTTACCCTCTGAGCCGCTTTGCCCGCCCATATCTAACTTCTTAGAGAACAGTTAAGGAATAAATAACGCCTCTTGTGCATGTTGCTTAAAAAAAGTCTTTGCCTGAAGACTTGGAGCTAAAGCTGTATACCTGCCTGGAAGGATTTTGCATTCCAAGAAAATATCCAGCCTAGACTAGAATATTATCCCTCTTTAGTCTGTAAAGCATTTATTGAAAGAGAATAGCTCAGTGCAAACAATCACATTTTTTTGACTTCTTTAATCAAGGCAGTGGAGAGCTAGGATATTTATAATTCAGGTGCAGAATCTAAGTACCTTCATCTGCAGGGCAACATTAGTGTAAGCATCAGAAATATTTGTGCAAAGAGCAATGGAAGCACACAGTGAACAAATGAGGCTATCATTGACTACTGAAGTGAATCACGAGGAACGGAGATGCCCTATGTTATCAACAATGAAGGTGGGCTGGTACCTGCAGATAGCAGTGTCTGCATTCCCTGATGGCTGCTAAAGAATGTGGTCCCATTAGTGGTGGATATTTTTCCAGGGGAATTTCTTGCACACAGAAATGGACAATCAATGAGGGGAAAGAAAAGTGAGTACTAATACAGCTGATGTACACATACACACACACACACACACACATGCATTCTCCCAAAGCTCCAGTAGCTAACATACCTCCTGTTGAGAGAAAGAGAGAGCGTGAGCAAGTGAGAAAGAGAGGAAATTTTGACAGAATTCTTTTAAAAGTCAAAACAAGCTGTTGAATTGTCTGCCACACCAACTTCTGCCCGAATTTTGAACCACTGAAAAGGGAGCTTTTGTTCTGAGGCTCTGGATCATTGCTGTCCTGCACCCAGACAACTCTGCTAACTAGCTACAGCGATTGAAATCTCCTCCAAAAGACCGTGAGCTGAATAACGGTAGCAAGGTGCTTCACTCCTTCCACCCACTTTCAACAGAAAGGGATAATGACACACAGCATACCCCGTGCTAGCTGATTTTTATCAAGTCTTTGGGGCTGAAATGTTCAGAATTTTCATCTTTGATGACTGTATCTGGGTGCAAGCAAAATGCTCAAAGAAACCGAATCACTTTATTCTCGCCATTTCTTGAAGGGACGGGGTAAGATGCACCAACATGAAGTAGGTGGAGGGGAATGAGTCTGGATTCAGGAAACCAAAGTCAGACTGACCCTCAAAGGGGACGTGAGACTAAGGAGAGAAAATAGTTGCATTCACAGAGATGTTCAGAAGGATCAAATCAAAGCAAGATGGTGAAGTGAGGAGATACTGCAAGAGTGTGAGAAACGGAAACTCTGGGTCTCCCCATGGAAGACGGAAGCAGTCTGCTAAGTGACAGGACAAATGAGCTTTTCTCTAATAAAGCTGGGAAGGCAGAAACGCATTGCAAGACTGAAAACACATTGTGACAGATAAGGGAAACTGTCCCCATGGAGAGAAGGAAGCAAAAAAAAAAAACAAAAAAAGAGTAATCTCACTGTAAGGGGAAACAAAGGAGCAAATGAAAACTGCAGAGACAAAGGGACGGACAGACAGGACAGACAACCCAAAACACATTTGCTGCAGGGATTGTGGAAGAGCCCAAGCAAGAAGAGCAGAGAAACTCAGAGGTGGTGGACAGGTGCTTGACAGAACATTCTCCCCTTGCATTCTACAAGTCGAGAAGCTCTAGGAAGAAAGACCGAATGGCTTCCGAATGTTTCTCTCTTGTTCGCCATGTCTGAGATACAAAGAACGCTCTGCAGAGTGAGTGTGTAGGGAGTTGAATGAGTAACTGAAAAGAAAGCAGAGAGAGAGAGGGTAACAAATGGCCTGAGAAAGTGCCGCATGGGGCTTGGTATCCGTTACTGAACTGTAGCTTCACAGAAGGAATGTCGAAGTACTCGGTGCTGCTAGAGCTGAGCCAAATTTGGTTTCTCTAATGCAGGAACAGCCCAGGACCTGAATGAAACAGGCAGTGTGAAAAGCCAATGGTGGCGGGGAGGCGGGGGCGGGGGGAGGGGAGGGGGCAAATGGCTTTGGAAGATAGTCACGGTTTGACATCTCCAGTCTCCACGTCCCCTGCTAAGTCTCAAGGACGCATTTAGGTGTCTGAATGTGTCATTATTTGAGCCTCCTTTGGAGATCATTTCTACGGCTCCCACAAAATACAAATAACCAAGCAAAATAGTGAATATGCTCAGCCATTCAAAACCACTAATGTCCGACCAAGAACTATTCTATCAACCTAACAATTGGTAGGGGAGGACCCATGATGAGTGGGCTCAGAACAGGCAGATTTCCTAAAAACCCTACACAGAATCAAGATTAAAGGCAACAGAGTTGGCCGAGAAGATGGGACCCAGGTGGTAATGAATCTCCAGATGATTTATCTTCCCCAGAGAGATCCCCAAAGTGGAAGACAATGCAGGTCAGGTAGGAAGGCAAGGATGGGTCCGTGCAGATGGTGGACCTCTCGTCCCTGGGCATACCATGCTCCAGAGCACAGGATGAGCTCGGGGTGTAGGCAAATTTGGGGTTCCACAGGGCAAAGTGCTGCCCCTGCACTGGGAAGGCAGCTGGAAGGTGCAGGACGTTCCAAGACACGGAATGGAAAGGAGCCTCTGTGGCAGCGGACCCCCAACTTTACTTTCATTGCCCCTGCATGACTGTATGTCTGCTGCTGAGTGGTGCGTCATTTCCCTAAGACCACTGGGAATGCTTGTCTTCTGATGTCCCACCCACAGGCCGAGAACTGATGCTGCCTAGGTTCCAGCGCTGATGCAGGGAAACCGGAACTTACCTGACACGTTCCTATGAATTAGACGGACACACAGGTGGGAGCTGATACTCCCAGGTGACCTGGTCACTAGTGGCCCTGATGCTTCTGTGGCTTTTAACTCCAGGAGCTCAGCCAGGTTCCCGCAATAGAACTTCATAGAAAGCTTCCCTCATGCTTGTATGCAGAGGGGAAAGAGGGACCCATTTTTTTCTTTTCTTTTCTTTTTTTTTTTTGAAAATAGATTCTTTTCTCATACAATACATCCCTGGTGACAGTTTCCCCTCCCTCTACTCCTCCCAAACCCTCCCCACCTCTCTCCACTCCAGACCTACTTCCTTTCTGTTTCCCATTAGTATAGAACTTCTACAAGATTAAAACAAACAAACAAACATAATTAAACATAAAACAAAAACCATCACTTCGAAGTTGGACAAGGCAAACCAACAGAAGGAAAAGAGTCCCAAGAGAAGGCACAAGAATCACAGACCCACTCATTGGCACATTTAGGAGTCCTATAGAAGTCCTAAGCTGAAAGCTATGATATAAATGCAGAGAACCCAGTGCAGACTCTCATTGGCCCTGTGCTGGCTGCTTCAGTCTCTGGCTGGAGCCATTTTTAAATACACCAGTTCATTCTGTTCTTTAATAAGGTCTGCCCAGAACAGAAGCTCCCAGGGTATGCTGGTGCTTCATCGGAGCCTAGTTAGCCTGTGTGAAGGGAACTAGCCTTCCGCATGTGAGGAGGGAACACCCAACTCTAGGCCATTCTACCTGCCTTGTTCTAAAAACTGAGGACCACTTGTGACATTCACAGCCCAAGGGCGTAGGTGCACCAAGACAAAGGCCAAGTCACAACATTAGAGAGCGCTCTCTCCCAACACTACCAAAAGCCAGGCCTGTGTGCTACTGTACTCAGAGCATCATGTCTAGAGAGCAAGAGAAAAAGCACAGGCATACTGAGAGCAAGAGCAGCGTGAAGAGGCAGAGAGCGCATCAGGAGCTTCAGCAGAGATGTCGGAGCTATCACATTTGCAGCATCCATGTCAATAGCTAGGTGCTCTGCTGCACAAAAAAGGCATGGGGTAGGAACACATGGTGAGTCTATGCTGAAAGACAGAGCCCGTAACCACAGCCTTATGCGCCCACACAAACTGGAAATGATGCTACAGCAGAAACGAAGACCTTTGATGGGCTTTTTATGATTTGTAGACACAGCTGGGGAAAGAATCTCCAAGAGCTATGAATCAACTGCTCACGCTGTAACAAGCTGTAGGGGGTAGCAGAACACGGAAGCGAAGGAAGACGCAGGTGAGATATTTGAAGCAGTATTGGCAGAATTTCCAGGAAGCTCGGAGAATGCAAAGCAGAATAAAGCGGCGGTGGGGAGAAGACAGGCAGACAGAAATAAGTAATCCTGTACATAGGATGACAAAAGAAATTAAAGATACAGAAAAAATACTGAAATAAGCCAGAAGGGAAAAATAAAAACACCTTTATCTATACAGGAGTAAAGATAAAAACCTCATTAAGAAAGCACGGAGAGTAGACTGAAGTACTTAAAGTTTTAAACAGAAGAAAACATTAACTGACACTGTCCTTGAAAAGTGAAAATTAAAAAAAAAAAACATTGTCAGACAAAGAAAACTGAGGGTGGCTGCTGCTTGTGTCTGCTTTTCACAAAACATGAAAAAGAGAAAGAAAGAACCATACAAGTCAGAAACATAATTTGCAAAATGAAAGAAAAAGCATTAAGGAAGGATAAATGACTATAAAAGAAACCTTTAATTTCTTGTCCTTTATTGGTTTATCAGGATGTTCAAAGTGTACAGGCAGAAATATATCTGCTTAGTATTCTTATCTATATGTGTAGTTATATGAATATATGTTGATATGTATATAGAGACCTGATCTGTATTCTTACAGATAAGCAAAATGAGTAAAGGCCATGACACAGGGATGGTGGGGGCAATCTTCTTTACTAAATAAGGAACACCAGATGTGAGGTGATGCAGAATTATTTCAAGCTGAATGTGGATTAGCTATACATTATAAACTTTAGAGAAACTACTAAATTGCTTTTTTTAAAGTGTAACTGACTTTCTTATCAAAGAAAGACACTGTAATCATAGAATATTAAATTATAAAAAGAGACCAGATACAGTGATGCAGGTCTGTAATTCCAGCATTCTGGAAACTGAGGCAGTAGCCTGGATCATAGGCTCCAGGCTACCTGGGCTATACAGCAAGACCCTGCCTCAAGAGACAGACAGACAGACAGATGGACAGGCAGACAGAGGTACTAGAGAGATAGTTCAGCACTAATCAGTGCTTACTGATTATGGTCGTATGTTGCCTGTCTCCGTCCCCTCCCCGCCTGGTACTCACAGTAGTTGACTACCCCTCAGCTGTCTAACTCCAGTTCCAGGGGGATTCAAGACCTCTGGCTTCTACAGATTCCTGTGTGCACAGACGCTTTTAAAATCATAAAAATAAAATTTTTAAAGTAACAAAATAAACAGAAACAAACCCATAATGTCAAATGAAATTGCAAACTAGAAATCAAAATCCAAAGCTTGTTTTTTGAACAAAGATTGATAGAATCAACTAGCCTCCTGGGCTCCCAAAAGTAAACACATGCATTATTTCTATCAGAAATGTAAGAGGTGCCATCATTAGAAATCCCACAGACAATAAAAAGATAGCAAAGGTAGACTGACAAGCCATTAAAAGGCGCAATCTCCCCAAACTCACAGAAGCATTAACAGATACTCTAAATAGAATTGCATTTACTCAAAAAGGTAGGCTTAACAATAACGTTCCAAAACAGACAGGATCAGTTCAAGACAGGTTCACTAGAGAATCGTACCAAATTGTACCAACTCTACTTAGGCCAATATCTTTCAGAAGACAGAAGTGGAGGGAATATTTCCAAACTTAGTCTATGATGCTAGTATCACTACAACACCAAGACCATTTAAAGATATTGCAAAAAGACAGGTACAGAAAAATATCTCTCATGAACATAAATGCTATAATCCTCAACAAAATATAAGTACATTGAGTACAACATTGTATAAAAATATTATATTATATACTCTGAATGAGTGGGACTTTATCTTAAACACACAAGTCCGAGTCTGTTTTAGAATATCAGTTGTATACATCAGAAACAGGTAGAGACAGACAATTCACATGGCCTTATTGAAAGATGAAGACAAAAGTAGCTGATGAGGTTGAACACCCGATAAACTGGGAGCCATTTGCTTGGCCAGTGTTCTAAGGGGTGATGCTCTCACAAAGACCAAGGCATGGATGGCATCTCTCCCCTCTCAGCTCTCACTTCCAACGTCCCATTGAAGTTCCTAGCTGGTGGAATAAGACAAGAAAAAGAAATAAAAGGCATAACGATTGGATACACACTCAGTCTGTCTTTGTTCATAGCCGACATGATTATCTTTGCAGAGAATAGTAACAACAACCGTGCTGGAACTTACAAAAGCAGACATTTCAACAAGGCTGTCGCTATAGGGTTCATGTACAAAATTCAATCCGCTTTCTATATACCAGCAATACACAATGGAATTTTAAGTTAAAAACACACTACTGCTAGCACTCCCAGAAATAAAACCACTGGATATAAATTTTATAAAACATGCTTTGTACACACACACACACAGCATATGAGGGAAACTACAAAAAACTCTGATGAAAGAAATCTAAGATTTAGATAAATAAGCGAGGATGCCCTGTGCTTATAGATATGAGAGCTCAGTATTGTCAACACACCAGTTCTTCCTAGTTTGATTTCAGAGTCACTGTAATTCTAACTGAAAGCCCAGTAACACCTTTCAAAAATACTTGAAAAAAAGGATTCTATAGCATACATGTGAGCCAGAATATCTGACACAATGTTGAAGGAGAACAAACTGAAGGATTAGTACCATCTGCCAACAAGATGTAGTATATGTCTACTGTAATCGAGATAGTATGAAGCTGGGGAAACAGACCAAGAGATCAATGGAACAGAATGTAGTCCAAGAAGAGACCAGCAAAAATAGTCCAGTGAGTATAACAGAGGAGCGAACGCAATAACATAGAACACATACATGCACTCTTTTCAAGTCCTACAATAACTAGACAGTCACATTCAAAAATCTGCATTTAGCTGCAGACATGCAGGTAAAATACAGAACAGTAAAACTATTTGAAAATGGTAAAGGAGCAAACTTAAAGAACCTTGGACCTGAGGGGTCATTTTTTAAGGTGTAACCCCAAATATAATCTGAGAGAAAGAATCAGGAAGCTGATATTGTCACTGATGTCCAAATGTTCTCCTCCACCAAAGACAGTGGGGGAAGTAGTTACAGAAGACTGATCTGATAAAGAGCTCATTCTCAAAATACACACACACACACACACACACACACACACACACGCACGCACGCACGCACACATGCACATGCATGCACATGCACACACTCTCTGAGAACTTAATAAGAAAATAAGCAGGGGACTGAAGACGTGGCTCAGAGGTTAAGATCACTGGTTGCTCTTGAAGAGAACCTGGGTTCAGTTCCCAACACCCAAAGGGCAGCTCACAACCGTCTGTAATTCCAGTTCCGGAAGACCCAATGTCCTCCTCTGTCTTTCACAGGTATTGCATACATGTGGCCCACTGACATACACATAGGCAAAGGACCCAGAAGCGTAAAATAAAAAATAAACAATTTCTAAAAGAAAACTACAGACCAATAAAAATGTGCCAACAACTACAATGTATCTCATTTTAAAAGAAACACTGGTGGAAAATCAGCACCTGGGGAGAGGCCATGAATCACATGCCACCAGGTAAAGGCGAAATCACTCCCTGCCAGTAGAACAAAATAACACAGCCACTTTGGAAGACAGGTTGGCTGCCTTTTCTAAAACTGAATACTGTCTTACCATATAACACTGACACACTATTCCTTGGCACTTACTCAAATGGGTCTAAAACTTACGTTGACAGGAATGTAATGTGGGTGTATACAACAACTGTACTAATAATTGGTGCTGTCCTTTTGTGGCTGGCTACGTAAACTGAGGCACATCCGGATCAGTATGTGGGTCACTGCTCAGTGCTAAGAGGTGTTGAGCTGTCCGGTGATGGAGGCAGCCTAAGCGTGCACTGTTCCCTCAGGGAAGGTGACCTGCAGAGGCTGCATCCCTCGGGTGCGCAGCTGTGTGACGTGAGATGCTTGTTGGCAGGTGTGTGGAGCTCTGAGCGGTGGGAAGAAGGCACACAGGATTGCTGGGTAGTGAAATACTCTATGATTTTGAACAGTTGCCTTTGTCATTACACCTGTGACCAAACCCATACAATACAACACTGACACTGAGCCCGGATGTGAGCTACAGCTCCTGAGAGTGTCAACCTGGTACACATTCATCAGTTAGGTCAAGTGTACCGCCTGCTGAAGGACACTGATAACAGGGGTGCATGTGTGGAGTGGGTCTCTGTGTGTGTGTGTGTGTAGGGTACAAACATGTGCACCCATGCAGAGAGTAGAGCAGACATCAAGTGTTTTCTCTCTATGGCAAAGTCTGACACTGAATTGGAAGCTTGGCATTTTGGCCAAATAGTCAGCAAGCTCCTAGGAGCCACCTGTCTCTGCCCCTCCCCCCTTGCTGGACTTGCAGGCATGTGCAGCCAGGCCTGGCTTTTTACGTGGGTGCTGGAGATTTGAACTCAGGTCCTCAGGCTTGCAGAGTAAACACTCTCACCCACTGAGCCATCTCCTCAGCCTCTAAACTGCTTCTTTTTAAAAAAAAGTTATTTTTTTAAAAAGAAGGTTATTTTTTATAACCTTTACAAAGACAAGAGAGCATCACTAGAAGGCAGCTCTCTCCTGGGGATCTGAATGACTGAGTTAGGAGGCCCCTGGACCACCGAGCTAAATGGTGTCTCAGGACAGAGCCTCTCCGCTGCCTTTCACCCTGGGGTGGCAATATCAGACATCTCTTTTCTTCCTGGGGCATTAGAACAGAAGTGATTTTCTGCTCTGTATCATCCCATCCATTCTCTTAATTGATCTCATCACCATGGCAATGAGGCAAGATCCATGTTCTCGTGTGTCTGCACTGGTGTCCTCCCGGGCTACTTCAGAATTGTACATTGTATGTCTGCTTAAGACCCTGAAGGAATGGCTTCCCCAAATAAGGAAATAGAGACGATGAGCGATGTAGTAAGAGGTTTAAACCTCGCTCAGCTGTCTCAACACTGAGATGACATTCTGGTTGCCTCATGATGTTACATGGCTGGGCAACCTGTAGCCAACTGCACTACTTCAAGGAGAACAGTCGGTTAGCTCTCGCTGAGGGCATAACCACACTGGTTCCCCCTTTCTTCCTTAGCAACAAAATTAGGATTTTATTCAAGGGCACAATGTATCAGCCAAAAGCATATGTTCCCCTTTCCCTGGAGGGCAGATATGGTCAACAGGAGTAAAGTGGACAGAGTGTCTGTGTCATGTGAGAAAACTGTTCAGGGTGTGCCGCTTTTTCTTCACTGGATGACTTAGAGTTGGAGCTTAGTGGACAGTGTGGACCGTTAAAATACAGGGAGCAGATGTCTCGGGAAATGACAGAGACAGCACCACATGGTACATACTGTTGAGCTGAAAGAAGAGAGCAGTTTTCTACTGAGCTGCTGCTGCGGCCTTTCTTACCCACTTGGACACCTGTTTCTAGAGCCAATCAATCTCCCTGCCCTGCCCTGCCTTGGCCTTGCCCCTGCCCCTTCATGACTTTCCTACCTCAAGTCCAGAGTACCAGGATTATAGTATTGTGCTGCCAGAATGCTTTTAATTGTAGGAGAAATTAACTCCCATCTTGTTTAAGCCAAACATAGTTTCTCACTGGAAGACCTATCTCAGCCTTACACGTGACTCACTTCCAGGTTAACTCCAACATTTGCAGTACTCAGACCAAGAGGATAGTGTGGCCCCTGTGCTGGCTCACGCCCTCCGCTTCCCACATCCAGCTCTGCCCGTGGAGTGGCTATCCAGCCTGGAGTGAGTGTGCTGCTACCCTTCAGGCCTGGGAAGCACAGAGGCCTGAAGGGGACCGGTGTAGGCTCTGGAATGGGCCCAGCCATGGGAACAGGGGATTCTAAGACCCTAGGAACCCAAGGATGTTCCAGAAGGTCCTTGCGGCCCTGTAATCTACTTAGCCTCCATGACGAACTCTTCTTTCAGGCACAAGGCCTGTCTTCCTCTGTTAACAGTATCAAGGAAAGGCCCTTAAGCCTGGGCCTTGGCCAAGCTTTGCTTTTGGTCGGCTGTTGTTAGGACGGCTAAGCAGAGGTTTGGCCATGGCTGAACTGCAAACTCCATGTGAATGGACTGAAGCGGGTCCTTCAGGTGCTCTGTCTCAACCATACCCTTGGGAAAATCTCCAACAGGCTCTTAGCTGGATCCACCTACTCCCATGAGCTTCATACCCGGGAAGGGCAGAAAAGCAGGTGCAGAGACAAGCAAGCAACCTATAAGGGGTGTCCCTGGGAAGGCCCTGAACTATGCTCCCAAGACACATTCCTCTGCCAGCCAGGAAGCCTGCCACTCAGCCTGGATAACAAGGACCTAGAGCTAATGGGACAGGCCCAGGTCCTGCCCTATAGCTCACCCCCAACATGGAATGACTTCAATTCCTGTACAGAACCATGCCTGCCTGGCACAACTGGGAAAACCAGTTCCCTGAGCATGAGAAAACCCAAACTTCAGCACAGTCTTGGGCCTGCGTCTTGAATGCTCCTTTAGTTCAGTGACTCTGAGGCTTCTTTGAGATCATGGGTTCTCTGTGTCCCCTCAGAATGCTTGCGCACAGTGCTCTTGTATCTTTGAAACAGTCAAGTATGACTGAAAGAACACTGAGCGAATGCATAATCGGAGCTGCAGGGACCTTAAGCCCCTGCTTGCTACTCACTTCTACTGTTTGCTATACTGTGTGTGCGTTTAATCATTCCACGATGGTGCTTTTGACGTCTTAAAAACCTTTCGGGCCTTCATAATCTCTATCCTGACTACTCTATCCTGGCTCAAAGACCAGTTCCTTCCATGAGGCCTTCAATCAGCCCCACCCCTCAGCCTTGCAGGGAGACTTAGGAGCTGGCCCTCTGTGCCCCCTCAGAGGGCCCGTGTTATAACATCTCTCACTCTATTCAGGTTCCTTGCCCTTCTGCACATCTGGGAAGACAGAAGCTAATCTTTAGGACCATCCCAGCAGAAACTCAAAGCGCTCTGTGGAAAGATGATGGGAGTGGGTGGGTTCTGACAGCTGCGCCCCTTTGGTGGCCTCTAGCCCAGTGATGGAAGAGACATTCCCAGATAACGATCCAGCGAACTTGCCAAAATAGTCTTTGCTCTTCAGTCTGCATTTGGGGCATGTGCACTGCCAGAGCACATAACATGAGTCAGACTCCAACATTTCTAAGGGAAAACACTGAGGAGCTCTCCACTTTTATGCTCTAGGAAACCCAGACTGTTATATGGTCTCTGGTCTCGTTAATAAAACAGAGAAGAGCCTTTGCCTTCTCATCCAGGCTCTTGACATCAATCCACGGGCTGACTGTCCCAAAGCATTACTAATTGTATAGCGACATCATTTATTTCGTAGAATTGGAAGTGACATACCTATCTAGCCACACCATTGGTTAAATAAGCTATGGCACACTCGACTGAAGAATTTGCCTGAAGGCTTTGACAACGGTGTCTATAATATAATCTGAAGTCAAAAGCAAGACATCAAATCACATATGCAGCGTGACTGCTGTCACACCAGATACATCAAATATATGCCGGAACATAGAGACAGCAGGACATTAATAGTGACTATGTTTACACATTAGGACTGTGCTTTCTCTAATCTCTCTCCCTCTCTCTCTTTCCTTCCTCCCTTTTCTTTCTTAGAAATCTGTTCAATTTCAGGATTAAACCATGCTCATGCGTGCTGGGTAACTGTGTCCCAACTAAGCTGTATCTCCGGCTCCATGATATTTAATATTTACTTTCATGGTAAAAACTCAAAATCAGGAAATCACTTCACTGCTAATTGAGACCACTGTGTTCTTTTCTGCTCTAAGATGTTTGGCTTGTGGTACTGGGTATGTTTGCCAGAAAGGCCTTCCAGCAAAGCATCAGAAGCGGAGAGGAAGGCATATTTCTACATCCTGGCTGGATGCCACCATGCCTGATGTGCTGGGGCTCTGACTGCGCACGAGCCATTGTTCACACTTCTATTGCAATATAGGCACTGCAGCTCCATACACAGCTGTGTGGAGTAAGGATCACTGCTACCCTCCTTCGCGATGAACGGAGACACTGGGAATCTGTTCACTGGCAAGGGGCAGCATGGGCTGGGCAGGGCCGTTTCCTCTGAGACCAGCCACTTTCCCCTTCCTCCGCTCAGGCGTGCATTCTGTGCTACAATGCCTTTTGTGCAAAGATCATTGGGTTGGCTAAAGGCATGGCATCTGTTTCCAGTTTCAGCCTGAACAGATCCTTTATTGAAAGGTCCCCAGCTGAGTCCAGCCTGTCTGAAATGGTTCTGGGTAACCTTTGAGTCTCCCGTGTTGTTGTAAAGTAAGCCCTGAGCAAGGCATGGCCCCAAAGTTGTCCTCGTCACACATAAATCCATTGCTTTAGGAGCAACAAGCCTGTTTATAAAGCTGGAGAAGCCTACATTGCAGACCCCGACTAACACGAACACAGTACAGTACAGAGCAGCATTTGGCTAGGTGAAGGGTGTTTTCTTCTTGTTGACCTCATTATAGGCAATGTTTCTTCGTTGTGCTTTTTGAAAATTTCACCTTGCAAATGGCAGTCAATTAAACACACTGAGCTGACACATGGGTCTTTGAGGAACCCTGATATGTGGTCCCATTTTCTCCACACAGTAACCTATTGGTGCCACGTTTCCATGGGGCAGAGGGAGGGTGTCGGGAGAGCTGAGCAAGACACCTGGAGAGAATCAGTTGTGCTGGAGTCAAGTGTGTCACTGTCTAAGGGCTGACCCCTCCCCGATACCTCAGGGAAGCTCGGGCAGAAGAGAGGGGAAGCAGACAAATTCCATGAAGTCAGCCTTGCAACTCTAGTCAGAGGAGAGGACACTGGGATAAATGGAAACCCGTGACAAGGGAAACTTGAAACTCAGAACAAATGTGCCCACGGACCGGACTTAGACAAATTCTCAGAATAAGGCCCCGCCTGGGAGGACTGTGATGGGGGTACTACTGCAGCACTCTGCCTTGCCTCCTCCGCCAATCCCTTTGATCTCCATTCACACTTTCTCTGGAACTGGACCATGGGGTCAGCAAGCATTTCAGTGACATCAAGCTTCCTGCCCTTCTCAATGACGTCTGGATGCTTGCGAACCAGCAGCCACCTGATGTGGGAGAAAAAGAAGCCTCGGCGGGCATTGTGGGGCTTCGCGTCTGTCTCTGAGTCCCTGTGGTGGGCTCGATGCTCCCCGGCCCACGCAAAGATGTTGCTCTGCAGAGAGAAAACAGTGCGAGTGAAGTGTCAACATGTAGGATGCCTTGCCGGGAAGTTCCAGCCTCTCACCCTGTTCCCACGGCTCTGTTACAAAGCCTCACACAGTCCCTGAACCTCCTATCTGTTGTTCTTAACAAAAATCTCAATCTTTCAGTTTTATCAAAAACGACTCGGTAGCCAGATGTTGGAGTGAAAGCCTGCTTGCTCAGAGAGGCAGAGGCTTTCGTTTCTCCTCAGCTGACGTCCCCCGAGGAAAAAAAAATAAATCTCCTTCCCTATTCCCTCAGCCGCCCCAAACTCAGAATCCCTCCCTTCTACTTCCTGTGTATCTCTCTATCCATCCTCCTGACTTCCTCTTATTCTCTATGGTTTTTTTTTTTTTCCCATGTACTCTCTGTCAACTGGTTGCTTGCTCTGCCTCTTGACCTATGGTCGACTTTATTTAATCCTGTTTACACTGTTCAAGCAGAAAGCTCTTAAATTAAAGGTGTGTGCTAGGGGTGAGCCACACCACAAATGAGGTTGGGCAGTCATGGTTTAGAAAATTAATCTGAAAATAAAAATGTAAATGCTACACAATCGTTCTTTTTCTGATGGTTTGAACCATAATAATTTGTTTGTTTGTTTTTCAGCAAACAACAAAATCTTGGGGTTCATAATTCAATCAAATATTCTGCAACACACATCCAACTCCTAAGGCCATCCAACATGGCCTAAGATAGTTTTTCACCAGTATAAGAAGAAATCCTCACTTAACAGGATGTAAGCTCGTGTTTGGGATCTGCTACTGAGGAAGCCTGCACAGCTGAATATCCTGATTGTGAAGATTGGACTTGCCCCAAGAAACTATGTTCCTAAACCGCGGAAAGTAGTCTAAAGAGACATAGGCTGCCCCTTTCCCCTCTAACCTTCTTTCTCTCCTACCTAGTGTTGGGGTTGAAAGGGATTAGGGTGGATAAGGGTGGTAAGGGAGGTAGAGGTATAAGAACCCCAATGAAATAGATTTTAACAGTGCACGCCTACCCCCTGCTGTCGCTAAGCAGCAGGGCACCAGGGCTACACCCTATTGAGCCTTTTGTCATGGGAGACAGCTGGGAGGGTCCCTGAGTGAGGTGTCAGAAGCAAGAATGGGGGTGCTGGAATGTGGTAGCTGGTAAGACTATCTGTGGCCACAGATGACAGACTTCTGAGTTACACTTCCTGTTTGGGATTTTTGTTTTGTGTTGTATGGTTTTTCATGTAACAACACTTTCGAACATTTGGAAGACAAATGAGGTTGGGCAGTCATGGTTTGGAAAATTAATCTGAAAATAAAAATGTAAATGTTACACAGTTGTTCTCTTTCTGATGGTTTTGAACCATGATAATTCAGGACTTGATGTTCTGATTTGGAATCTTCCATCATTAATAGTGACTTTGTCAGACTGGAGAGATGGCTCAGTGGTTAAGCTCACTGTCTGTTCTTCCAAAGGACCTGGGTTCGATTCCCAGCACCCACAGGGCAGCTCACAATTGTCTGTAATGCCAATTCCAAGGGATCTGACACCTTCACACTAATGCACATAAAATAAATTTAAATAAATTATTTTTAAAAATAGTAACTTTGTCTTGCTGATGAGAAAGGCCTTAAGAAACTGTTCTATTCTTTAACTGTTCTGTTCACCCAAAAGAGGCTCCAGGCCTTTGGAGTTACTTAGCTCACCCAATGCTGCTAGAAGTCTATTCAGTCAGTGTTCACTTGATAGTATCACTACAAAAGATTAAATCTGGGCCTACAGAGATAGATGACTCCATGGTTAAAAGCATTTGCTGGTCTTCCAGAGGATCTGAGTTCCCTTCCCAGCACCCAGGTTGCTCACAACTGTAACTCCAGGGAATCCAATGCCTCCAGATTCCTCTGCTACCTAGACTCATGTTCACACACACACACATACACACACACACACAAACACACACATATACATAATAAAAACAATTGAAAATAAATTCTTAAATCTGTGTAACCCTTGAATAATGGGCCAGAGGGGAGGGCAGCAGAGACCTTAAGAAGTACATGCTTAACCCTGAATGTGAACAGAGAGATTGTCTGAAAGTCAATGTTATGCAAAAAATAAAAACAAAAAAAAAAACCATATAGCTGACTATAACACCAAAGAGGTCTTTAAGATTTTTTTGCTAGTATTTAAAAATATGATGTTTAGATCATCCTAAGTGAGGTATCCCAAAAGCAGAAAGAAACATATGGTATATACTCACTTATATAGACCTATAGGATAGGAAGGTCATGCTGAAATCTACACACCTAGGGAAGATATACAAGAAGGAGGACCCAGGTTGGTATGATCAATGCTCATTTAGATGAACAAATGGGATGGACACTGAGTGGAGGAGAAAACAAGCAACAGGACAGGAGCATGCCAAAGAGGACCTACGAAAGAATCAGTATAGCAATGTATCAAAGCAGATATTAAGACTTACAATTAAGCCCTTGGCAGAGGGCGGGAAGTAATAATAAAAACAGGGGAAGTTAGTGAGACTTGGGGAGAACAAGAGCTCCACAAAGATCAAACTGAGCAGGGCACAGGGGTCTTTTATGAGACTGTTTCTCCAACCAAGGACCATATATGGATATGGCCTAGAACCCCTGCTCAGATGTGGCCCATGATAGCTCAGCGTCGAACTGAAGACCCTAGTGAGGGAAACAGGGAC
>CM053743.1:14617238-14639514 GCA_028658305.1 Pachyuromys duprasi | reverse complement strand
AGGACAGGACAGGACAGGACAGGACAGGGGTTCTGATAGACCAGTCTTAATGTGAAACCCCATTCACATGGCAGGTAGCACCTCCACGCATTTATTGATCATTCCTGAGAAGGTATTGGGGTGTCAAAGGAGTGGCATGGTTCTAAGAGACCAGGGAATAATTGTGGCAAAGGAGGGTGAGGAGTGGGACAGAAATAGGAACTGAGAAAATCAAGAGGGCACGGTGATGGTGGCAGGTTTCACTGATGAAGAAGCCGTGTCACAGTCCTACTTTACGATGGCCAGGGGAGGTGCAATGTAATATAATGCCAATCTCACACGTACTTTAAAAATTACCTGAGAGCCGCATTAAAGCTGGGAAAGGAAGTCAGCAATATTAATTTTAGTAATGTGCTGCACCTAATGTAATATACCCCAAATATTAGCATTTCAATATGAGTGTAGAAATTGGTAAGAGGCCTGGGGGGGAGGGGCTCAGTAGACACAGTGTTCGCTGTATTAGCATGACAGCTGGAGTTCAGGTCTCCAGAGCCCACTGTACATGGCTGAGTGTGGTAGCCCAGGCCTAAAGCCCCAGAGCTTTGGGCCAGAGACAGGCAGATCCCTGGACTGCACTGACCAGCGAGTCTGAGTGCAGAGCTGCAAGCTCAGTGAGAGTCCCTGTCACAGAGAATAAGGTGGACACAGATAAAGTCACCTGATGTTTACTGCTATCATACACACACATAGGCATGGTTACACGTTCACATGCGCACACACACACACACATACACAAAGTTATGTTGAGGGACTTTGCCTTATGCATGTCCGTCTTAGGAATGTGCTTTTCTCCCTTAGCGTGTTTCCATTCAGACTACCATATCTCAAGTGCTTGGCAGCCACACGTAGCCAGTGGCTACTGCACTGGACAGTGCAGGCCTAACTTGTAGCTCCCTCAGATGTCTTATATTTCAGTTTTCCAAGATTTTAGGAATTCAGTACTGCCTCTGAGGTGATGGTATGTGCACTTGGGAAGCAGAGACAGGCAGATCTCTGTTAGTTCAAGGCCAGGCTGGTCCACCCCACTCCTCCCTTCCTGCCCTATTTCTGTTCTTTTAAAAATTAAACTCATTGTGATGTTTTGAGTGAGAGTGGTCCATAGGCTCAAATGTTTGAACACTTGGTCTTCAGTTATTGGTTGTTTAGGGAGGATTTCGACATGAGTTTTTGCTGGGCCTGGGCTTTGAGGTTTCAACAGACTTGCTCTGTATCTGTCATTTTGAGATGCCTCTGACCCCTGCATATGGATCAGTGTGAACTCTCAGCTGCTCCTGCTGACCAGCCCTCAATCTGTCGTCATGGACTCTAATCCTCTGAAACCATAAGCCCAATTAAAACCCTCTCTTTTATAAGTTGCCTTGGTTACAGTGCTTTATCACAATAGAAAAGTAACTAAACCACCCACTAAGACCAATTTGTGCCACCCAAGATGTGTGGCTTTCCTCTAGAGCAGGGTCCGATAGCCAGGGGTCACAATCTCAGAGAAATTTGCCCTTTTCTCTCCCAGAAACTACCAATTGCCAGGAGCTCCTCAGTTAGGGGTGAGATTTCAGCCCCCACACCCCATGAGATTTGGCCCGGTGTGGGCTTGTGCAGTCTTTTTTTTTTTTCAAGATCAAAAAAACCATTTATTTTTTTCTTAATTAAAAATTTAAATATTAGTTACAGTTTATTAACTTTATATCCCAGCTGTATCCTGCTCCCTCATTCCCTCCCAGTCCCCACCCTCCCTCCTTCATCTCCTCCCTGCCTCTTTCCAAGTCCAGGGATAGGGAAGGACCTCCTTCCCTTTCATCTGACCCTGTTTTATCAGGTATCTTCAGGACTGGCTGCAAAGTCCTCTGTGGCCTGGCAGGGAGGGGGGAGGTCCAAGAGCCCACCATTGAGTTCATGTCAGAGATAGTCCCTGTTCCCCTTACTAGGCTATCCATTTGGATACTGAGCTAACTTGCACAGTCTTAAAGATGGTGTCACACCCACTGTGAGCTCCTACGCACAGCTGCCCTGCCGTCTCCAGAAGACACGGTTTCCCTGTAGCCGTCACTGTCTCTGGCTCTTGCACTGTTTCTGGCCCCTCTTCAGCCATGACCTCTGAGCCCCCTTGGAAAAGGGGGTGCAGGGCACATGTTCCATTTAGGACTAAGCACCCTGCTACCACTTCTTACCCACGCTTTGGCTAGGTCTGGTTCTCTGTGTTATCTTCTGTGTGCCCGGTAGGATTGAGAGATGGATCGATGCTCTGTCAGATGTACAGATTTTTCTTTTATAATATTGGGGAACATGTTGTTTTAGGGAAAAGTTCCTAAATTGCTGAACAGAAATGTCCCAGCTTATAGTGCTTGCCTGATATGCAAGGATTGGGTTCTGTGCCCAGGACTACAAGGAGTGTGTGTATGTTGGGGGATCCTCAATAAGGATTTTTTAAAAACTTAAACAATTATTATGGACATTGATAGAATAGCTGGAGAAATTTAAATATGGTCTGTAGAGTAGATAACAGTCACATTAAATTTCCTAGTTTGATTATTGTTTTATGCTATGTAGGGAATGTACTTGAACTTAGATATGGAGAGTTAAGAAATAAAGGTGGAAAATTTATAACTAACTTCCAGATGGCTTAGGAAAAAAAGGATATCTATACACACACACACACTCCAAACATTCAAAATGCAACCAAAAGCTAAAAGCTGGTGACCATGGATAAAACTTATAGAGCGGTTCAACTTACCTTCCTTGAAACTTAAAAAATAAAATAAAACAAAACAGAATCAAGAAAGAAAAACACATGAAAGAATAGTTACCTCAGTGGTGGGCCCTGTCCTGAGAGCTCTGAAGTTAGCCCCGTCCTGTGGAACCCTCATGAAGCACTGAGGGTCATCCAGCAATCCTGTCAGCTAGCATCTTCAAGCTTCGCCCTCTGTGTGTTTTCATAGTGCCAACAACCGTCACGTCAGAG
The DNA here is from genome assembly GCA_028658305.1 of Pachyuromys duprasi. NCBI lineage: Eukaryota > Metazoa > Chordata > Mammalia > Rodentia > Muridae > Pachyuromys > Pachyuromys duprasi. The sequence continues at coordinate 14,636,519 of CM053743.1, read as the reverse complement.
GGTGCACAGTGCGCTGTCTGAGGCCAGCCCTCTGCCATAGCCTGCCTGTGCCACAGGACTTCCCTGGTGAACAAAGCAGATCACATAGAGATTCCTCTCCACACCTGTCATCCCTCACAGCCACGGGGGCCTTTAGCACAGCAGTGCATCTCAAAAGCTGAACTGAAGCACACCCTGACCAGCCTGCCTGACTAAAACTGCTTTTCTCCCCCTTCATGTCATGATCAAAACAAATTTCTGCAAGGCATGCCTGCACGCTCCTGAAGGCTGACGTGGGAGTACCATGTGTTCAAGGCCAACCTGGGCTTCAGTGAGATCCTGCCTCAAAGGAAAACAAACTGTGAGTCCCAGAGTCTGTTTGGCAGCCGGTGTTTCGAGGCCAGGTCATTTCCACTGGCGCCAGGAGGAAGGCTGGCTGCACGGGGCTCTGAGCTTGCCTCTTTTCCAGGGATGAAAACAGATCCACGCTTGGGCTTCCCCCTGGCATCCCTGAAAACAGATGTTTGCTCCTGAGCAGACACAGTGCGGCTGTTGCGCTCTCTAATTCAATTTTCTGGTTGCTTAGAAGTCCGAAAGAACCTTCCAGGTGGGCTCACAACCCAGCCAAAGGGAATTCCACTATTATTCATGACTTGCCTTGCTTCCACTAGGAAGAGAAAAGGGAAGCAGACCCAACATGTCAAAATGTCTGCTGAGACGGGCAGGTTTGGGAGAGGAAAGGGTTTGTGTGCACGAGTGCATCTGGGCTCTCAATGTAAAGGTGTCCTTCTGTCAAGAAGTGGAGTAGGAAAAGGCTGCTCACCCAGGAGCTGGAAGTCACTGGACCTCAGTCACCTCAGGAGTCTGAACTTAACCCTGTCCTGCTTACGTGCCAACACTGTTACGATTAAACTGTGGAGAACTTTTCGAGCGTCCCCCAGTGTTGACACTGGGTCAGCACTAACTCACTTCCATATAGATGATGCCCACAACCTGTAAAAACTAGTCCAGAATGTCTCCAGCGGGACCTGGCACCGGTGCCTACCATCCGGCAGGTGGCTGGCCCGGAGAGGCTAGCTGCCTCCTGCTAGCACTTGTCTTAATAGGATGCTCAGTCTGCCCCAGGATTTAGGAGCTGGACACGGGTTTAAAAGCCAATCTAAGTGGTTTTAAAGGTGTTTGCTGACAGAATTTAAAGCCTGCAGGGAAGTAAAGGGCTGTTGAGAGAGCCTCACTATGGGTAGCTCAAACCAGCCTTGAACTCACTATGCTGCTTGGGTTGCCCTCAAACTTGCCTCAGTTCCCTGAAATTAAAGGTATAAGCCAGCACTCCTGGCTTATACTTTTAAAAAGCATGTTGTTGGGAGGGGATGTGCTTGTTAATGCTCATATTTGTACCTGTAGGGGTGTGGAGCCGGAGCGGGAGCTTGGCCTTAGATGTCTTTCCTCAATCAGTCTCCATCTTTATTTTGATAAATTGTGTCTTCCTGAATCTAGAGCTCACCAATCCTTCCGCTATATACCTGTCTCTTCCTCCCAACCCTACCCCCAGGGCTGGCTTACAGGCAGGGGCCACTTTGCCTCGTCTTTTAAGTGGGTTCTGGGGGTTCAAACTTAGGTCCCCAAGCTTGCCCAACAGGCATCTTACAAACTGAGCCACCTTCCGGCCCCACAAAGCATTTTAAGTGCTTGTGTTAAAAGCGGCTTGGATGGATGGCGGAAAGGGCTTCGCAAATGTCAGCTCTTACAGAGGAGCTGGGCACTGGGGTGGGAGAGGAGCTTTTCACTGGGGAGTGGCAATCGATACATTGCCATGTGCAGATGACCTCACACTCAAACATGTACCGGCAGCATTGATTGGACTCACAGAAGTGTGAAGGAGAGAGAAGAAGAGGAGGAAGAGGAGACAAAGTTTGGAGGGAGATGAATTAGGGATGCGTATTGAGAGAGAAAGTGCCTTGGTGCATATGATGGAGATATATGTGTGGGTGGATTTTTCAAAGAATTTTTAAAAAATCAGTGAAAATGCCTGGATAGCTCTTTCGAGAAAGTTTCCATGGTCAGGTTGGGAGGAAGTGTTTTTCAGAGGAGCCATTGCCCCTCTACCTTCCTGAGCAACCTCTCCTTGACTTTATGCATAAAAGTTTAGTAGAAAAAAGGGCCAAAAGTGGCCATGATGAAGAAAAAAAAAGGCCAAAAATGACCACGACAGCTAGTTTTAAATGTCAGTTTGACACAATCTAGAACCACCCTGAAAGGAGTCTCAGTAAGGGTTGTATAGATTAGGAGGGCCTGTGAGCTCATCTCTTTGGGGTTATCTTGGTTACATTAATTGGGGTGGAAAATGACCCCGCTGTGGGGAGCACCATTCCCTGAGCATGGATCTTGGGACATGTATGTGGAGAATGGGAGCTGAGCACTTGCACACATGCCTTAGTTTGTCGACCTCTGCTCTTGACTGCGGATAGGATGAGACCAGTTGTTTTAGGCTCCCACAACCTTGACTACAGTGATAGACTGACACCTAGAATTATTAGCCACATAGACCCTTGCTCCTTGAAGTTGCTTTTATCAGAGTATTTTACCAATGCAACAAGAATCAGAACTAAGGCAATGTCCTAGCATCCCAACAGCTGTGGATTCACTTGACTCCTCTGTCTTGCACTGTTGATTCCATTTCCTACTAATGGGAACTGGAACTTGGGAGGTACGGCTGATACAGAATGAGGGCAGGAAAAGTTCGGGCGGCATTGGCATAGCCTGTTGTGGGGATGGGAAAAATATTTCAACCATGACGGGTTGGGTTAGGCTGTATATCTGAGGTAAAGCATTCACCTGGTAGGCACAAGACCCTGGGTTTAATCCTTAGCACTGCAGAGAAAAAAAAAAAAAGGTGCATTGATGAGGCCAAAAGTGGGGTATAAGTCTATCTATAATTCCTCAGGCTGAATAAATTAGGGCAACTAGGCTGTAAAAATGAATGATGACAGCTGTTAGGTATAATCCATTTAATGAAGAATCCATGGGCCCAAAATGAGCAACAGCAACAAAAACGTAAAACCGCTTCTTTATGGGAGAATGCCAACCAACAGATGCAGAAGAAAGGATAGCTACAAATCCCTACCCGCATCTGCCGTGGGCATATCTGACTTAGGAAGCATTGCCGATGTAAGCTAGAACTATTGGGTAAAACTTTGATGAAGATAAAATATTTACATGGTGTCCCAGTACATTAAACATCAAGGCGTTGCACGACATGACATTTATTGATAGTCATGTTCAGCACGGAAACTTGGCAGAAGCCACCTTCCCCAAGAGACCGAAGTTCATGCCACCAAAACATGCCAAAGTGGAATCACACACCTCTCTCTTAATGCCAAGAAGACCATGAGATCTCTCAAATAGAATTCCTGCCCACAAAGGCACACTCTGGGCCAATAATAAGGAAATACAAGCAAATGCTAAGTGAGCCATTTTACAAGGAAAGTGACCTTGGCCAGTTCATTTCAAAGATGTCAACACCACAAGATCAAAGAAAAGACTGAGAAACTGTTCCAGACTAAAAGATTGTAGAAAGACGTCACAACCCACCAATGTGCAATTCTAAATCAGGTCCTGGATTAGGACCCTGCCTCATTAAATTGCTGGACTTGGTAAGTGCTGTGTCTGTGTTAAATTGTCTTGTTGCCAGGAACTGTACTTTGACACTCTTAGGAATGAAAGAGCATGATGTTCGTGACACTCTCCAACGACTTCAGGAAACACAGATGGATGCATGGCACGCAGATGGGCGAAGAAGAATTAGCAAACGAGATGTCATGCTAATCATTAGTGATTCTAGGAGCAAGAGATACAGACTTCTTCATGAGGTTTCCCCATTTCTTGGAGTGCCAAAACTCAAGTTTTTAAACAGGAATGGTTTCAAAATGAAAGTTAAGAACTAAAGAGAAAAAATTCAAAGGCATCCTTGTGTGAAGTCTCAGGCTTTTATCTGTGGCTCCTGTGTCTTTCTATCAGCCCCCCCCCCCCCCGGCCGCCTTTCATCAGCACGGGGCCAGGGAGGGGCCGCCGCTGACATCCTCAACAGTTCACATTCCCCCGACGCCTGCCAGGCTCTTCCTCATTATGTGGCCGCCTGCCCATACCGCTGTTCTCATAAAAGCTAAACGCGCAGCAATCAGTGATCTTCACCTTTGAAGATCTGACCCTGTCATTCTTATCGCCTCTGCTTTAGCTTCCCGGGTGACAAGTATTTATGTCTGGCTTTATGCTGGCAGACAAGATCAGGACAGTCAGGGCTGTCTTCGGGGGAATCTCTATTGTAGGGAAGATTGAACAAGCATAAAGCAAATGTAGTAAATACAATTATGATGCAGGCTGAGATTGGGGCCACGAGGCAGATTGAGTGAGCTTGCAGGGAATATCAACCGTGACACACAGAGGCTAAGCCTTTCTTCACCCCGCAGTCCTCAGGTTGAGGGGAGCTGAGGATGAGCGTGACAGAGAGCTGTTGAAACCATCTGAGGGTAAGGAAAGGGCTTTCAAGGTCATGTGTCTGCAGCACAGGCTAAGGCAAGATGGTACAAGATGAAGACAAAGATGTTGATAAGGAATAAGTGTGGTCTTTGTTCTCGGCTCTTCGCCCAGAGCTTTGGGGAGCTTGGCATTGCTTAGTTGCTAGGACAGTCTTTGTCTAAGGCTAAAGAAGTGGCCCCCTAGAGAGCCTCAGGGGGAAAGGGAAAGGGAGTGTAGATTGGATTTGGTCACCCCACAGGATTTCATCAATCTTGCCTAAGCAGCAAAATACTGCAAAAACCTCTGGACTCTGAAGCTTGGCATTGCTTACCAGTCAGTGTGCAGGGAAGGTGATACTCCCTGAACCCACAGGGCCAGGGCAAGGCAGCTCGGTGAGCTTTGGGTTCTTCTAGACCGTCCCTTATGTGACTATTTCATTGCTGCCGGAGCTGTACCTTTTGTAAGAAAGCAGAGCACTTCCTGCGTTCTGGGCCATTCCGGAGAATTACTGTTGAAACTAAACCGCTGTAGGAAGCCCTGGGTTTGCCACTGGCTAGTCAGAAGTACAGGTGAGACACCACTATTGTTCTGGAGTTCTTTCCCCTGGTGTCCGAAGATGAAGGCTGTGGTATGGATGACTGGGTTAGTACCTCTGTTGAACTGAAGGACACTGAATTGGGGTGAAAACAGAGAACTGGTATGCAAAAGCCTGAACATGCATAGACTCCTAAACCACAGCGAGGAGGCTGGATTTGAACCAGCCAAGCATGGTTGGCTTAGAACCAAGGCTAAGCCACTGAAACTCTTTGTCTCTTTTGCTAAGGAAGGGTTTAATTCCCAATAATTCTCCTCAATTACAATATGAGACAAGTGAGTGCTGAGGCAAAAGACCCACTCAGGAGGCTTTTAGTTTTCAGTGCAGGGGATCAAATCCAGGGCTTTACGCCTGCCAGGCAAGGGCTCTGCCATGAGCTACCTCTCAGGACTGTCTTGAACTAGACATTCGATGTGTGTGCAGGAGAAATAAAGGAATTGGACAAAAGGGTTGGCAGTGGTGGTCAGAGAAAGGCTGAGATCGTGGGTGACACATTTCTAGTGGAAAACAGGAGAGAAACATTTGAGGGTTCTGACTTTGGATTTGAACACAGTGAGTTCAAGTTCCAACCACAACAAAATGTCCCATGGAGCATTGGGTCTGCACAGCGCTTGAGCCATCCACTCTCTCCTTCAGTAAGGCACGCTTTAACAACAGTGCCACATGGAAAGTGAGGACCATTTCCTCTCTCAGTCTTGCACGAGGCCGTGCCTTGCCTTGCCTGTCTAGGTAGATTTTGTGCATCTTTCAAGGTTCATCTCAAGAATCTAGTTTTCCAGTTGGGGCTGAAGAGATGGCTCATTTGGAAACGTGCTTGCCGAGAAAGCTTGCAGACCTGAGTTCAGATCCCCAGCACCCGTATAAAAACCTAGGCACTGTGGCACACGGTCTCCTCCTAGTCCAAAGAGGTAGAGACAGGAGGAGCCCTGGCATATGCTGGCCAGTCAGTCTGGCTGAATAGGTGAGCTCACAGCTCTGTGAGAGAAGTTGTCTTTAATAATAAGGTTGAGGAGGGCTGGAGGGATGGCTCAGAGGTTAAGAGTGAGCCATCTGCTGTCTGCTCTTCCCGAGGTACCAAGTTCAAGTCCCAGCAACCAGATGGTGGCTCACAACCATCTATAGTGAGATCTGGTGTCCTCTTCTGGTGTGAAGGTGTACATGCAGACAGAATACTGTATACATAATAAATAAATCTTTAAAAAGAATAGGTTGGACAGTAGATGTTATGCTTTAGCCTCCTCATGCATGTGTGCACACTTGCATATACATGTAATGTACACACACATACGTATACAAAAATGCCCATCCATTTGCTTCTCCAGTCAGTGTTGTGGCCAACGCTGTCACTCCACACAGCTCATGGTGGTCACTCCTCTACCTCCGCCAGAGTGTTTCCCCACCTTCCCCCTTTCTCCACTTAGATAAATTCTTTTTTATCTCTCAAAGGACCCTTTCAAACCCGCTGTGCAGCATCAGGCTTTCTCCAGATACCCCGGGCTGTATTTCTATTTCTGCAGCCAGAACAGACAGCGTGAGGCCTTTGAATAATTTAATTCCAGACTGTCTTGTTAGAGACTGTCCTTGCTCTGCACCAGTCTAACCAGGTCTGTTAAACTGTGAGCCTCTGTGACAAGGGTCATTTCTTACACACCTCCCTGCATTCCTCAGAAGCCATTATGTGCCCTCAGAGGGCATTAACCAGTGCATTTACTCAAAAACAATGGATGATTCAATGGAACACGGGTGAAAACAATCAGATGTTTCTAGCTTTTAAAATGATTTTTGAATTCGAGGTTGGAAATGCCCATATGTCGTGTGAAGCTTAGCAAATGTTAACATCAATTAAATCTGTTTATTCAGTGACACTGCAGATATTGCATCTTTAGAGCTTAAAGAGTAAAGCAACGGCATCCCAGAACTCTCCTGTGAGGGGACCTGTGGTTGGTAGCAGGAGGAATTGGGGCAGGATAATCGAAAAGCCTGAACTGTGATGAACAGGGGCTGCTGGTGACAAACAGCTAATGAGGAGGACGGTGCCTAGGGAGGGGGAGGGGGTGAGGCCGATAATGGAAATCCCCTGGGCCTGTGAGACCCAGTTTCATTGTGCATCTTCATTAATGGCAGAAGCAAGGGTTACACATTTGGTTAATAACGTTTTGAGCTGGTTCTGCATTGGGAGCTGCAGCAGGCATCACTGGGGACAGGGAAGTTACACAGATGGATCTACAGAGATTATGAAAATGTAGATAAAAATGTCACAATGAGATTTGATTTAGGAAAAATGCAAATGAAGGCAGCTAGGGGAGAAATCATCCAAAATGCAGGCTCATCAGCAGGCTGGGAAACCTAGAAAGCAGTGACAGAAGCATGCCTGTCAGGACAGCAGGACATGCTGTAACCGTGTGTAGCCCGACCCAGCGGCAGGTAGAGGAAGAAACTGTTTGTCAAAGACTGCCTCAAAGAGACTCCCTCGGCATCCGTGAACACCGTGGGAGGCTAGCTGGGAAAAGACACCAACAAAAACACACTCAGACATTTGAGTTTCATTCCTTCCATTGTTTGAAAGGGCTGCGCCCTGCCTGAGCTCAGGACCCTGAAATGTACTTGTCTGTGATTCTGGCCAAAGGGATTGCTAAGGAACAAGGTGCATGGTTAAAGGGGTTAGCCCCCTGCAATTCCCCTAAAAATCCTCTTCATAAGACTGTTGTCCCTTCATGGTAGAAGTCCTGGAGAGACTAGTCCAGCATCCTTTCATGATAAAAGTCCTGGAGAGAGTGGCCATCTCAGCATAAAACAAGGCAATCTACCAAGCCCACAGCCAGCATCCTGCTAAACAGACCAAATGTAAAGCATTTCCACGAAAATCAGAAACAAAACAGCTATGTTCACTGCCGTTCCTGCTCAGTATAGTGTTCAAAATCTTAGCTAGAACAGTAAGACAAGTGAAGGAGATCAAGGGGATACAACTAGGAAAGAAATAAGTCAAAATATGATATTATTCTAAATGTGAAGGACCCTAAAGACTCCACATTCGTCAACAAAGCAGGACACAGAAGTAACACGCAATAGCCTTCCTAAATACAATGGGAAGATACAAAGAAAGAAACCAGACAACTAATACCAGTCAAACTAGCCTCAAAGACATAGGAATAAATCAGGTCAGGAAAGACTTACATGAGGAAACCTCTAAGACACTGAAAAAAAAAATTAAAGAAGACACCAGAGGATGTAAAGACATCCCCATTGGTAGGACAAATATTATGAGAAGTCTCAAAAACAATCTATAGATTCAACATAATCCCCATCAAAATTCCAATACAATTCTTCCCAGAACTCTAAAATGAAAAACAATTTTCAGCTTCATATAGAAACACAAAGGACCCAGGATAGCTAAAACAATCCTAACAATAAAAAAAAAATACCACTGGAGACCTCACCATCCCAGATATCAAGACAGCTGCAGTAACACAAAGAGCATGATGCTCGCATAAAAACAGGTTCACTGATCAATAGAATGGAATTGAAGGCCTAGATATAAGCCCACACTCCCAAGACACCTGATGTTTTACAAGAAGACCAACAATAGGGGTGAGAGAAAAGACAACATCTTCAGCAAACGGTGTTGGTTAAACTGAATAGCTACATGTAGAAGATATTAAATCTTTGTCTTTCACCCTGCATAAAAATCAGCTCCAAATGGATCAGGGACCTCAACATAAGATATATGATAACTGTATATATTTCAGTTGGAGAAGGGAATATACTTGAGCTTATTGGCACAGAAAAAGAGTTTCTGAATGGTACCAAGCGATGCAGGCATTAAAACTGATAATAATACATGGGGCGTCATGAAACTAAAAGCTTTTATGTAGTAAAGAACATCATCGTTCAAGAGAAGTGGCAGCCTAGAGAATGGAAAATCTTTTCCAGCTGTTTATCCGGCAGAACTTCAGTTTCTAGAACATACAAAGAACTAAAAACAAACAAACAAACAAACAAACATCAAGAAACCAAACAACTCACTTTAGAAACATGGAACTGTCTTTTAACACAGACTTGAAAAGAGTTCTCAAAAAGGTGAAATATAAAAAGCTAAGAAAATACCAGTCTTGTGTGTTTATTTGTTTGTTTTTAATCTTCAAAACCTTAGACATCAGGACAATGTACATTAAAAATACTTTGAGATTTTATCTTACCCCAGTCAGAATGGCTATGATTAAAAACAAACAAACACGAATGCTGACACTGATGTGGGGAAAGCAGAACACTGGTTCCCTGATGGTGGGAGTGAAAAACTGGTGCAACCGTTACAGAAATCAGTGTGGAGTTTCTTTAAAAATCTGGAAATAGATCTGCCACATGACCCAGCTCTACCACCACTCTTGGGCATATATACCCAAAGGACTCTACGTTCTGCTACAGAGACAGTGAGCTTTATTCACAATGCCAGACATTGGAAACAGCCGGAATACCCATCAGCTGGTGAACGGGGAATGAGAATGTGCTGCACTCACACAACGGAACATTATCCAGCTGATTTGAAAATGAAATTTGCAAGGAAGTGGATGGAGCTGCAAACCATCATTCTGAGCGAAGTAACTCAGTCCCAGAAAGACAAATGTCACATGTTTTCTCTCATGTCTGGTGTTAGCTTTGCCTCTCTAGATACATGCGTGTCAATAGGAATACCCACGGGGGCCATGTGAGGGAGCTTTCAAGGAAGGAGAGTTGGAACACTCTGGTATAAATGTGTAGGGGAAATACTGGAACAGGAAGGCTTAAATGGATTGGGGATGGGGTAGGATAGAGGGGGAGAGATGGGAGGCTGGAGATTAACTCATGCTAAAGACCTTTCCAAAAATCATGTAGAAATAGACCACCTCAAATACATACAGACACATATATAAAAAGAGCTTGATCAGAATTAACCTAGAACTTGGTGATAATGCCCTGACTAGACGATACAAGCTAACTGATAACATTTCCAGTGCCAAGAACAGGTTACATCTCTTTAGGAGTTGATCGGTGAGGTTTGATAGACCCCGAAACATTACAGGAGGCTATTGCCAATGCCCTTGGTTACCTTCCAAAACTTGACAGTAAAATCCTTATTGCTGAAGATATCATATACTTAACCCACAGAACATGGAGAAAGCAAGTTGGTACTGACCTAGGAAAATGTATCCCTACTGGCTAGCTTTCACTGTTCTAGAATGCGCTGTGCAGTCTACTGGGGAAGAAAAGCAGTCATCAGTCTTACCTAGCCATGAACCCTAAGAACCACAAAAATGGCTGGTCTGGCAAGACATGTACATTCGTGCAATAGTGGTACGAATGTCATGGGATTAAGCAACCCTTTTCTGCTTGGTTCACTCCCCAAGAGGAGCTAGCTACTAGCTAGCACCATTGTCAGGGCCAAGAACTTGTAGTTAGACAGCGACAGACCCTAGAAGAGAATCCAGCTCTGTTATTCTGCTAAATGAATATAGGTTAAAACTATTATCGCTTTCAATTATACCCACACATACGTACAAGCTAACCCCTAGGAAGAGAGCCTTATCTGGAGTGGATGATGATTAACACAAAGAAAAGGGAAGCGGCAATGAACTCCCATTTCTGGTTGAGAAGCTACTGGTAATCGGTAGCTGCTGGAAAAGAGAAAGCCTGCTCTCTTTAAGGCTGTGGTCTCTGGTAGGTCGATCACACTCCTGCAGTGGCTACACACCCAAGAGAATATGGGTAGCATAAATCAGTCTTTATGGTTAAAAAGGAAAATAAAGGACACAAGTTGGGTGGGTAGAAAAGGTAGTGGCTCAGAGAGGCGTTGTGGGGAGAAATGAAAATGATCAAAATACAGAGAAAATTCTTGAAGAACTGTGTTTTTAGAGGAGAGGAAAAGCGTCTCCACTCTATTTAGAGTGTCTAGCCTCCGGGGCAGTGTGCCGTCTGTGGAATCATTCCCTCCCTTTTTTTTTTCAGTTTTGCTTCAGGTGTCACATTCTCATTCTTTTGCGGCACATTTTGTTGGGCGATTTTATCTCCCCTATTTTCACTGGCCTAGATTTCCAACAATGAAAGAAGAGAGACGTCTTGGGGGGAGTGATAATTTTATTCTCGACTTTAAAGGGAACCTTTGTATTGGTAGGATGGGTGGTTAATTTTCACAGGTAAAAACAGGCGGAAAATGTCACATCTCTCAAGGCGACTGCAAGAGTCTCTCTCCCACTCTCCCCACGCTGCCTCACCCCCTCAGTCAGAGTCTCCTGCTGCGACTGACGGAGTCAGAAGGTGGTGTGATGCTGTGAGGCTGTGATCAGTCACCACCATCCTGAACAGAAAGTAAAGGGACACAACGCTCCTGCTCTTGCTGCCTGTTCCCAGTGTTCCCAGGAAAGCAAGATACGGTGGAGGAAGACAATGTGGACCCTTCCTAAGCCGCCCAGGAAGGAAAACTCCTCAGGAGTCCTGGGTTCAGCCCACATCCTGTCTGGTCACACGGAGGAGGAAAGGACACCCACCCATTGGGACAGGAGGGTCAGACTGTGGCTAGAGGCTAATGGAAGTTATCCACGCGCAGTCTGCGCTCGTGGCTAGGGAATGTGACAAACCCGAAAGTTTAGTCTGAGAGCCACTGAAGGAAGACTCGTGATCCCGAGCCTGCCGCAGTTTCTGGTGTTTATCTACCCAACTGCCGCTGCGTGCTGCTGTTAACAACAGGAGCTGCATTGAGGGTCCTGCCCCATGTGTCGGCTCCCTACTTGGTGTACAACTCCCACCCCTACCCCGAAATCCAGGGTCCTGCGCCTGTGGTCTGAGTCTCTCCATCACATAACTCCCTCTCATGCCTTCCCGGGGAACTCAGAGCAGTGTCCAAACTTCCTGGCAAAGCGTTCCAGGGGTGTGGCCCTGACCTCTCTCTGGCTCCATTTATGACCATCTTCCCCAAAACATGGGTTGGCTGTAGTAGACTCTGCTTTAGCTCTTAGCTCTTTCTTTGGGCTGTCTCTTCTGCACCCACACCTCCTGAGCTAGCTCCGCTGTGCTGCCCAATCAAGGGGTGGAGCACAGTCTCCTGAGTGCTGCATCTGGCAAGGCGCTGGCTCACCTATGCCTTTGTCATCAGGGGCAGCTTCGTTGTGCTGCCCAGGTGAGGGGCAGGGCCCACTCTCCCAGGTGCTGCAGCTCTTGAGGGTCAGGGCCAGCTCACCTACTCTCGTAACCCAGGGGTCAGCTCTTCTGACTGCCTCAGGTGGCAAGGTGGAGGAGGGGCATCATCCCCAAGCCCATGACATCTCATGGTAGATGAGTGGCCAGGCCAGCTCACCTGAGATGCCACCAGGGACAGCTCTACTGTGTGGCCCAGGTGAGGTACAGAGCCCACTCACCCATGGTGAGAGGTAGCACCAGCTCTCCAGAGTGCCACAGCCAGTGATGGGATGAGCCAGTTCTGCACAGCCCTTGGACATGTGGTCCTAGGTGACTAGCCAGACCAAGGATGTCTCCTTGGTCTCTAGTGGGTATTGGCACTGACCCTGCATAGCCATGGACCCAGGCTTGGCCCTCAGCAGCAGCACAGCATGGGACCTGACCATGGCCTCAGGCTTCTCACAATAGGCTGTTCTTCTCCATCCTTGCATCTCCAGTTCCATCTCTCTTCACAATGCCCAAACGGGTCCACTTCTCTTTCTCTCTCTCATCTGACCACCACACACTTGTACATCATAGTGGCTCCTGCTGCTGGCAGGCCACAGGGCAGGCTGGCACGTCAGTGGGTGGACGGCCTGGGTAGGCACAAAGCAAGCACGTGGTGCACACATATGCAGCAAGCAGAACTAATACGCATGAAATAAAAGTAAATCTTAAAAAAAAACAAAAACAAAAAAACGTGAGTCTGATGGCCAGCCTGAGGCTTGTCAGAAATTCCCCGAGGGGTTGTATAAAATATGGCTTGTCTCTCAGGAATCCTCCGAGTTGCTTGGTTGGTCCCTGGTGTTTTCCGGGCAGCTGGGCTTGTCTGAATGTGAACCCAGTAGTCTTTATTATTTATTCTTCAGAAAGAGGGGGCTTGTGAATCTGGTCAGTGTCATATAAGACTTCTCATATAGTTTTATATGAGGAAATAATGATTAACAATTAGCTAGAGGTGGTAGTGAATAACCAGGCCCTCTGGTTAGGTAGAGGTCTGGGTAATCAGGCTCTGAGAGAGGTAAGCAGAAATAGAGAATTCAGCAATAGATGTACTACAGAAGCTTGAGTTCAGGGGTTAGGAAGTACAGCGTAAGCCAGCCAGAAGATGCTACACAGAGCACCAGAAGGATCCTGAAGTTCCTGAATGTTCATGGCATGGACATGGACCATGCTGGTTTACCGCCAGCTGATATTGTTCTGCTCTTACGGCATCACAGAAAACTGGAATGTGTCTTCATTTATCACAAACTGTTGTCTCCATTGTTTACTTTTTTTTTTAAAGCACTATCAGGACTAGCTTTAGAACTTGAGGTAGAAATTCTCATGTCACATAAAATAAAATCTGTGTGAGACACATGAATAGAGAAGAGAATTTTTATTGTTGTTACCCAAGATAATCCAATAAGAGATTTCTTGCCTGTAGAAGCACATATTCAGAGAAGAGCGCTCCGCCTGTTGCTACATATGGCCTGGCTACTGTTCAGTGAACTCAGTGAATCAAATGTAGTCTGTGCCAAACCAGCAGAGTCAATTCAGGATACTAGTCTCACTTGTGTAAAGAAGTGGGAAATCCTGGAAGAACTGTAGGCCACTTTGCTTGTTCCAGATGAAAATGGAGCCTGGGTACCCACTCAGGGCCAAGAGCAGTTCGTGAATCATTCCTGGGGTGGCCCTGGAGTCCCTAGATCTACTATCTTCTCTTTCAGAGCCTCTGTGGGTACCCACTCACACTCAGCTGAGTCGCTTGCCCCGAACCCTCACAGACCACTATGCCTACACATCATATTTAAGAAGTAACTAGGAAAACAGAATCAAAGACACCTGTGGGCATTTTAGCCAATTGACATACAAGCTACAGCAAATAGTAAATGCAGCCCAGACCAATAAGTATAAAACTTAACCCCAAACCCTGTCCAGCTCAATGTCCAGCTTTAAAAAAAAAATACTGTGTATTATTAAAGGTGAAGCCAGCATCAGAGCCAGGCTTCGGACAGCAGAAATGCTGGAAGGACCAGACTGGGAATTTGAAACAAGTATAATTAATAGACAACAGCTGTAAGAAAAGAAAAAAAAAAAAAAGGACACCATGTAAGAACAGATGGGTACCTAAGCAGAGGGGGAGAAACTCGAGGGCAAAAAAGACATGGTGGAATTCAAGAGGACTGTGGCAAACGAGGAGTAAGCTCATCAGCCCAGCGACCTGGCATGACTGAGGGCATCCATGAGCTTAAAACTGTGCTAACAGAAACTTCCTAACCTGAAAAGAAAGAGAAAAGATGTCTAGGCTGTGGGGCATTTACAAAGGGCAGAATCTGTTTAGGGGGAATACCAGAACTAATAGCTGGGCCATGTTGGCACAAGACCTTAATCCCAGTACTTGGGAGGCAGAGGCAAGTGGATTCCTGTGGGTTTGAGGCCAGCCTGGTCTACAAAGCAAGTCCAGGACAGCCAGGGCTACACAGAAAAACTGTGTTTCAACAAACAACAAAAAAGGAACTAATGAGACATTTGAACTGTTGACCGATACGGATTCTTCAAAACGGAGCTCAGAAATCAAGGCAGCTGTATAGAAAGCTCAGGGAACACAGGACAGGGTGCACAGCAAAGACCTACACTTAGGAACATTCAAACTGCAGGAAACCAAAGAAAAAAGAAAAGCCTTGAAAACAGAGAAGATGGAGAGAATACTTGAACTATTTCACAGGAGTGATGAGAAACTACTAAAGGTATTTGCCACGAAGTCTGGTGGCCTCAGCTTGATCTCTGGGACTTGCATGATTTCTCTTCAGAAACCATGCAAGTGACAGGAAAACAAAATATTAAGAGTACTGAAAGGGAAATAATAGTCCACCAACCTAGGAATCCTGGGATTGAAATTATTCTTTAAAAGTAAAACAGACCTTTGTCACAAAAAAAAAAAAAACATGGAGAGAATTTGCTGCCTACCTTGTAAGACATTGTGAAAGAGGATTTTCAAACAGAAGGAAAGTCCAATATATCAGAAAAATCATAGGCGAGAGAAAGAACAAGCAAACAAAAGTAAATAAAAACTCCCATGGTTTTTGTTTTTGTTTTTAACAGACTTACCACCTAACAGCAGCAAGGTAAATAGTGACTTTAGGTTATGAAGAAGTAGACTGAATGGTGTCAATGTCACAAAGAGCAGCAGGGAGGAACTGGAATGCAGTGTTAGGTTTTGCACTATTGACCCGAGGCCGGGGTGAGTGGCACAGTCTGTAACATATTTCCCATGCAAGCATGAAGACCTGAGTTCAGCTCCCCAGAACCCACAGAAAAGCTGTGCAATGGCACGTGCCTGTAATCCACGTACTGGAGAGTCAGAGATAGGAAGACACCTTGGGCACCATGGGCAGCTGTCCTGACCAAATCCATGAGCCGGGTTTAGTGAAAAAAAAGTTGCTGAGCAACTGAGGAAGACACCCAACATTTTGACCTCTGGAGGCCACCCACGTGTACACACACACACACACACACACAGAAAGAGGGGGGGGAAGTAGACTTGAAGGAGTTATAAACACGTTGCAGATTTGAAGGAAAGCACTAATTTTAAAAAGGAATAGTCGAGATGGCTCAATGTGTAAAGGCATTTGCCACCAAGTCTGGGAACCTCAGCTTCATCTCTGGACTGGAGAAGAGGAGAATTGACTCACACAAGTTGTCCTCTGACCTCCACATATGCACTTTGGCATGTACACATGCACACACACGATAGAGAGAGCGAGAAAGAGAGAGAGAGTAAAAGCAAGCGTTTGGGAGAGTCCAGGAGGAGAGCAAAGGTAAAGCAAATCACAGACTGCACTGGTCAGGGCTTCCTGGCAGACCATGCCACTCTCTCTTTACCCTCTCAGATCGTTCTCAGGTTACATGGTCTAAACTGAGCCCTGGGGCACCATATATTGTCCTGGAATTGTATTTACTGGATGCTACTATAAGCACTTTTTTGTCGTTTTGGTTTTGGTTTTGTTTTTGAGAAGGGGTTTCTCTGTGTAGCCCTGGCTGTCCTGGAACTCACTCTGGTAGACCAGGCTGTCCCAGAACTCAGAGATCCATCTGCCTCTGCCTCCTGAATGCTGGGATCAAAGATGTACACTACCACATCCAGAGACTAAAAGCATAGTTGTTGGGGGTTGGTCTGATGCTTGTATTTTGATGCTAAGTACTGGCCCTCAAGATCTGGTGACTGCCTGGATAAACCCGTCCTTGTTGTAAACCTGCCTAAGACATTACACCTGATTGGTTGATAAAAGGCCTAAAACCTGGGCAGGGAAGATTAGGGTAGGCTTGGCCAAAGTGCCCGGGCTTTGAGAAGAGGAGAATCATGGGAAGAACACAAAGACAGTAAAAGAGGAGGAAGGAGGGCACCATGATGAGTCAGGGTGAAGACGGAATCATGTGGGCTGGGAGGAAGGACTCCAAGGATGACAAGGATGGAGAAAAATATAAGCAAGTATCTTGGGATTATGAATGGAAGGTAGCCCAGATAGGAACTGTTAGGTGATGGCAGTGGATGGGGCTGGGAGATGGATGGTGAGGATGATGAGACAATGTAAGCAGAATATCTGCCCGGCCCAAGGTAAATAAAGCAATTATAAAATCTAACAGGTGCCTGTGTCTATTTGATTGTGATAGCAGGTTAAATAATACCACGTAATAATTATAGGGCAACAAATAATAACATTATATAGCCCAACACTGATTTTTATTTGTAACATGTAGTCCAGACCAGCCTTGACCTTGAAATCCTCCTGCCTCAGCCTCCTAAGTGCTAGGTTAACAGGTGTGTGTTACCAGCCATCACAACCAGGTACGGGCTGGTTCACAGTTGTCACTTGTAACTTTATCCTCCAGTCCATGTTTGATAAATCATGCTCCTTTTGTAGACAAAACTTAAGATTTTTATAAAGGCTCTTAGCTAGCAAAGGCAAAGCCAAGAATTTGTTCTAAGGCCTGGGTTCATCCTCTGCCACGTACTTTCTCCACATCCTCTGTTCTGTGATATTTTGTTGTGGAAACTCGGATTTTCAAATAGTGAGTTATAAACAAAATTCACTGAGTTTAGGCTCTCAAGTACAAGTTATTTATCCTGGAAAAACACGCCGATAATCGGACTGTTTTATAACTACATGAATATGTAATTGGAAGCTAAATACAAGAAACTGCTTGAACAAAATAAATGAAAATCATAAGTTCTGAGTGGCGCCTAAGACCTCAGCTGATGAGTTCATAATCTATAATAAACGAAGCGTGACACAGCAATAAGATGGCGGTTAAACTCAAAGCAAAAGGCACAGAGTTCACGCTGCAAAGAACAAGCAAAAGAAACGCAGCCAAGAAGCTGCCAGCTGCTCCTCTAGGCTCAGCGCTGTATTCTGGGGACTCTGGTACTAAGCCATGGCTGTGCTTCAAGTAGGAGTCTAGACCCTCCTACCAAGAGTGTTTCCTGACTGGGTGATTATGAACAATCCAACTGTAGAGGGGCCTAAAATGGGGGGAGTGAATTCTTCACCATGAGGTCAGTTAGAGAAACACTCGGGTCAGATATTTGGAGGGATGGGAGGCCCATTTCAGAGGTGGCCACACAGGGATGTGTCAAGGAGGCTCCTAGATTGTTTGTTTCCAGGATTTTAAATCAACATCCCTTCCAGGTGAGTGAAAACAACAAAACAAACAAACACACACACACACACAGGCATAGAGTCCTCTGTATGCAAACATGGGTAAAAATTTTGAAAACAAGTTCTTCCTATGGAAGCAGCTTGGATCAGGTGAGGTATTGGGAAAACAGAAATCTATGGTCAAACCAAAATTCCAGGAACTCAGAAAGTGTCGAAGGTGACAGGGAGGTTCTAGGACTAGAAGTGACCTGAAGGGCACAGCCCAGCTGTGGCGCAAAGAGAACAGTGCCTAGGTTTCTCTTTAAGTTTCTACAGCCCAATGCGGCCTTCAGTGATTACACAATAATTCTGGCAATGAAGGCCATCTTATTTTTGCAGAGGAATGAAGTAGAGAGGATGTGTGATTCACAGCTAACATCTGTCAAAAGTTAAGTGGCTGTGTCCTGGTCTCCAGATCCAACAGACCTCCCACTGTGATTTTGCAGGGCAGTTGGAGGGCTAGGTTTTGTAAGCATGTGAGAGTACCTGCACTTGCCCATCCTGGATGCCACACACTTTACCTATTCATTGATTAGCTTATTTAACTTTATTAAGTATCAGTTTAGGGCCATGACTCTCAACCTGTGGGCTGTGACCCATTTGGCAAACCTCTGTCTCCAAAGATTTTTATGCAACGGTTTGTAAGAGCAGCAAAATCATAGTTATAAAATAGCAGCAAAAAATAAAGTGTAGGGCTGTAGGGGTCACCACAACATGAGGGACTGTATTAAAGGGTCGCAGCATTAGGAAGGTTGAGAAGCACTGGTTTAGGGGATGGGGATGGGACATAGTTTGTAGACTACCTGCCTGGCTTGCATGAGACCACCTCCAACGCCACAGTAACTGCCTGTGGCAGATTATGCCTCTAAGGCCAGCACTTGAGAGGACTAAACATTCAAAGCCAACCTCAACTATATCACTAACTTGAGGCTAGCCTGAGCTATTTGAGACTTTGTCTCAAGACGAACAAAGAAACAAACCCATCAGTCTCCCTGTTTGTAAAATGGGGTTCATGCAACAGCTAGTTTGTGGGGTATTGTGACGCTCAAGTGCAAAATACATAGAGGATAATGTTGAGGCATCCAGATATCTGCATAACGTGGATTCTGGGTGGAGACGTCTCCTTCCCACCTTGGCAGCATGCTTTGAGGCACAAAATCCCCCGAGACTCATTGTATTGTATCTAAAGCTCTAGGAAAAAAATTTAAAAACAAACAAACAAAGAAGAGTCTGGGGTAGCCTGAGCAGTGGGCCTAGGACACAGGAAGAGAAGGCCCAGCCCATCTTTCTCTCCTCTCACACTGCTAGCTGGTCCCCAGGAGCCAGCCC
>CM053743.1:14597968-14616738 GCA_028658305.1 Pachyuromys duprasi | reverse complement strand
CCTTGGCAGCATGCTTTGAGGCACAAAATCCCCCGAGACTCATTGTATTGTATCTAAAGCTCTAGGAAAAAAATTTAAAAACAAACAAACAAAGAAGAGTCTGGGGTAGCCTGAGCAGTGGGCCTAGGACACAGGAAGAGAAGGCCCAGCCCATCTTTCTCTCCTCTCACACTGCTAGCTGGTCCCCAGGAGCCAGCCCTCCAACCCCATCTGGAAAGCCATGGAGCTGGCAGCGGCTAGAAATATCCTGAGAGGCAGCTTGGCCTTGTAGGACCCGTGACTCCACAGGCAATGGGCACCGGTCCTCACGCCCGGAGGAGTCAGGAGGAAGCAGAAGTAGGCTGCAAGACACAGGAAAGGACAAAGGTCAACCACTGTCACCAAGCCTTTCAGCCACCCCTTGTTTTCCCCTCCTGAGTGAGGACTTATGGGAAATGGCATCCATCCATGGAAAATGCTGCAACAGGAAGAATCCGTAATTTGAAAAGATGCAGTTTTTGTTTGTTTGTTTGTTTGTTTTAAGTGGATAGCTTTCCAGAACTAGGAAAAGGCAGAAAGAACTTTCTGGAAACTTTGACGGAATTTCCAGAAGCTTTCAACACCATTTCTCCCCAACACCAACCAAGCCTTTTACTTGCTAATCCTTCTTCGGATCTTCACACAAAGGGTCAACCACTTGAGTGCACATTTGTGTTCTGGTTTATCTCTCTGCCTACATTCCTGGGAGTGAGGGCACTCTCCATCTCTTCATTGGCTGTTGGAAGTGTCCTAGGAAGAGCATTATGTAAGCAGCGGGCCCATGGCATGGTTCCATGAGTCTTGGTTTGATGGAAATTAGGGCAGACTAAACAACACTGGCATGTGACTTGGACCACTATGAATGAAGCTAAACCTGACCATAGGGATGGTGAGATTTGCCTTCTGGAGACCTGGAGATGGAAGATGCCAGGTGGGGGATGTTTTCATAGCCAACCAAGAATGGGGCTTAAAGGCCTTCCCACCCCTCCTTGTTTTTTAATTGAGGGTCAGGATCCCTGAGGGGTTAACTGGTAAATCCTACATGTAAGCCCAACCCATACCTGTTTCCATGCCTTTGCCAACAGATCCCATGTCACCGTAGCTGCTTTGCTGCACGTGGCAGTGGTGGTGATGATGGCGGAGGTGGTGGGGAAGGTAGAGGTGATGGTGATGGTGGTACAGGTGGTGGTGAGAGTGGTGATGGCAGTGATGGTTATTATGGTGATGGTGGTAATGATGGTACAAGTGGTGGTGATGGTGATGTGGCTATTGTGGTGGTGGGTTGCCTTTCTTTGGAGGCCTGGGAGATGCTACCCGTCCATGGTAGAAAATAAATGCACAGGAACCCAACAATGATGGTTCCTGCAATCATTACACCTAGCTCCAATGGCGTTAAGATAGTGTGCCCATCCGTGCTGTGTCTTTCACCTGGGTTACATTGATCGTATTAAGCAAGCTTACAGGTGTGAGCTTTGTTTGAATGCATCATTGCTAACGGTTGAATCTAAATCTTTCTGAGCCAAGAACTGATTTCCTGACCACAACACGATTGTTTGTTTCTAGGAAATATCCAATAAGCTCTACCTTTACCCATCTATACCTTGCTGTTATCAAGTGAGGAAGCCTCTCATTTTTACATCCAGTGAAGAGAAGCCCTAAGCCTGGCTGTCGGTAGGTGGCCCACACACTCTGCTCTGCAGGGCCCCTCATAAGGAGCTGACAAAGCAAACACACTGGGCTGTGAACAGTTGTGAACAGTCCCAGGCCAGAACAAGCTGGGGGACATCTTCGTAGCTCTTCTCTGGAAGGATTCCAGTAACTTCAGTGTCAACATATATATTTAATAGGAGCATGTTACAGCTTACAAAGTCAAGTGCTGACTGAGTGTGGTCTCCATCTCCATGTATACAGTTCAGAAAGCAAGATTTACCCTCAGTCCCAAGATGGAGGAGTTCCTGAATACACGTGGCTTTTGTGAACATGACAATTCATTCCTTCGTTGAGAGGTTAAAAGCAAAAGACAAACTGCAATCCAGCCTGCAGTCACAAAAGCACAGTAAATAAAGAGCTTTGCTGTCCTTTGCTACGATAATTTAACCTTGGCCATGAGCCCGTGGAATAGAGCGTCATTTTCCCTGTCATCTTTGGCCTTTGCGTCTCTACTATTAATTTTTCAACTGTCAAGTAGGTAGGAGGCAAAATCTAGAACGGAAATATTTACTGTGACTCTACTTGCCAATAACCCAAGACTCTACATTTTGGATGCAAAACAAGTAAGTCTAAGATTCTCTGAAAGACATTGTTTGGGGGTAGGGGTGGATAGGACTGTAATCCATGTTTCTCAGTGAGGCCCTTACTGAAGAACACGGCATCAGCTTGTCCTTTGGCAAATCTCCAAAAATGTAAGGGTCGTTTGCATAGGTTGTCTGTCCGCGTGCAGCGCTCTTACATGGATTCAAGTCAGCACTGGGCGGTGTTGGTTGTTGGGGACTTTCAGGCAGCCCATGTTTAGCTAAGCACGAAACCCCTGTCCTCCTGACCACTAGAATAAACAGCTGGATCAGCTCTGTCTCTTTTATAGGTCAAAGCCCAACTTTGGGCTTTTATTAGTAGTCACATACCACCAACCTAAGCAGAGAATAAAAAGTGAGGTACAAAGGTGATGGGATTCCCTCCCCCGGGGGAGGGGCACAGAACTTCTTGCCTTGAGCTCTGGGCTGCAGGCCTAGAAGCCTGATGAGTCTCTCCAGCCAGTGCGTCTCCTCAGTGTTCCTCTGAACTGCCAGTCAACACCTTCCCTTTTCATGCTGAAGGTGGTCTGCGTTTCTGATGCCTACATTCTACAGGACATGCTGAGAGGGAAGCGACTATTTGGTCATGACCCAAAGATGACCGACTGTGTACTACCCACTCAAGGCCTTTATGTCCCCTTTAGTGATTTATTTCTGATCAAAAGAACATAGAAATGTGAAGGACTGTCAGTTCTGAGTTTACATGACAAAAGATTTGTAAGCGCATTTCTCTCATGAATCGGACAGGATGGAATAAGCTGCCACATTAGAGGGTCTATGCAGCAAGGAACAGAGGGCTCCTCCTGCCTCCCAGTTCGAAGCCACTGGATCCTGTCACTGACATGAGAACAGGCAGACAGCACTGCAGGCCTGACCCAACAGCTTCATGCCAGGTCCTGAGGCAGAGCTCTGGGCTAAGCTGCTCCCGGATCCCTGTCCCACACCCCAAACTGTGAGGAAGAAAATGCTTTTTCCATCGCTACATTTGGGGACCATACATTATGCAGCAATAGATAGCTAACACAGGCCTTATGATGCAGGAACCTTCCCTTCAGAAAGGGAAGATTTAAATTCTGGTTACAGAATAGTTTTCCATCTGAGGGCTGAACAGTAGAACAATGTTGCATGAGGTCTGCTCTGCAGGGAGGGGGAGGGGACTAGGGAGTAAGTGCTGATGGTTTCAGAGGTAAGGATGCCTTATAACTGATTTGAGTGACAATGGTACAGTTTGTGGATGCACTATAAAGTGATATTCTTCAAGTAAGTGAACATAGAAGCCATAAGTCAACAAAGCCATTAGTTTTAGGTGATTACTTTATTCCTATTATATTTTATTATTAACTGATTCCCCCTGATTGCTCCCCACCCCCACCCCGGTAAAATGCAAGACACAGCACAAAATAAAATCAGTTGTTGGCCCAGGACATCACTAGTGTAACTAACCATCAACCTGACGTTGACTTCCTCCAGACCACAGTCACTTCAGTTTTCCACAACTGCTAAGGGAAGGCTGCTTTGCCTCTAAGACCTATGTCTCAGTCTACCAAAACCTACGACCTGGAGACAGAAAAAGCTCATTGACTCCACTCAGGTCCCAAGCCTCAGCTCTAGCTGCTAGTGACAAGAGCTAGGGACAAGACCCATGACTTCCAGCACTTCTAAGGTAGGAGGCAGAGCCCTCCTCTACCCTGATTCTCCTGTTAGTACAATATTGGCAAATGAGGTTGTGATAACTCCCCACGAAATAGAAAAAGATCCTAGAGAGATGACGATAAAAAGGAAGGAAGGAAGAAAGGAAGATCTGCTCACATATCCTGGACCCTATCAGAGGGAGAGAGAATAGCACTTTATGAGTCAGAGAGGAGCGATGGCAGAAGCCTCGGGGTCTTGAAGATCTGTCTCTCTACTGTCAGAATGAAAGCTGATGAATAATCGCAGCTCACATCACTGAGAGCACGCAGGGTTCCAGGCCTGGCTCTCGGTTGCTTTACACAGACTCACTTCTTTGTCACTTGCTGCGGGGTCTAAGCCGGGTGATGTCATGGCCTCTGCCTTACAGGTGAAGGAGAGAGCAGGCGAGAGAGCATAGACCAGCCTAAGGCAGGAAGGCTCACGCTGGCATGCCTACTGGCTGGCCCTTGGGCACCGCCCTCGGTCCAGCATCGTTCGTTGCCTTCCCAGCAGCTCAGAACTCAAGCACATGGTCCAAGTCCTGTTTTACCTTCTGCCTTTCCCATTCCTTTGCAGACACCATGACCATTGTTCTGTGTCTGATTCAGCCTGATTTCCAGAAACAAGAGTACCCAAGTTTATGATCATTTACTGAGACCCCAATTATGTACCATTATGCATCATTGAGCTTAGTCTGGATTTATGTATTGGGTGCCTGATCACGGAAGGCTCCTCTCCCAGCGATCTGACAGCAGCTGAAAATTTAAATCACTTGCCAGATTTTGTGAAGTTATGTCAAACTTCAGAGGGCCAGAGAAGGCCCTTTTGTTTCTAGACTTTATCGTAGACAGAGATGACCTTGGCCCACAGATAAACCCCTAGCTCCAGGAAAAGCCCTAGAAAGGTCCTGGGTAAACCCTAGCCAATCAGCTTCAAGCGCTACCACATGTGGCCGAAAGGCCACCTGGCCCCGACCAATCAACTTATGCCTCGTGTAACTGCTCCTTAGCCTCCCCAATCAGAATAGAGATTACCTCATCACTCCTGTACATTTCCAGTTCCCTTTAAAAGGCCTCTGCGCACCTCTGTCTTGGGGTCATTGTCTTCTATAATGGTTGACCCCTGCATGTTGGAACCTATCACTTAATCAAAATCTGCACTTGTTTTTGCATACTCTGAGTCATGTAGGTCACGTTAGGGCCCTACACAGTGCTGCCAGGAATTGAAGCAAATGGTGTATGAGATAGAAAGGGAGCTGATTTATTTGGGACTCCAAAACAGCTGTGCAGAGGCTGTGAGGCCTAAGCTAATACCCCATCCGAGCAGGTGGGAAGAGGAGGCAACAGCCAAGTAGAATTGCTTGTAAATGCAGAACCCTGAGGCTAGAAAAGAAGGTTCTGTTTATGTACACACGTATATTTTTATGTCTGTACAGGGCCACTTCAGACTCACTCAGATAGCAGTTATGGAAAAGGCAGGAAATTGAAAACATCGAGGGGATATGGAGAAGCGGGTGGCCTCACGGGTGCCTGTGGGGATGGAAAGTGGAGCGGCCCACGTGGACACTCGTGCCGGGTCCTCAACATGGCAAAGCTGGAGTCACCACTAGATCCAGCAATTCCACATCTACGTTGGCACCCAGAAGACTTGGGGTTCAACATATTTTGTACATCCGTGCTCACAGTACCTTTATTCACATAGCCAAAAGGTAGGAGCAACCCAAGTGTCCGTCAGCAGATGAGCCACAGCCTCATGGAAGGAGGCTGGAGGGGACGCCAGGTGTCATAAAAGTGCCACTGGGGACCGTCATATTACCAATCACAGTTTCACTGTTGTGAGTAAATACCACGTGCAAAACTGAGGCCCAGACACATTCAATAAATAACTTGGGACCTCTAAGTGACAGAGACGGGGCTACATACCTAGCCCAAGCCCTTTCAGACCAGGAAAACAGTGCTAGATCCTGGCTGTACTACAAGGTCAACTGAGATCTTAAACAGAACTTGGGTAGGTGTTGGGAAACCCTGGCCATGGAAGTAGCAAACATCCCATCTGCTCCGTCAGAGCCCTTGTGATGCTGAGATGGACTGCTGCTTCGCCACAGTGCCAGCCCGCTGCAGATGCTGGGTCCAGCAGGATAAATGCTAAGTGACTGGTTGATGTGGACTCCATCCAGGGCCTGTTCGCATGCTCCTGGCTCCCCATCCAGCTGCCTTTGATGTGTGAGCTGCCCGTGGGCACCTCACAGCGCAGCCTTTGATATCCAGGCCTGTGCAGCCACGGAGAACCGTCTTCCACCAAGGACTTGGGGAGAAGTAGGCGCACCAGAAGGCGAAGACTCCTGGGGACAAGATGACACCTTCAGGGGCATTGAAGATGACATCCCTCTGATATTTGCTTTTCTGCCTCACTAGCTCGAGTGTTTGGAAAATCAGTTCAGAGTACTGGCCAATTATTGGCTATTTCTCCAGTCCTCTCATGATCCTAAAGAGAGAAAGGCTTGCAGGCCCATAGATGGAGGCACAGGTAGAGAAAACACAAGTCAGAACAAGGGGGATAGCTCAGCTGCTAAGACGCTTGTGGCTTAAAGGTGTGGCTTCAAGGGACCACTGTAAAAGCCAAGACAGTCCCTGGAGCTCTCTGGCTGGCTAGCTTAGGCAAATCAGGGAGCTGCAGACCAGGATAGAGCTTGCCTCAAAAAATAAAGTGGAGAGATATTGAGGAAGACACTGGACATTGACCTCTGGCCTCCATACAAATGCGCAAGTACACACACACATACATACCAGCACACTTATGTATACATACACACACACAAAGCAATGTGTATATGCACTCTGTACTCTGCTCTGTGACATAATGGTTAAGATGGACTCAGGACTGAATATCCCTGTTAAACAACTTACCTGATGGTTCCCTAACGCTTGGTTTATAAATGGAGACTGTTCCCTGGGTTTGCAGAAAAGATGAAGAAACATAACAGACACAAAATTCAAGCTCCCTCCTGCTCCCCCGCCCCCCAGCAAGTAGGAAGATGGAATGTAGCCGCACCCCCTGCCTTATCAGGGAGGGCCACTGACCTCACCCTAAGTCTGTGGTTCTCAGGTGGAGGCCCGGTTTCCTTCCTTGCCATGCCACAAAGCTGTGCACCCTGGCCCTGCGATGGCGGTAGCATCATTGGTTGCTGCAACTGAAACCTGAAGGGTAATACTGGCCTCTAGTGGGTAGCGGCCAGCTATGTTGCTACGCACTGTACAAAACACAGAGAGCCCCTGCGAGGAAACAGCCTGTCAGAACCACACTGGCTAATAGTGCTAGAGATGAGCGAGGGAGGTGGAGGAAGAGGGAAAGGGAAAAGGAAAAGGAGAGAAACCCTCTCACTCATTTCCCAGGAAAACTCTTCTTGAAATGATTCTCTGCTTGTTCTCCTGATGTGGCTTCGGCCCTTCTGGCTTCCTTACACTCTCTGGATTCCTGGGAGAAATGAGGGATTATACAGTCGTGTGTGTGTGTGTGTGTGTGTGTGTGTGTGTGTGTGTGTGTGTGTGTATGTGTCTGTGTGTCTGTGTGTGTGTGTGTATGTGTCTGTGTGTCTGTGTGTGTGTGTGTATGTGTCTGTGCCTGTGTCTTCCCAGCTCAAACATTTTATTTGGTGTATTTAAATAAATAAAAACGTATGACTGGGGTGAAAGAGCACTGGTATTTAGGGTCATAGTACTCACGCCATGCAAGCCTCCAGGACATCTTGGTAAGATGCAGGTGTTAGCCCTGACCCGGAGATTCCGCCTGACCAGGTGTGAGGTGAGGATGCCAACTTTTGGGACTGCTTGTCAGTTTGCCGTGGTGGGCATCTTGGTTGTCATGTTGATGGGACTTGGAATTACCTAGGAGATGCATCTCTGGGCGTGTCTGCAAGTGCATCTCCGGAGAGGATTAACTGAGGCAGGAGAACCAGCCTCAAAGTGGGCAGCCCTCCCACAGGCAGCCCACGAGTGCAAAGGTCTTGCCCCCTGCCGGCCTTCACTTAGAGCAAGTGTGTCTGTCGTCGCTGCTGCCCCAAACGACCGCTGCTATCACATGCCTGTGTCCTAGCTTCCCGGTGGGGGCTGAGTGCTAGGGACCACACAAGGATCTTCTAGGCCTCCACCCAGCCCCCACATCAGCCAGTCTAATAAATTGCCTTTTATAATATGCCTGCACTCTGATACCACCGCCTAACAGTTAGTTTGGTTCAGCTTGGAAGTCTTGGTGTTTCTGTTTGGCGTCTGTGACCGGGCACCCTTCCATCTCTGTTCCTGCAGACACGACCCTCGCTGCCCTTAAGACCGTCTCTCCCTCACACATGCTCACACACCACTCAGCAGGCTTCCCTCTGACACTATTTCCCCCAACGGACATTATTTCTGTGGCCTATAATCACACTGTAGTTACTCTTGTGTTAAAAAGCAAGTTTTTAATCTGTCTGTTTACTGTTGATTTATTTTTACAGGCATGTATCAAGGTGTACAAAGTGTGAGTCGCCCCTATCGGAGGACCTATGGCAGTAAACGGCCCTACACCCTTACACACATACCAGCAGCACTGGGTGGCCTCAGGGTCTCTTTTGCTTGTTTGTTTTGTTTTTTAAAGAACGCATAAAATTGGGATGGGGAAAATGGGGATAGGGAAGGAATTGGAGGAGGAGAAATGGGGACAGACTTGATCAAAACATTGTATGCACATAAAGAAGATCCCTTGATGGGAAGAAGTTTGTCAGAGTGTGTTAGTTCTGACTCAGAACTCGGACGACATGCTGCAGCATAGGACGAAGTGAAGACGCTGTGGCCAGGACCGACCGTCTGAGCCTGATCCCTGGGACCCACATGCTGGAAGAAGGGAAGTCACCCTCATGGGTTGTCTTCTGACGCCCACTTCTGTGCCTTGGTCACAAGTGTACCTTCAAGCACAAGCGCACACATTTACGTGCGTGCGCACACAGGTGGACACACAAATACACACATCAGAGCTCAATGGATTCACCATTTGACGGCATTTTAGGGAGGTAAGGGATCCTATTGGAGGAGTCAACCAGGGTGAGTGTCTGTGGGTTGTGGGATCTCTGAAACTGAACTGAAATAAATCTCTCCATCTGTTTGTTCTGTAGTGTGAGAGGTCAGGCCAACACAAGTGCCTGCACATTGTGTGTGTGTGTGTGTGTGTGTAAGAATATGTAAGGCCCCTGTGAATCATGATGAGTTTAAGTTTACGGCTGGCTCCATTTCCAGGGTGCCTCATTAGGCATGAGTATTTCCAGATCTAAATCCAAAGTCCACAGGACTTCTGATCCTAAGCATTTCTGAGATGGGATTCTCAACCATCTTTGAGACAGCCAATTGCTTAACATTTGACAGAAAAACAAAGCATAAAATCAGTTATTTTTGTCATTTTCTCCTACTAAGCTTTTAAAGTGCCATGACCCCAAAGTGCTGCCCTATGCGGTAAGTGCTTAGTGACAGAGGCTAGCTTATAGTAGGGCCTTGCACTGTCACACAGCCCTGTCTTCCTGCTCCCCGTGAGACATCTTATTATCCTCTTCAAAAGCCTCTTCAAATAACGCAAAGCTTGTCTCTGGAAGAAAGGGCAAGGCTCACTTAAACAGGAGAATCTGAGCACAGAATGCTGGCTCCTTTACACTCTGACAAGGAAGTGAGGTGCTCACAGGGAGCTGGGAAATGCTGACCCCTGCACTCTTTCATAGACACAGTTCTTTAACCTGTGAAACAAACACAATCACACAGTGTGATGTGTGACTTCTGTGAACCCCACACACGTGTTAAACCTTGGAAGCATTTCACCGATTCTTACTGCTGGGCAGCCATTACGAGGCAGGGCTGAGTGGCCAGGAGGAAGAGGCCCTTGGCATCCCAGCACAGCCTCCTTTCTGCGCCCCGCCTTTGTCCTGCTCAGGCTCCCTGATGAAACTGGGAAGAGCAAACACAAATGCGTTCTGATTCAGAACTCCCAATTCCACTCACCGTTCTCTGTCTTTTACAGCCATCAAAATCAGAATCAGAAAACCTCAATTCTGAATGCAAAGCTCACTCCACCATTCCCACACTGAGGTTCCTTCTCCTTGATTAGGTTTTTTTTTTTTTATTCTCATGCGTAAAGCTTTGTGTTACAGATATGAACATACTACACACAGCTGTGGTTATGCGCATGCTCATTAATGTCTCTGCTATAAATAGAGAGCTACAGTAGTACAAAGAAAGAGTGGCCATGAGCTGGGGAGGCGGCTGAGCTAGCGCGGTGTGTGCTTGTGATCCTAGCACTGAGGAGTCAGAGACAGGTGCTCCTGCACAAGGGTCTGACACAGGAGCCTGCTCTCTGGATGAGCCTGGGTCCCCAGGGAGAAACAGTCTAAAACAGAGTGGATAGACAGTGTCTAAGGAACTACAGCCAAGGTTTTCCTGTAGCCCCCACATCCATGCACACATATGTGCATGCATACCCACACACATACATGTACCTTCACACACATACATAGGCATGAGCACACGCACACAGACACTCACATGTTGATCCCTCTGAAGGAACATGAAATAAAGAAAACCACAACCAAGGGCTGGAAAGATGCCTCAACAGTTAAGACCTCTTCTTCCAAAGGTCCTAAATTCAATTCCCAGCACCATCTATACTAGGATCTGATGCCCTCTTGTGGCACACAGGTGTACATGCAGATAGAGCAACCACATACATAAAATAAATTTTAAAATCCTCAAACACACACACACATACACACAGCTAATCAAGACTCAGAATTATGGACCCAGTCCAGCGGACACATCTGCCAGACGCATGTACCTAATGCTCAGGGAACATCCAGGAGAAGGGGTGGAAAGAGCGTGAGAGAGCAGAAGGATAAGCCTTCCTTATCTGAGACTGTTTTTCAGGAATGCCCGAAGCTACGCCCTTAAAGTCTCACCTACATGACTTCCCAAACCTGAGCTGAGCATGACAACACCAGTGCACACGCCAAAGCGGAAACCCAGGAGGACTCAGCCCTACACAGAGAGCTGCAGGCAACTGAGGAATGCTGGGAGCAGGGGAGACGGCCTTCCCCTCGGAAGAGCACTCCGACTGGTTGTCCTGGGCGAAATGGCCAGCCCTGAAAACATACATACAAGAAACACTGCACAGGCCGAGCAGGTTATAGTTAGGAACATACATTTACATATGTGTAAGCAGTAACAATCAATGAAAAAGCTATGAATTTAAAGGGGGGCCAGGGAGAGGTCTGTGTGTTTGGAGAGAGGAAAGGGATGGGAAAGGCTGTAATTATATTGACTGTAATAAATGCACACCCAAGCTGGGTGATTTGTGAGAGTGCCTGGACAACTTCGTGAAAACTTCTCATATCAAAAGTAAAAAACCAAACAAAGGCAGATGGATACACAGCTCAGGGACAGAGCACTTGCCTAGCATTTGTCAGGACCTAGGGTCATTCAATCTCTAGTGGAAATATATATATATATATATGGAAATATATGTATGGAAATATGTGCATGGAAAAGCCAGGTGTGGTAGTGCACGCCTTTAGTCCCAGCACTTGGGAGGCAGAGCCAGGAAACCTCTGAGTTTGAGTTTAGCCTGGTTTATGGAGTGAGTTTTCTCTCTCTCTCTTTCTGCATCACACAGTAACATAAATGAATACTTAAGAATCACAACACACATGACCTACATGGTAAAATATGGAGTAAGCTTTGTTCTGGTAGTAAATGAACAAAAATTAAATAAATGCACACTCCTTCCCCCTCGCCCATGGATACATAGACCCTAAAATAAGTGGGAAAGAAAAAAATCAGATTTAAAAAATAATGTAAACAAACGTGGATAAGTTTAGTTCTTTTCTGGTCCTGTGTCTCGTTGTTCCCATCTCTAAAATGGGAGCATGAGGCAGGTCAGGAAGGGTTTCTGCAGTATTAGAAATGAAGGTGTCAAGAGCCTGGCAGGTGGTAAGAACAATAGACACTCAATAATTTTAACTCGTCCTGTGCTGCAAGTGGTGCGGGCCGCAGCGCCAGCAAGAACACAGACATTCTGGCTGCAGGGTGAGGCTCTGATCACACAACAAACTACTCACAAATACTTCTCTGATCTTTTTATTTATGCCATTGGCAAGTTTGGCAAGTCAGAAGGAAAGCACCCATGAGAAATGAGCTCAGGATGAAATGAGAATACATCTAGATAGGAGTATTTTCACCCAGGGGAGTTGTCCTCCTCTGCCATCTGCCTATAGCTTCTCAAGTCTCATCAGGACTGCATGGATCCTCTTCCTCTGTGGCCTGGCAAGACCGCATCCCCAGGGGCAAGCGATGACAGAGACAGCCCCTGCTCCTTTTACTAGGGAATCCACGTGGAGACTGAGCTGCCAATCAGCTACATCTGGGCAGCAAGTCTAGGTCCTCTCCAGGCATGGTACTTGATTGGTTGCATCAGTCCCTGCAGGAACTCCTGGGCTCAGGTTTTTTAGCTTTGTTGGTCTCCTTGTGGGGCTCCTGTCCCCTCTGTGTCCTTCTATCCCCCCACTCTTCCATAAGACTCCCTGCACTCTGCCCCAAGTTTGCCTGTGAGTCTCAGTATCTGTTTTGATCCCCTGTTGGATGGAGCCTTTTAGAAGACCCTTTATAGTAGGCTCCCATTCTGTTCTCTCTTCTACCATTTCCGGTAGAAGGATGCTTACATCCCTGGGAACTTCTTACTGGCAGAGCTGACTGAGCAGTAGCTGCCTTGCCTTAGCATTCTCATTTATCATAACTATCATAATCTCAGCAGGGTGCGACTGTAATCCCAAGAAGGAAAGCACAGGCAGGGGGATCAAATGTACAAGGCCAGCTCTGGCTACAGTGATTTTGAGGTCAGCCTGGGCTGACATTCTCCCTCAAAACAACAACAAAAAGGAATGAGGGGATTTAAAAATTAAGAACAGATCTCCATCCTTTCCCACTAAAAGAATACCTGGTAGTCTTATTGCTATTTCCAGTTGCAGGATTAATCGCAGTGGGATGTATTCAGGAGGAACTCACAAGACGTTTCCTGGGGCTCAAATGCAGCTGAAAAGGAAAAACTAAGTCCCCGTGGCCTGGAGGTGTAGTTAGTTAGCTCTTGCCAGGCAAGCACAGGCCTTGAGTCTCATGCCCAGGATGAAAAAACAATCCACAATGAAAATGCCTTTTGCTTCAGTACGTATGTCAAGAGCTTAGACTAATTTGTGGGATTTAAACAATGGCTTCTTTGAAAATTAGGAATGAATAATTCTTCCCATCCCCATGCAGCAGAGATGACAGTAGACTTTTGATGGTTGGCATAAAAACCCAAACTCCAAGGCAGCCGTGGCTCAGTCAGCACTGCCGACAGGAACTTCTAGGGTGCAAGCACGCCTAGGGTTACTTTCATTTCACTGTGGACAGCTGCATTTCACCGGGAACGTGGCGCCTGTCCTTCTGACTTGCAGCATGGCTGGGTGGTGGAGCATGCCTCTTCTTTCTTTGTCTTTTCCCTCCCTGTTAACTGTGGTGGCTTGTGCTCATCCTAAATCCTGGAATTAGACATGAACCTTATGAAAAACAAAGTTTTGGGGGAAAAAAACCACAACAACAACACTTGATTTACCCCCCAAACCTTGAGCCAGCAGCAAGTCAAGTCGCCACAAGTCACCAAGGACTAGCTGTTGTTCAGGTGTGTCTCCTGCCTGACTTGGGAGTCTTTCAAGTGAGTGGGGACTGCATCCTTCCAGAAAGCTCTCCAACAGAGGCTCACAGAAAACTATGCTCTGATCCAGATTTCATTATTACTAAAAAAGAAGGTCTGGTTTTCAAGGGTCTTCAGGACACCCTGTGTTGGCCATCCCTTTGAGCTACTCTGAATGTGCCTGTGTGTGAAACATATGTTGAGAATCCTGTTTGTGTTTCTCTTGTTTACTGATCCATCTTCAAGGGTCAAGTTGACAAGACCTCAACTACAGAATGTTACGTCCTGACAGGAAAGGGGATTTTACTTCTTCTCTGAGCACAGTAGCTCTCTTCTGGGGAAGCTGAGGCTCCTGAAGTTCCCACTGGGGGCAGAGGCTGTTCTGTGTGCCTGCTTGGGGCCCTGCTCAGAGAGTCTGCTGCAGAAGTTGCTAGGCTCACCAACCACAGAGAAGAGCCAGCACCAACCTTTTGCTGTTTTGACACTTTTCAGTTCTCCTCATTTTAATTTTCAACCCTGTGATCTGCAGAGGTCCAACATACTATATCTTTTTGTCAGAGCAGAAATCTGGGAGTGGAAGCCTGGAACACCCAGGAAAATTCCCCTTGGTGACCATCCTGACTGCCATCTGGTTGGTGCTGAAAGTAGCAATTATTTTGCTTTCCAGGAAGCCACTGTTCAGAAAACAGCTGCTGGGACAGGGCCTGGCATCCGCACAGCCTGGCCAAGGCAGCTTGTGGTAGCCCACAGGGTCTGTGAGCAGAGCAGGAAGCCTGGAAAGAGCATCACTCCCCTGACCCCAAAACGGGGTGACCTCTGCAGCTTGCCTACCTGTCACTCCAGACCAGGACATTGCCTGGCCCAGGGAGTAGCCACCCCATAGTAGCTTCACTGGATAGATCCTCCCATTAGGGTGAAAAATCCCTGGATCTGGACTCCCACTCAACCTCTGCTGCCTAGGAGAAGGGGAGGAGCTATGTTTGAGGCTTTGCTGTATCCCTGAGCCTCCTGGGCAGTGCTGTTGAGGATGGGGTCTCAAATTCAGAGAACACTCTACACAGGCAGACTTCTGAGATCAGCAGCCATGCTGATAGAGAGTTCAGAGAGCCAAGCCACGCCCCATTCCCTCCCAGGGAGTAGAAAATGACTGACTTCAAGGAGCACTATTTTGCAAGGCAAGCTGTCCCTTTTCCAGAGTCTGCTGGCACCCCACCGTTCTTTTCTTTCTGTCACCTCCACATTTGCTCAAAAGGCATTTCCAGGAATCGGGGTTCTATCTTTCTCCTCTCCTGTTAATTCCAAATTCACCTGCCGTTAGCTCGGTGCGCTGCCATGTGCCTGTGTAATGCCAACCCTTGGGAGGCTGAGGATAGAGGACCATGACCTGGAAGCCGGCCTGAGATGCAAAGAGAAACTGTGTTTTGTTCACTTGTTCGTTTGTTTGTTTAAAACATCCAACATCTGGTTTTCTAGCTATGTTCGTCCCTCATTCGGGTGTGTTTTGTCTGTCTTCTGTGTTTTCTCAGCTTCCCGAGTCTCCCACCAGCTGAAATGGTCCTACCTCTCAGGACATGTTAAGCCGCGTCAGCCGGCCACCATCTCGGAGCCCCTCACTCTAAATGAGACAAGGGCTGAAAGTGACGCAGCACAAGCACTCAGGGAAGGAAACAGCTTGGACAACAGGAGAGGGTACCCCCTGCACCCTCCACCACTGGGTTCTCAAAGGACAGCTCCCGGACAAGAAGCAGTCACGTCACACAGGAACCCATTAGAGAGGTTATTTCTCCACCAGTCCTGAAGAACAGGCAAGCGGAGCAGTGACTTTCAAGCGGTGGCCTGAACAAAGCTGATTGCAAAGAGAAAACTAAGCACAGCTATGTTCCAGTCACCAGCTCTGTGTTCGCACAGGTTAAATGGCAGAAGAGGCCCCGGCACAGGCAGGCCAGGCTTGGCCCACTGAGGTGTTCAGCATGGTGCCAGGAGCCTGCACTTTGGACCCTGCTGGGTTTTGAACCTGATTTGGTGACCTTGGACAAGCTATGCTCTGTGTCTGTTTCCTCCCCTGTCGATGGAGACAATGACTTCCCGTCTACCTCATGGACAGCTGCAGAGGTTGGCATACATGCAGACATGTCTAAAGCACAGCTCATGTTCAGTGAAGTTATCCCACTGTTGTGGTGGCCTCTCTTTTGTAGAGAAAAGGGGGAGGACAATAACGTGAGGAGAGAAGTGGAAAAAATGATCCAGAAACAAGAGCGCTCTGGAGGACTCTACATCCTTCACCCACATCCATCAGGAAGCATTTCTGTGAATCCTCAATTGGGAAACTGAGGAGCACTCCAGGTCTTAGACACGGTGTGGCCCAGGCCCACTACCCCATCCTTGACCTCAAAAAGTGCCTGGATTACATGGAATCTTGCCAAAGCACAAACTCAGGGGTGTTTGGTGCAAAAGAGCAAATGAAGGTGCCTACTAGATTTATGCCCTGCTTATACAGATGTAAGAAAAATGGACACTATTGAATATTCAAGGTCCTTATGTTGGGCGGCAGGCAAGACTGAAGCTGCTGTCAGACAACAGCAGGTAGGCACAAGAGGATGCCATGCTCATGAGACAAGAAGAAGCTGGCCAGAAGCAAAAGGAAGCTTGATGCTGAGCTGTTTGGCTGCGGGCGTAACGAAGGGGGCATTCTCACCATGGAAGAAAGCCAACTCTTCGCCACCCCCTCTCTGTCTCACACTGGCTGCTTCAGGTCCAAACCAGCTAGACAGCCAAGCAATCATAAGAACTGGACCAGAGCCAAGCTCCCCACCAGAAGGCAGCCAGACAGCTTCCTATAAACTGCCTCCTCTAACCATGCAAGGCTTAGGACCACCACACCACCCCTCTCCATCATGCTCAGCACTTCTGTGAAGCCCAGAGTGGCACGTTCTGTGTCTTCTCAGCTGGTATCTAAGACCTGAAGAGCTGTCAAAAAGCCACACAATAGACAGGTATGGGTCACCTTTGTCCTGTCCTTAATAGGTGGCGTTTGGGGATATGACCTTTGTTTATGTGGGTTTGTCGTTTGAGACAGCATCTCAGTCTGTAGCCCTGGCTGGTCTGATCAACTCTGTGTAGGAAGACCCTAATTCGTGGTTTCCTCTCCTTCTTCAGCCTCTTCGAAGCTGGTGTGCCAGGCAGCTTCTACAATCCTGAGTGGCAGAGCCTTTAAAATTGGGCTTTCGGGGGCTGGGGAGATGGCTCAGTGATTAGAGTATTAACTGCTCTTTCAGAGGACCCGGGTATAATTCCCAGCACTCACGTGGTGGCTCACAACCATCTATAGCTCCGGTCCCAGGTGATTCAACACTGTCTTCATGGCACAGTTTGCACATGGAGTGCAGACACACCTGCAAGCAAGACACCCGCTCACATCAAAACAATATTTTTAAAAATGTGTTTTAATCAATTTTGTAATGAGCAATAGATATAAAAACTCAGAGCAATAGAAAAATCAAATTAACCTCTGATCCAGCCATGTAGTGAAACTTAATAATTTCTTCTTAGCTTTGATTGCTTGTTTTCTCTTTTAAGTCTTTTAATGTTGTAAACCTATAGTCAGTGTTTACAACATTAAGTCAACTATTTTCTCATTTGGCACTATTTTACACTGACTTTTCTATTTCTTTTCATAACATACAAGTATATTATTCTTAATAATATTATTCAGATTAAACATACTATTCCTACTTAATAGATTTTAGATATTTTGTTTTGTTTTGCTTATTGTGTATGAGAGTGTGTGTATGAGTGTGTGTTGTGTGTGTGTGTGTGTGTGCAATGGTTATGTGCAGAAGACTGTGCAGGTCATCAGCTTCCCTGAGTCACAATTGATTATGAGCTGTGGTTTGAGGTTCTGGGAACTGAACCCAGGTCCTCTGAAAGAGCAGCCAGTGCTTTTAACCACTGAGCCATCTCTCCAGCCCATGTATTTTTGAGTTGGTTTATTTCTCTAGCAGAGAGCCTCAGATGTGTCACCATGCCAAAGGATGTGATGTTTTGTGGCTCATTACACTTTGCCATGTTGTTTTCCAGAAATATTTGTACTGATTTATGCTAGTATGAGAACATGGCTTTCTCAAAAGCCTTTCCAGACTCTGATTCTATATTTAAGATGATTTTTACCAGCGTAACTTGCATTTCACAACATTGTGGGGTTTGTTCTGGTAATCAATTATGGAGGTTAAGTCTTTCTGTAAAGGTTTGTGTTTTTATTGCTGTTGTATGAACGAGGCTCATAGTTCTTTGATAGTTCGGTAATAGAGTAGAACTGATCCTGCCTCATGGGTGTGAGTCTGTCCCCTCGGTCTTCTAAGTGTTAATTATTTTTTCATTCATTCTATTAATCACTAAGATTCCTCCCCTAAGTCACATTGACTAGAGAAGGTTTTGCTCTATGAACACAGCTCTGACTCAGATTGCAGAGCATCAATCCAGCCCATGTTCCTGGCTCCCTGTTTTCCCTGTTCCTAGCTGTGTTCTAATACTCTCATAAATTTTCCTGTAAGCGTCCTGGTTTTTAGGCTCCCAAGCTCTCTAATGAACTCTATTCCCAATTTGTCACATATAGCTACCAATTATTCAATGTTGCGCCGTGTGCAACTGAAAAAGAAATGATCTGTTTCTGATCTGTAGCCTGGCTTTTGGTTGAGGGAACATTTCAACACTATCATCTTGAAGCTGCTGGATGACATCGTGGTGACAGCCATGGAGAGGGTAGGAGGAGCACAAAACAACAAACACCACAGCTGAGTTCAATCTAAAGTGTAAACAAAGTAAATGTTTGAAACATGCTACAGAGCAGACACAAGGTCAGCTTAATTAGCTAAAAGAATAGGCAGGATCTAGACTTTTGCAGGCTTCAACCCAAGTGATGAAACAGCAGCACAGAGGACAGCTGACAAGAAACGCTCAGCGCCACCAGGATTGCACGTACAAAATGGCCCGAAGAGCCAGGCAGGGAGCCTCAGGCCTGGAATTCCTGCCCTGGGAGGCTGAAGCAGAAAAGTCATGAATTAA
>CM053743.1:14433078-14597468 GCA_028658305.1 Pachyuromys duprasi | reverse complement strand
GGCTCAGGACTGGGCTCGTCCAGTCTTTGACTTGTTCTGGGAAGGATTATCTTCCTCTCTGACTCCAGATGAACAACACTGGCCTCTCTGCCCATCTCCTCACTGCCAGAACTGGACCAAATAAACGCACATGTTTGTTACCCTTTGATCATCCCAATCCTAAAAACCCATTTAACATGAAGTGCTCTCCCCGTGAGCATCCATTTTCATTCTCCCCCACCTCTCCACTCTCTCTCTTCTGGCCACCCTTCATCAGAGGCCAAACTGATCACCTTCCCTGGGTACCAGTATGAGCTACCAGCTGCCAGGGGCGGGGTGGGGGGTGGGGCGGTTCAGTTGCACGGCTAAGTCTGTGCAGTCCATCTTAAAGTTAGAAGTACACTAGCAAAGGAGACTTGCTCACAAAGGAAACGTGGGGTGGTGCAAAACGTAAACCTACAAAGCAATGCGCCTCAGGGTTCCTCAGGAAGACAGACTTCCTCCATTGCATTGGAGTGCCTATTTTTCCTGGAGTCTGGCAACATGGACCGGTGGGGGTGGGGAGGATTATAGGTCACCTTCCCTGATTTCTATTCTTCTCTACTCTCACAGGCATAATTTATTCTGTTCTGGAGAAGAGCTTCAGAAAATCTTGTAACCAAAAGTACTTCCTGGCATTTAAATCTGCCCTCCCATCCTCACACCCCACAGTTGAAAGGAAAAGCAGCAAGTTGTGGGTTATCTGTACTAGAGACATACATGCACCAATGGAACTTGGAGGCATTCAAGGGTGTATTCCATTTGCTTCGAGTCCTGGGAAAATGGTTGTTTCTGAGGCACAGCCCCACTTGGCACCTTTCACCCAAGAGCAATGACACCGTCAGCACTGGAAAACAAAGGGCAGGGTCTTCAATGCATCAACAGTTTGTGGAGATGTCAGGCTCCTTGACCCTGGGGTTGTCTAGCAACACAGTGCAATTCCTTGTCCAGAACTTGAAAGAGAGGCCTCAGGTAGCCAGCAGCATGAGGAGCCTATTCAACAAGGAATTCTCACAGGCCCTTGACTTTGCAAGTGAAGAAAATCTTATCTCCTAGTTCTAGAAGAGAAGGGGCAAACTGAGTGAGGGTGAAAAGAGACAGTGGGGAATTCAGAATGGAAGGTATAAGGGAAAATTCAGCCAAAGCTACAGACCCTGGGAGAAGGCTGTAGCTGGCCCAGGAGAAGGCCCCCGGTATGCACAGAAAATGCAGAGGAAGCTGTGGGCCGGGGAAGGAGACCAGAACTGACACAGGGTTAGGTGCCTAGGTGACAGAGTCCCACAGCAGGCGTAGGGGTTGGGGAAGCCAGAGTCAGGCCTAAGCTGATTTGTTGGACTCCCGAGGTGAGGAGACCCTCCGTTCCTCGGGATAGACGCCAGACCCCAATAACCCATGAAGACAAGGCTTGTTGCAAACAGCAAGAGGTGTTTACTAGTAGCCGGCATGCCGGGGCTCTACACACAGCTCCCACAAAAGGGGGAGGTAGGGAGCCCTGAGCAACAGAATTACAGAGTTTATAAAGGCAAAAACTGCAAAACAGGAGGGGGTCTAGGGGTAAGGGATTTTTCAAACGGGGGGGGGGGCAGTCAGTGATTGGCTGTGCCCAGGTGTGGTGACTAGGGGACGGTTAGGGACTGTTTGCACTTTTCAGTCTAGGAACAAAGAAGGGCGTTTAGGGCCAAGTTAAAATTTCCTGCCCTTACAGATTCAGTGGGAATGCCGGGAATCCTACAACAGGAATGGGAGCTGTGAAGGCCGGAATCAGGCCAGAGCTGGGACAGAATAACGCATGGAGTCCCATAACAGGCGTGAGAGGCCAGAGAAGCCAGAATGAAGCCACAGCTGACTCAGGGTAGGAAATCCAGGCACAGAGAGCTCCACAAACCAGCCAAGGGTGCATTGCCCCATGGACAGTAACGGAGTCAAGAACGGATTCTTGGAGGAAGAGCACAGATAGCCTTTAGCCCTCAATATCAGTCTACAGGGGAAGATGACATTTAAACCCTACATGACTTGGTTCTCCTGGAAATACTGCAAATCCCTCCACGGAATGAAGAACACTGACAGGAGTG
Source organism: Pachyuromys duprasi (assembly GCA_028658305.1). Taxonomy (NCBI): domain Eukaryota; kingdom Metazoa; phylum Chordata; class Mammalia; order Rodentia; family Muridae; genus Pachyuromys; species Pachyuromys duprasi. The sequence continues at coordinate 14,595,378 of CM053743.1, read as the reverse complement.
TGTGGCGAGGGATGAGGGGCACAGGTTTGCATAACCAGCAAAATAACTCCAGGTACACAGGTCCCAGCACAGAAACAAAAACAACACGAAAAACACAGGCCAGTATGCCTCCTCCAAGTCACTAATTCCATTGTAATGGTGCCCAATGAAAATATCTGGAAAGAACTTTAACCATTCAAGAGAAAGCTCCTAAGTGTATCCAAATAACTCCAAGAAGATTTGCATATGCCGTGAGAATGAAAACAAAAATAAAATAATAAAGAAGTAAATTTGAGATATGAAGACAGAAGAAATAGAATTGCTGAAGAATAAATTAAAACTATAAAAACAATGTTTTGGGAGAGGGGAATAATAAGAAAGCACGTGAAGTTGGGTGCAGTGTCACACGCCTGTATTCCTAACAGAGGTAGGCGGATCTCTGTGAGTTCAAGGCCAGCCAGGTCTTCAAATCGAGTCCAAGACAGTCAAGGCTACACAGAGAAACCCTGTCTCAAAAAGAAAAAGGGGGAAAGAAAAGAAAGGAAGCAAGCATATGAGCACACAGCTTGCATTTCAATATCACAGAAACATCACACTGTCCTGGGACAGTGTCCAAATGCAAAAACTAGAAGAAGAGAGTGGAGTGGAAGGACCTTTCATCAAGATAGCGAGGATTGCCTGGTTAGGTGGCTGCCACAGAGGGATGGGCTGGCTGGAGGGGCCCTTCCAGGCTCCCCTCCATGACCTCCCTCCCCTTCAAAGCAAACCACTTGCTATCGTCCTGAGGAACCTGCAGAGGGCCACTATCTACAGTCTTGCTCAGGCAACTGTCACATTTTGGTTTGGGGGCGTCAGCCGAGAGGGCTTCACCCTCATGCCCTCTTCCGGTCCCTCCTGTGTGGGAGCGGCATTCATATCAAGCTCAAGGAAGCAACTGAGGAGCAGAGGTGATGGGAACAGGAGGCCAGGCTCATGTGCAGACCTGTACAGTCATGGGGTGAAACATGGACCTGTGAGGCTGACCTACATTTTACTTCACATTAGCAGAAGTGACAAGGCTCAAGGGCTAACACCAAACTGAGCAGATCCCAGACAGGAGAAAATTACTAGGGAGTTTCCAGATTTCAGCCCTAGAACCTTTGGTCAAACAGACAGAAGAAGCAACAATCCCAAACATGCTAACCCAAAACGGTAGCAGATAATGCTTTTGAAATTTGTTTCCAGCCTCATTGGGCATTGTGCCTGTAATCCCAACCCTCAGGAGGGAGAAACAGGAGGACCACAAAAGCAAGGCCAGACAGGTCTATGTAAAAGATGCTATCTCAAAAAATGTTTTTGTCTAATCTCTATTATTACCCTATTCAGTGTTTTATTTCTCCTCCCTGTTTTTCTAAACATAACTCACTAAATCATATCTGCTTGGCCAACCCAATGATGACAAGCCTTCACATTCATAACACAACATGAAATCTAATTTTATGCCTACAAAACACCGAAGGCTGCTGCAGTCATGCTATTTTTTTTTCAATTCTGTCATCTAGTCAGTGGTCTGGAAACACTTCAGCTTATGAGAAATTTCAGAGTCTGTAGCATAATTTCTCTTCTTCCCAAACTTGTCACCAAATGTGAAACAGTATAATGCAGGTGTTTGGAGTGTGTCTCGGTGACAGGAGGCCCTCAAGAGTAAGAACATCAGCATAGCCACATGCTGGTCACAGGCTTCTCACACTAGTATATACAAGGAGGAAGTGACGTCTTTTAAAACATCTGACAGTGGTGGTTCCCCCCATCCTTTTGGACCTATCAGGACCAACACAGAATGTGATGAAGCCAAAACACTAGCTTTAAGTTCCACTGGGTCCCTCGCTAGTCACGTGTTCTGGGCCAAGCCACTTGTTTCTGGCCTCAACTTCTTTATCTACAAAACTTCTTGTGTGAGGAGCGATGGGTTCACGTAAGAATCCATTTAGAGCCAGGTTTGCTGCACTCTTGGTGCACCATATTATCCATTAGTGCTCCTCATCCCTGCATCCATCCAGTCACGAACCTTCAAATCCAAAGTCATTCCAGCCTACGGTCCCTCCTGTGTGCTCTCTGCTTCTGCCTTAGTTACTCTTCAGTCGCTGTGACAAAATATCATGACCAAATCAACTTATTTTTTTTAAAGCGTTTAATTTGTGTCTCAGGCTTTCAGATGGGTAGAGTCTATAACCGACATAATGGGGAGCACAGAAGAAGGCAGGCAGGCATGGTGCTGGAGCAGTAGCTGAGGGCACAAGGCAGAGAAAGCTTCATAGCCCACCCCCCGCGACACACCTCCTTCAACGAGAGCCCACGAACTGGGAACCAAGCATTCAAATGGCTGAGCCCATGGGGGCCATTCTACTCAAAACACCCCCATCCTTCACCTGCACTAGCACTCCCACCTAGGTCTCACCCTACCTCTAAGCCACCCTCCACTAAACCATTACCTTTGATTGACCGACACACGAACACCTCACTCCTGTTCTGTGCCATTTCATCCTCCACAAGAAAACAGCCTAATCTTCGAAGTGTGCTGCAGGAAGCACTCTTCCCAACTTGTCTCCCCCCCCACACACACCTTTCCATCTTTGTTCTCAGCCCTCTGTTTTTCTCACACCGCAGGGTCCAATTTCAGCATTGTTTCTTCCAGGTGGCTTCCCTGAACCCATGACTGGACAAACTCCTATGCTGTATTCGTGAAGCCCTGTGTATTTATGTTCCTCTTGTCCCCATCACACCACAGCTAGAGTCAAGAGGATCTAGAATCAAGACTCACTCCAAGCACCTTTTTCTGCCTGACGCCTTGAATAGAGCAGAGGCAGGCATCGAGGTCTTGAGCTAAACTGAGTAATCTGTGTTCTTAGTCTCTCTGCCCTCATTTTATAGGAGAGGAAGCCAAAACTCAGAAGAATCAGATTGCTCATGGCTGCACAGCTGTAAACGTGGATGTCTGAGGGCTGTGGGACATGCTGATCTGAGTGGCCTGCAATGCCACCTGAGGCCACGTTGATGTCTGAGCACTGTCATGTTGATGGTGAGCACTGCCCCTCACTAGCTATTGCACTCAGGAGAGCTGGTCCAACCCCTCATCTGCCGTGGGGCGGCATGGGTACAGAAGAGATGTACCCATCTACACACACACACACACACACACACCTGTGACAAGAAGGTGAGCTGGTCCTGAGCCTGAGAAAGAAGGAGAGCTGGCCCTGCCCCTTGTCTGGGCAACATGGGCAAGCTGGCCCTGGTGGCATGTGTGCAGGAGAGCTGGTAGGCTGACCAGCTTAGCTTCCACCCAGGCCAAGATCCAGGGCTCTGAGTTGGCCCACCCCAACATTCATCCTATCTGTGAACTGCTGGAGTGTGTGAAGGGGCCAGTCCCACAGACCCAAAGTTGCAGGATCTCGGCAACACAGGGCAACAGTAGGATATCTGAGAGGAGTCCAGGTGAGGAGCCCTTATTGATAATGTAGCAGGAGCCAAGGGCCTCAAACCAGACCACTGACTCATTGCAAAGAACTTCTGAAATGGCCTAAACATATGTCTGCCACTTTGTAGTGTGTATTCTCAGCCTTGATGATGATGAAATCAGCTACTGACACAGCCTGAAAAGTGTGCAAGATACTCCCACCCCCTGCATCAAATACTCAGCCAAAATTCAGTTCTTTATGTAAAAAAAAAAAGGCATGCCTGACTCATTAATATGCAAACATGTTTTATTAATTTAACAAACAGTAAAATTATGTGTACAACAAAGAATTGTTTAGAGTAAATGTGTTTATGATTTATTATCAGGAAATGAGTTTTACCCTGATTTTGTACCTCTATATGGTTGGGGTTGGGTAACAGTTGCTTGGGTAAAAGGGATATGACTGGGAAATGTTTATGAAGCCCTGCTCTGAAAACCTTCTAAGTCCAGAGCAAAGCCTCTAGGCTCAGTCCTAACTGCTCTCTCTGTGGTCCTCAGTCAGGGTAACGGCAAAGTGGGACTGGAAGCATCATTAAGATGTCTTCCAGCTCTAACACTGTCTTTTAACAGAACTGAGGGATAATAAATTAGTAAGATGCCCTGGTAACAGCATAAATTAGCCAGGGTACTGATGTGAGCCAAGCAAGCAATGATTTCCCAGACCTGTAAATATGTCAGTGCTTTACAGGAGATTCGACATTTTTATGATGGAAATGAAATCAGTAGAGTGCTGGGGGCTGAGGATTTTAACTTGTGCTTCCATGTCCCAGTGGGCTTAGCTTGACAGCATAGATTCAGCTTGTGTTGATAGAGGAGTTCCCAGAGGTGAGAGGAAGTCACCTGTAAATTCTGCAAATGTAATTTAAAACATGCAGAAATAATTGATCGCAGTCTAAGAGAACGCTCTTTTTGTTTGATTTAGCTTTGGTTTGATTTTTTTTTTTTGAGGCAGAGTTTTGCTCTGTAGCCCCACTGGCCCCCAAATGCCTCTCTGTGAGGAGGAGTCCAGAGAGGTGGAGAATCGTGGCCTAAAGCCTTGATGGAGACACATCAAAGGATGGAGTCTGGGGAGCCTGTTAAGGACTTCTTGTTGGTCACTTTTTGTCCCTGTGATAAACTATCAGAGCATATCCATTTAAAATGATACGCTAGCAAAGGAAATATAGATGACGCAAGTCAGATTTATAAAACGATAAAAAGCATTTTGGTTTATTTTGGCTCAGTTTCAGGGTTTTTAGTCCCTCTTGGCTTCACTGCTGTTAGGCCCATGGCAAGGCAGGAATGTCATGGTGGGAAGGCAAAGGAAAGGAGAGGAATTCATTTCATGGTAGCCTGGGCACGGTGACACAAAAAGAAAGGAGCCAAGACAAGGCATACCCTTCAAGGCACGGCCAGCAACTGGCTTCCTGTAACGAGGCCACGCCTCCCACCCAGGCCCCGCCTCCTACCGTTTCCACCACCTCCTAATAGTCCGCTCTGTTACGGGTCCATCACGGATTCGCCCAGTCAGTCTGTGCTCACAGCCCAATCTCATCAAAAAAAGTCCCACCTCCGAACGTGGCACCGGGCACTAAGCCTTGAATACTGAATCCTTGCGGGGGTGGGGAAGCAGGGTTCACTTCCTACCCAAACCTTGACAGATGTGCCGGAAGATAAATGCACTAAGACAGAGCATGGCAGAGAACAGCAATACTGCAACAAAAGGACTCGTCCAAGCCTTGGGGCTCTACAGTGCCATTGGAAGACAATCTGTGGGCTAGCAAGATGGCTCAATGGGTAGAGGCATGTGTTGCCAAGCCTGACCACCTGAGTTTGATCCCCAAATCCACACGGTGGAAAGAGAGAACTGACACCCCAGTTGTTCTCTGGCATCCAGAGAACCCCCAACAAATGAATGTAATTTTTAAATCTTATTAAAAAAAAAAAAACACCTCACAATCCATGATCCATATCAGTAGATGTAGATGTAAACTATGTCTATGGTGTGTTAACAAATTAGAAAAGACAAAACAAAACAAAAAAAAAACCCCAGAAAACCAAAACCTGAAACAGGATTACATGTGGTTGCAGGAAATGAGACTACAGTTAAGCCTAGAATGGGGTCTGATGAGCACAATTCAAAGGGTCAGAAGTACTTGCTTTCTCTATGATGGACAGACATTTTTTTTTTTTTGCTTTTGTTTTCTTGTATGTTCTAGGCCATCTCTAAAGAACAAGCATTACCTAATTTTTGAGACAGAAAAATAAAGTTATTCAAAGATGAGTTTGAAGACCTTCCCAGATTCACTGAAACCGCTGGCTTTATGAAAGTATGATCAGTGTAACAACCCAGGACCCCAATGTCAGAAGGCATTTAAGTATGAATGTGTTTAAATATAGGCATTTAAATATACTGGTATTGCCATCTTGAAATTTATTATTTTATTATTTTTTAATTGACTTGCTTTCTTTTTTAGCTCTTTTTATTTCATAGGCATTGGTGTCTTGCCTGAATGTGTGTCTGTGTGAGGGCATCAGATTCCCTGGAACTGGCCTTACAGACAGCTATAAACTGCCATGTGGGTGCTGGTATTGAAGCCAGGTCCCCTGGAAGAACAGCCATTGCTCTTAACCACTGAGCCATCTCTCTAACCCAGATTTTTGTTATTTTTTATTGTCTGCTTATTGCTTATTTTCTAAGCACATTCTATCCCAGAGCTGAACCTCAAGCCCTTGACATTCTTAATTAACGGTTAAAGGGTATCATATTTTCACTTCTTTCCAAGCCTTACTAATTACAGAGCTGGGCACCCCGCCCTTGTATTCCTTTTTCCCAGACTCAGGGCTTCCTGTAAAGTCATAACTCCCATAATCACTGGGGGAAAAAATGTTTTCCAAGCAGTATCTGAAACAAAACTAACAAAACCTGAAACCTATACAATCAGATAATAAGGTCTCATCACAAGTCAAACCTCATCCTTGAGACATATTTTCCCGCAAGACCTAAAACCCAGCGTCTTTCTGTCCTTTACAAGTGATCATGAGCCAAATGACCCAGCCCTCCCCACCACCCCCAACTCCCAACTATTTCACATGACTCAGCACGTGCTCCTTTTGTCTGTTGTCATTGTGAGACATTCTGTTTTCTCTCCGTGTTCACACACTACACATACACAGTTGTGTGGGATGTGCAGAGGGAGGGTGCACACTGCATTCTGGGCAGGGTCATGATCTCTCTTCATCTCCATCCTAAATAAAATGCTCATCTGACAGCTTCCGGGCCTCACGCTGCCTCCAGGTCATTTTTGCTAACATGTCACCCTGGGAACCTGACCAAAGGTGGATGTTCAAACACAGACCCTATCAGAGGTCCTTTGAATGTTTTCTAGGAGAGCAGCATGCTCTCTGGGAGCTAATTGTGGTCCACGGGAGCTGGCCAAATCACCCCTTTAGAAGGGGAGGATGAGGTCATAGAACTTGCAGCCTTGATGACCGTTTGCACAAGGACAAGTCTCTTCAAACTAAGCTGTAACTGAGCACTTCTGTCTAAAATAGTACCTACAATAGGACCAAAGGCAGTGCCTCTTTCTTTGGTGCCTGGGTATATTAGGCAGAATAACTCCAAAGATGTCCACCTCTTAGTTCTGGGTGTCTGTGACTGTTACATGACAGGGCAAAGGAGAATCCCCAACTATCTAAGTGTTCTCAGGATAACCACAAGGAACCTTAGAAGTGGGGAGAGGCAGAAGAGGAGATTAGGGTGAGGTCCTATAAGACCAGTTGACCTACCATTGCTGGCTTTCAAGGTGGAAGACAGGGCAGTAGACAAGGCCTGAAAAGGACAAGGAAACACAGTCACTACTAGCAACTTCTGAAAGAAGCCTTGCACGGGAGAGACTTTAGCTTAGTAAGACACAGCCAAGGTGCCAATCTGCAGAACTCTAAGATGATAAGCAAAGTTGCTGTTGTCATTAAGTTAGTGTTAAAACCCTGAGTCCTCAGGGAGCTGCTCTTCTGGTGTCTGCAATGAGAAGAGCCGAGCAGAGGCAGGAAAACGGTTCTCAGAGTGCCTGCGCCACTCCACTCACAACGGTGACACTGTCGGGAAAACCTTTCTGTGCACCGTGTAAAGGTTGCCTCTGTATTCTTCCAATACTGATTTCTGTGCCAACAGAGAGCCGAGTACAGGCCGGACTTCGGTATTGTTATTCTTTGGCTGCATCATATTTCACAAATACTCCCTCCAACACCTTCTGATTGGTTTAATAAAGAGTTGATGGCCAATATCTGGGCAGGAAATCCAGGTGGCGATAGGAACTGTGGGAAGGATTGAGAGGTGGGATTAGCCAGCCACACCAGGAGAAAGGGCTGAGTGAGAGGTAATGGATCACATGGTAACCATGGACTAGAATAAATGGGTTAATTAAGTTATGCAAGCTAGTTGAGAGGTAGCCAGCAAAGGCCTAAGCTATAATAAATAACAATAAGTCTCTATGTCATTATTCGAGAACTGGCAGGTCCGAGGCAATCCATCAATATGACACCGTCATGCAATTGTAAATAAAGTAAAAAATGAGAGAAGTAAGAGGGACGTGGTGGACGTGCCTGAACCTCAGCACTCAGGAGGCAGAGGCGAGAAGAACTTGAGTTCAAGGTCAGCCTGTGCTTTATATACATGGTCAAAGCCTACATGGAGAGAGCCTTGTCTCTAAATACCCCAAACCTGGCATTGTAGCTCAGAGGTGAAGCACATACTTCACATGTACAAGGGCTACACTAAAGCACTGCTAAAGTCTATACAGCATCTCCTTCTGTCTGTACATTATCCCACAATGCAAGGGACTCACTTGGGGGACTCTATGAAGACCCATCACAAAAGGATATACTGAACTCTACTGAACTCCAAACTCCCCTTTATCCAGACTTAATGCTCCTGTCTATTCAATAAAGCATGATAATGATGACATTGACTGAAGATTTCCGAAGGAAAATGGATGGTAATACATAATGAATATCCACTCTCTTTTTATCCTTTCAGAAAAAGCCAGCAGGTTTAACATTGCCTTCCTCTAGAGCAGCACAATTAATCATTTTAAAGTCCGAGGCTCAGACCCTGATGGAAGAAAAGTGGCGGCAGACACAGAGCACAGACACGATTTCTGGGCCCTTGCCGAGAAGCTGAAGCAGAACGCAGCGCGCTCCTGGGTGAAATTCGAGGGCTTCACAAAGCCTATGTCGTTAAAAGTGGACTTTCCCATTCTCTGCTGGCACATAAGGTTGGTCCTGGCTTTGACTGATAAAACCCCAGAATCATTTTCAAAAACATCTTCTTTCTCCCTGCCTCAGAGCCTGAAGGGTGTTTGAGTAGGAGCCGGGGATGGGAATGAGATAGGATAGGAATGAAGACTAGACCAAAGAGGCCATCATCAGCTTAGAGAGTCACAGTCCAGACGGCACTTGGTGACACATCTGGCACACAAGAAGCCAGTGCTGGCAGGCATCATCAGCCACCCCCTTTCCCCCAGCTGCACATCCCATGCCTAGAACGTGCCTTATGTCTGTGTGGACACATGCCTTTCCCCTCACTTCCTCAACACTCTCACTCACCTTTCCGAAAGTTACTTAATGACACACTGTCACACAGGAGACCTTGACCACATATTTTCCTCCTCTAGCTGTCCCTACACCCCTCAACACACACACACATACTTCACCCAAAGTTTCTATGGGCAAGAATGGCAGCCTGCTCACGTAGAGCCTCTCAGCTCAGACCCTGACCACAAATGTGTAGGAAATGGAATGCCATGGCATGCTTATGATCGCTCAGCCTGCCTGTGTCCAAGCAGATGTAGAAGAGTCTAAAGGGTTCCCTCAGAGCTCTCCAGCTGGAGCGCAGAACACACCAGCATGATAATGAATGTCACTCCCGAAGTGCCCAGAGATTCTCCTCTGTACTTGAAAACACTTCATCTTTTTTATCTTTTTTGTAGACCCAATTAGTATCTATGAGGAATGTCTGTGGCCAGGGAGAAACTTGGGGAATTAATTAGCACCTTAGCTACTCTGAGGAGTCCAAAATCTGACTGTTAGAATGGAGACATGTCTGGCCACCCTAGGAGGCCACAGTCAGGAGAGTGTTACAGGGGCCCAGGGGGCTGCTTTGCTCTCAACACTGTAGGTCACTCCTTCCCTGAAGCAGGATCTGCCCCTGCTCCCAGCACCCTACACCTGTCTTTTCACTTCCACAGCCTAAGTAGTTCTCTCAAGGAAAGCTATGCCTCAAGATTTCAAAAGGTACCAGAATGGCTTGAGAAGTGGCTGTCTGCCTTCCAGAATATGGAGGGCAAAATTCAACACTGGAAGGAACTGTTCTTCAGCTTGGCTATCTATGTTCCTGATGCTATGGTTTGAATGTGTCCCCAAAGTGTGAGCTTTAGAAACTTCCAGGAGGCTGAGTAACCAAATCACTACGAGCTGCAGGTCAGCCTGGACTAAAGACTCCAAGGCAGAAGCAGACACATTCAGAGCCAGCTTCCCCACGGCATTGTCAAGGCCAAGAAAAGTAGTAGGGCCTGAGTTCACCCTCCAGGGGCCATGGCTCACAGGATAGACAGGTCCACAGGCAAGAATTTCCAAGGTGGAGAAAGGCCTTTGTGTCCCTTACTCTTTATCTCTGTGACCAAATGCCTGATAGATTCAACACAAGGGTGAAGACCTTTATTTCTGCTAAGTTTAGATATTTCCATCCACAGTCAGGGTTGGGAGCAGAGTGGCAGAGACCCAAGCACCAGAGCCTCTGGAGGTGACCCTAAGGACTAGGGAGGGAGAATCTAAGTCTGTCCTGGTAGCTTGGCTTTCCTTGTCCCTTTGGAGATCCTCAACTTCTCGTATGGTAGCTGAGGAAGGTACAGCCTTTGAGATTAAATCACTCTTTGATCTGTAGATAGGTCTCTTTGCCTGCTGATGGCAGAACCCCAAGTCTGTTAACTTACTAGTGAATTTACAGGAAAATAAGAAATAAGATAGAGATAGAAACTAGACCACTCACACACACACACACAAGCATTCAAGAGGAAAATGTGAATGAAGTTAAAAACTTCAACTTCAGCCTCATTTATTGTTTGGTCACAATTTTTATACTTCTGAGACCGAGCTCTCTACATCAGGAAAAGAATTACCTCATAGTCAAAAAGGCAATCACAAAAACAGATGAATTCTAAAATATAACAAGTTGTATGTTTTCTTATTGAAACTAAACATTTCTTATCTCTATGTATCCATTATATAAGTTCATAGCAAGTTCAGAATGACAAAGGTTGACAAGGCCTAACAGTTAACAGGGTCCAAGAAGTTATAAGAATATATGTCTTTTCAATTAGGACTGACCTGGCTACACATTTTCCAGCTATATCTTAGTTTATAGTGGGTTCAGGACAATAATTTTATCTGTCTTTCATTTTAAGATACAAAGTAAATTTAGAATGACAGTATTTTATGCCATAAGTTTGACAAGGTATAAGAATTAAAACGAAACAGCTTGTTTTTGTTTATGTCAAGATTTGTATTTAATTTAAACACTTCTTGGTAGTTGTCATTATTCTGTGGGTTCTGGGTAAGTTTAAACCAGCTTGCCTATATTTATGGTGTATACCAGGATTTGTGGTGCCATCTCAAGTGCAAGCTAATCTGAAGCCACAAATCTGTCTCAAGTCTGTCTCCTCCTAATGCATCTGGAGGCCCACAAAGCAGCCATAAACTTCTAAAACAATTTGACTTCTAAAATTATTTGAATCAAATCAGAAATTCCATAATCAAGAATTAATTCATCTGAACAGCAGTGCATCTTCATAAAGATCCCGTAGGAATCAATCAGAGTGGGTAAATACCCAAAAAGTGAGGGTTCACACCATGTCAGGTTTTTTTTGAGAGATTCAGCAACACAGAAAAGGGGTGTTAGAGGCTGGAAGTAATTCTGGGGGTGCATCACAATATAGACCTTGCAAAATACCCGACTAACCTTCCAGAAAGCCCACATGCTGAGTGAACTTCACTGATTTAACAGCTCTTAGCAGGTGGCCTCTGGGATGGAGAAGAAAGTGGATGCATCAGTAGATGGTGGTTGCCTGTGAGGGTCTCTCTCACTAGCCATCACACACAACAGCATTTATGAGGGAAAGTGGCTAGTGCCTACTGAGATCCCCAATCGATTGCCCAGGGAAATAAAATCGGAGACAACTGCATTTGCACATGGCCAGGATTCCTGACAAGGAGAGGCTTTCTTTAACCGGGGGGCTGGCTGCAAACCACTCTCCAGAGAAAGCCCTAGCTAAGTGGAGGGGAACACCGCATGGACGGTCCCAGAAGGCGGTGTGTTCCATGCTGAACGTCAGCCCAGCTCTGGCTACACTGTTTCATTTTGTTCCGGCTGCAGCCTGGCCCTTGTGGTCCAGATGCCAGTCCCGTTGTAGAGCTGGAGAAGCTAAGGAGAGAGAGGGTGAGTGGTTTTTCCCAGGCTACATTTTCTGGGCAGGCTTCCAGGCCCAGAACTTCTACCTTCAAAACCCATATGCTTCGCTTGTTTGTTTGTATTTGAAGCATGGTTTGGGATGTAGTTAAGTCAGGCCTACAGTTCATTCTATAGCCCAGGCTGGCTTTGAACTCAAAACCTTCCTGCTTCCACCCTACCAAATGCTAGAGTTATTGTCATGTATCACATTACCTGGCTTGAAGCCTATACAGTTAACCCCAAGACTGTACCGTTTCAGTGAAAGGTAGGGCAGAGGGACAGGCAGACTGGAAGGTAGGGAATATAGAATGTCAGAATAAATGCAGGAGGAAAAAGCCGCTGCGGGGATGATCATTTTGTGCACTGGGTAAAGGTTGTCTTTACCCAGTTGATTTCTATACCAGCAGAGAGCTGAATATGGACCAGACTCTGGTGTTGTTATTTTTATGAAGCATCACCTGTCTCAGTGTTTTGTAAACATCTTCTCCATCACCTCCTGATTGGTTTAATAAAGAGCTGATGGCCAAAAGCTAAGCAGGAGAGAATAGGTGGGACTTCCAGAAAAAGACAGGAACTTTGGGAAAGAATCAGGTGCAGGGATTAGCCAGCCAGACATGAAGGAAGAAACAGTCACTGGCACCGAGGAGAGGTATCGAGCCAGGTACTAGAATGTAGGTTAGTATAAACAGGTTGGTTTAAGTTATACAAGCTGGATGGGAACAAGCCTAAACTAAGGCCAAGCTTTCATATTAATAAAAAGTTACCATGTCATTATTGGGAGTTGGTGGTCTAAAGAGAGTACCGTCATATGCCACCCAAACACACTTTCTTTTGTAGATCCTTTGGGGAAAGGCAACCACACCTGTCACCTTTCGCCCAATGTCACCGGCCTTCCCCAGCAACTGTTCCAGCCTAGCTGTGACAAAACATTTGAATTAAAATGTTTAGTCTCTCTCATCTGGTTTACAATTATTCAAAGTTCCCCTCTCCTCTGTCCCCATTTCTTGGGAGATAAAAACAGGAGATAGGATTGATTGGCAAATGCTTTGACATATACCCCATGACCAAGTCAGTTTTACTATCCTTGTTGGTTTGTTGTTTTTCCTGAGAAAAGGAAGCTGAGGCTAAAGCTGAGCTAACTAGCAACACGAGGAGTCCTATCCTGGCTCCCACTCTGCAACTTTGGCTTCTTCATTAGAGAATACTCTGCCATGACCTTGATCAGTTTTTTTTTAAGTTAATAATGCCAACCTCAATCTATATTTATATACTTGCTGGAACTATTCACCCAGAAAAAAAAAAAAGCACATTCTCCTGTCTGGTTTTCCTGTATTCCTGCTGGCTCCTGTCCTTGCCCCTATTAAAAACGCAGGAGTTGCAACAACAGCCTGGGACTGGCGGGGTGTAAAGGGAGAAGTGATCACTGCCTTTGGTTTATAGGGATCCAATTGAGCAGTAAAGGTTTCTCTAAAATGATGACTCAAGGAGATGAGAGATAATGAAACAAGTCAAAGCTGAGACCCTAAGAGATTCAAAGAAATCACCCAGCTCTGTTTTTACAGCAACGATTACTGTCTGTGCTCACAAACTCTAAAGGCTGGTGGCAGCCAGGGGACCTGTCATTCAGGCATAAAGACTCTCAGCTTTCAACAGTTATCATTTGTAAGAAAGAAAGAGGAAAGTGGTGTGAATGGGAAGAGTTTGGTGAGAGCAAAGAGTACAGACGGATTGTGTCCATCCCTTTTGGGGAATTTTGAGAAAGTCTTTATTTCCAAAAGCCAAAACAAGAGAGGATGCTGGGCAGAGCTCTGTGCCTTTCATACCCTCACTGAAGGGGGCCAGCATTGGGTCCAACAGTACTAACAGCAGCCAGTAATTACTTAATGTCAACCAAGAGCCAGGGTCTGTGCTGGGGGATCATACATATCATCTAACTTAATTTTCAGAGCTTTTATGAGAAAGTAGTCTTAACACATCCATTTTTACAGTGAGAAGACAGAGACTCAGCAGTGTAAACTTGTCCAAGGCCATGCAGCTCACCAGGGCTATGGGATTCCCCTTCAGAGCTGCCTCTCCCCTATGCCTTGCTTGCCCAAGAAAACCTGCAGGGAAGACAAAGGTCCATGACCATGTGCTGGGGGGAGGGGACAGAGGGGAGCTCCTGAACAGCCCAAGGGACTCGATGGAAAAGTGGCATAAGGCGACAAAGACAGTGGGACCCTAAGTTATGAGTGTAACTTTGCTCACCTTTTTTTAAAAGATGTGTTTATTTATTTACACAGTATTCTGCCTACATTTGTGCCTTCAAGCCAGAAGAGGGCACCAGATCGCATTACAGATGGTTAATGAGGCACCATGTGGTTGCTGGGACTTGAACCCAGGATCTTTAGGGAGAACAGCCAGTGCTCTTAACCTCTGAGCCATCTCTCCAGCTCTTGTCTTTAAGTCATTCTCAGAGTTGGACTGAGGCCCTCAGCCTATACAGACACCCCTCTCCTGCTGCCTTGTTCTTCCACCCCAAGCCTTGGCTTCCTTGCTACAAACTGAAGCCCACTCCAGCTACCCCCTTCTTTCAGTACAAAGGGGCACCAGGGACTCCTGCATCTGCCTTCACGGTGGCTACATGTGTTCTGGGGCATGCCAGAAGGCAGATGCCATTAAGAGATGAGGATAGAGGGTAAAGCACTGCACTTGGTACTGCCTGGAAGCTCTGGAAAACAGAACACTATGCTGGGGTGCACCAGCAGGTAAAGGTACTTGCTGCCAAGTCTGATGGCCTGAGTTCAAGACCAGAAACTCACATGTTGGAAAGAGACAACTGGCTCCCACTAGTTGTTCTCTGGCGTTCATTTTCCTGCCATGGCACATGTATACTCACACTATACATCCCCTCACTAAAAATGAAAATAACAGTCACTTGTCTCATGGGCACGTTTAGGAGACTTGGATTTTTAGGGAGAAGCCAGAATATTTTCTGAGATTCTTTGCAGTCAACAGCCAAGTGCCTGGAGATTTTGAGATAGACTGTTCTCGATCAGCTCCCTGTTAAGTAGCCCCAGGACTTGAGCTTTGACATCGTGATTTCCAGAGATTCAATCTGTTGCCTGTCTGAGGAGGCTCTAACGGACATTTCCGTGAGTGAGCTCTTTGTCAGGTGGCAATTTCTCTCCAGCTGTTTGCTTCATCCCTGAAAGTCACAGGCTAATCCTAGGGACCTCCAGGCAGCAAGGACATTCTTCTCTGACATCTCACCTGCTCAGAAAATGGAGACAGCGGAACAGGGTGACAGACACCTTTAATCCCAGCACTTGGGAGGCAGAGGCAGTTGGATCTCTGTGAGTTGGAGGACAGCCTGATCTATATATGAGTTCCAGGCCAGTCAGGGCTACACAGTGAGACCCTGTGTCTTAAGAAAGAAAGAGAGAAAGAAAGAAAGAAAGAAAGAAAGAAAGAAAGAAAGAAAGAAAGAAAGAGAAAGAGAGAGAGGGAAAAAAGAAGAAAGGAAGGGAGAAAGAAAGGAGAAAAGAAAAGAAAAGAAAAGAAAGAAAGAAAGAAAGAAAGAAAGAAAGAAAGAAAGAAAGAAAGAAAGAAAGAAAGAAAGAAGAGACTGAGTGAGGGAAACAACCTGTCTTGCCCAGGGAGAAACATGGAGTGTTGGAGAGCTGAGGGTGCCTGCCATGGAGGAGGTTATTATGAACTACTTATCATCACATGAGTGGCTCCGCAGACGCTACCCACCCAACAGATCCCTTGAGAGTTACACTGAATGGTCGCTCTTATATCTGAGGCCTCCTCACTTGGCGGTGAAAACTGGCAAGCAACTAATGACCTGCACCAGTTTCCTTGGCAATTCAGATGCCTAAGTAAATGAGCAGCCTATTGGGACAAAAATTTAGCTGGACTGAACGGGTAAGGGAAATGGTAGGAAATGGTGTTAACTGGAGGGGATGGGTGGCTCTGCGTGAGCAAGGTCTCCAATCTCTTCTGGCTACTGAGTGAGCATAGCTATCATCATGCCAATCTCTGCTGCCCTCTCAAGCTCACAGAGATCCCCCTGCCTTTGCCTCCTGAGTGCTGAGATTAGAGGTGTTCGCTGCCACTGCCCGGCTCTTGGAATGTTTCTGAATCACAGCCGTGGATCTTGGAACTACAATGCCCATCATTGGCTGCTCTTTTTGTTTGGATTTCTTTTTGTTGTGGTTGTAATTGTTGGGGGTTTTTGCTGTTGTTGTTGCTTTTTCAAGACAGGGTTTCTCGGTGTAGTCCTGCTGTCCTGGAATTCACTCTGTAGCCCAGGCTGGCCTGGAACTCAGAGATCTACCTCTGCCTCCCAAGTGCTGGGATAAAAGGCATGGGCCACCACCATCCAGCTTGCTTAGTGTTTTGTTTTGTTTTAGATAGCAGTGAAAGAGAGAGCAGAGCCCATGATTTCCACTCAAGGCAATTACTCTGGGAGGTACAAAAATGGAGTCTGACAGCATCACCCACGGAGGGAGATGAGGTTTCTGCTGTGTTGGTTTCTCTGCAGCAACTACAGGAGTCTAGGGCTGAAGGACATGTCCTTAGGTCAGGGACTTTCAGAATAAATATCCCATCTCTGACACTTAGAAGAGTCCAGAAAAGGCAGAGGTCACTTGGAAAACCTGGAAGGGAAGGCCTCACTGTGTGGTTCCTGAACAAATGTCAGAGTCCTGGGGCCCTGCAGCCCTGAGGCTTGGAGCCTGCAGGCCCCTTGGAGCTCCAGGCATGTAAGATAATATTTTAAGTGCTCCCTTCTCCATGAGTACTCTCAGAACACTGCAGCTATTAAAAATCACCCCCAAGATAGAGAGGCTAGTGGGCTCTAGAGTTCAATGAGCGAACAGCCTAGAATCTGGAAGCTGAGCTGGGGATCCAAGAGCTGAGCCAAGGGGAACATCAGATACTATTGTCACTGAGAGGCAGAGAGGAAGCCATCTACTTCAGACTGTCTTTTCTGTCTGGGTGGACAACTGGCCTCAGGCCTCCCTTGAGACTACTTCGAAGGACTTCCCTGCTCTCACTCTCATCATTCAGATATTTGTTTGGCATGAACTAAACAAGTGTTTTTGTGCCAGATCTAGTGTGCGCAAGGATAAATAAGGTTTGGTCTCCTATTCCATTGTTGTCTCCAAGGCTTACAACCTCTGTCTGCTAACCTAGGCCTAGTCCTGAAAGCTAGCCTCTGTATGATCTAATCTAGGCCTAGAATGGTTTCAGTCTCTGAGACTTATTGCTTAACAAGCTCACCCTTTCTAGAGCTGGGCATGGTGGTGCATGCATTTGATCCCAGTACTCAGGAGGCAGAGGCAGGCAGATTGCTGTGAATTTGAGGCCAGCCAGGTCTACAAAGAGAGTCCAGAACAACCACAGTTACACAAAGAAAACTTATCTTGAAACACGAAAACAAACAAACAACAAAACAAGCTCACTCTTTCTTGTTCTTTTTCTGGCTAGCTGGTTCAACTCAGGTGTTCTGGCTCAAACTTCTCTCCAAGCTGACTGACTCAATCTGGTTTCTCTCAGCTTCTGACTTTTTGCTCTGGTTGGCCTTATACTAATTCTAGCAATCTGTTCTAGTCTTCTGGCTCCTTCTCATTCTCTGGCTCATCTGTTTTCACCTGTGTCTATCTTGTTCTGCCTACAACCTGTCTCTGTAAAATCTCCTGGTAAAACAGCCTCCTCCCCCTCTCCCTCTGCACTGCTCTCTCTTGAGTTGCCTCTCTTTCCTCTATGTTCTCGTGAGAGTTGGGCATATCCTCTTCTGTAACATTTTTCTCTGATTCATCGCTTTGTCTGCCTCTTATTGTATGTGTGTATGTATGCATGTGCTTGCATGCCTCCGTGGGGGGGAGTCACATGCATTATCAGATGCCAATCATATATACAGGAGGTCCACAGGAAGCAATACAAGCTGTTAGAGTTCATTCCTTATCTTTCTTGTTACTATTCCCTGCAGTGTAGTTCCTTAGGCCATGTCTCAAGAAATGGGTGACAATTCATCTCATTCTAGAGTGAGAGCAAATGGGACAATAACATTTATCAAGCAAATAATTGCCAGAAATATGCTGAGAATCATAATAGTGTCCAAATGACGTCTGCTTGCTATGTTTGCTTCTTTTCCTGTCACTGTAATGAAATTCTCTGACGGAAGTGACTTTGGGTGAGAAGGTTAACTTTTAGTTTCAGGTTGCTGTCTGTCAGGGTGGAGCAGGTCCAGGACCGGGAGCTTGAGACCCCTGGAGGGTCCTTTAGCATGAATCAAGAAGCAGAGCAATCAATGCAACCATGGTAGTAGCACTTAGCTTGCTTCCTCCCGTCTTTTGCTCTGTGTAGCCCTGTCTATCCTGGAACTTGATCAAGACCAGGCTGGTCTTGAACTCAGGGATCCACCTGCCCCTGCCTCCCGAGTGCTGGTGTGTACCCCTACCACCCGGTGCTTTCTCTCATCTTACACAGTCTGGAGTTTCCAGCCGAGAGAGTGGCGCCACCTCGAAACGGTCAGTCTTCCCGTGTCTGTTGATGTGATCCAGACAACCCAGCACAGGCTGGAGGCCCTTCTTCCCAATGGCTCGACACTGCATCAGCTTAACTTCGAACCGCCTCACAATCGACTCAGCCGCTGATAAGCGGCACTCCAGCTGCTGCAGCCCATGTGAGCAAGCTGCAATGAGCGTGGGTGCACAAGCATCTCTTAAGGATAACGCCTTTGAATACGCAGCCGAGCTATTGCTGCGTTTGATGGCTGAACTGGTCAGGCCCCTCCCCTCCCCCTCCCCTCCCCTCTCCCTGCAGCTGTATCATTTTGCATCCAGACCAGCGGTGCACAGGGTTTCCAGTTTACCACTTTCCCACCAACATGTATTTCCCGTTTCTTTGGAGAAAAGCCACCCTAATTAGTGAACCTGAGATTCTCATTTCGGTGTTGTGAGGCCTGTGTAACCCCATTTCTGAAAAATGAACTCCATCTTAAGGGTAGATGCCCTGGGCATGAACTCCAGTTTCAAAAAAGGAGAACCCCCCCCCAAAAAAGTGCTTTGACCACTCACCTCTGATAGTATTTAACCGTCACCCCTAGCAACGGCTAAATCAGTGAATACCTGGAGTTTCCCCAGGTGTTTACAATAAGTTTAGTGAAACAATTGCAATATGGCCCGAAGGACACAGTCGATTGGGTTTCAACACTCAGTATTTGCTAAGTGTCAGTCAATCACAGAACCGCCAAGCTGAAATTCCTCGAACCTTGCTGTAACCCCAATAAAAGCCCTGCTGACTTGGAGCTCGGCACTCTCCGTCCTGATCTGCTGCGTAAGTGACAGTTGTGAGCTCCGGCTCGAGCTGTGAGCTCCGGCTCCAGCTGTAACAAAACACAGGATCGGCTCCTCGGTGGCCTTTTGGGGTTTCCGAGATCTGGGCACAATGATGTTTATTACATTTCCTCAATAGTTAGTGATGTTGAACACTTGCCGTGTGCTTTCTGGACATTTACCCATCAATTTTAGAGAAATGCCCATCCAGTAGCTTTGCCCATTGTTAATGACTTTTTTAATTTAGTTATTATTGTTATATATATATAAAACATTTGTCTGTTTTTTGTTTTTTTGGTTTTTTTTTGTTTTTTGTTTTTGTCAACTTGACCCAAAAAAAGAGGGAGCCTCAGTTGAGAAAATGCCTCCGTCAGATTGCCTGTAGGCAAGTTTGTGGAACATTTTCTTAACTAATGATTAAAGTGGGAATGCTTAGCCTACTGTGGGCAGCCCCACCCCTCAGCAGGTAGTCTTGGGAGGTAAAATGTAGCCAAATGTGAGTCTGAGGTGTAAGCCAGTAAGTATGGCCTTCATGGTGTCTGCCTCAGTGCCTGCCCCTAGTTTCCTGCCTGACTTCCCTCAATGATAGACTATGACTGGGATGTGTATGCCAAATAAACTCTTCCCCAAGTTGCTTTTGGTCATGGTGTTTCATTTTGGCAATAGAAAGCAAACCAGAACAGCCAGCGTGGATGTGTGTGCACTGTGTGCATTCCCGGTGCCCCAGAGGCCAGAAGACAGCGCTGAGCTCCCTGGAACTGGAGTCAGCTGGTTTGGAGCCACCTTGTGAGTCCTAGGAGCCTAACCTGAGGTCTCTGCAACAAGTATTAAAGCTTAAGGATTTTGAAAGACTACTGTCTGACAGTGTAGCAGGTGCCACAAATTCAAGCCAACATGTAATCTTAAAGCTTGTAGTCGTTACAGTACAGTTTAGGAGCAGGATCTTTTGGATGTGTAACTGGTGGGGTATCTCTGAGTCTTTTGGATGTGTAACTGATATGGTGTCTCTGAGATGTTTTTGAGCTATGCCTTCAGACTTCAACGCTTATGTTTACACAAGAGCACATCTTCATTCAAATTAACCACAGCAGCGTGCATAGTAGCCACATGTGGCTAACAGAGATCATACTAGACTGCATTTTCAAACGAGGAGTTGGCAAAGGAAATGTCCTTTCTGTACTCAGGTGATGTATGGACTGTCTAAAGTGTGGATAGTGGAAGGTGAAGCTGAAATTTCATGCAGTGGGAGGTAGGTAGGAGCCCTCAGTCCGTGAGAAAGAGCTGTGAGGTAGGTGATGGGAGCCACGGGAAGGCGTTAAAGAGAGTGATAAGCGACTGGGTTGGGATCACAGGAAGGCCATGCCAACAAGTGTGTGGAGAACGACTGGATGGAGATGGGGAAGGAAGCCAGAGGTCTGAGGGCCAGTTAGGAAGCCATTTTAGAGTCTGGTGAGCAGTGATATGAGCCAGGTACAGATTCTGGAGAAGGGCAAATGGAGAGGAGGGGGTGAAGCCAGAGAAACTCAAATGCAATCATCAACAAAACCAAAAAAAAGTCTGAATTGGTGATTCTGGTAAAAGCAGTTCCTAAAATACTGAATCAACTTGTATTTTAATTTTAAATCCAAAAGAGTATTTTATATTTTTATTTTTTAAATATATAAATGTTTTATTTAACAGTTGCAGGTCATCCCATGGTCAAGTGGTCAATATCCAGGACCCAGCAACAAGGTCAGTGCAACCTCCTAGCTTCTCTTTCTGACTCCAATAGGGTGAGAACATCACCCTCTGGAACAGGGCCTTTGACAGAGCGGCTGGTGTCATCCGTAAATTCCACATGCACCTGCACACCTTTGTGCACTGTCCCTGCGAATGGGTCCTGCCCAGCACCTTGGTTACCCTAGCCAGCTTGACAGGCTGCATGCGGCTCCTGTCCATGATGGCAGCGATCTGGTGGAGAGCTATTTCTTTAATTTTGGCCATCCTGTTTCTGCTTTTCTCCTCCGGATATCCAGGCTTGTGCACGGAGCTTAACTAGAGGGAGGGAAGCTCAGCCAGGGCAGGTGGGTGCAAGGCAGAATCTTCATCAGTAGTGATCGCACGAGAAACAGCCTCTAGGAAGACAGCTTCAGTGAGGCAGCTTGTTTAATTAGGAGAACAAAGGCTATTTAAACCTTTAGGAGTGGGGAGAGCCTTTCGGGGTAAGTGTACATCATTGACCAGGGCCAAGGTGCTGGGAATGCCTTATTTGCATGAAGAGACATTCCAGGTGCTTGGTGGATGTGACCTTACAAGGAGAGGAAGTTTAACCTGTAACCTACATGCCCACCTCAAGGGCAGCAGAGGTGGGGGTTGAAGGGCCTACGGTGGTAGGGAACAGTCCTACTCCTGCCTGTCTCAAGAGGAGATTTTCGGAGTCATAAAGACATCAACCTCATGCTTGCTCCAGGCCGGCTTCCCTGGTTTCAGGACTCCCGGCCCCACAAAATTTATTATTTATGTTTGTGTGTGTCTGCCTGTGTGAGTTTATCTGTATCCTTGTGTATGCAGGAGCCATCTGAGGCCATGTGGGTGCCACTTTATACAGCCAGAGGGCATCATTGGGTAGACTCTTAAATCCATAGGCCTGGGATCCACAAGGCGTGCTCAGGGGGTAGACCTGCCTGCTGTGCAGTCCTGGCAACTTGATTTCATCTCCGGCCCCCATACAGAGGTAGGAGGAAAGAACAGACTCTACAAGTTGTCCTCTGACCTCCACACACATCCATGGTACATATGGCCCACCCCACCCCAAGCCCTATTTGTAACGTATACACAAACACAGTAATAAAAATTAAGCCTGGAGGCCTATGGTTGGAGGCTATGATGTCATCAGGATTTCTTGTGAAATCCACAGCAGCAGTAACAGTCAGACCAGGGCTCGGCCGAGCATCCTACTGAACTGTGATTTATAAATGTGGCAAAGAAACAAGCCAGGAGTGTGAACCAAGAAGGGGGAAGTCAGCAGAGTGGGAGAGCAGGAGCCATAGCACAGGAAGGCCAGTAAAGAGGACTGACCTTTGCTGAGGCCTGATCAGTGAATGGTAACAACACTGACAAGATTAATAACCAGAGAAGCATAGAACACATATGTAAATTAACCTCCTAGAAGCTTAGTCCGAAAGACTAGAGGGACAGAGAGGCCAAGCTGAGTGTGTGTCAGTATGTTTATGTGGGAAGAATAAGGATCTACTATCAGCTGGCTGGAACCTAGAAGGAGTCAGTGGGCTGAAAGTGTGAGGAAGGCAAGTGTCCTGGGGTAAGGGAGCCTTGGAGAGATGACAGAAAGAGACCATTAAGACAGCCTTTCCCTGGAGGCTGGAGAAATAAAGAGGGGGCAGGCACAGTTCACAGAGCGCATCATGAAGTGAGAGAATGTGCTGCCAGGTCCTGTTTGCCCCAAAGGGAGATCAGATGTCTGCTGAGCAAGCCAAGTAAGGACTCAGAACAAGCGATGATGAGCTTGTTGAGAGAACTGTTGAGCAAAGTGCAGGATGAGATGAGCAGAAGCACTCCATTAAAAAAAATGTATTTATGCACGAGTGCTCTATGTGCACGCCAGAAGAGGGCATCAGATCGCATTATAGGTGGTTGTGAGCCACCATGTGAACACAGGGCGTCTGGCTGCTCTCACAGGAGGGAAGCCAGACTCCAAGACTGCAGGGAGGATCAACAAGCTTCCAGGTACATCTCTTCCGCCTGCTCTGCCACAGGGGGTTGGTAGAGGGCAGTGGACGTGGAGGCTCAGTCCTCTCAAAGGAGGACTTCCGTTGCTTTGTGTGAGGAGAGTGAGGGTTTTTCTTTCACAGAGCCCCTCACCGCCACTTTTCCTAGTTGCTCTTGACAGAACTGCGATTTGGCAAGTGAAACTCTGAAGGCGGCCCCATTCCGAGCTCTTTACTCTTACCACAGGGAGGAGGGCCTACTTAAGTATCGAAACACCGAAACCTACCTCTTCTGCCAGCAACATCTTGTCCTCTGTATCCTAAATAACCTTAATTTTGAATTAAAAAAAATTCAGTGACAGGTTCTCACACAGTGTCTGCCTCAGCCTCCCACGTGCATCATCCCGGGCCAGCTTTGTTCTTGTAAGGCAAGGCCTTCCCAGTGAGTACCTCAGGCTAGCTTTCTCCTCATTTGCACCCCAGGCTGGCTTCACACTTGCAATCCTCCCTGCTTTGCTTGGGCATGCTGCGGTAACACGTACCACCGCGAACTGCTGAATGGAACTGGAAATATATTAACACAGTAGCCCGGGCCTAGAGAAGCACACAGTGAGTGTTCTCTCCTGTGCCGACCCTAGCTTCTAATCTTTGTACAGCTGCATTCACTCGGGAGAGGTGTGAGCAGCGACAGGCTCTAAGGGAGAGGTAAGGAAGGTAGGTGAACACACGTGCTATGAAGATGGAAGGGGAAATACCGGAGGCAGGTGGACATGATGGGGAGGGAAGACGGAGAGATCCAACAAAACCAAGCATGTGAGAAAATGCCATACGCCTGTTGCTCTGCGTGCCAACTTGAAAAATTAAACTTAGAAAAAGAAAACACCTTTCTGAAGCAGGAAAGAGGGCTGGGGATGTAGCTGAACGCTAAAATGCTTGTCTAGCATGGCCAAGACCCACCCTAACCCCAGTAGAAAAAGGGAGGGAGGGTGAGAAGGAGGAGAGTGGGGGGGGACCAGGGGAGAGGGAGCAAGGAAGGAAGGGGAAGAGTTTGTTAGTTCAAGGCTAACCTTAAACCCCTTGGCCCAAGCATCCTACTACCTGAATAAACATGCCACTGTGCCAGCTAATTTTGAGTTCAACTTAATTAGTATTTTTCACAACATATATTTGTCGAGACCCTTGGAGAAGCCACACGCTTGACTCAGTCTGCCATGGTATATGTGGCTTTAGGCTCCGGGCTCATGGCACAGTCGGGCGAGTATGCAATCAGGATGGGAAATGTGTTCCACAGACATAATTGCTCATTCCTTATGAGACCTGGCCAAGGCAGGCTAACAGGTTACACCTATATAAGCGTCTACACATGGCTGAAAAGGTTTATAAACCCAACTGAACTCCTCCTTCCTATTTCTCCACCTGCTGCCATGGTCCAGCTCTCAGAAGACAGTATGGACCAGGCGCCCATAACCTTTTCCCGCCCCCTGTCCCCCTGCCTCACTGACTCCCACCTCCCTTTCTTTCTGGACAGTTGCTTCAGTCTCCAAGGGCAGATAGCCGGTACCTTCCATTTCTCAGCATCAGCTGTTACTGTCTGTTTCATTGGCCTTTTCTTTTCTCCCCACTGTGTCAGTTACTGCAGGCTGCTTTTATCTCTAATGGACTTTTTTTTTTAAGATTTATTTATTATATATAAGCGTTCTGCTTGTATGTACACCTGTAAGCCAGAAGAGGACACTAGATCTCATTATAGATGGTTGGGAGCCACCACGTGGTTTCTGGGAATTAAACTCAGCACTTCTGGAAGAACAGCCAGTGCTCTTAACCTCTGAGCCCTCTCTCCAGCCCTGCAGGCTACTTTTAAAAGGCTGAGGCCGCTGTTCTCCAGCAGTGGGGAAGGGATTTGTAAATAGAGTTCAGGAATGTCAAAGGGTGACCCAGAGTTGCAGCACCAAAGGCAAGGTAGCAGGTATTGTGTGTTTCGCTGGCACCTGGTACTCAAGGTAGCCCACTCTCAGGGAGAATGATGCGTGGAAGGGCTGGGGAAATACAAGCACACGATGAGGAGGGGTTCACTGCTTACAGACTCAATGTCTGTGGTCCTCAGACCACAAGCTGCCGCTCCTGAGCTGCCCACTTCCTTCCAAGCAAGGCGCACCATGTATTTCTTCTGCTTCAGACTGGAAATCAACTGAACTCTTCAAGGGGAGGAAGTTCCCCCATAGTTGTCATTTGTCTTCAAAGCTTGCTGTTCACCCAAGTTCATTTTCCATCCAATCAGAAGGCTTGTAGATATATACGAAGACGCTGTAGCAAAGGCAGGTGGATCAGAGGCTCTGGGCCCTAGTCACGCTCCTCTCTCTTTGTTTTATGGCCAGGGAAACTGAGGCTGGGCAAAGGGGCCTGCTCTATCAGTGGCAAAACACTACAAGTTTGACTCCCAGACTGCTATTGCTCTGCACTGTCCCTCCCAAGGACATGCCCAGGAGCCGGGACCAACCAGGCTTCTCTGCGGTCTAGAACCCTGGCTCCTAATTCTTCCTTATGGTCTCAGGGAAAGCCTCCTAGCACGTCAGGTTATTTTCTGAATCTAAATGACTTCTGAGGCTCCCAACAGTGATTTGTGGCGGAGAGACTAACCACTCCCACGCGCCAATGGATAATAGCCCTTATCAGCTACACCTCTCATCCCACATGGCAACTCGAGAGCAGGGCTTAAAGCTAGGTCTGTTTTGCACACCTGAGTAATAGTGTAAAGACGGGGAGGGATGGGAGCTGGAAGTGGGGTTCAGTGGTCGAAGGCTCTGAGGGTCCGCGCTCTGGTCCCAGCACCCACATGGCAGCGCACAACTGCTTGTGACCCCAGTGCTAGGGGGTCTGAGGCCCTCTTCTGGTTTCTGTGGGTATCAGGAATGCCTATGGTGTAGATACATGCTTGCAAATGAAACTTATACACATAAAACAAATACATCGTTTAAGCAAATGAACCTCAAAAAGCAAAGGTAGAGACGAGATCTAATATAAAAGGGCCAAGCCTGAAAGCCAACACCTCACCCCACTGTAGTGGAAGATTGGGTTTAAACTCAGTTATGTTATGTAAATGTTTTTGTTTTAATCTTAAGTATGGGATATGGGGCTGCCTTTACTTTGTCCACGGCTATTAACTATGATTGCCTCATGTGGCCTCGGAGAGGTGCCTGATCTCTGCCAGCTGCAGACAGTTTAATTCTGAGGCCTCTGAGAGGGTATCAAGCCCGAGCCGGGAGAGGACGGTAGTGCTAGAAGAAAGAAGGTGGTGGCTGCTGTACCTGTACTGCCCTCCACTGCTGCTGGGTCCTGTTGCAGGTGCGGGTTTGCTGGACTGCTGGATATCCTGACTACCAAGATTAGACTTGCCCAAAGGAACTAAGTCTAAAAAGGTCTAATCCCCTTTCCCCTCTAACCTTGTTTCCCTCCTACCTAGTGTTGGAGGGCTGGAAGGGAAGTAGAGGCTTAAGAACCCAAATAAAGCAGATAAAGGTTTGCTATACCCCCTAGACCACATTCACTCATAACCCTTCCACTTTTTTACAACTGCATAAAAAATAAAAGCACAAGACCAGAAAAGTGAACATGTCTGGGATTACAGAACAGGAACTGCAGCCTGCATGTGAAGGGTAAATGTACGAAGACGGAGCTACATCTTCCCCTAAGTAAACAGCAAACACTTGCACTTCTGAGGGTTGCTTTTTTTTAAAGATTTATTTATTTATTATGTTTACAGTATTCTACCTGCAAGCCAGAAGAGGGCACCAGATCTTACTATAGATGGCTGTGAGCCACCATGTGGTTGTTGGGAATTGAACTCAGGACCTTTGGAAGAGCAGCCAGTGCTCCTAACCTCTGAGCCATCTCTCCAGCCCTCTTACTCCCTTTTATTTTTTAGATAGTAGCTCTTGATGTAGTCCAGACTGACTTTGATCTTGTCATCCTCTTGCCTCAGCTTTCTAAGTGCTGGGATTACAGGAGATGCCACCATATAGCTTGATCTCATCACTGATCATTAAGCAAAGTGAGCCTTAAACTGAAGTTCCTGAGTTGCAGAGGCATATATTAAAATTTACAAAATCCAGTTGACTCATTTTCTTTTTTAAAAAGAACTTCAAAGTTTATCTTGAGATAATTGTTCTTTCCGTAATCTGTTTTCTTTATACTTCAGAAAAACAAACCAACAAAAACCAGATTCAGCTCAGCTTACCTCTTTTTGTTGACATGAATCGTCTTCAAGACTCCACAGTGGGGGGAAAAGCCAATACTGTACTGAAAAGAGAGCCTAGCTCCTCTGACGCCCGTGGGACCCGGGGCTTGGTGCCATACACCGGGAGCTGTTGGCACTGGGCCCTGGGCACACTGCTGCCCATCTCATGCCTTACACGTAGGGACTCACTTTCCTTATTCCTTTCTTCCTCTCTCTCTGTCTCTTTCAGATGTTAGAATGGTGCTTTTTCTGCTTCTTGGTTGTAACTATGCTCGGTTACAAAGTTGAGTTTTGTTTTTCAAAGTGTGTGTGTCTGGAAGGAGGGTCTCAATAAAGGAAACAAGGTTCCTGCTGGTCACACTGTTCTGTAAGAGTAGATAATAACAAGCTACCTGACTGGAAAATATATGGCTTTTATTTAGGAGTCTAACATTAGTAGTAATGTTTTACTTCTAAACTCAACTTCAAGACTATGGTTAACTAGAAAATGAAGGAGCAATTTTCTAAGTATGAAATAAGACAACTCAGTCTTGAACCCGAGCAGAACGCTGAAGGCAGAGACCTTGTCCACACAGAGCACAGTTCTGTGTGTGGATGGCACTGTCTTCCTGTGTGTACCTAATGCTAACAATCTGCTCTGCATTAGTACTGGCTAAGACCTATGAAGCAACTTCCACAAATACGTGCTCAGACTAGGCTAACGTGGGGTTGCTTTTTCCCCTCTATGTAGCAACCCCAGGGGTCCCTTTGGAAGTTGAACTATCCTTTCACAGGGGTCACATATCAAATATCCTACACATTGGATATTTACATTAGGATTCATAACAGTAGCCGATTACAGTTATGAAGTAACAATAGAAATAACTTTATGTTGGAGTCCCCACAACATGAGGAACTGCATTAAAGCATTAGGAAGGTTGAGGACCACGGCTCTACAGTGATAGGAATGGAACCCAGGACCTCACATATGCCAACTAGTGCTCTGTCACAGACTTGAGGTCCAGCCCCTCAGCCACTTTTTAAGGCTCTAGGGCTGGTGGAAGGCTCAGTGGGCAAGGGTGATTGCTGCCAATCCTGACAACCCAGGTTCCATCCCTGGGACCCACATGAAGGAGAGAGAGAACTGACCCCTACAGGGTAAGTCCCCTGACTTCCACACACACAGCAGCATGCCCACACCCACTCATATATAAATAAAATGTAGTAAAAATATAAGAAGACTACAACACATACAGAGGATTACACACTTTAATCTGATTGATGTGGAGGAAGTAGGGAAGACATCAAAGAAATTTACTTTAGGTCTGTTTTATACATAGCCAGATGCGACTTTTCTAAAAAGTACACCCAAGTTTTAAAAACCACATTTTTTTCCGAATCCCTCAGGGAAGCACAGTGTGTGTAATCCAGGAAAGACACTATTTGCAGAGTAGGAAATCGTAACGGACAAGAGAAGATTCAAACAACAGAAAGCACCAGGGGTTCAAGCAGTTCTAGGGCGCGGATACCTGCAGGAGCAACAGCTCAGCCCCTGGGTGGCTGCCGTGGACACGTGCTAATGCGGGGTTGGTCCGAGTCTCGGCATGGCTCTCTTTGGGGAAGCGGCAGTGCCAGCGCGCAGCGCTGCTGTGTCAGACGCCCAGCTTGCTGGCCTGGCTGAGAACGACCTTGAGGACTGGCATGAACGCCGACGTCTCACTGAAGTTGCTGGTGCTGACGATGTGAGTGTGGACGGTCAGCCCTTCAGAGTAGTTCCTCGTCTCAATGCTCCTTGCAATGCTGTGCAGCCCGTTGATGATGGTTGGGGAAAGCTGAAACAAAGGTGGAAGCAGGATTACACAGCCTGGAACACACTCTTCAAAAAGGTGTAACTAAGCCTGGTGTGATGACGCACGCCTGTGATCGCAGCGCTCAGGGAGGCAGAGGCAGCGGATCTCTGTGAGATCGAGGCCAGCCTGGTCTAAAAGTGAGTCCAGGATAACCAGGGCTACAGAGAAAAAAACCTATCTCAAGAAGGAAAAAAAAGAATGTTAACATTTCTGGAATCCTAAAACAAAGATTTTAGAGCAAGCAAAGTTACAATTTAAAGCAGAAGCTGACAAAATGACTTGTGTGGAAGTCCTTTATGAATGACAAACTACACATAGTGCAAAGCAGCCCTTTACTGACTCCTTCTGGCAACCAGAAATGCTAACACCTTTTTCCAATTGAGAGTTTTCCTTCTCCAGGTACTTTAGGCTGAGCTTTTAACATTAACACCTTACAGCTGGGACCCCATCTACCTGAAGCTGTTTCTACAGCAGATCCTAAACTTTCTGTCCTTCTCCCCGAGTTTGAGGCAACAGGCTTGGCCATATAAGCGCAATTACCGATTTAACTAGTTTTTCTTTCCAACCTTTGTAAAGACAGTGTTGGAATCCAGGGTTTTCAATGAGCTACAGAAAGAAGTACAGTAATCCTCAGCCACATTCCAGACTCCTTAATCACTTTTTATAATTCTCTTCTGGCATTAAAAAAAAAATTTCCTTTACTTTTTTCCTTTTTGACTAGCTCTTGCTATGTTGCCCAGGCTGGCCTCACCCTCCTGGACTCTTGAGAGCTGGGATCTCTGACCCATGCTGCCATCCCTGGTCATGTCCTCTTCCTCCCCTCGCCATCTCTGACAAAGCCTCACCCAGCACACTGGCTCACCTGTCACTCCTTAATCACAGTCTAGCTCCCTGCAGCGGTGGCTCTGAGCACATCCCGCACTTTAGTAGAAGACTCTCTTCTGAATCAGTCAGAGATCACACCCCTTCCTATGAGATCAGCTTTCTCCGCTTTGTTTCTCATGAGAGAAATGTTATTTTTACCAGATGACCAGCACTTCACTTAAACTCCCGAAAGGAGCAGTTTGAAAGGTCAGCTCAAGAGGTCCGGCACTGACTTCCGGCTGGGGTTCTCTTGGTCACAGAACATGACCCTGCTCATCTGGCAGTAACATCTGGTTTCGCCTCTCTATATCAGCTGCTGTGGGGGGAAAGGAGCAGGAGTCTTCCAAAGCAATGATGTTTTTCTTCTCTAGAAAACAGAGCACCTGACTTCTCTCTGGTTTCTGATACATGGGCTATGTGAAAGGAGCATCGGGCCAGTTACCCTGGGTCCAACACAGTCCAGTTTGTATTTCTGATCTTTGTTACAAAAAGGGCTAATTTCCCCTTTTTGTTCTCTCCAGCCCCACACAAATGAGGTCCAGGAAAGTCCATTCTGTACTTTCATGACAATTTTGCATCCAGCACACAGAATGACAGTATTGCCAAGCAGCCCGCTTTATTAGCAGCAAAGAATAACTGATTGTCGTAATCCACCTCTTCCCCCGAAAAACTTACTGTCTGTTCCCTAAGTTTGTCGTACAGGAACTCCAGGCGCTTACTGGCATCATCTAGCTTCCTCTTCGTTTGCTATAGGAGAGGAAACACAGGTGTTACACTTGAATCCTACACTTTATGATACTCAAGGTCTTTGTTTATCAAAGGAAGGCTGCTATGACCACAGCGCCCTCAGTAACGAAGGACCACCAGAAAGAACTTTAAAAAAAAAGTTTTAAAAAATTTATTTTACTTTTATGTATATACGTGTTTTGCCTGCATGAATGGGCACCACATGTGTGCAGTGCTTTCAGAGGTCAGAAGAGGGTGCTGGGGGTGGAGTTACAGACAGTTGTGAGATGCCCTGTTGTGCTGGAAATGAAACCCCGGTCCTCTGCAATAGTAACAGTGCTGAGCCAACTCTCCAGCCCCAGGCTCTATGTTAGTTAATAGTGAGAAGAAAACTACATACAGGGTCTGTGGCTGAGGACAGGCAGCGCTGGATAAGATCCTCAAATGTGGTCTTCAGAATGAGGTGCTCTTCTGGAATAGGTTTCTTGGTAATTTTTTCTGTTGGCAGAGCCTGCACATGCTGAAAGAATTAATGTTATAAAACAATCAGAAATGACCACCAGAAAGTATTTTACATACAAAGTTGGTTCTATTAGAAAGACAACCAACTGCTTTATCGACAGATAGGTTCAGAATAAAATGAAGGTTTAACATGCAAAATCATGGATTTGTGAAGAGTAGGAAGTACTAGCATTCCTTGGATTTGAGTGACCATAATGGCTAGGGTTCGAGCTAAGTGGTCGAATGCTTGTTCAATGTGAGGTCCCTGATCAATCCCTGCATCACATACACACACACTCACACACCCTGAAGTAACTGACTAGCTATATACAGGTCCCTTATTTTTGTTTTTTCCTAGCATTCTTCTATCCTTTTATCCCTTTTCCATTTCATTTTGTTTTCTGAGACACGGTTTTGCTGTGTCACACCCAGGGTAGCGTGACATAATGGTGATTCTCTTACTGCCAAAGTGCTGAAATTACAAGTGTGTACCACACCTGACTATTCTTTTACTCTTCTCCGTGTCTCCCTCCGCCCCCACCTTTTACTCTTTTTAAAGGGTGTTAAATGATTACAAAAAACTGCAAAATTAAGTCAGAGGGTAAGACAGACAGGATCATGATATTGCTAAGTACAAAGATGGAAGGGCACAGGGATTGTAGCTTTCTATGCATTTACTCATCAGTTAAACCTTTCATTCACTCAGAAAGCACCAGGCAATTATGCATCAGTCCTAAGAAAGCTCACAGAACACTGGGAGAGAAGCAAGGCTTAAAAATGTAAAGCTTGGTAATACTATAACTACAGTAAGTTAATGCTGAGGGGAACTAAAAGATACAATAACTCAAATCTGTCCAAAGGGAGGGAAGGGCACTTCAGAAAATTACCCAAGATAAGCCTGGCTAGCCACTTAAGTAAGGAAAGAAACACATTTCAGAGAGAGGAAAACATAGAAAGGAAGGGCCACAAACAATACAAGGGGACCAAATGGAGGCCAATCTGACCGGAACAGAGAGCAAGGAATATGAGCTCACGAGTTCTGGATAATGGAAAGTATTTTGTCCTCATTCATTAATAATAGGAAGCTGTAATGTTCTGGCCAAAAAGGAGGTAAGACCAAAGTAAGTGATGCAACTTAAGTGCTGAAGACTTCTTTAGGCAGGAGGCTTTTCAAAAACCTACGGAGACAGACAGACAGCAGAACCAGCTCCTCTCTCAGGCGGGACTTTGTTTCGTCTCCTCACACCCAGTACTGACCCAAGCTCTTGGGACTCGGCCAAACTAACTGCCATGAAAATCAATACAAACGTGTCCCTCCATCCAGAGGAAAGGCTAGCTTAGTAGGTTTTTTTGTTGTTTGTTTGGTTTGGTTTTTCAAGGAAGGGTTTGTGTGTGTGTGTGTGTGTGTGTGTGTGTGTGTGTGTGTGTGTGTGTGTAGCTGGCTGTCCTGGAACTCACTCTGTAGAGCAGGGTGGCCTTGAACTCAGAGATCTGCCCGACCCGTGTGCATGTCACTACGCCCAGCTTAGCTTCGTAGGTTTTAACATACACATTATATGGCAAAACTCATGTTTTTATTTACTATTTTAAAAAGAAAAACCTATAAAAACAGCTTTTACTTAGCAACCTCAGATGCAGAGATGACTCAACCAATCTTAAATTGTGTACTGATTAAGTAAAATACTGTAATTACTGAGACAGAGTAAACATACATTTACAAAATTCTTGTCTAGAATGCTTGCATATAGCCATGCAATTGAAAAATAATATATTCGCACTACCAGTCTCTTAAAATGGAGTTGCCATTTTGGAACCAACACTGGCAGAACTGTGTAGGCTAGCACGGCAACGCGACACCGACCGCCCAAGGGAGCCATCTCCCATGCGCCTGGCAGACTTACTGTTACCTGGATGGTGTTTCCAATAGGAGCTCCTGGGGCCCCTTCTGTGCTGGGCTTTGAAAAAGAAGGTGGCATGCCTGTTTGAGCAAGAGGCTGCTGCACACCGTGGAAGGGCTGGCCGCCCGCCAAGTGTGGCTGTGGGAAGGAGGCCTGGCTTGACAGAGGCCCTGCAGTTGAAGGCTGCTGCAGCACCTGTGACTGGGGATCACCCGAAGCATTCATGATTGGTGACGTGATGGGAACAGGAGGCATGAAGTTCTCAGGCATCTTTTAAAAAAACGGAGGAAAAAAATTAAAATACTGAAAGTAAGACTTAAAAAGAAAACATTTCCTCAGCTAATAAAAGTAAAGGCTTTAGAGTGCCCCACAGTTACATTTCTTAGCAGGAGAAGACTTTTTCAAATGAAATTTTGTGCAGAATTCCAGAGCAAAACATCCAAGTAGACCTACTGTGCGGACATGGGTGAGGGCCACATGCAGGGTCAACTCTCTCTCTTCCTAAACAGACTCCCAGTAAGAGGCACCAAAGCCTCAACATTTCTACCTAGTAGGACAGGAACCAAAGTGTCATGGGTGTGTGCTCATGTGGTGCATGTTAAATGACAACAGGATGTAATTCCAATCTCATAAATCACTAAGTAGCTATTACTTGATACTAAAAATAGCAGCTTAGGTTTCTGGCTGTTATTAACCCTCTGCTGCAGTTTCCTTACTACTTGTCTCCCAATGTTATGTTCTAACCTCTCAGTATTATTCTTGGGAAACAAAATTGCCAAGAATTTACGATATATATGTGTGTGTGTGTGTATGTATATATATCCTCAAAGAAAGAAAAAAATACCAGTTATATTTAATAGTTTGTAGCAGTTATTGACATATAAACGATGTACTTATACGGAGCATTTCTTCACTTAATATTATCTGTGACAGAAAGAGCAACATGGCTTGGTGGGGTAAGGACAGCTGCTACCAAGGCCAAGGACCTGAGTTTAATATCTGGGACTCACATGGTGGAAGGAAAAAAACAGCTCTCTGCAAGGTGTCATATGACCCTCCATCCCCACCCCTCCACACACCGAGAAAAAAAAAAGTCAGAAACTTATTTAAAAAATTGCAAGGGGCTGGAGAGATGGGTCAATGGTTAAGAATACTGGCTGTTCTTCCAGAGGACCTGGGTTCAATTCTCAGCACCTACTGGCAGTATACAACTGTCTGTAACTCCAGTTCCAGGGGATCTGACAACTTCATATAGATATACATGCAAGCGAAACACCAATACACATAAAATTAAAAAATGAAAAATCATTAAAATGAATGAAAGAAAATCTAAAATATAATTATAAATTAATGTTGATTATAAAATATAATCATTATTATTGCTAGCACCCCAAAGGACCAAAGAAACTTCCAAAAATGATCAACAGCAAAGCCAGAAACTGTTTCCTGCTGGTTGATCGGCCTGCAGGGGCTGACACACTGCCTTTCAAAGGGGCTTTAATTTATACCACTGTCACCAGAACAAGGCTTTCCTGGGGTCGGGGTAAGAGGAAGGGATCAGCTTTTACTACAGAGCCAAGCTAAGACTGGCCTCAGACTGTGATCAGTGTTTGAGATCTGGGCTGTGTTTCCAGGGTTTTGGCCTCTTATTCAAAGGACTGAAATAAAGGCCCACGCAAAGCAATTTTATGCAAAGAAAAAAAATTCAGATCAGAAACTGTCAAAGCCAGGTGGTTGTGGCACATGTTTTTAATCCCAGCCCTCAGGAGGCAGAGGCAGGCAGATCTCTGAGTTTGAGGCTAGCCTGGTCTACACAGTGAGTTCCAGGACAACCAAGGCTACATAGGGAACCTCTGTCTTAAAAAACCAAAATCAAACAAACCAAACAAAGCCCACACAGATGAGGAACACTGTCAAGCAGGTCAGCAGGCCACACGGATGTGTTTGCTCAGTGTCCTAGGTTTGTGGCTCTTGCTTGAGGCCTTAGAGTCCAAAGGCAGGGGCTGACTACTAAGAAGTGTAGCTTTTGTTCTTTATTTTGACTGACAGACTAATTTATATAACCATTTCTCTACTGCACATCTGATTTTAATCCCTTGCAAGCTAAATCACGTGTAGACACAGATGGTCAGCCAGAAATTCTTCTTAAAATTTGACTTGTGGACACAGTTTTGCTTTATTACATATATGCCCAAAGCTAGTTCAGGCTAAATCAACCTTTCTACTCTTGACCTTGAACAAAACAGAGTACACCTGGATAGAATCTGTCCAAGTCTGCTGATCACTAAGCAGAGGAGAAACTTATTCCTTTGTTCAGAGTGGGGTACATGTATAGCTCAATGAAGGTGCAGGCCCTCGGTTGTTGGGTGCAGTGCTCACAGAGGGAGTGCATACACGGAACATACAGGTGAGTGTCGCAGGCTGCCAGAGGGATGACAGCATAGACCAAGTCATGTAAGTCCCAGGTTCCTAAGCCACTCATTCCCTGTGCTTGCCTGCCTCGGCTTCCCAGGCGCTGGGATTACAGGTGTGTGCCACCCACAGAAGAGTAAGGCTTTGATGGCATTTTTTCCCTTCTTTCATCGAGGATCAGAAGAAAGTCTGAAAGGGCTGCATTTTTTGTACATTGGCCTGGAAGCTTTGCCTTTAAAGGGATTGTTTAGGTGTGGTATGTACTACATGGCTATGGATGACTAATGACAACAAAGACAGGCAGAGAACTTCCATTACCTTCTTCTTCTTCGGTACTCTGTTCAAAGCGGGAGGATCATTCCAACCATTCTGAGGACCTAGAAGAGACAACAGAAGACATTTTCCTTTAGAACCCTAAAAGGAAGAGAATGACTCAGCCCACACTTACAAATTCCCACAAATGCCACACAGGCTGTACCCATCAGCCTGGTCACACAGGGCTCATCAGCAGGCAGCATAACCTGACAGCACTGCTACTAAAAGCACAGGGACCGTGCCACGCTTAAAGCTGAAGTCCTCACATGTAAATGAACACACCGCCTGCAAAGTCAGTTCCCTCTTCTCCTGATGCAGGAGGAATAGCCTGACTGAGTGTGCTTTTGCAAAGTTCTGTCATAAGAATAAAGGGAAATGCCTTCTATTGCCAAAAGAGCAATTCAGCAAGCACATCAGAACAAAGATGCTAAACATGGTTCTATTAAACAAAAAAAAAAACAAAAAAGAAAACCGCCTGGGCCAGGAAGCAAGTCAATGGTAGAATGTTTGCTCAGATTAGGAGGCCTGGGTTCCGTGCCCAGCACTACAAGACAAACTCGAAACAGCAAGAGCCCAGCTATATGACAGCAACAGTAATTGTCATCATTTTCTAACTTATGAAACTATGGTCAAATACAGTTAAGTTTTCTCAGAAACTGAAAACCCAACACCCCAGCATCTCACATCTCAAAGTAAAATGGTCACCAGTGGGGCTCGCTGGTCAGTACTTCTGAAACTGGACAATGTCTACGTGACATTGTGTTACTTCACACCCCGCTGTGGAGGTTGACGGCTGTTAAAGCACAGGCGTGTGCATCAGCATGTGAAGGTGGAAAGTGGCCCCCACTTTCAAGTGAGTTGTGTTCAGGATGCCCCCTTGCTTGCTGAGCTGATACGAATATTAATTCACAACAAAACTGCTTGGCAAAGCAAAGAACCAGTCTGTGTTAATGTCAGCAAACACGGCCAGCTCTTTTCCTAAGCACAACGGACATAGTTAAACAGAACTTCCTACAAGTTCTCCTGAGACAGGAGGCTGGACAGGGCTCTGAACACTTTAAGTTGGTCACAAGATACTGAGTCACGTCTGCTTAACAGATCCTTGAACACAGCATCATGCGGAGGAATCATTCACTCTCTCCTCACCTCACAGTCTTAACTGCATATAGCAGTCCTGTCATTAGGACGACAGCTTCTATGATTTACAGCTGGAGTGTTCAGACACATTCAATCACTTTAAAACTTGATTCAATTAAAAAGCCAATGAAATGATACTGATCAGATTTAGAGCAGGTTCACATGCATTATTGCCAATGTCCATTCATTAGCTGTATTTAATGATTAAATTATTTCAAAGGTCTGTTTTACAACCAATTCACCTTCCAATACAGATGCCTGGTCTTGAAAAGGTTGATTTTCTGTAGACAAAATGTAAAAGTCACTTAGACAGTATTATGGAAAACATTCTAAACTCAACTTTTCCTTCCTTCCCTGCTTAGCAGTACCCAGAAAAAGCAAATTAACCTCAGAGAAATAAAACTTGGTAATTTTTTTAAAGGTTTATTTATTATTTCGACAGTGTTCTGCCTGCACGTCAGAAGAGGGCACCAGATCTCATTATAGATGATTATGAGCCTCCATGTGGTTGCTGGGAATTGAACTCAGGGCCTTTGGAAGAGCAGCCCCAAAACTTTGTAATTTTTAAAATTTTACTTATTGACAGGGCCTCCAACTAAATATCCTGGGCTCACAATGTGGGCTAGGTTGACCTTAAACTCATGATCCTTCTGCCTTAGCCTCTTACGTGCTAGGATTATAGATATGTACTACCACATTTGCCCTAAAACTTTTAAGTTGGGTTATGTGAAATGTGTTCTGTCCAATTAAGAAAGTTATTAGTTCTTTATTTTGGGGGGCGGGGGGTTGAATTCCTTTAGGTTGTATAAAAGACAATGAACTCTTAAAACATCATTTTCCCCTCTTACTCTGCATCTCATCTAAGAGAGGTTTACCCTTCATTAAAAAACCAGTGTTTTGGCTGGGTGTGCTGGCGCACGCCTGTTATCACAACGCTTGAATCCACCAGAGAAGCAGTGAGTTTGCGGCCAGCCTGGTCTACAAACGGAGTTCAGGACAGCCAAGGCTACACAGAGAAACCTGGACTAAAGCCCCCCTCCCCCACCCTCCCTCCAAAAAGCCAATGTCTCTTGATGGTTTCTCTATTTGACAAGTGAAGTCAGTACATCCTCCTAAGGGCACAAAATTTCCCATACGATAGCTACTTAAGAAAACACCAAGTGTTTTTATGTTGGTGTCATTCAAAGCTGTGAACCCAGGCCGATTGAGACCCTTCTTTAACTCTAGTCTAGTTTGTGAGGCTGAGGTAGGGCCTAATGTTATCTTTCCAGCATGTCCTAAGTGACAGAAATGTTGCTCTCAAGCCTCCAGCAGAGTGGAAGAGGAAAAAGAGGCTGACCACACTCCCCATCCCATTGTTGAGGATCCAGGCCGGCTGGCCCAGCCCAGCTCAGAAGGTACACCCGTCTGTACACACTGCCTTTCAGAACCCAACTGGCTTCACCTGGCGAGGGAAGACCAAGAG
Source organism: Pachyuromys duprasi (assembly GCA_028658305.1). Taxonomy (NCBI): domain Eukaryota; kingdom Metazoa; phylum Chordata; class Mammalia; order Rodentia; family Muridae; genus Pachyuromys; species Pachyuromys duprasi. The sequence continues at coordinate 14,557,011 of CM053743.1, read as the reverse complement.
ATCTGCCCTCAGCTGCATGCCCTCTTCTGCTGACAGGATGGGTAGGGGATCAAGGCTACGTCTCTAGTCTCCCCAGAAGAAGCCTGGCTACTAAGGCACTGAAGCCCGGAAGACTGCTTGGCTTTCTTCAAGCAGCAGCACAAATAAGCCTAAGGAGCAATTTCCACATGAGCCCTTAGTGACGACATTGAGGTCATAACAAAGACAAATTCAAAGTTCGCAGTGAATTAGAATCAAATGAGAACCAAGACTCTCAACGGATGGGCCAGCTGGCTAGCTTGAAGGAGAAACAGAAGACACGGCGACAATGCAACTTGCTGAGTAGAAGGAAAACCTGTACAATCATAAGCCTAGTTTAGTAATATTTTATTAGAGTGGTAAAACTTCAGGCTATTGTTCTTTACACTATTTTAGGTCTTTCAACAATATTTTTATGGTAAAAGCAATAAAAATCATGTAAAATTAATTTTTTAAATAGATATGGTATGTCACCGGATACTGCAGAACCTTCCTGACTCTCTCTCAGACACTAGGGAGAAAAAGACAACTCTGGTCTCACATGACAGGGAGCCTTGCTCAACCCCAGTCCTCCCCGGGAACCTCACACCTTGGAGGGTGGAAGCACACAACCAATGGACTGGCTAAAATAACTTTTGGTGAACGTACAAAGAAACATCAATGCATGGGCAGTTACCTAGAAGACAAATTGAGATGGAGAGAACACAGGATTCCCATCAATCACACACATTCCCTCTCTCTATAAGCCCAGTGTGTCATTTTTAAAGAGGAACACACGACTGATTGCTACAATGAAAAAGATAATGAGTTCTCAAAACCATTTTCCAAAATAAAAATATAAGTCCCAGAGAAAAGGACATCTCTCCTGTGCCTCTCCTCCATGTGAAGAGCTAAATCAAAGACTGACTTGATTAAGGAAAAGTCCCATAAAAATAAACAATGTCAAGCACAAACTCCACTTTTCACAAAGACAGTAGCACCCACCCAACAATGGCTTCACAGCTTGAAGGCCATTTTATCAGAAAACAATTTTTGAGTAAAATTCTAAAGCCTTCATATTTTCAAGAGTTTCCTCTTAAAAGTAAATGAAGGATGGAAACAAGTATCAAAGAGCATCCCACTTATTCCAGACAGTGAGGCGGGCTACTTTCTGCCACTCCGTGCTGCACAAGGGCCCTGCCCTGTTGCCACCTCACCCCACAACTGGGGAGCATTCACCATTTGTCTTGTCTCTGCCAATCTGCTCTCCCATGAGCACACCTCCGGATCGCTGTCCCTGAAAGCGCCACGTAGGCCACAGCATTCAGTAGTTGAAAATCTCTTACTGGGCACTTTCTTACTGTGTGAGCTTTAACTTTTACTTGTTAGGCCTTAGACATATGCTGTTCTTTTCTGCCCGGCTACTTCTTCCATAATTCCAACTACAGATTAAACAGGCTTTTATTAAGAACTGACTGCATAGATGGCTTGTTAACTGCAACATCCATTTCTCTGAGCCTTTGGCACATAGTCTCCTATATTAACAGAAAGCTTGGAAATCTGTAGGGTGTAACAGAAATTATCCACTGGCCAACTGGAATTTCTAAATCCCAAACAATCCCATGATCCACGACACATTACAATATGGCAAAATTGTCAGTCTCCATTATGTAACTTCAACAAAACCTTTAGGAAATCCAAAATGAAAATATGATGAAGTGGGCTGGAGAGATGGCTCAGAGGTTAAGAGCACTGGTTGTTCTTCCAAAGGTCCTGAGTTCAATTCCCAGCACCCACGTGGTGGCTCACAACCATCTATAATGAGATCTGGTGCCCTCTTCTGGTATGCAGGCACACATGCATGCAGGACACTATGAATAATAAATAAATACTTAAGCTACGGCGAGGTAACTGTAACTAGAATGTAAAGGAAGGTTAACAGGCACGAGGTCAGCTGGCGGCGGGGCGTGCACAGTGCATGCTGATTATCAGCCCGTTAGCCATTCTGTCTCCCAGCCAGGTTAGAACTGTACAACATACAGAACCTCAAACACATGCTTGCTTACGAAGGAAAATGTGCTGTGCAAATACTTATATTTTTATCATAAAGTGACAAAAGCCTCCAGCAGTGGTGCTGGGGAATTCTCTAATTCCACCACTGGGAAGTTTCTGTCACTGACACGAGAACTCTAACACAGGTGTAGAACCGGCTCAGGCCGTCGATGCAGACCCAGGGTAAACTGAACACATGGCGTGCGCTCTGACACTGTTTGCAACACCTAGAAGCTCCAGTTTCCTCATCTACAATCTTAATAAGACTACGAAGTTCTGCTTCTCAGCGTTGTGAGAACCTAAACACGAGACATAGAGTAAATGCTAGCCATGCCCAAAGCATTTGAGTAAAAGTGAGTTCCCCTTCTATTTCCTGCTCCACCTAAGAGGGCGTTTACTTGAACCCTCACCGCCTTTTACCCAGCGACTCCAAATGGTTGCTTATCGAGGTTAAAGGGTATCTGTGGGACTCTATGAGCTAGCACTCCTTCCTAAACTATCTAGCTACTACTGTGTCTGCACTGTACTACGAAAATGCATGTAGCAGTCTCCCCTCATAGATATTTTTGTCCTCCATGGTCAACTTTGACCAAAGTTATTAAGTGGAATATTAAGAATTAGTAAGCAAGGGTTGCAGACATGGCTCAGTGGTTAAAAGCACTGACTGCTTGTCTAGAGGATGCGGGTTCAGTTCCTGGGTCCCACATGGCAGCCCGCAACTGTCTGTAACTCCAGCTGTAGGGGCTCTGACATTCTCAAACAGACAAACACACAGGCAAAACATCGATGCACATAAAATGAATAAATAACCAAATAAATCTTTAAAAAGTTTTTAAGCAACAGCTGTCAAGTAAACAATGGCAGTTTTAGACCTGTGCATCGCAGAGAAGTCTGATGCAAGCTGTTCAGCTGCCGTGCCTCACTTCCAGACAGAAGAGTGCAATTTGTCCGTTTGTTTGTGCAGTGTGTCCATGCTGTATGTGCCACCTGCCCGCTTGTTACTTGGCAGCCCTTTGATTTGAAGATCACCTGTAGTGCTTGTGTTCACTTAACAACGTCCTAAAGCATGGATGCTAGCAAGTTATTTGAGGTTATTGTTTTACTTTTCAATTACTGTTAACCTCATATTATTCTGAATCAATAAACTTTTATCACATATGGGGCTGGTGGTGGTGGTATCAAACATCCACTGAGCTTCCACAGATAAAAACAACTGAAGTGTCCAAAATCTTTATAGTGTGCAATTTTTGCTATTTGAATATTAATATTATATATTAGACAAGAGGAAAAGTATATTTATACTTCTGAGATCAATTACTCACAAGACTTTAGAAGCAGTAATATTTAAAAAATATTTTTATATCTACATTTATTGTATTTATTTGAGAAGAACGCTTCTACCACAGACCTTCAATGAACTTTTCTCAATTAGGGCTACTGCTCAGTACTAATCCAGGAAAACTACAGAGCAGACACGGCTGAGCAGCTTTAGCATGGGGCCCGACAAGCCTCACCTCATCTTTTCATCCCACTCGGCCGAACACTCACTATCTGAACTGCTGACATGTACAGAGGCCTTACTTTGGGTTTCCTTTATTTTATTTCTTACTCATTTAGTTGTGTATGTGGTGGGCAGAGGACACTGCAGGAGTCCTTTTTTCCTTCTACCCCATGGTAGAAGGACCTGCCAGCTTGTCAGGCTCCCAGCAAGTGAACCACTGAGCCAGCCTGGGAGCCCACAAATAATGTTTAAAATCAAGAACATTTTAAGAACACTGAGTACACTTCTACTCAAGGAAAGAAGTGGGAGGAGACAGAGCTTAGTAAGAGAGCATTTTGTTAGCATATGTGAGGCCTACATTCCCAGAATGGCCCCCCACCAAAAGTTCTGCATTTCATATAACACTATCACCTAACTCTGGTTTTGACTACCATTCATCTTACCAATGACCCTTGTACCTTTAAAGTAAGTTTACCAGCAGGTTACAGTACTTTGAGGCTCATGCTCACTATGGGAGGCTCACAGTTACTCAGTCCACAAATACTTGGAAGCAGCGTCCCTCCACCCACCCCTCTGCTCACGAAACAGGAGGCCCAAGCAAATCCCCTCCAAGCGCAGACCTGTTCTTTGGGATGCAGGCAGCTCACTGGCAGCAGGCGGTGTACCTGTTGTTCCAGGAGGCAGTGCATAAGCTGAAGATGATGGGGGAGCTCCTGGTCCGCCATGCTGGAAGGATGCTCCAGAGGAAGGGGGAGGAGGAAAAGCGGCAGCAGAGCTGGAGGTGGGGGAGGGGGCTTGCTGCGCTGAGTACAGCTGAGGCTGCCCGGAATAGGACGCCGCAGGAGGTATGTAGGGGGCGTTAGGGTAAGCGTTAGAGGCAGGAGGAGCAACAGGCTGCTGAGGTCGGTATACTGCTGACCCCCCTGTTCCGAAGGAATACTGCTGGGCTGGCTGGTAAGCTACATCAAGGGGAGAAACAGAAATTGTAATTAGTTACACATTTATTCAGACAGAAGTAGGGAAAAAAGGAAATCTCATCTTAGAAAGAGGATTTGAATCATATTCTTAAAACAGTAAAAAAAGGGAGGGAGTGGGAGGGTGGGAGGGAATGAGGTAGGAGGCTACGCCTGGGATGCAAAGTACCTAACCTGTGATTGATATAAAAATAAATAAATTAATTAAAAAAAAAACAGTAAAAAAGCTAACACTAAAGACTAGGGACACAGCTCAGTAATAGAGCACTTGCCTAGCATGGAAACAGCCCCGGGTTCCATCTCCAGCACCTCAAAATAAACAGAAAAACAGAAAGAAAAAAACCTCCTTCCCTAGAATGGGATTGCTGATAAACATTTTGGACATGAGATCCAAGAGCTCTTGGCCCTTTTCTGAGACGTCCTGCTCCTGTGAAGACCGCAGGGACAGCTACAGACCACAAGGTGGAGCCTGCAAGGCTTGTGTACCCAGAGCGTGTACCTTTCTTGAAAACCTTAGAATTTGTTTCTTCTTTTAACGTTTTTACTTTTTCTTTTCTGTGATTGGTATATTTCTTTGTTCGATTCAGGTTAGAATTGCCCCTACTGTCACTACCTGGAGTAACAAAACTCCTACTGCCCTTCCCAGCCATCCACCTGCAGCCTCTCCCTCTGACACACAGGTATAGCCTTCTTTATTCCTCCTTGACTTCAGCCTTCAGCCCACTCCCATCCTGAGATCCTAACACCTCCACATTCTGCACCAGCAGGGCGGGGGATAGGGGTAGGTACTGCAGTGTATATCCAGTGCATCTTTGACCTGAAAACAGCATTAAGCACTGCATGAAATGTATATTCGTGTAAAGAACGCCAGCAGCCCAGAAAGCCCTCATTAGGACCAGTTCATAGGGACATACACCACTGTTGAGCAGGACGCAAAGAGTGTGTGTGGAGGAGCATATGTGGGTACTCTGTAATTTCTGCTCAATTTTGCTGTAAACCTAAATTTATTTTTCAAAATAAAGCCAACAATAATAAATAAAATGGAAAAACATCAACAACAAATGTCCCATGAACCACCTTCCCCAAACCGAGGTTTGTGTCATGTTGTGTGAAGAAGGATCTATATTGCCTAATTTCTACAGTTCTCTTTGTCTATACCAAACCACAAGACACAGTATTCTTCTTAGCAGGTCTGACACACGACCAGGAATGAAGGGAACAGGGTCGTACCATACCTACTTCCTAGCACACAGGCTCAGGATCCTCTTTCTGTGTCTGTCTGTCCATCTGTCTCTCTCTTGTGTGTGTCTATTCCCCACTTCCCCCAACTCTCTCCTGGTGCTGGAGACTGGGCACTCTAGGCAAGCACTCTAGCACTGAGCTATACCCATGGCTTTGTGGAGACTCCCAGGCTCCATTACTCACGCTGTGGCTGTGGATAAGGTGGTAGCTGGCTGTGCATATGGCCTGGAGATGTAGGCAACGAGGCAGCAGTGTTTGGATTAACATTGCCATGCATTATGAAACCTGGAGGTGGAGGGTTTTCTCCCTAGAAAATGAGAAAAGAGTAAAACAGAAGATTTTATTTCCAACCAAAAAACTTACCAAATAGTCTTGTAATCTCTGAAATAGAATTTGTGTTTATTTTTTAAAAAGCAATTATATGAGAAATGCATTCTGCCTATATTATCTTCCTCAGAACATCCCATTTTCTAGGCGACAAATTCTGAGTGACTTAAAGGTCTTTAAACAGGGTTGATAACATGGTGGTAAGGCACCAGAAGGTTTTCATCTCTACCAACTTCCATTTACTGCTTCGGACTCTGAAGATAAATATCATAAGAGGATTTTGGTTTTTCTTCAATTTCTGCAATGCTTACAAAAAAGAGAAACATCTTCAGGAAAATTCAATTTAAACCATTATTTGAACCTTGGTTGAGATTTTTCTAGCTCAAGTAAATTTAGAACTGCAGAAGAAGAGAAAGGATAAGAAAATAAATTAATTGTCCTAAAAATTGCCACTTGTATCCCATAGGCAATAAAATGCAATGAGCAGACAGACGGACACAGAGTAGGGACTGGAGAGGAATGAGGAGGAAGGACAGAGAGTATATAATCATATATATAATTAGTCATAGTTATATATATTGTTATATAGATTAAGTGAGCAGATCATGCTCAAGGAGGAATAATGAAGGCTATACCTGTGTGTCAGAGGGAGAGGCTGCAGGTGGATGGCTGGGAAGGGCAGTAGGAGTTTTGTTACTCCAGGTAGTAACAGTAGGGGCAATTCTAACCTGAATCGAACAAAGAAATATACCAATCACAGAAAATAAAAAGTAAAAAGAAACAAACAACTCAAAAGGTCTTAATAGCAAGATGCAAAGCAAAGGTAAAAGCAATAGGATTGCATGTGGTGAGACGATGGCTTTCAGGGCCACCTGGTTCCAAAGGAACCACAACAAAACAGGAGAGGGAGGAAAGACTGTGTGAATCCTCAATCAAAGCACAAGAATGGGCTCATTCAAGAGGAGGAGGAGCTGGGGAGACGGCTCGGTGGTTAAGAGCAGGGGCTGTTCTTCCAGAGGACCAGGTTCAATTCCCAACACCCACAGAGCAGATCACAACTGTCTGTAACTCCAGCCTCAGGGGATCTGGCATACATGCAGGCATAACACACAAAAAAATAAACACGAGTAAGCGAAGAAGATAGGCCCTTTCAGTAGAGAAAGAAGATACTGTGGGATAACGAGTAAAACCATTTCCGTGCTACTAGTGATCTGTAACATGCTCTATCAGGACATTTCACAAGAAACTGTTTACTTCCTTCTGAAGACTCAAACTCATACAATCAAAGTACCGTCAGGCCGAATGCTGAACACTACTCAGCTGGCCCTAGCCTTTACTAAAAGGATTGGTAGGGTCCACACAGCTCACTGGTGATGGAGTTAAGACTGAACTGGCCTCCCAATTTCCAGGCCGTGTTTCCACTACTATACTATGCTTCTTACTCTCAAGACAGTTTAAGTTTTCCTAAAAACTTTGTATCTTTTCTTGTATGCATATCTTTACAGAAACTATAGTACACACATACACATATAAATAAAGCAAAGCAAAGGTGTGCTGGTTAGATGAGACTGTAACTGCGACTAATCTAGCTTCCTTCCTTTCCCTTCCCTTTTCTCACTTGCAAACACTACTTTAAAACACTACACCACTGTCCTCACCCATTCAGCAAGAAATCCCTATTTCATTTGATTGAGTTTACTTGTTTTTCCTAAAATACAAGATTGGTAAAAGCGAAACCATTATCCTGTGACTTTGTTGGGGTGTTGTTGTTGTTGAGACTAGATCTTAACATGTAGCTCTGGCTGGCCTGAGGCTGGCTAGCTTCCAACTCACCTGCATCCACCTCACAAGTGAGCTCAAATGTTGAAGCATGCACCAGCATGCCAACAAATTCAACCATTTAATGCTTCCTTGCTTTTTCTTTTCTTTCTTTTTTTTTTTCATTTATTTTGAGGCAGGGTTTTTCTGTGTAGCCTTGGCTGTCCTAAGCTCAACTTGTAGACCGGGCTGGCTTCAAACTCACAGAGATCGGCCTGCCTCTGCCTCCCGTATGCTGGGATTACTGCCATGACCCAGTCGCACAACAAGAGTAACCAAGTGTTCTTTTTTCCCTGTGTTCAGCATGCCCTGCTTTACTTAGTAACCTTAAGAGGCAGCTTAGTGTAAACACGGGGTGACTGAAAACTCTAACCCTAGTTTAGCCTCTAAGCTGCCATGTGATGCTGAGGAATGACATTTCTGTGCTGTGAACTCTGCTAGGTCACTTCACACCCCGCCTCTCTGCTGTCCTGGCCAACACTTCATCCCCATTTACATCACAGGCTTTCAAAGTACAATGTCCATGAGGGTAGAGAAATTGTGTATTTTGTTTACCAGGGTAGTCCTTACAACAAGAATAATGGCAGGCATACACAAAAGGGTTGTAATAAGTATTTGCAAAATAAAAAACAAATCAGAAAAGGTGTTTTACATAGTAAAGTTATGTTTAAGTACAATCTGAGTAAGTTCTGCTCTGAATAAGGACTGATCTGAGGTCTAAGAAAAAGAGCATGAACTGATCTAGGTCTCTCATGGTTTTAGATTTACTTTTCCTATAATGAAAAAAAAGTCAGGTTGACTTTATCACCAATTCGTTCCATCCGAAATGTCATCTTCACTATCAATCAAGACTATTTATAATTTATTTTTAAAAAGTATCTTCTAGCTAGGTGGTATGGCACATGACTGCAATCCCAACACTTGGGGAGGCAGAGGCAGAGGCAGGCAGATCTCTGTGAGTTTGAGGCCAGCCTGGTCTACAATGTGCGAGCAGGACAGCCAAGGCTACACAGAGAAACCGTCTCAAAAAAAAAAAAAAGTATCTTCCATATAAGGCTGTGAACATAGGGCAGGGTGTGGTGGCATACACTTTTAACTCTAGTACTCTGGAGGCAGAGGGAAGCAGATCTGAGTTCAAGGCCATCCTGATATAGATACTAAGGTTCCAGGCTGGCCAGGGCTCCCCAGTGAGATGCTGTCGAGGGAAGAAAAAAAGAGATTACCTGTTGATGTGTAAAAACAGTTTCCATACGAAACTGTAAAACACAATATGGCCACATTTTATGCCGTAAACACAAGGTTAAATAAAACTAGTGATCCATCCAGAGTCACCCCAGCCTCTAGTCAGGTCTCTTTGAAATGTAAATGGGCTCACTAAATGTCTGTCGTCCAGACACTGTTGACTATGTGGATGCAGAGGACACAGTACTTACACTACTGATGGAAAAAAAGAATGCTCAAAAACTTAACCAAATCATTCAAAGGATTCTTCACTCTCACTACTTTACCTACATACTTTGCTAAGCAGTCCAGTAGAAATTTAGAGAGCAGATGAAGGTGTACAAGGGAAGTCTGACTGAGGCAGAAGAGTCAATCTTGCTAGCGAGATGTAAATCTACTTTAAACCAAACATAACAACCGCATCAAAGAAGTGATTTTGAGAAGCAGGTCATAAACATCACTCTCAAGCGCATAGAAAATATAACTCTGACATAATATGTTCTGTATAAAACCATCTGTTTGGAGAGATGCACATATATGTTCCCACATCATCTGGACTATATCACTCACATGGGGATAATATTGTTGAGTTTGAACTCTGGGCATCTGCGGGTGGCCAGCAATTGGTCCAGGCCTGCCCTTGGTCAGCGGCTGTCTCTCATATGAGCTTTTAGATGATTCCTGTCCCGGCACAGGCTTGCCTTGTGCTCTACAGAGTCTGTCACGCAGCTGCACAATATTTGGCTGTAGGAAGTAGAAGAAAACAAAATAGTGTTAATTCACCCAGCTATATGAGAGCATGCCGATTACTCTGAAAGTAATCTGATCATTCAAGAGATCTCTTCAAAATGCTTATTCATTGAGCATTCTACAAAAAACGCTGCTATTTTTTAGTCAACATCCTGGTTTCAAATCCTGGTACTAGCAGCAAAAGATTTTGATACACAGTGCAGCTTGTACCTTCACTGAAGCAGGGCTCTAACTATGGCCATCTCTTGGTTAGCACACCTGGACAGTGTCATAGCCTCATTGCTTTCTGGTTGGCTTATGGCAAAGTAACCGTGCTCTCAAATCATAGAATGACTTTAAAAAACACAAATGAAAGAAAGTTCTCTAAAGAGAATCAACTGCTGCAGCTAGTGATTAAAAAAAAAAAAAAAGGATCCAACAGACAATCTTGAAATAATTAAAAGAGAAAGACATTAAATTCAAATCTGGAACTCATATGGATTCACAACTGCAGAGATTTAGAAATATGCATATTGACTATATATGTATGCATTTTAGACATTGAAAAAAATTAAAAAGCAATGGGCTACAAGGTTCCAGAGACAGTTTAATATCTTTAATAAACAAAACAAAAAACAAAACAAAACAACAACAAAAAAAACCAAACTCTGCCTTTAGTGCCAGCACCCAAGAGGCAGAAGCAGGCAGAGCTCCGTGAGTTCAAATTCAGTCTGGCCTGTGTAGAAAGTTCCAGGTCAACCACAGTTACCGAGGGACCACGTCTCAAAGGAGAAAAAAAAATTTATTCATTTTGTGCATGCAGGAGTTTGCCTGCATGTATGTCTGCACACTGTGTGCATGCCCTGAGGAGGTCACAAGAGGACAGCAGACCCCCTGGAACTGGAGTTACAGACGGCGGTGAGCTGCCACACGGGCCCTGTACAAGTGCGGCCAGTGCTCTAACAGCTGTGCCATCTCTCCAGCTCCGAGTACTTGAAAATCGTACAGTCGAATAAATTTGCTACAGGCTGAAGGCTGCTGGGGAGAGGAGCTGTAAAGACAGCTCAGCAGGTATGCTCACTCAGAGCACCCAAATTCAGTTCCCAGCACCCATGGTTGGCAGTTCACAGGCACCTACAGTTCTGGCTCCAAGAGACACAATGCTGCCTTCCGGCCTTGAGGGCCCCTGCATTCTCTCTGTCTCTTACACACTTAACACCCCCCCACACACACACTCTAAGTTTAAAGGGCTCATTTAAATTCTGTGCATGTGCATGCATGCATGTGTAATCTGCATGTCAATTTATGGATACCTGTGGAGCCAATCATCAATACTGAGGATCCAGCTCAGTCACTCCCCACAGTAGTTTTTTCTTGAGACAGGGACTCTCACTGAACCAAGAGTTCTCCGATTAGACACACTGGCTGATAGCCAGCCTCAGATGGCCAGCCTCCTGCCTCGGCCTCAGCAGGCAAAGTAGCAACACCTGTGTTTTTTAGTGAGCGCTGAGGAGCCACACTGCTCCTCATGTCTGCACAGCAAGCTTTACCAACTTAAGCACCTCCCAAGAACGTTTAGTAAGGACACTTTACATACGGGGAGGAACTCTACAATGATACTACAGAATCTGAAGAATCCATTGACACAAACAGGAGACAGTGATAACAACATTACGCTTTTTTCCCACAATAAGTTCATTAAAGTCCAAAATATATAGAAAATATATGTGGGTAGGCAGTGGTGCTGCACGCCTTTAATCCTAGCAGTGGGGAGGTAGAGGCAGGCAGATGTCTCAGTTCAAGACTAGCCTGTTCTACAAAGTGAGTTCCAGGTCAGCCAGGGCTGTTACACAGAGAAATCCTGTCTCAAAAAAACAAAATAAAAATGTGTGTGCATGATTAGCCAGCACTATGGCTCAATAAACAGGTAAGGGTACTTGCCAACAAACCTGACGATTTGACTTTGAGCCCTGGGTCCCACATGGTTGAAGAGAACCAACCTCTGACCTCCATGATGGGTCATGGAACAAGCACTCTGCCCCACATTAACTCATTAGTTAAAGTGTGCAGTTATCTAGGTGATCCCAGCACTTAGAAGGGAGAAGCAGGAGAATAAGGAATTCTGGGCCAGCCTCCACTACACAGTTTTGAGATCTTGTCTCAAAGCAAATAAATTAAAATATATGTGATTTTAAGTGATACTAAAAACAAAGGGTTTGCTTTTATGATTAGATTATCTAGAGGTCTAAGATTTAAATCAGTCTTAGGATAAAGAGTCTTAGGTGTCAATACAATGAGGTCAAGCTGGGTACAGTAGCACATACCTGTAATCACAGCCCTGGGAAGGTAAAGGCAAGAGGATCACAAGTTCAAGACCACCCTCAGCTTTATAGCAAGTTCAAGACCAGCCTCAGCTTTATACTAAGTTCAAGACCAGCCTGGAAACGTGAGGTTCTAAAACACAAAAAGATGAGTCGGGCATAATTCCAGCAAGAGGGAGGCAGAGGTAGGGTATCTCTAAATTCAGGCCAGCCTGGTTTACAAAGCAAGTTCCAGGACAGCCAGGAACCTGTCTCCAAACAAAACAACGAAAGTGAGATGTTGGCCTAATCACCTGACTGGTGTTGTCAGGCAGAAATGCCAAGGCTGCGGCGATGCTACCCTGGGCTGCCAACAAACTGGCGTACTGACTCATCTTCTCAGCCAACAGGGTCCCCACAGTGTTCGTGTCCATGGCTTGGGATTGCTGCACAGCTTTTCGGAGGATGACGACTTTCTCAATCAGATCCTAAATGAGAAAAGTAAGGGAGAAGGAGACAATCAGAGACACCAACATACGTATGAAAGAGGCAGAAGACAGACAGTCACTAAGATTTCCAGAGTCCGTCAGAAGTACAGCACCTATTCCCATTCCTGCTGGAAAGCATGACAGAGCTGAGCACCGTGTGGATGGTGGCCAGTGAGGAGGAGGAAGCCTGCCCCTCAGGGACCGCATTTATCTTCTAAGCATCCTCAACCTGCCAGACATTTGTCCATGGATCCCAGGCAGGCAAATATCCTGTCTGAAAATAACAGGCAGGTACAGCAGCAGAGACATCTAGCAAGCAAGGAAGGAGCCATGTGCAAGCCCAGCGTGCCCTGTTTCCTGCAACAACACTGCTACTACAGTCTCATGACAGAGGCGCGTGCCCTCCACAGGGACTCACCACTTGCCTGTGTCCCCACAAAGGCTGGCACTGCTGAGGTATGGCAGAACCTTGAGGGGCCTGTGCGCGTGGGTCACTTTCTGCTGTTCTGCTGCTTCTGTCATGATATGCTGCCCTTGCTAGAGGACCAAAGCCCTGGGCCAGAGCCTTTGACAGGATTCTCTAAACCATGAACCCAAATAAGCCCTTTTTCTCTAACAGTTTGTCCGCCATTTCACTTCAGTAATGCAGACTAATCCACTGCCAAAGGCTGTGGCACTCTTCTTGGAGCGCAGGCCTTGTGATGGAAACTCTGATGGAAGGGAGTGTTCGGGAGACCCTCCCTGCCTACCCTGCAGAAGCAAATCAACCCACAAGTAGGAAACGTATTATTTCTCAGAAGCACTCAGCTTGCTTTTTTTTTTTTTAAATCTGACTTTTAGTCTCAAAAGAATGTTCTTTAAAACCATGACGTTGTATAACATTTTTTTCTAGGGAGAAAAATTCTACACTGACACTGGCCACTAGGTAATTTAAAGCTATACTTGAGGCCTAGGACAGTCAGCCCAGTTTGACTTTCTCTATAGTTGGTGTAGTGGTGCTAACCTGAGTTCCATTTCTCATCTTTCATGTTCCCTGATCATACATATTCTCTTTGATATTGGAATGCCTCCATTTTCCAGCCCACACTGCTGCTCTCTGCCGGAGGGAGCAGAAGCCTGAAGGAAAGCAATTAAGCCTTGGGTGACTGTGAATGCTCCTGCCACTACTGGTTCTGTAGACTGCCATGCTACCTGACAGCTTCAGCCACACCTTAACTAGCCTGTCACCTCACACCTTTATTCTTCAAAGATGACAATGAACACGATCTGGCCAGAGAACCCGAAAGAAAGATGAAAGCAATAAGCTTCTAGAAAAAAGCATTTCTAACTTAATCCTGAGTAAGGTGAAGAAACACTAAAATACAAGTACCTTTTGTTTCAAAGATACTAACCTGGAGAGACAAGGGATTGTTACCATCTTGAGCTTTGGTCCAACAAGCAACTAATTTCTCTACATTCCCTGCACAAATATAGCAGAGGCATGCCTGAGTCTGCAGGAGGCTATCTCCTTCACTTTCAAGCCTGGCTCCCAAAAGATCTGTGAATCAAGAGAAAAATAAGGTAGCATGAGACCCACCTTCATCTTTGTATGAGGCTGAGAGCAGCACAACAGTACTTTCAGAAGCATGGAGTAAATTTTACAACCAGAGAGAAACAGTCACTCTAAATGCCTGGTAAATACTTACTTGTTAAGTGAATGGAGCTGGATAGCACAGCATATGCCATATAAGATTCTATCTCTAACTACAGGACTGCTCTCTATCAAGTACAGTGGAAAAGAATCATAAATAGGAAAATTTGAACATGAAACTCCAAATGCACATATAGAATGAACTGTTAGTGGTGGCTCAATGTACTACAAATGCTCTATTAATGTTCTATAAATACAAAATTCCAGAAAAATATAGTAAATATACACACCAGCAAGAAAGCTTCTGTTTCCTAAGCCACCAAGTTAGCCCTGGCCTGCAATGATAAATCTTACCTACTACAATTAGTAACTGATCCAAACTAACATTTATTGAGAACTGCATTATGTACCAATTAAAGATGGATATAGTGAGGCTTAGAAAATGATCTTTTGGGCTGGAGAGATGGCTCAGAGGTTAAGAGCACGGGCTACTCTTATAGAGGTCCTGAGTTCATTTCCCAGAAACTACGTGGTGGCTCATAACCACCTATAATGAGATCGGGTACCCTCTTCTGAAGGTGTACATGCAGACAGAACACTGTATACATGATTAATAAACCTAAAAAAAAAGGAAAATTATATTTTCTAGGTCACACATCTAGTAAGTAGCAGAGGTAAACTTCATATTCTGATGTGTCTGAAACTACTATCACTGAACAGATTATTTTTAAATGACATATTTTATACTCGCCTCCCTGTCTCCCTCCTTCCATCTGTCTCTCTTCCTACTGAGAATCATATTCATGGCTGTCAATGTGCTAAACAAGTGAGCAGCCAGCACTGAGCACAGGCCACCTTTGTATTTTATGTTTCTTATTTGTGATTAGTCATACAACAAATTCTAGGAAAAGTCTGTAATCTTGCAGCGCCCCGGCCGTCTATGGAACAGTTCCACGTGCAGCTCGCTTCTTACCACACAGGGCTGAGAATTCATCTGGTTTAGCGTAAGTCAGCACCGCAGCTAAAGCCTCTCTCCAGTTCTTGAGATCACAGGATTCAACAATCTCTCTCCAGTTCTTCATCACCACTGCAGTGATGAGCTTGGAAAGGAAACAGCAGGGAATGAGTCTTTACACGCGAGGGTGAGCTGCCCAATCTCGGCACTTCAGAAGGCTGTGGTCCTAGCAGGGCGTCACTGCCATCGTGCCCCACGCCTAGCAGGCTTATCTTTCAAAATAACTACTTATGGTTTTCATTCCAAATCAAACAAAAGCAAAGAGAAAAACATTCTCTGAACCAAGGAACAGATACTACTTTTCCTTCAAAACGAAAATTTGTAAAATTGTATTTTATAAAGGGCTTCAGGAAAAAAGCTACTGTCAAAACACTGTAACAGAAAGACGTCCTGGGGTCTAATGGATCAGGGAAAGCTATCTGAGCTTCATAAAGAAAGTCAGAAAGTAGGCTAGGGGCCAGAGAGGTGGCAAGCATGGTAAGAGTATTTGCTGCTAAGCCTAAGGATCAAGGCTGATGACCCAAGTTCAATCCCCAGGACCTACTTAGTAGAAGAGAACCAACTCATACAAGTTGTCCTCTGAACTCCACAATTATTCACGGCGTATGTGCAGGCATGTGCACACACAAAATGTAAGGAACAACAAAAACACTTATTATTATTTTTTTTAAACAAAAAGAATTCAAGGCTTTGGAAAAGCAGCATGGAACATGAAACTAAGAGGCAGCCAGCATGACAGGAGAGAGGGCACAAAGCAGAGCTTGAAAACTAGGAACAACTACCACTGAGATTCAGTACTTAAGAGGCAGAGGCAGGTGTATCTCTGAGTTCAAGGCCACCCTGGTCTGCAAAGTGAGTTCCAGGATAGTGAGGACGACAGAGAAACCCTGTTTCGAGAAAAATTGCCAAAACTTCTTTTTTGAGACATGAAAAATAACATCATCTTAAAAATGCTCAGACTTTCTATGTCAGTAATTCTAGAAACTAAATAATCTGTATAAATCTTAAGGCATAGCAAAGGTTTTAAGCACTATATAAAACAATGTGGTTTCTCTATATGAGAAAAACATTAAAATGAGCCTATATAACTCCACATAGAAACATAATACATCCTGATCCAAAAATATTGTAGAATAATTAAAAATCGTTCTAATGGTCCTTAACAATGCAGAAGCATCTACAAAGATGACACATGGATCTATGTGTGATCTTGATCCTGTTAGAAAAACTCTACAGACACACAAAGGCATGCAAAGACGTGCTCTAATTTCATCTTAAAATTTTCTATACTAAACCTTTGTAAATGTTTTTGACTTTTTGGGAGGGAATCAAAGCACTAGAATTGTATCACATCAAAGCACAAACAACCACTTCTGTGTCAAAGAATTTAATTTTTTAGTGTATCTCAATTATCCATAATAATAATAGGATACTACCTTCAAAACCAGAATAACAAATAGCCTATAATTTTAACACTCCGGAGGCCAAAGCAGAAGGATTGAAGGTTCAGGGAAAGGTATGGGCTATGTAGCAAGACCACATCTGGAAAATAAATTTTGGGGGAGGTGGGGGTTTGAGACAGGGTCTCTCTGTAGAGCGCTCGCTGTCTTGGAACTCAGGCTGGTCTTGAACTCAGAGTCCATCCACCTGCCTCTGCCCTCCTAATGCTGGGATTAAAGGCGCGGGCCACCCACCCAGATAATATAAAATTTTGTAAAGAATGCATGTATTTGCATGTATATGCTACTGTTTCTTTTGAAAAATAACATACCCTGGTAATTTTGCTCTGGGATTTTGCAAAGTATTTCTTTTGTGTCTGAGCCAAGAGCTCTTGTCCACCGGCTATGGCTAATATAATAGCATCAGCCATTCGGTTATCATGCAAACAAAGGTCAACTGCACTCTCAAAATTGCCCGTCAGCAAAGCCCGAGTAATTAAACCGTCAATGTCTGCAATAAGAAAACACAACATCCATGTTAAACAGAGTTTGTTTTGAAAACAATTACATGAACACTATGTATAGCCAAGGGCACTTACCCCCACTGACGGAGATGTTAAATGTCCCTCTAGCCGAGGGCAGAAAATCAGATTCCTGTTTCTCCTCTTTAATACGCTAAAGAGATGAAAGGCAGCAATTTAGCCAAAATAAAACTGAAGTAATTCATTGCTAAAAACTTATGTATGATTACTCATCTACTGAGAAGATGATGCACCAAGTTGTTCTAAATCCAAGTTCAGATTAGAACCTGGGACTTCCTGAGACATTAACTCCCATGAGACCCGGGTAAACCCAGTCACCTGAAACGCCACATCACAGCAAACTCGCTATAGGTGCATGAAAAGCTGCTGGCAAACTCTGAACTGCAAACTATCGCTACAGGGGCATGAAAAGCTGCCCCCAGCTCTGAGCTGCAAAGTAAGGCCTAGGGTGCAAAATAACTGTAGTGTCTACTGCTTTCGCTTTGAAGTCCTTCTGTCAAAGTTAAATCATGAAAACAAGTCACTTGGTGTCCTCAGTACAAAAGCAGCAGGGTCTGGGCTGATGACTCAGTTACAGAGCAGGAGCCCAGCAAGTGGGTGGGGTCTCTAGTGACCCCGCACAGAAGCAGCATAAACATTGGTTTTAAATATACAAAATTAAATTGTACATTTCATTTTCCTTTAAATTAGTTACATATGGAACAGCACATAGTCTGAGTGTGTGTGTGTTTGGACATAATCCTATTATAAAGGTTACAAATTAAGTGACTCAATTCAAAATCTGAATACAAAATGATCTGAAATTCAAAACTTAGATTTTCAGATTAGGGAATTGTAAAGACCATGCAGACATTCCCAAGCCTTCTCTTTTAAATGAAAATAAAGCTATCCTTACAAGAAACCAAATACCCACACCTGCACTGGGCCACCTCCACTCCTGAGTGTGGCGACCCTGAGCTGCAGACACGAGGAGTCATCTCAGTGCAGAGTCCAGCATGGGCTCATGTAAGAGCTTACCTCATCAACTGACCTTGCAGAAGGAGGCTTGCCTCCTTCCTCCTCCCTTTGGTATCTAAGGTTTAGAAAAGCGCTGGCAGTTTACACTAATCACAATGAGTGACCAATCAGCTATCCACCCTTACTCTCTCATCACCAAGTTCACAGAACAGCACTTTCAGGGCTGGAGACATGTCCACAGGAAAGCTACATGAGACCTGGAGATGCGTGAGGCCCTGGGCCCAACCCCAAGGACTGTACAATCAGCACCATCTTCCTCTTTTCTTCTCCTTTTGTTTTTTTGTTTTTTGAGACATGGTTTCCCTGTGTATGCTTGGCTGTCCTGGACTTACTCTGTAGACAAGGCTGGCCTCCTGCCTCTGCCTCCCCAAGTGTTAGAAGTAAGGAGTGTGTCACCAGGTCTGGCTGTCTTTCTCTTTCCTAACTCAACATTTTCAGACATACTTTCTATACACAACTAATAAATCTTTACTTATGAACTCCTGAGATATTAGGAGGGCCACAAATGCATAATTTCTTATGTACTATGAGCCTCGAGTGTAAGGGTAATATATCTGAAAAACAAATGGTGTCATCAAAATAAAAGGGAAGAAGTTTTCCCCTTTTGCCTAATTTATGTCAAGCCTTCAAAGTATGCGATGATGACTGTTTGGCTGAGTATTTTTATCATCTGTTACTCTTGAGTGCATGACCACATATGTCTTTAAATTGACAATGCATAGTTAATCCACTTGCAAGCAATGAACATACTTGTAGGTATCTATAATTTTCTAGGTATCTCTAAAATCAGCTCAAAGTTTTGGGGAGATTTTACCCTGTCTCCTATTTTCTTCTTAAGTTCTAGGAAATTGATTTTGATAGAAAGTATATTTGATAATCACTTTGTAGCAGCCCAATATATTCATGAATTATGTTTTAAACATTTCATAGTGAAGATATTCCCCTATCATAAAAGGCAATGGAAACATCAAATATTAAATAAGAACTTGATTTCCAAAATGAAATAAAATTAAAAAGCAAGAAAAGTAAATTGTAGAATTAGTTGTTAGTTGAGGGGAGGAAGAGAATCAAAAGAAAAATTAATGATACAACTTTGTATTCAAGGTCTCTTTTCAATTAGTTACAGAAATTACCAAGCGCAGCTAAGGACAAATTTACGGTAAAGCATCACAGTCAGTTTAGCTTTATAAAATACTCTCTACTTGTGTTCTAAGTTAGGGACCAATTTAGAAGCCTCTATCACTGACAGCAGGCTATACAAATTAATGTGCCAAGAAAAAAGCATTAACTTGATAAGAAAGGCAATTGCATTTCCAAATAAAATATCTCTCCAGGTTAGCGCACTGGCAGCCGTCTCAGCCAGCTAAGGAATCTCACATCTACTGCTAATTTTAAGCCATCCAATCCAGAAGCTGGGCCAAGGAAGTAGAGCACAGAGATGCTTGTTAGGTGAGGCAGACTCTCCCCTAAACATACCTGAGAAAACAGCACATTCAAACACAGTTGGCAACAAGTAGTCAAGCAAATGTCTGCATGTTCAAGTGAGATCCACAGTCATCACACAGTTGTCCAGTAAATATAAAAGAATAAGTACCTCTCCCACGAGCTGCTCTTCAGCAGCGGGGCTCTCCTCCCCATCACTCTGTGCTACTTGGTCAGGGTCTTTAAGAGCCTTCGGTACATAAAACAATCACAGAGGAAATTGAAGAACGTAGCATTAAAGGTTATTAGTAATAAGAGAGACAAAAGACCCAACCAACCACATCCAGAGCTTGATCATAAGAAGCAAGCAGGCACATTTATTCCAGAAACAACATTAAAAGGAAAGCAAGAACAATCACTGCCAACACCTTCCCTTTCCATTACCACAGGTCATGTGACATACAAGAGCTTTGCCTTATGTATCTAAGCAGGCATTGATTCAGCTTTTCCTTTTATAAAGTTCAATATACCAAAAGAATGACATGCTTTAGCAGCTAAACTTAAGATGAAAATTATGAACTTACTAAAATAATTAGAATTGGTATTTTTAAACCAGGAAACACAAAACAGATCAGCTTTTCAAATTATACTTCCTTGTCATGACCTAAGCAAACTCTCAGAAGACAGCTATTTTTAAGGCCTTCTTACCACATCGGATCCGTCCACTCTGTTCAAGGCCAAAGCAATCTGAAATGAAAACAACAACTCACCTACTAAATGAAATTCTAGTTCTGGGCCAACAGCAAGGTTTAGTGTTCTCCCGTTCTCAGCAGAACTCCACAAGTTCTTATCAGGGAGAGATGTTTAGGGAAAGCAAAGATCTGTGCAGAAGGGTTCTTACTGGTTCTAGTTTCATTTACATGGAATTCTAGTATGTGGGTGTTCTTCAACTCTGCTGTCTAATCACAAAATTAACCTTGAAAGAAACATGCTTTTGTGTACTTCGTTGTTTTAAATAACTAGAAATAATGTTTTTGTTTTGTAGTTGTTTGTTTTTTAACTGGGGCTCACTCCATAGCCCGGCTGGCCTAGAACCACCTCTGCCTCCTGAGTGCTGGGTGCTACCATGCCTGGTTACAAACACTTTTTAAAAAGATATTTGTTTTAGAAGTATTTTGATAATGAATCTATTTTTCAATTTTTGCTTTCAGGCAGACAGATAAAACTTTAATCTCCTGAAAACTTAGAAAAATCAGAGAATTAAGGATCTACGGCCATAATGAAGTTAAATAAACACTTTAAAGGACTAAGCAAAGGCACAAGCAGTGTGGCTGTAATGAGACTCCAAACCTGTGTGCCCTCAGAGGAGTGCACACCTAGAGAGCAACAGACACAGCCCACACATTAGGCGGCTGTGTAATTCTACAGAAAACCTTTGTTACTGCCAACAGTGATGAATGTCAGAGAACTAACAATGTTTTCAAGGTTTCTATGGTTTGTTTTTACTGCTGCTCATGCCAATGTCAGCACTGAAACAATTAAAACCCTTCCTGAGAAGACTACGAAACTATAATGTATTTTTGTCTCTGAAAAAGGAAATTCTTTCAAAACTACAAAACGAACTACTCTGACTTTGTTCACTTGGGCCTGGGACAATTCAATCCTGGTCCAGCTACATGTTAGTTGGTCAACAATGTGCCATTTAAGAATTTCATGCTAGCTGAGCAGTGATGGTGCACACCTTTAGTCCCAGCACTCAGGAGGCAGAGGCAGGAGAATCTGTGAGTTCCAGGTGAGTATGATCTACAGAGAGAGCTCCAGGACAGCCAGGGCTACACAGAGAAACCCTGTCTCGAAAAACCATTAAAACCCAAACCATGCTTTTCTGTAGCTAGCATGGGACCCTGCATCAGCTCAGACAGAGCCTACTTCCCATGTGAGCTGCACATAGTTGGAAAGATACCACTGTGGTATCTACTGGTAATGCACCCCAATACACCCTCAGTGTGTGCAACATCTGTCAAGGACAAATTACTTCTGACTATCCAAGATGAATTAAAAGATGGTTTCTGGTAGCTTCTAAATCCAGCCAGAAAGTGGAATTTTGCATTTGAAATACAATTTGTAACAAATACAAATTCTTATTAAATGTTTATTGACTGATTTAAGAAAATTTGTATAGAACTTTATCAAAAACCAAAAACACATAACTGTCTTGAGACAGTTACCTGACTTTCTCAGAGACTTACCTTCTTCCCCAAATCTTCTTTTCTGTACCCAAGAAGCTCAAGGTATTTCCCACGAGAATCCTCCTCAAAGTTTACCTTTTAAAAGAGACATTATCATCAAACAAAGACCTACACTTAAAACCTAGTTTGTCTAAGAACTGACCAAATTCCAAACCAAATTAATAAAGAATCTAAAGTCTACAAAATCCTGAAAACTCACTGTTTAAGAAGAATTTAGCTCTAGAAGCTGTGCTTTTTTAAATTATGTGAGAATGTGTACACCTGAGTGCCGGTTTGTGCATGTTGAGCACCGTGCTGGCAGAGGTCAGAGGAGGCATCCAATTCCCTATAACTGAAGGTACAGGTGCTATGAGTCCCCCAACATGGGTGCTGGGGCCCCTACTCAACTCATCTGAAAGAACAGTATGTACTCTTAATCACTGAGCCATCTCTCTTGTACAATGCTAGACTGGGGGTGGTTTATTTGAGACAGGGTCTTACGCTATAGCCTTGGTTAACCTGGCACTTGCTATATAGACCAGGCTGACCTTGAAATTCTACAATTATAGAATTTAACCATATCTTGGAAAATTCAGTATCAAGAAACATCTGTGAAAGCAAAATGGCCAATGAGGAAACTTTTACTCTGCTATGAAAAGACAACTTGCTGAAAGGTTGTTTTTTTTCCCTCTGACTCTTCTCTAACAGCAGGAAAAGAAATAACTCTAACCTGTCCCTCTCCTGATGCCTTCTCCCCATGTTCACTAACCACATTTGCTACTGATACTAAGTTTTTTATGCTTTCATTATAGCATCTCTCATGTTCTAATTTTAAGTCTGCTGAATGATGTCTCTCCCTTAAATATATCCCTGCACTATTTAGCTCATAATGATGTAAGAGAGTAGGCTGTGTTCTCTTTATGAGCTTGTTTCTGGCTATACAGCCCTGGCTGACCTTGAGCTTGAGATCCAAGTGCTGGCATTGTAGATGGTGTTACTGTGCCCAGCTTAGGTCTCATTTCATCATGCATTCCTGAAATCACACTATTTCAAATGTGTCTTCAAAAGATAGGCAGATTTTGATTATAATAGGAATAATTACATTTACTGATAATGAAATAAAGTCAACTTTAAGGCCAGAGAGAGAGCTAAGTAGGTGAATGTGTTCCCTGTAAAATGAACAAGCACATATACATACACACACACACAAGCAAATTCAAAATAAACCCAACTTTACCTTCAAGAAGGACCACACATTTTTCTCAAACTCAGTCTGAGAAGCATCGACCTTCTTCTGGCAGTAACTGATGAAGGCCTGGGACTGCACCACTTGCTGCAGCTGCTCCGAGCGGCTGAGAAAGTCTTTCTCTGTTACCACCTGACTGATGAACACATGCTGTCGCCGTTGTTGCTCAGCTCCCTGCTGAGGCTGCACGGTGACATTCTCAAAAGTCACCAGTTTCCCTCCAAACTGTGGAGAATACATGAACTCATTAGCCATTGAGCTGTGCCTCCAATGAATGTAATGTAGATCACTGACACACCCTCCCACACTCCAGAACCCGAACCTGTACTTCAACTGTCCCTCTGCAGTTTTCAGGAGCCACCTGGGTGAGAAGCACTTTGTGCTGCCCACAATTTCTCAGTTAATACTAACTCATAGAAACAAGGTCCACCTACTGAGAAGGATGCGCCCACAGGCCTCCGGATCCACCTGGGCGGCTTCTTCAAGGGCAGCACGAGGCTGTGCTGGCCAGTCTGCTGTGGGATTTGTAATGGAGGCAGAGGCTGTCCTGTGCCAAATGGATCAAGATTCCCAAAAGATGATGACAGCTATTTAAAAAAAGTGTTTTTAAAAAGCACAAATTAGTGATCTATATAAACCATGTTGCAATTTTTCAACAACAAAATGTCTAGTAACTATCATCCAGGAAAGTGCTATCACTGGTTGGCAAAATCACTTTAAAAATACTCATATGTGGTTATTTTTCTCAGTTGTAATTATCAAAAGCCTTAATACTGCCTATTACCTTGTCAACTTGTTTCTGCCTTAAACCATCTATGCTCCCTCCCATGACAGAATAAACACTGATTCGTCCATCAAAGGAGGCAGCCGACAGGACGGCAGGATTTCGAGGACACCACTGGATATCAAAGCACCACTGTGTGTTGGTGGGAAGTTCGTATAATACCTAGCACAACATAAATAAGTACACATTAGAAAAAGGTATAGCCAGGTCACAACCAAAGTAAGTAAAGCTGGTGATAAGAGCAGTTGAACATTTCAAGAATCTTTAGCCAAGAAAACCAACAGTAAGTTCTTCTGACACTACAGTGGCCTGGGATGGTCCACTAGTAACAGGAATGCTAATCAATATTTCTTTTCCTAAATGGCAGTGGGAAAGACAGCCTTTTATCAAATTCTAGTGCTACTCTTTTCAACTATTTTTACCTGGCAAGATCCAAATAACTATATTTAGGTCATTTGAAGACCAAATTGCGAACTACCCCCTTAGAAAGAAGTGGCAAATCCAGTGTTGAGCCAAAGGAGAAAGTGTGTATACGCCATTCCTACTGCTAAAGAATCCTAACAAAATTTTCTAAGGAAGGAAAGAGATGTGGGAAAATTTTAAAAATGCTCTTGCAGGGCTGGGTAGGTGGTGCATCTGTCAAATACTTGCCATGCAAGCCTGAGGCCTACAGTTCAAGCCCCAACATCCACGTAAAACGCCAGTCTGCTACCCGCTTGCAATCACATGGCTTGGGAGGCTGGGACTGGAAGATTCTTGGGGTTAGCTGGACAGTACTGAGGGACACCAATGAGGGACCCATCTCAAAAAATAGGTACAGATGAATTGACAAAGACACACTATCAATTCCTGGCAGCCCAGGTGCATACATGCATAAATGCACATACACGAATGTATATACACACAGGAAATTAAAAAAATAAAGTTATCAGAATTGTTGCCAAACCAGAGTATGGTGGCAACTGGGAATCCCAGGAGTTTACATGCTAGGCCTTAAGGAAAGCCAAATGACCTGAACTTTGGCATTGTGTGGCATTAAAAATGCTTTACTTAAAAAACAAAACCAACAAAAACCCAGCCCCAGAACTAAGTGGCCCCCTACTTGTGCCTTTGATGCGGACACTGGTTGATAGGTAACTTGACAAAACCTCACTGAACTAGAAAGTCTAAGTTTTTAGTTGTAGCATATACTGAATAAGCCAATTCCTTTAAACACAGCCACACACAAAAGTTTATTTTTATTTATTTATTTATTCATTTTTTTGGTATTTTGAGACAGGGTTTTTTGTGCAGCCCTGGCTGTCCTGGACTCACTTTGTAGACCACGCTGGCCTTAAACTGACAGAGATTCCCCTGACTCTGCCTCCCCAAGTACTGGGATTACAGATGTGTGCCATCATGCCTGGTCAGAAGTTTATTTTATAACTAAGAAAATGACAAAAGAACAGTACATTTCAAGAAATCTGCCTAACATGACCAGATACAGGGAAAAGCATTAGGTTTGTTTTGTTTTATTTTTTCCTGGCTACAGATCACACAGGCAGAATTTACTGTTGGCTTAATGTTGTTCTCAATTCCCTAACCTTAACATTTACATATTCCTACAGAAAGCATAATTTAAAACTTCAAACCAGAAATCAAGAAATGAAAGAATTTGTTTTTATTAAAATGGATGGAAATCTACTGACAAGCTGGGAATATAGCTTCATAGAGCACCCGAGACCCCGAGTTCAATTCTCAGCACCTAAAAGAACAAACTCTATGAAAAGCTTTGGTTATTCACTTATTCCTGTGTGTCTGTGTGTGTGGTACGGACAAGTGTGGGGCAAGTGTTGTGGGGCATGCGCCCCAGCACACACACGATGGCAACATTCGGGAGTCAGGTCTCTCCTCCTCCTTGCTGAGGCACATTCTATCTCGTTATTTCTGCTGAGTTGCACACCCAAGTTGGTCCAGGTGCTTCTCCTCCAACCTCACTGTAGGAGTGCTAAGTTCATACATGTAACCACTGCATGCATAATCAAACTCCGGATTAGAGACTTAACAGCTGAGCCACCCTGCCAGCCAGAAGACACTTTTTGATAGTGCTGGAAATCAAGCCTAGAACTTGGCTCATGCTAAGCATGTACTTGGCCACTGAGCCCCACTCCCAGCCCTAGCCATTCACATTTTTATTAGTTTTCCATCACAATTACTACAAAAGCATCTGCAACGATCTACTTTAATAGAGAAAAGGCAAAGGTATATGGCTATAGCTAGGGTCTGGAGAGATGGCTCAGTGGTTAAGAGCGCTAGTTGCTCTTCCAGAAGACCCAGGTTTGAATCCAGCACCCACATGGCAACTTCAATTCTAGGGGATCAAACACCCTCATACAGACATACATGCAGGCAAAACACCAATGCACAAAAATAAAAATAAATAAATAAAAGACTGTAGTGCTAGAATCGATGTTCCAATTGAGAAAAATTAATTTTAATTTTAAAGGGTAATGTTCCTGACAGAGCACTGATGGACTAAGACCTCACACCCTCCTCCAATGGTCTCAATTATAATCAAGTGCTTAAAATCCATATGGGAATTCTTATTTAGGTAGAAATAATATTACAAGGGCTTAAAAGTTGAGAAACATTCCTCCTCCTACCTCTCCCGTGTTAGGGTTAGAGCAGAGAATCTTAGCATCTTTTCCACAGCTTAGTAACAATTCAGGATCTGCCATGCTCCAAGCAATTGCCAGAATTCCCCTATAAAAAAACACAGGCAGGAGAGAGGAACAAATAAGAACAAAGTACAGCGACATAAAGATATGAAAGGACCCTAATGTAACTCTGTTTACTAGTCCAAACTGTTAACTTACAAAAAGGAAGGAGGGAAGGAGGGAAGGAAGGAAGGAGGGAGGGAAAAAAGGAAGGAAAGAAGGAAGGAAGGAAGGAAGGAAGGAAGGAGGGAAGGAAGACACTATACTACATACAGGCTTCTATGTTTAAATGTGTGGTCTCCACCTGCTGGCACTGTTTGGGAAGGGTTGGGTGTGGCCTTGTTGGAGAAGGCGTGTGACTGGGGGGCTCTGAGTCTCTCTGCCTCTGCTCTCAGCTCCGGCACCTCCACCCTGCTCTCTTTCATAAGCTGCCTTGGCTGTGTTATCTCTTCAGAGCAATAAAAAAGCAACTAAAACAGGTGGGAATGTTGTCTGTTTTATTGAATACAAAAATAAACTCAATCGTAAACATGATAAGAAAAACATTAAGACTCCTGAAATCATATTTTCTGCTGTAAATTAGACTAAAGCATAACATCTGGCAAGGAATACATTCTGACCAGATCCTCCTTCTTAATGAGCAACTCACAGACAAATCACGGACTTCAACACTTTCTCCTTCACAAACTCCTACGTAGCAGGGGAGAAGGGCTTCAAACTTCAGTCTGTCTGTCACCAAATAAGAACAGAAACTTCCAAAGTACTTAGGAACTAATAGAATACTAAACGGAATTTCCTTATTTAAACACAATAATTTATGGAAACTTGCTACTACGTAAGTATCAATGGCAGGAAGTTTGCCAAATTAATGAAATGTAAAAACACTGAAACATGAGAAAGTTCCCATTTTTTTCAAAATATCTATTCAACGTATAAATGGAAAACAAAAGCAGAAGATGACCTAACTGCTCAAAACGTTTGCTTTCAAAGTAAAATGAAAACAGAATCAAGCCAGGTTCTGAGCTATTCCTATGTGGCACCTCATTTTCTTAGGTCTGATGACTAATATGGACCTAACTGCATAATCAATGTCAAAAGCTGTCGTAAGTGTTGTGATATACTCAGATGTTTACTAGTTACTCTGGACGACCTGCAGCCATCCACGCACTATGTAGCTGGGGATGACTGTGCATGCCTTGACCCTTGCCTCTACCTGCCAGGTGCTGAGATTACAGGCAAGTAAGTGGTAGAAAATCTTTAACAAATGATACACATTAGCCTGATATGATATATCTACCACTTTGGAGAGAAAATCATAACTACTGCTTAAAATAAAAATAAGTGTGTTTTAAGAATAAAACAGGAAGAAAAAAGTTCCTTGCGACAGCTGGATGGCACCTGGCATGATTTTCCAGAACGCGTAGAGGAGAGGAGGCAAACCGGAGGTCCCACATCTGGATCACTGGTAATCGGTCATCCTCGGAAGCGAGGACCATCTGAGTAGCAACATCGGGGTGCCATGCCAGTCCAGAGCAGTGCATCTGCAGATAGGAAGGCTCACACCTCAGCGGCCATGTTACTTTATGGAAAGCAGCAATAAGACCTGAGGACTATGTTGTTAATGAACAGGAAAAAGTATCAGCTCAGACTTGCTCCAAACCTCTTAAGTCAGTGGTCCTCAGCCTTCCTAATGCTGCAATCCTTTAATACATTCCTCAAGTTGTGCTGACCCCTGACCACAACATTAGTCTCATTGCTACTTTTATAACCATGAATTTGCTACTGTTATGAATAATATAAATATCGGTGCTTTCCAATGGCTTCAAGAGACTCCTATGAAAGGATTGGTCAGCAACCCCCAGAGGGCCTGGACCCCACAAGTTGAGAACCTCAGTTTTCAATGTTACTAAATAGGCTTAAGAAAAAGTTCTAAAACTACAACATCTGTATGTTTTCTATTCGTCTACTTGATATACAAAGCAATTCAGAGTCAAAATAATTCTATCGTAAGACAATTTCACTGTCAATATTGTGACTAAAATATTTTATACAAACTTAAAATATGATGTTTTCAAAAGTGAAAATAAAAGCGCAGAATTAAAAATTAAAAGCCTTCAATCTTTTCTCAAAATTGATCAATCTAAATAGAAAAATGTCTTAAGCAACAACACCTACCTAAGGTTTCAATAACATTATTGGGGATTACCAATAAAGAAGTTTCAATTCTAGTAAATATCCCACATGATGACTAAAATTATTTCTGTATTCTTCATTCCACTGAAACTTGTGTTTTAAAACTTCTGGTGCACTTAAACTATAATAATCTGGAAGAAGGTTCCTTTCAACAGTCCTGTGGTATTTTTCTAAGTGATATATACATTCTGATTTAGGTGCTCTTATTTTAGAAAACCTTTATTTAACCAGGGCAGGCAACATGGCCCAACATGTCCAGGCACTTGCTGCCGAAGTTGAGCTTAATCACTGGGACCCACATGGTAGAGGATGAGAACTTTTGCAAATTGTCCTTGTGCCACCCGAGAAGCGCACAATGGAGCATGCACACTCAAAGACATCTCCCCTCCCAACACACACACACACACACACACACACAAGATAAATGTAAGTATTTTTAAGGTTTGACAACAACAGCAAGCCAGCAAGATGGCTTACTGGGCAAAGGCCACTAAGTTCTTGACAGAGAGTGTGATCTCGGGGCCACATGGTTAAAAGAGGACAATAGGTTCAAGTTACCCTCTGAGCTTAGAACGTGCTTCACAGCACACACAAGTCCACCCACACTACACTCACATGCGCACAACGTAATAAAGTACTTAAACGCCTAAACACATATCCAACATGGTTTACTGGGTATTTAATTATTTTCACTAAAGGAAGTGGCATTCATCCCACTATTAATGGGTAAAGAGACAGGGTTTTAATCTTACAAAAATTTGATTTCTTGAAACAAACTACAGTGTACTTACAGCAGACATAGTACATGCTTATCACAAAGCAGTATCACACTCACCCTGTTACTGTGATCACTGACTTTGATGATTGGTTCATTTTTCCTGAGATCCCACACAGTTGCCCGGCCACTGGGACTGGCTGATGCTAAAATATGCTGAACTTGTCTGTTCCATGCAATGCAGCTGATATCTTCTGGTGGCTATTAAGGAACAAACCATTAAAAACCATTTGCCTCCTGTGCTGGTTAGTCTTTGTCAGTTAGCAGACTGGAGTCTCTGGGAGGAGCCTGCCCCCATCAGTCAGCTCTGAGGGCATGTCTGTGCAGCACGTTCTTATTGCTGACTGGTGGGGGACTGTCTCTGGGCAGGTGGCTATATACGGGAAGTACTGAGCAGGCCAGGGGAGCCAGCCAGTTGACTTCCCCAGATGCTACTGTGACCAGAACATGTGAGCCCTACAAGCCCTTTCTTCCCAAGTTGTTTTTGGGTAGTGTTTAATCCCAGCAACAGGAAGTAACTAGGACATTACTATATTAAAGTTTAATTATAAAGTTGGGAATGGCTCACTTCTTTAATCCCACCATTCTGGAGGCAGAGGCGGGCCAATTTCTGAGTCGGAGGCCAGGTTGGTCAACATACTGAGTTCCAGGACAGCTGGAATGACATAGTAACACTATATCTCAAAATAGAAAAATAAACTTAATTATATTCTTTTTTCAAAAAAGAACATTTATTTATTATTTACACAACATTCTGCCTGAATATATGTCTGCGCAGCGGAAGAGGGCACCAGATCTCCCTATAGATGGTTGTGAGCCACCATGTGGTTACTGGGAATTGAACTCAAAACCTTTGGAAGAACAGCCAGTTGTTTTTAACCTCTGAGCCACCTCTCCATCCCCTAATTATAAATTCAGATTATTCACTTATAATTTTCTTTCTTTCTTTCTTTCTTTCTTTCTTTCTTTCTTTCTTTCTTTCTTTCTTTCTTTCTTTCTTTTTTTGAGACAGATAGGGTCTCACTATATAGCTCTGGCTAGCCTGGAACTCATAGAGATCCAGCAGCCTCTGCTGAGGTTAAAGGTTATGTATCATCATGCCTGGTTGATTCTTTATTTATTTATCAAAATCTATTACTTAAAAATTAGACCTATCTATTCCATTAATTTCCTTTCAATTCATACGTTTACAACATATACCATATTGTTTAAAACAGATTTCAAATACATTATTTAAGACTGTCTCACCCAACAAGCATTTATTGAGTTCCTGCTATAAACCAAGAAATTTCTTTATTTGTGGTTTCTGCACAATAGACCACAAACTACAAAATTAATGGTTGGTGAATGTGTCCTACAATTAGGCAGGACAAAAACGGCAGGCTGGACTACCAGGAAAGAAATGCCTTTGTAAGTAGCAGACTATACACTACCGTTAAGCCACCTTTCAAGATTGCAAAATGGACCGGGCGTGGTGGTGCACGCCTGTGATCCCAGAAGGCAGATCTCTGACTTCGAGGCCAGCCTGGTCTACAAAGCAGCCAAGGCTACACAGAGAAATCATGTCTCAGAAAACAAAAACCAAACAATTACAAAATGGTAGAAGCATGGCAGCTAGCACAACTGGGAAAATTCAAGAGATCAGAAGAAGCTCTTAGCCAACCTACATGAGGGACACAAGAGAAATGAGTTTTCTAGTAAGCTGATTAAAGCGCTAACTCACTGAAGAACCAGAATGCCATGTGAGACAACTGTGAAGCATTTACTGTACTGCGTAAGTCTCTGGGCCTAGGACCACACATACTGGCAACTGGAAGGTGCTGAATGACTACTTACTGCACAAAGAATGGTGGACACTTTGACAACAGACTATATTTTATTGTATGAGACAGAGTCTCACTATGTAGCTCTAACTGGTCTGGAACTTGCCATGTAGACCAGGCTGGCCTTAAAGATCTGCTTGCCTCTCTGCGTGGGAGTGCTGGGGTTAATTAAGGGCATGCACCGCCTTTAATTAAAATCAAGTAACATTTGATTTTAGATAAAGTCTCATTCTCTATTCTGAGTTGACTTCAAACTCCCAGCAACCCTCCTGCTTCCTCCTTAATTATTTCTATTAATATTAATTATTAATACTTTAATATACCACTGGAAATTAATATTAAGCACTGGTCTGCATTCAAAAACGTAAAGTCAACATAAATACATTTAAAAGAATGACTTTTAGTTCCTCTGATTACAAATGATCAACAACTGACATATTACCTGTGTTTTAGCTCCTGGTGTCATTGGAGTTGCAAAATTGTTTAGATCCCAAATGTAGATTTCAGACTCATTAGCACCAGAGGCCACCAAATTAGTCTACAAAAATAAACATAAACAAATAACAAATATGAAAACTCAGAATTACTAAAAACCAAAAAGTTGACTTTAATAATACATACAATGTTTCTATTGATCAAAACAATCACATATGTGACTCCCTAATTACCCATAATTCTCCATCAAAGTTAACTTTTTTAAGAGAAACATTACAAAACTTTTCAAATGAAGTCTGTCTACTGAAAATGAAACTCATTTTAAAGCAATATATTACAAAAAAAAGAATGGTCATATGGTTAAACTGTTAGAGGAATCAGTCACATCGGTCAAGCAGGGACTGATGTTTGTGACTCTGCATCTCTGGAAAAAAGTTGACTATAGAATACAAAAGCAGCTGCCGATTACTGCTCTCAAAGACAGCCAAACCGCACAGCTACTGTGTCCTTCAACAGTACCTCACAGCCGGCACCCAGAGCTAGAACAGGACAGCTAATAAAGCCTGCCCTGTTTTCACATACTTCCAGCTCATGGGTACACAGATTTGATGCAGGGAGCAGTATTTCTGTGTGATTTCCACTTCAAACCCACTGGGTTAAAACAGTCCTAAAACTGTTAAGAAGTTCAAGAATATAACATGCTTCACAAATTGACCGCACCTGCTACTTTCCACACTCATAAATCAGCTGGTGCTATGAGCTGGCCTAACATAAGCCTGAAAGTGTCCAAACTGTGGGGCTCCTACTATCTAACGGTGACCAGGCAGATGGCATGACACTTTCAGACTTCTAAATATAAGCCTATCAGCTGAATGTCTTAATCTCAGTTTTGCCTAGGGAAGATTTATTTTTTATGCATGTTTGGTTATATGAACTTACATGTGAAATGTGGTGTGCGTGTGCCTCTGTACATGTGCATATGGAGGTCAGAGGACAACCGCAGATGTCCCCGTTAGAAACACTGTGCACCTCCTTTGAAATAATCCCTCACTGGCATGGGACTCAAACGGACCAGACTAACTGGCCATGAGTCCCAAGGCTCTTCCTGCCTCTAACCCAGCACTGAGATCCTAGGCGCACGCCTCCATAGCCACCACTTGTACACGGGTTCTGAGAACTGAATTCGGTGTTCTGCTTACAGTGCAAGTATTTTATTAACTGAGCTATCTCCTCAGCCTCTTGGGCTTTTGCTGTCGCTGCTATTTGAGACAGGGTCTTGTAGTATCGGCTGGCCTAGAACTCAACATGTAGCTAGGCTAGCCTGAAACTTCTGATTCTTTGCCTGTACCTCCCAAGTGCCAGGGTAACAGGCATGTGCCACTGTGTCCAGGTCCAGCTCCTAATCTCAACTCTGAACTGCACAGATGTATCTTTACCTTTTGTCTCAGACGGAAGCCTAGTATACTCCTGGTTATTTCAAATGAAGAAGATACAGTTTAATAACTATGAATAAATGCCAAACAAAGTCAAACCTGGAAAATGTTTACATCCAGAGCTCTCACTGGCCCAGTATGCTTGTCATTTTGGGCAATCACAACTTCCTTGTCTCCAGCTATAATTTTAGAAGGATCATAAAGAATAATGTTTCCATTTTCTCCACCTGCGATCAGAACTCCAGAAACATCTCCTTTGGAATCCATCTTATGAGGTCCCCAGATCAACTTGTGGTACCTTAAGGAGAAAATAAATAACTCATTCTTCAAGTCAAATACATGTCCAAAAATTTTTAATTATATTTTTGTCTATATCTATGTAATATAAATTACAGTTCCTCTTTGACTGACTGTATAACCGTTACAATAGAATTTTAATGTTTATTTATATATTCATATTTGCTTTCCTGATCTCTAACAGTGAAGACTCTGCAGAGTATAGAAAGTTACTTGTGTGGTCAAAACACATGGGCTTAAAAATGATCTTATCATTTAGAAACTGTGCAACCCTGGGTATGTCAATATTCCTATGATGTATTTTGTTCATTTGCAAAACAGGGCTAATGAACTACTTTCTTAAAAACTAACACATTCTACTTGCTTTGCGACTATCCACTAATATGTGGCCTGTGAAACAGTAAAAGTGTTAAGCGGAATTTTCTAAGTAGAGACAGGGTTAAGTGCCTTATTTCTCATAGAGGACAATGATCTGGTTGGGGATAAAACAGGGTGGTATGGAAAACCGTGAGACAGGTGCATCTGGGGATCTTATCCCAGGAGGAAGCTCGGCAAAGCACGGGAGTACTCACAGAGCCGGTACTCACCGCTAAGCTAGTGTATGTCTCTTTAAAACCTACTCAAAACTCACGAAGTTTGTTTCATTGCTCAACTTGAAGTGTCTTTCCATCACGGTGCCAGTGAGCCAGTGGGATGGCTCAGAAATGAGGGCTCTCACTGCCAATCCCGACAACGTGGGTTTGATCCCAGGACCAATAGAGAACCTGAGAACCAACTCCTACAACTCTCCACTCTGGCACATACACCCCTCTCCACATAAACTTTCATAAGATAAATAAAAAGCTAGACATAGTAACCAACCATGCATGGTAGTACACACCTTTTAACAACAGCACTCAGGAGGCAGAGGCAGGAGGATCGCTGTGAGTTCAGGCTATCCTGGCCTACATAGTTAGCTCTAGAAGAACATCTAGGACTACACTGAGATCTTGTGCTTAAAAAAAAAGTATGTGTGTGTGTACATATATATATATATATTATTTATACCTACATTTTATAAGTATGAGACAAAAACCAAAAAACCTCTACTACACTGAGAAAAGGATGTTAGCAGGTGGACTCTTACAGCCATACTACTCCTAAGAGCATTAAAACATTCAACAGAACATATACTTCACCTGCACAAAAATGAACTTGTACAATTCTTTTACAGGTTTTTCATGTCACTGGCATTATTTCTTACAGTTCCTAATGTTGATAATTACAAACAGGAGTGGACAGCTCATTTGACAGAGTGTTTGCCTAGCAGGCACAAAGTCCTGGGCCCAGTCACTGCTTAATCCAGGAGCGGTGGCACTTGACCATAATCCTAGCACTCATGACAGACACAGGAGGAGCAGAAATTCAAGGCCATTCCTGCCTACTAGTGAGTTCCAGGCCAGCCAGGGCTACAATAGACCCTACCTCAAAATAAAAAAGGAAGCCATCAACCACAGCATACAGTTAAATAATAGTGTGAACTTAAAGGCCGATCTCATACCTGTGAGAAGAGGAGAAAGTAGCGCACGACCTCATATCCAAGGATGGGTCCGAAAGGTCCAGCTCAAATATCTCCAGGGAAGCACTGGTACTAAATGTTGCATCCAACTGCTGAGCAGACGTCCCTATAGAAAATGTATGCATGGTTGTTACATACTTAAAGTAAGAGCCTCAGAAAGCGTCGTGACAGAGAATCTAAGAGCATGCTTTTAACTGTCTTGTCGTGAACACATCTGTGGCCGAGATCCTGGCACATATGCCTGGAGCATATGTTAAGTCACTGCAGCAATGGGATCTGGCACAGGGCTGGGACGGGACATTTCTGAGAGTGGGGAAACGTACGGACAAGTTTTAAAAGACTGTAGATATGTTAGAAGCTATCTAGAGAAAGATCCATCTGCTTTAAGTCCTATACAAATCAGTTCTCTTGAAACAGAGGAGTGGATTGGGGGTGGGGGGGAATAGGGGGACAAGGTCTGGAAGGATAGGAGGGAGGGGAAACTACAGTCGGGATGTAAAGTAAATAAAATTTGAAAGAGCAGCTCTCTTTATTAAAAATGCTTCTGTCAAGTTTGCTCACCATTCATTGAAACTCTTTTACAGCACTTACTGTTCTAACTACGGTGGCTAAAGACAAATGTGATTCCTGTGCATCGGGGCTGGTACTGTGTTCACTGACTGATGCTATGTAGTCCAGGTGCTATGGAAACACAGGGGAAGGTCACCACCTAAATGATGGGGAGACGGCGGTGTCTTGCAGGAGAATGAGAAACTTTTCAGAAGATGAAGCTTGAACTAAAGCTTAAAATACATGTATGAAGACGGCAGACACAGAATTAGGCTAAGCGCACTGTCTTCTCTTGAGCTTACCTGTGGCTAGGTAAATGGGGTGGTTCTGGGCAGGGCTCCATGCCTGCATAGCTGTACGATCGATTTCCTTTAACTTCATTCTGCTAAAATGAACATTTGACAGAGAAATATACTGAGAATATAACAGAACATTTTAAAATACATAAAAACCACTACAATATTAATAATACCCAAGTACCAATAATACAAATGTGTCATTTGTTGAAAATATTCAATATTAGATATAAACCGTGGAACTACTTTGAAATAAATATTCTATTACTTCAATTCTTTACAGTTGAGTACCCATAATCTTGAAACAACTGGGACCAGAAAAGCTTCAGATTTCAAAGTTTCTCTGATACTGGAATATTCTCCAGACTCTACCTGGCTAAGCATACATATGTACAAAACCTAAAATGCTTCAAAATATGAAACTCTTCAATGTTTCAATTAGGGATGTTCAACTTACAGTCCTTAGCTAAAAAATCAGTCTGTAAAACACCCATAGGAGCATAAACCGAAGTTATACATGCACTTCTGTAACTGACAGGACAGAGCCTATCACGAGTAAGGAAATCACGTAATAAACAAAATGGATCTTCTGGGGGTAGGATGACTCAATGATAAAAAACAGTTATAAAAACATTCTCACAGTCAGATGTGGTGGTACCTGCCTATAATCTCAGCATTCCACCAGCTGAAAAAGAATCACAGAATTCAATGCCAGAACACAGTGAATGCCAGGATAGCCTGTGCTACAGAGTGAGACCCTGCCTCAAAAAAATAAATGAATAAATGAATAAATGAATAAATAAATAAATAAATGAATGAATGAATGAATGAATAAATAAATAAATAAATAAATTCAGTAACTTTACGCTAGGTGAGGTAGAATACTGTAATTTCCCAACGGGAGGCCTAAAGCGTGAGCTGGACATGGATCAGATAAGACTTGTCTAAAGTAACAACAGGGCTGGAGGGCTGGCTCAGCAGTTAACAGCACTGACTGCTTTCAGAAGAGCCGGGTTCAAGGCTCAGCGCCCACAGGGCCATCTGTAGCTCAGGTCCAGAGGACCCAGCGCCCTCTTCTGGCCACTATGGGTGCCAAGCACACCTGTGGGCGCACAGACATAGATGCAGCAAAACACCCCCACACACAGAATAAATAGGTAAACTGACAAACAAAAACAAGGCAATAATGTTTAAAAGAGACAAATGTACTATAGCCTTAGATTAAAGTAGAATTTTTTTAGAAGACTGATCACTTCAAGATACAAAGCCATGTCCCACTTGTTTGCATACTTTCATTAAAGTTGCTTTCGTAGAAAAAAAAATCCAGGGGATATTGTTGTGTCTCTGTTATTCTTTATAAATAATTTTTCAGTGTACAGTGTTTCACTGTACGTTATACCATGATTTAATGACTTAGAACCCCTGGTTCACTCTTTTCACAAAGCTCAAATAAACAGCCATACATACATGTTATTTCCTTCATGAACAAGAACGGCCATATATTTCTGGAAGCTAAATTGCTAGGTTAAAAGAAAATGCCAGGACTCAGGAGTTGACTTAGCAGTTAAGAGGATCCGAGTTTGGTTCCTAGCACCCGTATTAGGCAGTTCACAACCACCTATAACAACAGCTCCAAGGGAGCCCACACCCTCTTCTGGCTGCCTGCGCTCACATATGCACAGATATACACACATCTATATATAATTAAAAGTAAAAAAAAGTTCCATCTTAATTTTGATAAATATTAACAGTTGCTTTCTGTGGCAAATGAATCTTCTTACACTCTGAGTAACATGAATAACCCCTGCTCTTATGCCTGACTGGAGTAAAATGGGACATTTCTAGATTTTTTTTTTTACAATTTAATAGGTAAAAAAAATGTTAGCTCTGTATACTTCTGCTCTGTATCTCATCTCGCTGTGTGATGCATATTTGCCTATTTTATTTTGTGTGTGTGTCTTCCATTACCACAAAGATGCACCCCAGCCCCGATTATAAAAAGTTAGGCTGTCAAATCTAATCTTCTGACTGTGCATATATAATTTTGACGTTTCAAAAATAATCTTTATGGGGCTGAATAGATGGCTCAGTGGTCATCTTCAACCTCCATATGTATCCGGCACATATACATTCAGGCATTCACACATACTTGTAAACTAAAAATAATAAAAAACTGGGTGTGGTGGTGCATGCTTTTAATTCTAGCACCAGAGAGGTAGAGGCAGGTGGCTCTCTGTGAGTTCAAGGGCAGGCTGGTCTATATAGTGTGCACCAGGACAGCCAAGTCTACAGAGTGAAACTCTGTCTCAAAACCAAAACCAAAACAAACAAACGAACAAAACCCTCCAAAAAACCAATAATAATAATAATAATAACAATAATCTTTCTTAAAATTCAGGCTTTAAGTTGGAGAGCAGTTTCAGGTTCATTAAACTGCATAAAAAGTAGCGTTACCACAATTGCCCCTTCCCCCTAACATCCAGTAGACTTACTTCAATTCATGAGCCAGCAATGACTTATCACTGTCACCCAGTCCACAGTTTTATTTAGGGTCCACACTCCTGGTACACTTCATGGTTCTGGCAAGTGCATAATGAAGTGTATCTACCAAAACAGTATTCTGCAGGGAAGTTTCCCTATCCTAAAATCTGTATTCTGCCTTCTTCTCCCTCCTTCCCTTTCTCCCTCCCTACATACATGGAACTTACATGATAATTTTGTGTGTGTGTGAACTGTACATGGGTCCTGAAGAAGGAATGATCTATTTCTCAGGATCCACAGAAATATGTTAATCAAAACTTCCTTGTCTAAACTATATGCCTTTCATATCTGTATTTTTGTCTTCAGCTTCATGAAAATCACTTTCTTATCACATATTTTAGCACATGCTCATACTAATGTTATGTCAAATACTTCCTTTAGCTTTATGAAGGAGTCTAGCCTCAGTACCTTTAAGCATGGAGCAAGCTCATCTTTTATTGAGATCAGTGTCTAGCTATGTTATTATCTAAGGGGGGACTCTCTGCGTTGTGCAGGCTCCTCTTCAACTCCTGAGCGCAAGTGATCCTCTTGTCTCAGGCTCCCAAGTGCTAGGACTATTAGTATGCAGTAACACACGTAGTTTCCTTTAAAACAGTTGTCCAGTGTTCTGACTTTAATCACAGCAGTCTGGAGGGCAGGGGCTGGTGCAGTTTTGGATTTGAGGCCAGCCTGGTCTACACGGAGAGCTCCAGGACAGCCTGGGCTACATAGAGACCCTGTCTCAAAAACAAAAAAAATCCCTTACATGTACATGTGTACTTTTAAACCATTTTTATTTCATTAGCTGCTCTGGAATTAGTAAAACAAAAACAAAAACAAAAACAAAAAAAAACTTAAGATTGTGTGTGGCAAACTCATCTGAAGTTTTTTATTTGGCTAACTTAAATCATTTAAAAGTTATAGATACCAGCTGGCTCAGGCCTGTAATCCCAGCACTTGGGAGGCAGAGGCAGGCGGTTCTCTGAGTTCGAGGCCAGCCTGGTCTACAGAGCGAGTTCCAAGACAGCCAAGGCTACAACAGAAAAACTTTGTCTCAAGAAACCAAAAGTTATACATACCAAAGATGTAGGTGGGTGGTCTTAGTACATCATATTCTGCTGTACATGTGTGTGTATAATCATATTATGTGTGTATGGTAAGTATATGTATCAGCAATCCACCCTTTTAAGACAGAGTTTCTCAATTGCCAAGATCTTT
Organism: Pachyuromys duprasi; assembly: GCA_028658305.1. Lineage (NCBI taxonomy): Eukaryota > Metazoa > Chordata > Mammalia > Rodentia > Muridae > Pachyuromys > Pachyuromys duprasi. The sequence continues at coordinate 14,517,246 of CM053743.1, read as the reverse complement.
GTTATCTGGCTCTGTAACTTGTATTTTGCTTTTCTCCATTCTCTTTTTATGTAGATACTATGTTTCTGGTAATTGAGATCTTTCTGATTTTCATTTCAATGTACTCCTGGTTCTACCTTTATAATTTTAAATAACTATTTAATGACATTCACCCTTAATATCTTTATCCATCAACTGCTAGCTGCACAAATGAAATTAGCTCACATAATCGTTTCTACATTTATTTTTATGTCTATGGGTATTGTTGGTTTTTTTTTTTTTTGCACATCTATGTATCATGTGTGTACAGAGCCCGCAGTGACAGAGGGCAGTGTCAAATGCACTGGAACTGGAGTTAGAAATAGTTGTGAGTGTTGGGAACTGAACCTGGGTCCTCTGCAAAAGCAGCAAGTACTCTTCACTGCTGAGCCATCCCTCCAATCCTTGCTCACATAATCTTCCTGCTGCTCTTGGTTAAGTCAATAGCATTATCTCTCAGTATTTACCTTTGTGCCTTTAAATACGCTTAGATTCCTACTGATTGACTGGCCAGCTTTGAAAGGTGTTCTTTGACTCCCAGTCATTACAGATATAGAAACCTACAGTCTTTCACATCTCCTACTATCCACTTCTTCGTTTACTGGACTTTTACACCTACATTCTTTCCTAGGCTTTTGTTTCACTGTCAGATGAGTAAATACAGTCTATGTTCCACAGTGCACTTTTCTCAGCTTCCTAAGTGTTCTTTAGAGGGTCAAGCTCACTTTATTAGTTTGCACGGATAGACTTGTATGCATTCAATTGTTTCTACTTGGAAGACTTTACAGATGATAAAATTAGCGTGCAGAGAGTTAGGTATTTTTGTACAAGATGGGAAGAGACAGGTAAACTGAACTCAGATATTTAATCCAAACTTGGAGCTCCTGTTTGTGACTGCTTCTCAGTTTGAGTATTCCACTGCCGTTGTCATATGTGAGTGCACAATGCACTCACGCACATACACATGAAAATAACAGTAAAAATTTTTAATTGTAAAATAATTATAAAATAAAAATATTAGTATTTGGGAGAAACAATGATGCACCTATCATGCATAATGCAATTAAGGACAAGAATCTCATGTTAGAAGTCAGGCGTCTGTAAGACCAGCACTATGGAAGCGGAAGCAGGAGGATGAGGAGTTCAAGCCCATCTTCCACTGCATAGCAAGTCTGGGGCCAGCCTAGCTACACAAGACCCCGTCGCATAAAAAGGAAAAAATCACTTCACAAAGTAGGCTAGGTAAGGCTAGGCGGGCTGGGCACAGTGCCACATGCCTGCAACCTCAGCACTTGGCAGAACAGGAGTTCTCCGGTAGCCTAGCTACAAAAGGTCCTGCCTTCACAAACCGGAAGGATAACTTGGTCTACACGATGAGTTCCAGGACAACTAGAGCTACACAGGGAGACACTGTCTCAAAAACAAAACAAATAACTGAAGAAAACAAGACAAGACAAAACAAAGCAAGCGTATGCTGGGAACTGCATGCCTGTACTACATGGTTAAGCTGTGATCAGCAGTCACACCTGGGTTTGGATATTGGCTCTGCTACTATTAGATATGATACACTAGACATTGCTTGGCTTTTCTGAGCCCTGGTCTCTACACTTTGTAAAAAGTTGACTATCTCATGGAAGAGTGAGATTTAAACAGGATACTGTATATTATAGAGAAACAAAAAAAGTGCCCTGTAGATAGGTTAGTTTTTGATGTACTTGTGCTTGTGTAGATAGGTTAGTTTTTGATGTACTTCTAGCTTTTCAGGAAGGAAAGATGGGAAGGAAGGAAAGAAGAATGGATGACAGACTCAAATCTATTCTGCACTATAGAACAAGCTCAAGGCCAGCATGGGCAACTTAGTGAGACCTGGTCTCAGAACAAAAAGTAAAGAGGCAGCATTCTTGCCGTTTTAGCATTTGGCATGAAACATGAGGATCTGGGTGGCTCACTGGACTGCCAGTCTAGCGAATTAGCGATTTCCAAGTTCAGTAAGGCAGGTTTCCTGCCTTAAGCAATAGAGAAAGACACCCAACACTGACCTCAGGCCTCCACTGTGCACACAGGAGCATGCATCAGGCAGCACACACATATGCACACACACAAAAACACACACAAAGGCAGGTGGGGGACTCAGCTCACTGGTAGAGTACCAGTGGCCAGCCTGTGCAAGGCCCTGGGTCCATGTCACAGATCAAAACAATTAAAGGTGTGCTAGTACACATCTTTAATTCTAGTACTAAAAGTAGAGGCAGGTCTTTAAGTTTGAGTTCAGTTTGGCCTACAGAGTAAATTCCAGGCATCCAGGGCTAAACAGTGAGACCCAGTCTAAAAATAATAATAATAATAATAATAACACAAAACAAAAACAATAGATTACTTTTTATCTGAGACTGAGAAAATACTATACCTAAGATCATTCTGGTAAAGAAAGATTCTGATTTTGTACGAAAACAAAACAAAACAAACAAACAAAACCAAACAAAAAGAACAGAACCTATTTTCTTCTTATGAGCCCTCTTCTTCCTATCAGCCAACTGAACATTGAATACAGAATTCAAGTTCCAGCTCATTTATGGAAATCCAGTTCACACAGCATCAGCCAGGGTCACACTTCAGGCATTTTATAATACAATATCATCCCATTTTAAGTAGGTTTTTTATCCCATTACCACCTATTATTTATATGTTTCCCAATCCGCCTTCTTACAAACTGCTTTATGTACCATCATGTCAACTTCCAATCAGGTATCAAAATTGCTCAGCATGGGGCCAGAGAGATGCCCAGTGATTCAAAGTGCTCACTGCTCTCAGAAGACTCAGGTTCAGCTCTGGCACCACACAGCAGCTCACAACTGTCTGTGACGTCAGCGCTAGAAGAGCTGACACCTTCTTCTGGCCTCTGAGGGCTCTCTGCATGCACTCAGTATGTGCAAACTGACAAAAGCATATACACATAAAATCAAACAAAAATATGGTTAGGGCAGCCTGAGGCCTATGAAAGGTTTGTTTCAGTTTTCAGTGTTTATAGCCAAGGAAAAGCAAATGTACTATTATTAGATAAGCTAAAAAGGCCAGTGTCAGATAAAACTTTATTTTAACTGCATTAAAGGGTCTCTTCATGCTTAAAAAATGCTAGCAGTGGTCGTGAGTTAACGTCAAAATAATTTTTTTTTCCTGGTTTTTCAACACAGGGTTTTTTCATGTAGCCCTGTCTGTCTTGGGCTCACTTTGAAGACCAGACTGGCCTTGACCTCACATAGATTTGCCTACCTCTGCCTCCCTGGCGTTGGGATTAAAGGTGTGCGTCACTACTGCCCAGCCCCAGAATAATTTCAAAAAGAAAAAACAAATACCTTTTTTTTTTTTAAAACTGAGGTTTGGGTTTAGAGAACTTTAGTAGGGCACATAGATCCCTATTATCTTAAAAAAAAAAAAAAACACTCTGACTAGAATTTTATTATCTTGACAGCAAAGGTACAAGGGCTACCCAATCCTGAGTGTTCAGTTAATGTGTAACAGAGATCCACAGGGGCATAAAATGGCTAAGAACTCAAAGCATTCCTGAGTGTATCTGTTTCTTTGCTCCAACACTCCACGTTAATGTAAAAAGCAGTTCCTCTTATTAACCTATACAGAACAAAGCCTCGAGCCAGCTGCATGAAAAGAAAACCCTATGTTACAATAATGGTCACAGCTGTGCAGTCAGTTAGGAATCAAATTAAACAAGACCCTAATCTATATTTAAAAGAATGCCATGAATATACAGTTTCACTGGATGTGAGTATTTTCCTCACTTACAAACTGATTTAATTAAAAATAACTTCCTTAGAATATGAGGGATTGAATGATGCCATCTATATTTCTCAGTGATAATGTCTTAACAGAATTGTGTAGCTTTTCAATATTATGTGATTATATTCACATGGTGCATAATTCTTCCATTCAAGTCCATTTACCCAGAACATAATCATAATAAAAACAGAAAATGAACACTGTGAGGGCAGAAATTTCTTCATATCCATCATCTGCAAGACTGTATGTACAGCATTGCAGGTATACCCAGGCCATGAACACATACCCTCCGCTTAAACCTCAGCCTAAGTCTCAGCTCTAACTCTCACGTCACTGCATCCAGGAGTGTTTGCTCTTCCCCCATATCTTGTGAGAATTAAGTGAAGTTTTAGAGTGTTTAGAACATTGCTTAGCTCATAATAAATAAATACAAATAACAGCTATTTCAAAATCATAATTTAAAGGGCCTAGAGAAAAGGCTCATCCATTAAGAATGTGTCTTGCTTTCAATTCGTATCTTAAAAGGTCTAACGCAACAAGTCTTCAAGAATACATCTAAGTTCTAGATAAGATGGCCCAAAGAGGTATGTAATCCCAAGTACTGGGGACTATCCGCAGGAGGTTGACAGTTTTGGGCTAGCCTGGGCTACACAGGAAAAAAAAAAAAAAAGGTCCCAAGAATTAGGGATGCAGCTCACAACATATACCTAGAGTCTCCAAGGCCCTGTGTATTGCTCCCCTCAATTAAAAAACACAAACAAAAAAACCCCAAAAACTTAACATCTGAGGAACATTCTGTTCCAGACAAAAGCTCTTATTTTTTAGCTTTCTCTGCATGGTAACTGCATTGAGTTAAGTGGAAACTTCCTTCTTTATGCTGATCTTCTAAATTATATGCATGGGTGTTTGTGTCTGTGTAGACATGCCAATGCAGGTGCCCTCAGAAGCCAGAGGAGTCAGACCCTCCTGGAGCTGGAATCGCAGGTGACTTGAGCTGCTTGATGTGGGCGCCAGGAAGAGCAATGTACACTCTTAACTGATAGGCCATCTCTGCAGGCCTAAACTGATTTTCAAATTGCAAGTTTTATGAAGCAATATGAAAACCCCACAGTACTAACCTGTCAAAAGCAGCAACCTTGCAACACTACAGAGCCGCCCCACACCTGCGAAAATACCAAACCAGAGGTAAAAGGACAGCTCTTTGATTCTTAAATGCAGAGTACAAATCCCTTACTGGTACTATTTTTAGTGAAAGTCCACACGGACAAAGCATCTCACTAAGGACAGGAATGTTTGTTCTCGAAGAGGCACTTAGTATTATCAGCTGCTCTAGGCTCTCCTCATTCAACCAAATTAAATAATCAGCCATGGTTGCTGAACTTCATGGTAGCATGCTAATCTACAAGATCAAAACCTTAGGAGGCGAAATTATCCAACAAAAAACGGAAACACTTATAGTGGGGTGGTATATGCCTAAGATCCCAGAACTGAGGTTAGAGGGGGAGGGTCAGAATTCAAGGTCGTCCTTGGCCATTCAGTGAGTTTGCAGCAACTCTGGGCCACATGAGACCCTGTCTCAAAGAATGAAGAAAGGAGGGGAAAAGAGGAAGAAACAAAAAAATTAATTTTGCATTATCCCTTCACAAGTTTTTAATGTGGGATTTTCAAGCTCCATAAAATAACAAAGTTCTTAGCAGGCGTGTGCATACAGTGAAAACATGTTTTTCTAGGAAAACAGACCAATGCTTTCAAAGAGGAATAAAAACACCAAACGATTGATAATCACTGCTTTTTTACAGTTTATAAATGCCTTTATACTCTTACATGTTTCAGGAATGAACCTATTTACATGAAATTAATCAGTGAAATCCAAAATTCGCTCAAATCTCACATTGCCAAACTCTGTAACATATTCACAATTAGGCAGCAATTATCCTGCAGTTCTTATTCCCTGACAGAAATAAGGACAGAACTACTCAAAAGGGCAGTAAATTTTAGCCAATTCCTTAATAATCAGGAATATAAGGAATACCATGACATAAGCGAACTGCTAATTACATATTAAACAGTCACAACTGTAGACAAAGAACCAAGTTTCAGCTTTTTAGAGTTTAACAATTTGGAGGAACTATCAAAAACCTCTTGCAATTTGCAAGAAGACTTGCAGAATTAGTTCTTCGAACTCACAGAAAAAGTTTATATGCCCAAACTGCCTTACAATTTAATTTAGTATAACACCAGCAAAGTCATACACTTTTGAACTACAGGTTGTGATTGGCGACTGCCGTCCCTAAATAATACAATCGTAGTTAAAAGATAGTAGTCTTCCTTTCAGATCCAAGAACCATTAAATTTGGCAACAGTTCAAACACAATTAAAAAAAAAGAAATCTCAACCTAACTGAAGTCGGAGAAATAAGCCCGGGCTCTGTTTCCCTTCCGTGCCCTTGGGGATCGCACGCCTTTGTGCACAGGGTTTGAAGGGCTCCTAACCTCAAACTCACTCCGGAGGCGGAGGATGACGGGCGCGATCACCCGGCTGCTGCGACTCCAGGCGTTGTCCCGGCGGGGCCGAAACGAGACAGGGGCGCGCCGTCAGCGGAGAGCGGGCCTCGGGCCTCGGCAGCGGACACCGAACCTGGCGAGCGGCAGGAAACAAACGGCAGACACACCCGGCGGACCTCAGCGACCTGTCCTGCGTTAGCCAGCGAACGTCGGACTCTGCCAGGATCCGCCGCCGCCCCTCCTCCGCAGCCCAGGGCCACCTCCACGCTCCGCTCCAACGTGGCAGCCGCAGCCCCGCCTGCGGGCCGCCACTTCCGGGTGCGGCGGCTCGCCACGCCCACCCCGCCGGCCGGCACTTCCGGGAGCAGCGGGTCGCTCCTCCCACCTGCGGGCCGGCACTTCCGGGAGCGGGGGCTCCGGAAGGCTGGGGGAGCTGGAGGTAGGGATTTAGCCGTGTTTGGAGAGGAGGCGTCTAACGTAGGGAGCGGCCGCTTGGCGGTGCATCAAGGGGAAGTCGCGATGGGCGTCTCCGCCTGGGAAGAACAGCGGTGACCGCGGGGACGCCACGTAGCACTCCTGGGAGGCGTCAGCAGCTGCTGGCAACACCTCCCACCCTGGACAACCCGCGCGAAAACTGGGCTGCCAGGGTGGGTTCGGTTTGTGGTTCGCCAAGGTTAATTATTGGTTCTGCGTTTGCCTTTTGAAAACTTACGTGATTTCGTCACACACACCAAAAGGATTTAACCTATTAAGTCTTAGATGCATGAGTGAGGGCTCTCGAATGCAGTTGGTATCCTTAATATTTCAGTACCTCACCATGGTGTTCAGACCCACTAGCACTGACTGTGTGTGTGTGTCGCTCTCAGATTGCAGCATTTGGCGTTTCCGATTAGGGATACAAACCAGTAACTGAAAAATGTAGAAGCTGGTCTGTGGAAGAGGTAGAGGATCACCCTGGGCTGCTGGAGATCCTGTCCCCCAAAGCGAAACAAAGTGTAACTGCAAACGCTGGAGAGATGGCCTAACAGTTAAGAGCATTTGCTGCGATCTCGGAGGACTTGGGTTTGTTCCCCTCCCCCACCCCGGTAGTGCACAACCATTTGTAGCTCCAGTTCCAAAGGAGCCTACTCCCTCTTCTGACCTCCAGCAGTATCTGCGTACACAGAGGGCACATACAGACACACAACACATAACAAATGACTTGATCATAAACAAACCAGGTACTGGGATTCATTAGTAATCTTATAATTAATGCTTCCTGCCCCAACTAAAGAAGCTCTAGTGTATTTCTGTAATTTCTAACCAAATGAGGCTGGTCCCATACTTTTAAAATAAAAGGGCATTACTATCATCTTTAGAGCTTCCAACCTTAGTGGATGTGTTGCCTCGTTGTACTTTTTATTTAGGGTGGATTTTATCAGTGAAATCACTTGCTATAAACTATTAGCACCTAGATTGGACTGAGGTCCCCTAACTTTATACTACACCTATTGACTATAACACCTTCTCAGCCTCCTTACATGAAAGTAATGCTTCTTTACTTAATACAAACTAGGCCAAAGAAGGATATGTGTAGAGGCCAGCCTGAACTACAACATGGTGATACCGTTGTTTCTACATGCTTTTTGATCCCTAGCAACAAGCCAGTAGTCCAAAGTACTGGAAAGTGGGGGAAAAATTTTTTTTTAATTCACCCTCTGTGTCCTAAACATACACATTTCACTTTAAAAAGTAAGTTTACTAAGCTGAGAAAATGGTAGCCCACCCCACACCAGCACAAGGATGGGACCCATGGAGCAGCTTAGGGCAGCTGCTAGAATCTAAATCCAGCAGCAGAGGGACAGTGACAAGCATTGATCCCCAGCGCAAGAGGAGGGACCGCCAGAGTGCAGTAAAGAGCAGTCCCACCCTAAACACGGCTGACATAATCATAGCAGGGGCCCTGGGTAGAGTAAAAAGGAGAAACAGCATTTACTAGGCACTTTACCACCAATTCGTATTTGTGACCCTCATTTTTTATGAAGACAGCATTTTACTAAGTTATCCAAGCTGTCCATGAACTTGATTCCCGAGTAGCTGGGATTCTTATTAGATTGACTGTGGACTGGTGAAGTGATACTTGTACAAAATCAGGCTTGCAAAGGATCACCTGCAGCTAACAAGGAAAAACTAGCATCATTCACAAGTCTTTTAGCTCATCTTAGTGAACTACAACTAATCAAGCCTTGATCTGGATCAAGTGAAAAGGAGGCATTCTGAAAGTTCATTTCCAGATTGATTTACTCATTGAAGCCAGGATGGAGGTAACTAAATACACGCAGTCACAGGCAGTAAAATTCACCCAGGTCAGAAGAGTGAAAGGGAGCGGTAGCAGAACTACCTGTTGCACACACGTCCTGCAGTGTAAACGGAGCAAGTCTGACTGGTTGGTGTTCTCTGGACAAGGGCTGGGCTCTGTGGCATTGCTGTGACAAGTCCACAACACCTCTCAGAGGCCTTTTCTCCTAGGCCAGTCCTGAATGTTTGGGTCTCCTCTGGAGCTTCAGGCAGCATAAAATATTTTTTAATTAATTTACTTTAATTATGAATATGGGGGGTGGACATTGAGAATTGACACTTGCAGAGGCCAGGTGTCAGCTCATCCTTGGTTCTTCTGAAAGAACATCATTAGCTCTTAACCCTTAGACCGTATTTCTAGCCCCAGCATACAATGTTAATGCTGTCCTTACCTTCTGTTGATTTGTCAGGAACAGTCATGAACGGACAGTTAAGAATGGCTGGCAAGAAAATTCGGGTGGCCTACTGGTAATTAATCTTAAAGGGCCTACTGGTTATGAATCCTTTGAGAGTATTAGCTGAAATCCATGTTGAAAATCACCTGGCCCTAGAACCGCTGAATCCTAGAGATGAACTTGACAAGTAGATTAAAAAATACAAGTCTGGAAACACAAAAATAAAACCTATTACTTTGAATGCCAACTTAAAAAGATGAAAATAAGTACTATAAGATGCAAATAGCCTTAAGTGGGCCTAGACTTAGGATGGTCATGGCCAGACACTTGTTCCCCATCTCTGAGCAAAGCTGTTTACTCTGATTTTTTTTGTACTTTCAGGTGTATTTATCAAGATATGCTGATACGTGAGCAATACTCTTCCTCTGACAGGGTAGGTCTTTGGCAGTTAGCTGTGAAATTTAACTTGCTTTCAAATGAATTTCCTCCTCTATTGCTGACAGTTGCTGGGCTCCAGGGAGACTTGGGAGAGTACAAGTAGAGTTCAGGAGACCACAGAAGCCCACTTCTGTACCTGTGCTAAGGTCAAGGGCCCAACCATAAAACAGGTTCAGCTTTCACTTAGATGGGCACACAACAGTAAGGTTCCTTTCCTGACCCAGATCCTGGGAAGGACAGGTGCCGGGCTATCTCTGTCTGATGGTTAGTTGGAAAGACAGGCACAAATCTGTCACAGGAAACACAGGGAGGGTCCTCAGGATTTAATCACAAGACAGAAAAGATCACATTGAGAAATGTTTCTAATGGGGGGAACAAGGCTGCTCTCACAGGGGCTAGAATAGAGAAATATTGAGCAGTGTTGACTGGGTCCTACCCTAGATCCCCATTGCACATTTTGCTGGGCCAGACCTCATGTCTGTAACAGGAATCTCTAGTCCAAGTATAAGAGTTAAGAGGGTTTGATTATGATGGTAACTAATGAGAACTACTCTTTCCAGAGATTTGATTGGATTGCAGTTCTGTTCATGAAAGGAAATTCTCTCAGACTGCTAGCATGGTTAAGACTGGTTTTTATCCAACTGGTAAGACCAGTGTCTTGACTTGCATCTTGACTTCAGGGGGCAAGTGTGACCAGAAACTCTAGTGAGCCTCCTGCTTAAATCATAAGCACAACTTCAGCAGCTGGTTATTTTGTTTCACTGATTTTTGGAAAACCAGGATGAGTATTTCAGGAATAAAGGAAAAGAAGGAAACAGGATTCCTCCAAACAGTAAGAGCTAGGCATGATGGCACAGCCTATAATTCCAGTACATGGGAAGTAGAGGCACAAAGATGTATTAGAGGTCACACTCAGCCATGTGGGGAATGTGAGGCCAGCCTGGAGTGAGGTCCTCTCAAAACTGAAATTATCTTCATAATACCCCACAGTGAGGTGGGAAATGTAAGCAAGCACAGCCTACTACTGTTACTGAAAGAAAACAATCAAGCCAGCACCCAGGAGGTGGAGGCAGGCAAATTTCTGTGAGTTGGAGGCCAGCCTGATCTATAGTGAGTTTCAGGACAGTCAGAGAAACCCTGTCTTAAAAAACCAAAACAAACAAGAAAGAGAGAAAAGGCAGACGTAGAACTGTTTGTACTGTGGAGAAAGAAATGATAGCATTTAAAGATTCCTGAAACTTACACTGCAATAGTGAGTCCACAGCAATAGGGCTGACCCCTGGTAAGAAGGGCATCTCTAAGAGAACACAGACCCAATCAACATCCAAGGTACAACTCTCTATAGGAGGGTTTCAGCTTACTGAGAACTTCTGTCAATGGCCAAAAGCTGAAGTGCAAAAACCATGGATTTCGCAGTTATTGGATCAGATGACTTGAAGAAGTCCTCAGATGAACAGTCTCAGTAATGCAGGCCACAAGGAAGACCAAAAAAGGTGACATGATGGAGGCTTGGAGACCGGCAGGGTACAGCTTAACCAGAGATTCTACTTCTCAGTGCCTGCCAACTCCAGAAGAGGCTGAGAAAGTGAAGAGGGGCCAATGTGCAGACCTGCCCTGGATAAACTACCTGACAAAGGGAATAGGTCTCTACCAGACAAGGCAAAGCAGTTTAACCCTGACATACAAACACCAGGGGCACTGGTCCCCAACTACCAAGAAAGACTGATGGTACCAACTGGGGACCACAGGACATGAACTGTTTCCAAACCTGCACTTGACTGAAGGTGGGTCCTAACTCAAAGAAACAAGAACTTTTAACTTTGCAGGGGCCACCAAATGCTGTGGTTTGGGTAGCAAGCAGTAAAAGAGCTCACCACGCCAGAATGGTAGAAAACGATGTTTATTAAATATAGTACAAACGAGCAGCAGCAGGTGAGACAGTGGGAGACCTGCATGCGGGAGGCAGTCATCTCACTAAGTGTGGCTCCTGTAATGGAAAGGAGAACACTTCTGACTCTGGGCCAGCCCCTATCAGGAAGCGACTGACAGGAAGTTACAGTTCATTTGTCTGGCTGCAGTGCTCACTCTTGGTTTTTCTCCACAAGGAAAACATTTCAGATTCATATTTACAAAAAGTTGGGCTGGAAGATGGCTCAGTGGTTAAGGGACCTTGTGGTTCTTCCAGAGGGCGTAGAGTACAGTTTCTAACACCCACTTCAGGCAGCTCACAACTGCATGAACTCCAACTGGACTCTGAGGGCACTGTAGACAAATAGCATACCATTACAAATAAATTTACACACACAATTACAAAGAGTGAATTCTTTCAACAATTTTGATCCCTTTCTCATTTCAAAACAGCAAGTTTTGTAAACACAAAACTATCACAAAGCATCTAATTTGTTCCATAATCACTTATATTCACATTTCAAAACACCATCACGCTAATGTTTCAGTTTTACTATTTTAATTTTTAAAAATCACAATATTTACTTATTGGGTGTATGCGGTCAGAATACAACTTTCAGGAGTCAGTTCTCCTCTTCTGCTCTATGGGTCCCAGGAATTAACTCTGGCCATCAGGTTTGCGTTAAGTACACTTTTACTAGAGCAGGAATGGGGAAAAGCTGCTTTCTGAACAGGCCTGCAGAATGGGTAAAGTACTCTAACAGGGACATGGCTGAATAATCTAAAAGCCTGGGCTCTGGGTCTTGTTGCTGTTTGGCATAGGACTTTTTCCTTTTCCATCAATCGGCAGAAATAAAGGTAATTTTGTTTTGAACCAGCTGCTTCACTGATTTTATGGTTTTGCTTCACCTGATTCCAGTTCTCATCACACCCCCATCTGAGTCAATATTTTCTTATACTGACCATAACTTTAGAGAAACAGCTGGAGTGTTATGCTTCTGGGTGAGAAGAGACAAACCAGGCCAACATAGTAAAGATAGAGTGCCATAGTAGAGGGCTGTTAACTGAAGGAGCCAGAATCCCAAATAATTAGCTAGCCCAATAATCAGCTACCCTCCCCCCTGCAATTTGTTTAACTTCTGGGCCATATCTCTGATCATCCTGACTTGTGTACACAGAAGTGGCAGTCTTCATTTAGAAGTGACAGAGCACCCTTTTCACAGTCCTGGCTCCTCCCATTTTGTAAAACACCATCAGTCCATTTGGTCCTTCATGGCCATTAGCAAACTAATGTAAGAGGTCTTCGAAAAGGCCACTCCCTCTACACAGATACCCACCCCAGCTGAGATTCTTAATCCACTTAACAGAGGTGTGGCCTATCTGGAGTAATATATATCCAGGCAGTTAGGCCAGAATACAAATACATTCCAGTTGGGTGATAGGTATGTTTTCTTCCACATAAAGAAGGTGCCCAGGTATGGATGACACCAAGGCAGGACAGACATTACTAGCTCTCACACAGCTAAAGGTTTAGTAACACTGATAACCAGTTGTGTTTCCTACTAGCTGTATCCCCACAAAGTTATTCCTACACATCAGAATAAGTCTGAGGCAAAACCAAGCCTGACGGAGAATTAGAACTGAAAGCCAGCCTGTAACTAGAAGTCCCTGAATCTACATAAAGAACAACTTAATAAGTTTATAAATCCCTTACCTTATATAAATCTCCAAAAGTATTGAATAAATTTGCAAATGGTATGCTCTTGAGAAAAACATCCCGATTTCATTCCTACAAGAAAAACAGACAAATCAATGCAAAACTACACCATATATTTACGTCTTATAAGTGTCCTTATGTTGCAATCAGCAGTGGAGAAAGCTAATTACAGAAATCTGTGTTCATTTTATTTAAGCTCTACTTAGAAATGTTTTGTTCTTGTGCCTGGCCCTTTAAAATGTAAATACAGTTTTATAAATAAGTATTAATTCTCTAATGTAAAACATGTCATAAAACCTCAAAGACTATTTCAAGCCTATTACTGTAATTTCTCCTTTGTTCAGCCTATCTCACATCACCTTAGTGGCATCTTCTCATCACCAGGCAAGAATGATAGGGAAAATTGACCTTACTATGTAATAAAACTGCTTATTTTGTACTTCACGTGTAATATATTTCCCTAGCATTTATTTTATGTTATATGGAAGAGTGCTTTCCCACATGCACGTATGCATATGCCAAAAGGCTTCAGATCCCCTGGGATTGAAGTTACAGATGTTTATGAGCAGCCATGCCAGAAAGTGAACCCAAGTCTTTGAGGAGCAGCCACTGCTCTTGACCACTGACCCATCCTTCCAACCCTTTCTAAGTATACAATATTTTCTAAAGGTTTCTAACTAAGATCTAATTTTCCTAGCAGGCATGGCTAACCTGCAACCCAGATTCGACCCCATCCAGCTATGAATACAACCCAATATAATACAGCTAAACTTAATTATTAAAACATAAGAACCACGTGTGTGGCTCTTTTGGTTTTGGTAACTCAATTGTGTTGCTCTTGTGCCAACTTCAAAGTCAGTCTTGTCTGTGAGTCAAGTCATTTCTATGTACAGGGAGGAGTGACGAGGACCACAAAGACTGCGCCAGCCAGTCTTGGGTTGTCAGCCTGACCAAGGCAGGACCTGAAGCCCAAGCAGCAGGGCACACCTAAGAGATTTTAATTGGATTATTGGAGGTGGGAAGGCCACACCTTCTAGTGGCGGTGTCCACAGAAGCGTTTGCTTCCCACGAGCTTGCCTCACCTCTTTCTGGCATCAAAACCCACTTCTTCCAGATTCCACTGCTTCTCTACTTGTGGACTGGGCAACTCCCAGCTTTCTGGCCTCTCCTTTCAGAGACATTCATTGTTGGGCTGGATGGACCACAGCTGGTGAGGCCCTCTAATAAACCCCCCTGTGTGTGTGTCCATTTTTCCTATCGACCCTGTTTCTTTAAAGAACCCCAACTGATAAGTATTCAATAGAAGAGGGATATTCTGATAGTCCATATTGCTCATGAAGAGAAGCCAATATCCACAAGGACAAACAAGCACCGAGGAGAAGGCAAGCACTTTGTAAACAGATGCTCAGCACACTTTTTCAAGCTTTGGGAAAATGTCAATATACTTCAGTGATGTTAAATATTTGTACAGCTGGACCAAAACCACATTCCAAAAAAAAAAAATGCCAAGAATAGGGATACCTAATTTTTAATTATAGTTTAGTTCCAACCAACTATTCCAACTAATTCCATAATTAGAAGGAAATGCTCCAAGAAAAACATTCTGACTAAAAAGACTGTAAAAAAAGATTTTACATAAGTACTCTATCTGCAGATCACATGCATGCCAGAAGAGGGCATCAGATCCCAGTATAGATGGTTGTGAGCCACCACCATGTGGTTGCTGGGAATTGAACTCAGGACCTGTGGAAGAGCAACCCCCTCCAGACTAAAATGACTTTAAGTGCCCTAGAACCTTTCTACACTGACATACATAAATTATATGTAAATGTATGCAAGAAAAATAAATCAAGCACCTCAAGAAAGATCCGTGAATTGGAGGCCAGGTTGGCCTCCACAGTGAGTTCCAGGATAATGCAGGGTTGGGGAGGACACAGCACTAGGCTGGAGCTGGTTTAGCAGTTGGAAGAACCAGCTGCTACACAGCCACATGGCCCACAACTCCTTAACTCCCATTTGACTTCAAACTCTATTTGACTTCTGGAATTTAGGTTCCAGATACGAATTTGGTGTGCAGACATACATACAAGCAAACCACCCATGCACAGAAAACATCTTTTTTTAAAAACAAAGAACCACTTACCTCGATATTCATCCTCTTATACGCATTTGGTGGATTCAAGAACTAAATCCAAATGCTTGATATAATTCCAAATCCTAAATATGAAAGAAATGGGCCTGGCATTCTCGTTTAACCCCTCTCTACATTAGACAGGGTAGACTTCCTAAACCAAGATTTAAAGGCTACCCTTTATATTGACCTCAGGAAAGTCAGACAAATCATCAGGCTCAGTCTGGAAGCTAGTGCACTCTTCTCAAATCAGGTCCTCAGACAATGATACACAAGCCCAGAATACCGATACCTAGCCTGGATTTTCATAAGACAAAGTAACACCTGTCACTTTGAACTACTTGAATAAGAAGCTCAATTCACATTCATATAAAAAAAAAACAAACATAAAAATTTATGTAAGAGTTAGGACTACCTAAATTTGCTAACCAGAAATCCCAGAACTCCAACACTTTCTAAAGCAAAGAACAGAACTTTTAAAATGGGAAACCTTGTAAATGAGGCACAGCAGGACACTGCATGAAAGGTGCTGGCAGAACTAGCCAGGAATCTGACAATAGGGCAGATGCTCAGGACGCACAGTACTAACCCTCCAACCATGATAAGACGCCTGTAGGGCCACTGAGAGAAACCGCGCAAGAAATGAAGGCATAGCTGCAGCAAAATGCCTGACACACACAGCTGTCTCTGAGCCTTAGAGGGTTTGTGGGGAGGGCTCAACAGTTAAGAGGACTGGGGGCAGATACATGGCGGCTTACAAGCATCTTCAACTCCAGCTGCAGGGGATCGGATGCCCGAGTAGAGCCTCCTCAGGAACGGTGAAGACTTACATACACAAAAACAAATAAAGGCACCAGCACTAAGACAAATGGCCTGAATTAGATCCCGGAGAACAAGGCGGCAAAAGGAGAAAACAAACTCCCAAGTTGCCCTCTAGGCTCCACACCCAGGTACACAACAAATGGCATAAATTGTTTCTGTCATTCCAAAAATAGGTAAAGATTTCACCAAAGCCTTTCAGATTTCAGTTTTACTTGCATAATCTTTCCAGATCAGACCCTCTCTCAGAATATTTAGCAGATAACTATACCTTTTCGTGCATTTCTCATAATCCTCCAAAGCCACACATCTCTTTTAGACATCACCAAGAACACAATTCCTGAAAAAGAGATTTTCTTAAAAATCATGTGCAAGGGGCGACACTGTTACAACAGCAGCACCTTTAGTAAAGCTTACATATCCTCATTAATTAGTTAATAATCACAACAGCTCATTATGTGAACAGCAGTGAAAAGGTTTAATCATTGGATATGAAGCTACCATAGGCAACAGCAAAGAGCAGAAACCACATTAGCAAGTATTCTAATATCCAGAGCAGACATCTTTGGCTTATTAAAGTAGGTTGTTTTACTTAAGAGCCTATGACATTTTAAAAATGTTTTACTTTTTTACAATTCCCCATTTGTCATTAATAATTACAATGTATTCAAATTAACAGATGAGACCAGAAACGCTCATGGCGGCATGGCTTGTCAGACTATCAGAAGTCATCTATCCATCCTAGGAGACTCACAGCAGCAGGCACCCTATTAAGCAAGAGACAGGCATTTCACTTTAAGATGCTCAACTGGCTTTTTGCTCAGGTGCATACTTCCCCCTGTTCTTCATAAATACCCTAGCCCATGTGGTGCTTTGAATGAGAGTGGCTCTCTGCAGGCCTTTGTTCCCCAGCTGATCTGTCAAGGAAGGATTAGGAGGCGCAGCCTCATTGGAACAGGCTCCCAGGAGCCCACAAGCCCATGCAGTATCTTTCTTGCTTTCTATGGGCAGCTTAGAATGTAAAGCTCTCAGCAGCTGTTCCAGTACCTTGCCTTCCTGCTGGCACCCAGCCACACCTCTGAAACTGTGGGCAAGCCTCAAGTGGCTTCTTTTTATAAGAGTTGCTATGGTCATGGTGTCTCTTCACAGCAATTGAATACTTACACAGCCTAGGATCCCACTTCCGTGGTAGCCACGGCACTTATCAGTACCTTATGTTCTTTCAGTACATTAAAAAAGTAGGAAGACAAACTACTTTGTCTGGGTAGAAATCAATTCAGAAAAATTTCTCCAATCATAACCTGTACACTTATTTTTATTTACAGCTGCTTGTCAACTGCCATATGGGTGCTGTGAAACAAACCGTCCACCAGCCCAGCAAGTGCTCTTAACCACGGTGCCATTCCTCCAGACACATAACCAGCACGTTTGATTTTTTTTGAGACAAAGTTTAATTATGTAGCCAGACTAGCTTAGAACTCTGCCTGTATTCTAAGGATTGCTCTAACTTCAACACCCCCAAACACACACACACGTGCCTTTACAAATATTTACTTTTCCTGAGGTCAAGGATTTTTGCTATTGTTATGGTTTTTATATTTATTCTAATATCTTCAGGGGGATCATATGCCCCATGATTTTTATGTGGAAATCAGACTGTGGGGTTGGTTCTCCCTTTCCTCCTTTTCAAGGATTCTGGGATTGATTCATGCAATCAGGCTTGAACAAGAGCTCTCACCAGAGCCATCTCCCTAGTCCTTGTCTTTGAGTCCATGGTTGGTTGTTCCCTGTGCTACAAATGGAACCCAAACCTTTTTGAAATGCCAGATAGCCAAATGCTTTCTGACAACACACATTGACAGGCCACATGCCCCCAAAAAAGGGGAAAAAAAACACCTTCGAGTATTTGTGAGACAGAGTCTCACTATGTAACCCTGACTGGCCTGGAACTCAGATTCACCTGTCTTGCCTTTCAAGTTGCTTGCTGTAGCTTTCTTTGTTATCAAGCGTCTGTGAGGGAGGGGGCATACTACAAGCTATCACTTAACACCTGTAAACATGTGGCAAAAAAAAAAAAAAAAGGAACTTGTACCCTCTGCTAGTAGCAAATGGAAACAGGAACTTGAGAAGCAATTCCACTTAAATCTAGAGAAACAGAAATGTAGCCATACTAAGTTGCCCACCAGCACTCAAGGTATGGCTATTAGTAACTCAAAAAAAAAAAAAAAAAAAGGCAGTAACAATGTAAATGCTTGGCAACTGTCTTCCATAAACAAGGATACATTCAGGCAATATTGAAACATGGTTTCTCTGTGTAGCCCTGTCTGTCTCACTCTGTAGATAAGGCTGGCCTCAGAATTCAGTAAGATCTGCCTGCCTCGACTGGGGTTAAAAGCGTGCACTCTCAATACCATCAGCAACGCCAAGCAAAAAGGGTCAACTCTTACCATTGTTCTGCAGGAAAAAAAGCCAGCCACAAAAATCCTATGTACTAGTTTATTATTCCATCCACCTGAAACACACAGAACAAGTAATCTATACAGACAAAATATTGCTTCTAGGGGCTGGGGGACAGAGGGACAGAGGGACAGTTAAGAATGGGAGATTTTTGTGGCTAGTGATATAGGGCTGTTGGTAGAAGGGCTAGCCTAGCATGCATGAAGCCCAAGGTTCAACCTCCAGCACATGCTTGGCAGGAGTACACCACCGGGAAGTCTGATGCTAGCCTGAGGTACACGAAATCATGTCTTAAAAAGAAAGAAAAAGAACGGTGTTCTTATAGGGTGAGGTAAATCTTCTAGAAGTGGCCTGAACTTTTACTCCCACCATTTTGGGAGACCCACTCAGAAAGGTCACCCCCAGTTTGAAAACAGGCTCTAGGAAACAAGCCTGGTTCATACAGAAAATAAAACTGTTCATGTTCTGAAAACAAGTGCTGCAATGTTAACACAGATGTGCTGAGGGCTGCTGAAGTGAGACTGAGACTATACTAAACACCATTGAACAACTGTACAAGATTGTGTGGTAAAACAACTCACTTAAAAACTGTTACAAACACAAAGCCTTGTATCTTAACAAATCAAGCAAACATTTGTACCAGTTCCCCACCACCACCCGACTTCCCCAAAGTTTATAGGCTTTTTTAAAAATAAAGAAAAAAAGGCAAACGCTGCTTATTTCATTCAAGTAAATTGTAAGCACATCAGAACGGAGAGGCGTGAGTAAATACTACCTTGATGACTTGGTTGGCTTCAATCCAGAGTAAAACAGGAGAGGAAAAAGAAATCTTGTTGCACTTGGGAATTTAGTATCATTTGAAGGACACAAAGAAATAAATGCTTCCATCCGTGGCCTCGAACATTGAGAAAAGAGCGACTGGCGAGTCTCCTTGTGAAAGACAATAAACTGAGCCTTAATCTGGCCGGTTTTCTTTCGTTCCTGAAAGTGTAAATAAAAGCGACCTTGTTTTGTTCTCTTATCTTCTCAATTCTGAAACCTGTCCGTCCACGACGCCCCGCTCCCAACCCCGAACAATGACTGCCCGCCCTTTCTCTTACGTTTCCGCACCTGAGCAGCTCCCACCGCACGGGAAGCTTGCAAGAATCCGAGAGACCACACTTCTCCTTCATTAGCCGCCTCATCGAGGCAGAACGTCTCCAGAAAAATGGTTCACTGGATCAGGATCCCAGGGCATCCTCGCCCAAGCTCCGGGGTTACCACCCACAAAGCGCCAGGCCACACCAGGAGCTCCGGCGGCACCCCTGCAACAGCGAACTACCGACGAAGGCACGCGGCAAGAAGCTGAAATCACTCTTTCGTCCCCGCTGGGTACGCGACCTGCGGCGGCCGGGGCCTGCCTGTCTCCTGGCGCCGTTCTCCAGTCCTCCAGAGCGCGCGCCACCATCGCCAAGGCCAGGTCGGCGTCCGCTCGGTTCGCACCTCGCTCCTGCCCATCCCCACGCCTGTCTAAAGCACGATGGCGCCGGATTGCACGCGAGCGACAAACTCCACAGCGCTGTAACAAAAGAACGACAAAGCGGCGAGAGAGAAGGTGCGGCCCACGGAGGGCCGCTCCGCCTCCGGGCCTCTCCGATTGGCTACCGCGACACAGCGTGGCCTGCGATTGGCTAGGCAGCCGAGTGCGGCGCAAACGGAAGACAGGTGAGGATCTCCCGCGCGTCCAAAGCCCGCCTTTCCGGTCAGGCTGCCCAGCCCTTGTGCGGAACTGAGTTTCCCGCAACTCAAGCCCTGGCGGGAGCCCGGAAGCGGTACCTCCCAAGGGTAGGGTAGCCGGAAGTTGTTTTACTGGGAGACCACAGCCCCGAGGAATCCCCACGGAGCGTCGCCACCTGTCGTCCGGCGGCGTGGACGAGCGCAGCCACCAAACCGCGGCACTGAAAGGTGGAGCGGTGGCGCCTCGTGTAGCACCGCCGGACGTGCCCCACCGGAACAGGGGCGAGGAGCGATGGCAGTTAGAGACCCATCTGGTGTTCAGAGTTTGCCTTCCGGGTGGAGTGAGGTTACTCAAAAGACTTTCGTTTTGCCGTTTAGTCGGCGTCTGACGTGGTGGTGAACGCCAGTTAATCTCAGCCTTTCAGAAAGGTGTGGCAAGATCCGAAGGTCAGTCATACGATGTTGAGGACATATCGAGGGGAAAGTAGGTAAAAATAAATCCTCACGAACACTCACTTCCAAGGAGCACCTTTCTGGTTTTTGTGGGATGGTCCCTCCCTATTTAGGTCAGTCGGACCCGAGGATACACTTGTAAAGCCCAAGCCGACCTCAAACTTGCGATCTTCATCAGCCTTTACAGACCGCTGCCCTGCACTCTATATTTGGACGCATTTTCGTATCACAGTGTCAGAATTCGTTGACTAACAATAAATTCATATGTGATGCGAGTTTCATTGGGCATAATTTACCAAGTAGATAACTGGTACCTTGTCATTGGCTGTAACGGATGCTTTTATTTTCAACCTTCCTGTTACATGTATGTAGGTGTGTGAGCACAGGTTAGGTCTCTCAGATGTCACTCAACAGTAGCCAGCCACCCAGTTTTTTGAGACGGTCTCACTTATAATCTGGGACTGACCAATTAGATTAAACTGGCAGGCCAGGGAGCCCTCAAGTTCCACCTTTCTCTGCCTCCCCAGCACACCACCATTGCCTGGGTAATGTGCTCAGCTCATTGTCTGCAAGCTTATACGGTCCAGGAGTCCCTTCCCACAGAGATTTGTGTTAGACCAGATCTGTGTGCTGCTTTGGAGAGTGGCTTTCATGACTCTACCTAAAGATAAGCACAAAATAATTTGACTCTGGACCTATAACATTTCATCTCTGTACAGTCTTGGCAATTGAGTCAGCCTTGTGGGATCTCTAACACAGATGGAGCCTCTCCCTGCCCCCGAACTTCATTTGTGCTTGTTTTGGTGTTTGTTGCTGTTTAGTTGAGACAAGGTCTCTTGTAATCCCAAGCTGGCCTTAAACTCCCAGTGTAGCTAAGGATGACCTAGAAGTCTTTATCCATATGCATCAGCCTCCTGAGTGCTGGGGTTATACATTTGTACTGTTCTACCAAGCTGATCTGGGCATTTCTAACTGCCCTGAACTTTTGTTTTCAACCTGCATATATTTATTTCTTTTATTTGTGATAAACCGGCTTTTGTGTAAAATCAACACTAGCCTCTACTTCTCAAGATCCAAAATAACCCAGGTGAGTTATGTTAATTATTTTATTGTGTCCTCTCCCTCTGAACTCACCTCAGCTCTTCATTTCTTGGGACTGCCAATAAAAGTTCAGATGAGACATACAAGGGCACACTGTTGAAGATAAACGGGGTTCAGTATCATAAAAAGAAGTACACCCAAAGAAGAGAGTAAACAACGGCCAGAGAGACCATTTGGCATAAAAAACCACTCACAAGGGATGAGAACAGATATTGGCCAAAGAGCTTATTGTGCCAGCCTACATTTTTAGGAAGGCTTTAAAACACAAATGTCTCTAAAACAGGTTGTTTTGTTTTTGTTGTTCCTCGGGTGATTGGCAGGCCCACTTGGAATAGCTTTAAAAGAAGAGGAAACGGGGAGCAATGACACTAGGTACAATAGTACCTTTAATCCAAGCACACTAGACAGAGGCCAGTGGTCTCTTCAAGGCTAGCCCGATATACATAGTGAGTTCCATCTAGGACAGTCAAGGCTATGTAGATAGACCCTGTGTGCTGGCTTAGTTGTATGCCAACTTGCCACAAAATAGTCATCAGAGAGGAGAGGGCCTCAACTGAGAAAATGCCTCCAGAAGATCTGGCTGTAGGCAGTCTTTGTGGGTATTTTCTTAGTGATTGGCTTGAGAGAGTCTGGCCTATCATGGATGGTGCCATCCCTGGGCTGGTGGTCCATAGTTCTATAAGAAAACAGGCTGAACAAGCCAAGGAGAGCAAGCTAATAAACGGCACCCTCCACGGCCTCTGCATCAGCACCTGCCTCCAGGTTCCTGCCCTGCTTGAGTTCTTGTCCCGACTTCCTTCAGTAATGGACTAATGATGTGGAAGTATAAGCCTTTAAACCTTTTCCTCCCAACTTGCTTTTGGTCATGGTGTTTCATCACAGTAATGATAATTTTAACACATCCTGTCTCAAAAAGAAAAATTAAAAAGATGGGACAGTGGTATATCTGTGGTCTAGTACAACCTCGGGTAGATACAGGTCTTCTGACTTTTGAGCAGTTTGGAGCTAGCCTTCCACCCAGGGCCGGAGATAACAGGCTGGTCATGACAACCCTGCAAATTCAATCCATAGTTTTACATGTTGCTAATTGTGAGGGAAGGGTCCATCCTCAGTGACCTCCAAGCCTATGAATTTCTGGCCAGCTCCCAAACACGTATTTATCTTTTATATGTGAAGACATAACTGCTGTAGAGCTTAATGACAGCTAAGAAGTAAGGAATCAACAGGGGTGATGGCTCAGTGGCCCTGCAAAGGAGGAGGCCTGGAGTTCAGATCCCTAGAACTTACCTAAGAAGCTGGGCAGGGTGGCAGCCTGTAATTACAGCACTGAGGAGGGACAGAGGAGGACAAGCTGGTTTAGCACACTGGGTTCACTAAGAGACTGCCTCAAGAAGTAGAGAGCAATCAAGAAAGGCACCATCTATCAGTCTTGGGCCTCTACACAAAAGCAGTCACACATTCATGTGCCCTCAGCCATACACGTACAGATAAACACATGCTTATCACACACACACACACACACACACACACCTTCCTGATGTTCCATCAAGGAAAAACCTGCCTCTTGGATGTTATCCTCTGATAGCACATGTGCCATGGAACACACACACTAAATGTCATTTTTAAAAGAAATATTCTGAGCTTTAGCATATTTATCTTTTGTAGAGTGAAGTGAGCATTTGTGGTGGAGAAATGTGTGCAATCAATTACATTGTAAAGTTGCTAATGGATTTAGATAGCCATTTCTTAAATATCAGAGCTAAAACTAGTTTGTCATCCCTTAAAATATCATTCAGAGTAGGGTGCAGTGACACACACCTGTAATCCCAGCACTCAAGAGCTGGAGGCAGGGGTTCAAATTCATCTTTAACCTCACAGCAAGTTTGAGACCAGTGGGCATTTTATGAAACCCTGTCTCAGAAAAGAAAAAGAAAAAATTATCTTTCAGAAAGTATTAAGAACTTTTGCCAAGGGGCTACAAAGATGGCTCAGTGGTTAAGAGCACTGACTGCTTTTCCAGAGGACCCAGGTTCAATTCCCAGCAACCCACATAGCAGCTCACAACTGTTCCGTGTTACAGATTGTGCTTGACAGTCACGCAGTGTTTTCTGCTGTTGAATGCTGTTATAATGTATTTTATTATATGGTGACCTACCTAGACACAGCAAACAGTCTCTCTTCATCAGAAAGTTGACATTTTTTACCGTATTTTATAATTTCATCATTCTCCATGGATAGGTCTGTATTCCTGACCTATGCATAGGATAAATTCCATGACATGACCTACTTGGAATATAGGTTTTCCAAAAAGGAGGAAAAGACACAATCAGGTGCCAAAGTAAAGCTGCTCATAAGACAGGAGTGTGAACAGATCTTTTCAAAAAGCTTTTCAAAACATATGTTTTTGGGCTGGAAAGATGACTCAAAGGTTAAGAGCACTGGCTGCTCTTCCGGAGGTCTTGAGTTCAATTCCCAGCACATGGTGGCTCCCAACCATATATAATAGGATTTCATGCAGGCAGAACACTTTATACATAATAAATAAATAAATCTTAATAAATGAAAAAAATGATGATTTTGAGACAGGGTATCATTATTAGCACTACAACTTGCTGTGTAGACCAGGCTAGGCGCAGACAGAGACCAGCCTGCCTCTGCTTCCTTGAGTGTTGGGTGTGTTTTTTGGACAGCTAAACCTGTCTAAAAAGCAAATTTTAAAAATCCTTGTTCATTATTTTCTAATTTCTGACATATGCAATATTAGGCCTTCTTTTAAATTGTTCAAATAACTCAGAGTAACTGAAATATTGACACTTTTTTATAAATAAAAAGCTTGGTTGTCAGTTTAAAATACTGGATGGGGTGGGGAAGAAGGAAAAATAGCTCAGTGGCTAATAGCACTGGCTGGTCTGCCAGAGAGAATTTGGGTTCAGGTCCCAGCACTCACATGGTGGCTCACAACAACCTGTAACTTCAGTCCGGGGGATCCAACAACCATTTCTGGCCTTTGAGGGCACCAGGCACACACATGATATAAACGTGCAGATAAAACACCCAGACACACAAAGTAAATACAAAAATTTAAAACGGGTAATTCTGAGAATCAAGGAGATGGCTCTGTGGGTAAAAGCGCTTTGCTTTTTTTCTGAACTCCAATGACCTGAGTTCAGAACCTCTGTGAAAAGCCACATGTGGTAGCATTCACCTAGAATCCTGTCATGGCTGCTGCAGAATGGGAGGAGAGACAGCAGTTACTGCCAGCCTGGGTGTGCAGCAACACAACGGAAACAAGGAAGACCCTTCTTTATAGGCAGAAGGCAAGAAGCTACTCTGGAAAAGTTACCATCTGACCTGTACACACACAACATAGATAGTTATACATCATACACAGAAACCTCATACACAGTCACAGACACACACATACATCATATATAGAGACATAAAACATAAGTCTCACACATCATACAGACACAGACATCATACATATTCAGTCTCAGAAGTCACATACAGACATACACACAAGATACATCAAGCACGACCATACACCTAGAGAGTGACACATGATACACATACACACAATCTTGGTGAAATGCCCATAAAACCTAGAGTATAATTTTAATTTAATACAAAAATTTAGGCTTTTATGGTCTCTGAAAATTGGAAAATGTGCAGATTCAAATACCACAAAATCCTTTTGTCCTGGGGTACCCTGGAATAGAAATAGCAGTGGGCAAGAAGCAAATCATATGCCAGGAATGCCTTTCCCTGTGCTGCGGATGAGCTGAGGAATGCAAAGCCCAGGTGACTGTAGGAGTTCCACCTTCAAGCCCCAGGATTTGAAATGCCTCTTTTGAAAAATATACTCAAGTATATACTTACTTGATGCCTCCTAGGAAAGTCCAGTGTTGAGCAGAAAATAGGCAGAAACCTTCAACTTCTGCTCCACCTGAAGTCTGCTTGTGTTTGCGAGGTTAAAATGAGAAACATTCAGTAACTATGTTACACACTTATATTCATATGGAGCCATCTCAGCACGTGTTTAATAAACTGGAAAACATCAAGTGAAGCTGGACTAGAAAGCTGTAGTGTTTCCCTCCACCAGGAATTTGGAAGTTTAAATTTCAGTGTAGAGCGTACTCTCTCTTCGCTCACACGTTTTAAGAGAGAAACAGAAAAACAGAAAGGACAAACTTGGGAGCGTGCTAAGGGGTAAAGAAGAAGCATACAATACACTAGTGCCTTGTGTGAAAGGCCATTGCCGCCGAATGGATATTAACACAGTACAGCAAATCCCCGTACGAAAACATTAAAATGCAAGAAAAATCCTGTAAAAGTTGAGTATTCTAATTAAAAATCTCCTTAAAACATTTCTATATTTATTTATTCCTCCCCAGCAAGGGCTTCTGTTTTGAGATTTTAAATCAGTGTTGTGTTCCATTTTATATGTGACATGCTGAAGTTCAAAACTGTGGAGATCACTGAACTTTCTAAGTCACCCCCTTTAATGTATGGCCTGTATAAAGCTCTGGAGATGACTTTTAAAGGTTCACATCTGCTCTTTACATCTGACCATTTCCTTATGTATTCTGTATTTGAAAAAAGTGTTTTGCATTATTCCTTTAAATGTAGACAGAGGCTGAAGATGAGAATATTTCCATCATTGCTTTTAGTCCAGTTAAATGGTCTTGCAATCCTGAATAGCCTCATAGCCTTAGAGTATCTGCTCAGTATGATTCACAGTGAAATAAATTCACAGGGGAAAAGATTGGGTTAGAGTAGTTAGTTATAATTTCTACTCTGCATCTTATTTCCTTCAAAATAAATTGTGTGTATGTGTGTGTACACGCATGCTCATGTGGCTGTATACACATACAGCTGCATGTCTGTGTGCACACCAGTGAAAATGCACATGCATGTGCAGGCGAGAAGTCAATGTCAGGGGTCTTCCTACATTGTTCTCAATCTAACTTGTTGAAAAGGGGTCTCTCACTAGCCTCGAATTGCTGGCCAAAGAATGATTCTAGGGGCCAACCATCTCCACCCCTTCAGTGTTAGAAATTACAGCTGTGTACCACTGCACTCTGCTTTTGTGGGTGCTGGGGATCCAAACTTGGGTCCTCATGCTCAGGGGGTAAGATGTCACAGACGGAGCCGCCTTTCCACCCCCCAAACACCCTCTTAAAATTTATCATGGTCTATCAGGTCTCATCAGGATTGGCTGCATTGTCTTCCTCTGTGGCCTGGTAAGGCTGCTCGCCCCTCAGGGGGAGGTGATCAAAGAGCCAGCCCCTCTTCCCATTACTATGGAACCCACTTGGACACTGAGCTGCCATGGGCTACATCTGTGCAGGGGTTCCAGGTTATCTTCTCCATGAGTGGTCCTTGGTTGGAGTATCAGTCTCAGAACAGACCCCTGTGCCCAGACTTTTTGGTTCTGTTGCTCTCCTTGTGGAGCTCCTGTCCTCTCCGGGTCTTACTATCTCCCTCTTCTTTCATAAGACTCCCTGCACTCTGCCCAAAAGGAAGAAGTCCTCCCCTACCAGTGGACTCGGGGGAAGAGGCACAGTGGAAAAGAGGGAGGAAGAGAAGAATGGGAGGGGAGGAGGGAGGGAGCCTCAGGGGGGTACAAAGTGAATAAAGTGTAATTAACAAAAAAGAGTTAAGTTACAACTTAAAAACATTTTATCATGGTCTTAGACTGGACATGGTTGTGCAGGCCTCTAATCCCAACACCAGGGAAGTGGACAGGAGAACATCCCTGGCTAGCCCTACCTAGCCCATGGCTGAGCTCCAAGTTCAGTAGGAGACCCCCATCTCCAAAGATTTTTTTTTTAAGTGAGGAAGCCAGCACTCTCAACATTTGGCCTCCATATGGACTTGTACACATGTCCACACACGTCAATCCAGAATGTAAAAATGGGAGCCTCCCTCACTGTTGTCCAGAATGGAAATAATTTGGTAAGCAGGATGACAGTTCCTCCAGAGATTTAAACAGTTATTTCCGACCTGGCCATTTCCCTAGGCATACAGCTGAGGATAAAAACGTGTTCACACAAAAAAACGTATTCACAAACTCCATTTAAAAACAATATTTATTATTGGGACCAGAGAGATGGCTCAGTAATTAGGAATACTGCTGCTCTTGAAAAGGATCCTGATTCAATTCCCAGCACCCACATGGTGGCTCACAACCACCTGTAACTCCAGTCCCTGGGATCTGATGCCCTCTTCCTGCCTCCTCAGGTACTGCATGCCCATGATGCACCAAGACACTCAATATACATGAAATGAATGGTAAAAAGTTCAGCCAGCCATGGTGGCACACGCTGTCAATCTCAGTACTAACGGGCACAGGCAAGAGGATCTTTGAGTTAGAGGCCAGCAGCATCTATATAGAGAGCTCCAGGACAGCCAGGGCTACACAGAAAAACCCTGTCTTAAAAAAAAAAAAAAGCTATTATCAACCAATAATCGTGGAAGGATGAGTGAACAGATGAAAATGTGCTGTATCAAATGGGGTGAGTCAGGCTGTACTGTATTTTTAACTGTCAATATATTTTGTGCCATGACCATATTTATTCTGCATTTAAACCAGCAATGTGTGAAGTCCCCACTATTCTTTCACTGTTCCGGTTAGCCTTTATTCTGGCTGAAGTATTCTACTGTGTGTATAGTGTCTGTTGAGATTTTGTTTTTTAAAGATAAATATCATGTTGGTTTAATATGTAACCTAACACTAATTCCATAATGATTACCTCACAAATAAGGTTCAGAATTTTATTGTTTTAAAAAGGCAAGCAATAACAAACCAGATACCCAAACTAAATCTCATAATTCTAGTCTGAATTTTGTTTTGAGACAGGGTCTCTCTGTAGCTCTAGCTGTCCTCAAACTCTCTATGTAGATTAGGCTGACTTCAAATTTAAGTAGCCCACCTGCCTCTGCCTCCCAAGGGCTGAAATTAAAGGCCTGTGTCACTATACCCAATTCAGTCAATTTTTTTATTTTGAAATGGGGCCACACGTGGCCCAGGCTAACCTTGAACCCCACCTGTAGCAAGAGTGCCTTGAACTCCTAATCTTCCAGTTTCCACATCCCACGTTCTGAGATCGTAGGCTTTAACTGCTGTGACTGGATGACCGACCCCTCACTGTTCCCACTCTTTTAAGGCATGGTCTTGGCATATAGCCCTGGCTAGTCCAGAGATATCTATGTAGAGAGGCAGCCCAAAATTCATGGCCATTATCCTGTGTCTCCCTTCCAAATTCTGGAATTATAGGCTGTGCCATACAGCAATATGTCTTTGTGCCTTTCATTTGCTTAATGCTAATAATGATGATAGCTTTTCATCTGCACACATAATGTCTGTCTCATTAGGTGCAATGTCTGCTCAATCTTTTATACATACTTTGAAGGGTTATTTTTTTACAGAACATTATATATTCTGGATATATCTGCAATTTCATATGTGCCTTACAATCAAGATTGTGGCTTTCTGTGTTCATGACAATGTCATTTGAAAAGCATCTAAATTTTTATTATGAGGCCTGAGAACTAGGTGCAGAGCTCTAGGTCTGATCCCCAGCACCACTATACAAAGCACATGCTTTCCCTAAATTGGCTCTTCAGGTAAGGGTGCCTGCTGCCAAGCTTGACGACCCAAGTTCAATCTTTGGGTCCCACGTGGTAGGAGGAGAGAACCAACTCCTCTGACTTCCATATACATAACAAGGCATGGTGATATCTCAGCACTAGGGAGATGTAGGCAAAAGAATAAGAAATTCAAGGTAGAAGCTGGTGAGATGGCTCAAGGGGTAAGAGCATTTTCCCTCAAACTGATAGCCCAAGCTTAACCCCTGGAACCCACATTGTGGAAGGAGAAAACCAACTTCCCCAAGCATATCTTCTAACCTTTCCATGTATACATGGACAGTGACGTTCATGGTCCTGCATGCCTATGTAGTGCACCTACATAAGAGTCAATCCAAAAAACATTTTTTTCATTAGTCTAATGTTTTCAAATTAAGAAATCTTTTGCATTTCCTTCTAAAATTTTTCTATATAGAACATCTTTCATTCAGCCCACAACTCATTCCCAGAATTGAATATAAAAATATTTTTCCCAATAAAAAGAAAAGGATAAGTTTCAAAAAAAAAAAAAAGAAAAGAAAAAAGAAATCCTTTCGCATGTCAAGGTTCCAGAGATTTTTGTTGTTTTTTGTTACTTGATTGATGGTTGATGTGGAAGGCCCAAGCCTTCTGTGGGTGGTATGATCCTGGGGCAGGTCCTGGAAGTATGAGAAAGCAAGCTGACCCATGAGTGTTAGGGGGCAGGCCTGCTGTCCCTTGTGGGCTCTGTTTCAGTTCCTGCCTTGTATCAGTTTTGAAATCAGGTATGAGTCTTCCAACTGCCTGCCCCCCCCCTTCCATCTACTTGTTAAATCTACATTAATTCGTACAGGGAGTTTAATCAGAGTTCCACTCAATCTATAAATAAATTTAGGAAGAAATGGCACAGAAATTTATAATATAAAGCATGGAATATCTTTTTAAATCAACATTTTCTAATTTACAGCATATAGACTGTATGTGCACACACATATTTCATACTTTTGATGCTATTATAAAATTCTAAAATTTCCATTTCTAAATGTTTATTGTTTAGGTGTAGAAATACAATTGAATCTTGCATACTTCTAAGCTCTGTGACACCTTTCATTCAATTCTGATTTTTCTGTGTAGACTTCTCACTCATTTCCAGTCTGTGAGCCTGTCTCTCCCCTTGCCTTAGGAAATAAAAACATCTACAAAGAATGAATATGAACGCCTTGTTCCCAGTCTCAGTGAAAACACACTGGCTCACTACAAGTGTGGCTCAGTGTAGCATTATATAAATGCTCTTTATCCAGTTAGTCTTAATTTGCTTGAGAGTTGTTTTTTTATTATTATTATTATAATGGGCGCTGAAATTTTTTTTTGCACTTTCTGGTAAAAAAAAATTTGAAACATAATCGACATGTCATAACACTCATTTTTTTAAAAAGTATATAATTCAGAATTCTTTTACATTCACCATCACTTCCTGCAACTTTCAGACCTGCAATTTTTAAAGTGTAATTGTCACTTAGGTATATTATTCCACTTCATTGATTAAAAGGATACTGGTTCACCCTTTTATTCCTGGTGTGATATTTTCCTTAAAGTACAGTTATAAAAAAGTCCCAGTGATCTAATACCTTGAATATCTAGCAGAAGTTAAGGATGTCTTAAATGTTCCCACAAAAATTTATCATTTAAGAAATATTTAATCTTTTTTAAAAGCCTTGGCCAGTGTGGTGGTACACATCTTTAATCCCAGAAATTGCAGGGCAGAGGCACACAGAGGTCTGTGCGTTCAAGGCCAGCCTGGTCTAGATAGCTGAGCTGTCTGCAGGTAAGCAAGGTCTACACGGTGAACTCTCAGAAACCATACGGGAACAAACCCCGTATGTCTAGACCTTGGAGAGGACCTTGGAGGGCAAAGTAGTTGCTTAGCACGTGCAAGGCTCTGGATTCAACCAGGTATCTGAAAAATGACTTGAGGGGGGAGAGGAGCTGGAGAGATGGCTCATCCTTTAAGAGCACTGGCTGCTCTTTCAAAGTCTTGAGTTCAATTCTCAGCACCACATGGCATCTTTCAACTATCCATAATGGGATCTGATGCCCTCTTCTGACATGCAGGTTTATGTGCAGATGGAGCACTCATATACACATATAAATCCTAAAAAGAAACAAACAAAAGAAAAGGCAAAAGCACACACTGCTGAGGGCAGAGAAATGGCTGCAGTTAGGCGCTCATGCTGCTCATGTCCAGGACTTGAGTTCTGGTCCTAGCACGTGGGTCAAGGCAGTTGAGTCACCTGTAACTCCTGCCGCAGGGACCTGACAACTCTAGTTTGGGGGTGGAGGCACTCACACTCATTCACATATTTGCCCCCATACCCACTAGCACATATACACAATTAAAAATAAATCTCTAATAACAAATAAGGAAAAATACAACCCACACAACACACTAAGTATGGTAGCACACATGTCATAGAATGGAAGGTGGAAGAGAGGAGGATCAGGGGTTCAAGACCTTCCTTCCTACTTAGTATAAGCATCTTGTGCTTATGAACATGACAATGCCTCAAAAAAACAAAGAGAACAAACAAAAAGCCAGGTGAATGATTCACATCCATAATCCCTCCTAGCACTCTGAAAGGTGAGGCAGAAGGACTGTCATGAATTTGAGGCCAGCCGAGGTTAAATAGGGAGATACTTGAAAAGAGAGAGAAGAAAATCAAACAGACAAAAACATCTGATCTGTAGATAAAGAAACTAACAGGAACTGAGAAATAACCTTAAATAACATACATAATAGAAAATAGCTTCACTACTAGGGATGTAGTTCAGTAGCACAACACAGGACCAGCAGGCATGGAGTCCTAGGTTCAATCCCTGACAGAAGCAAAAAATTAACAACAATAGGAAGTACTTCAATAGTAATGGTCTAGTTCCTTGGTCTGGGGCTTTGAGTGGACACTCCAGAAACACTGTGCAAGGTATCTCCCGTAGGGCTGTGAATGCAGTGCTTGCTGCCCAGGTTCTAGAGTTCATCTCTGACAACATAAAAACAGACCAGAATGCTTATGGGATCCATTTGCCCAGAGGTAGAGCTGAAGGTCCAAGCTTCAATGATATGAATTCTTTTTCTAATCAGCATTACAGAACAAAAATAGAAAAACTTTCTGAAGCTATTTTTATTCACATTTTACATAAGATTGCAAAATGTCAGTTATGGAGATCAAACGATGGAGAAGCTACGGAAGCCCTTCGCACTTCCTCAGCCAGTGCTCTGTTCACTTCAGTCCCCACCGCACCAAGCTTCCATCTCACAGATAAGACCTACAGGCTGCTGTTACCTCTTCAGAGCCACAAGAACTAAGAGGTGGTCACAAGAGCATAATGTATCTAAAAGAAAGTAGACAGCATTTCTGCCTTAGCAGTGGAAAAGTACAGACATATTCTCATTTCAATGCAATTCATATTAATGAATTGTGCAAAGTTATCTTCTAAAGTTTTTTCAGAAATAATGTCAAATGTACTTGAAAATCAGGTGAATTAAAAGGCTTCCTGCATGTGAATGGTTAAAATTGGTATCATTAAACTAAAGAAAAAATGCAAAACTTTTTTCACAGAATAGTATAAATGTTTATTTTCTGTATGATTTATTCTTCTGCCCTGATTTTACAATATAGAAAAGTGTACTTTTTGAATAGCTCTAGTAAATATAATCTTTCTACTTTGGGACGTAAATAGGGCTTAAAAATTATATACCGAACCCTCCCCAAATAATCTTTTGAAATTGATGAATTACTGTGGCTATTAACTTTGTTCAGCAATTTGATGCAAATGCCTAATACAAAAAGTTGTTTAGTGAGAACCACACAGGAAGAAAGGGACTGATACTTTAGAAAGCTTCTTAAAAATCAAAACTAGTAGCATTTGATTGCACCTTTAAATTTTTACAAGCAAAACATTCTTAAGCAATGCCATCATACATAATCTACAATTATAATCAAAAATTCACAAACATTTTATGCACACTGTATATAAATACACATCACAATGGTGCAATGAGAATGAACACATAATATATACAAAATGAACAAAGTTTAGGTTTAGACCAAAAACTTATTGCAGTCTTTTGAAAAATAACTTGATTAGATATTATTTTGTCCTTGTAGACTAATTTACATTTATACAAAGCTTACTTAGACACACTAGACTAAGGTGCTAAGAATGCCTGCATTATCTACATTTAAAGTTACTGCACTATAATTTCATAAGTCCACATTTTAAAAGGAGGATACTTAATGAATAACGGAATCCTTTGGGGGTTAAGTTCTATTGCCTATATCTTTCATGTTCATATGAACATATATACATACTTAACTACATACAACTACAGAGTCCTTGTAGGAAGGGTAATAATTGTATGCTAATAATTATCAAGAATTAAGGTATCTTACAAAATGCCCCAATTCCAACATATTTCCCCCTTGTCATAAACTCAAGAGTCCTATTACAACAAATAGGCTCTCAAATTCATACAGTTTTTAATTATTGAAGGTGATTTAGGGTTTGTTTGTTTCTTTTTTCTTTTCCTTTTTTTTTTTTTTTTTTTGCAAGTATGAGAACACATATACTTCAGCTTACCAAATCACTGGCTAAAAAACAATGTTGTATTAAACTTTCTTTATAAAAAGCTCACTACAATTGTAGAAGCTGCTAGGAGGTCCATTTCAGTAAATCAGGTAAGAGTCACACATTGATTTAAGTTTAGTTCAAAAGGTCTACAAAGAACTGTGTGAATAAAAACGTCATCATACATAATCTCACAACTTTGTATCCTTGCTTCTCCATCCAAGCCAAATTTTGTACTTGATACTTATGAGTTCTATATTATTATGACATAAAATGCTTACTTCAATTTACACAATCTTATTTTAGTAATTATCCATAATCACTTTGACAGTTATTGCAAAACATACCACTTCCTTCAAAGAAAATGAAGACACCCCAGAACATGTTAGCCATTCCTCATCATAAAGACACACTGCCCATCCTCTGAAAATTACTGTCTCTTAATATTTCATTTTCTTTAAAGAAAATAATGTTTATATCTGAAAAGTGTGATGGGGATTGTTTCCCCTTCTGATCTTCCCAAAGAGACAACAGATAGTATTCTAGAATCCACCCTAAAAAGCTGCTTTTTCTTTAGAAGGATGGTGTTTTTCTAAACAAAATGTTATTTGAATATGTTTCATTAAGAATCTGGTTATATGGACATTCTACCTGTGAATATTCTGGATCTGGAGCCAAAGAATGGGTAACACCCATGGTGCTTTAGCTTCTTCTACAGAACAAAGTCATACAACACCATACTTTATAAATGATATTACAATAATTTATGAATGTTCTTTGTCAAGAGAATCAGAAGGACAGAACATCTAATTCTTAAGAAACCCAAGCAAATTAAAAAATATATAATACAATAAAGGAAAAATTTTTAAAGAAAAAAATTTAGAAGGGACATAGGCAGAATTAACTAAGATTTAAAATGTACTAATTTCTTCATTTAAAATTTCTTCTCTTTCAATATTATAGTTTCAAGTCTCTTAAAACAAGGGATGAATTAAAATACAGTAATTGTTAGACTATCCTCTAGAAAATCAAGTGTCCTGGCACCTTATATCCTCTGCACAGTTCCACGCCAGTCTTTTGTACAAGAGTTAGCAGTGCATGGCACAAGGGTCACTTTTTGCTTTTCCTGCAGAGTTGATGACGCTCATCAAACACCGTCCAAATTCCTCAAGAATCATGCGCTCTGCCGCCGCCTTTGATTTCCCCTTCTTGTCTGCCTGCTCTGCCTGGGCAAGAAGGCAATTACACGTGGCTTCAGCTACTTCTTTAGTTACAAAGGTAAATGGCAATCTGAAATGATTTTTGAGAGAGAAACACAGATGACCATGGGTTGACCTGGGGTTCTACTGGAATGTTAATGCTGTACCACAAAAGGACATGGGGTCCATGAGGGGAGCACATCCTCAAGCACTGTAAGACTCAGGTTTGGCATCTAAAATATTTTCCAGGAAATACACTTAACATAAAACACATGATCTACTCCATACAATGTTATCTAACAAAATAGAAGATTTAATTGTACACATACACTGACTGGGTGTGTCTACCACTTAAATCTCCCCAGTTTGCAAATGCTCCATGAGTACCATCCCGGCTTGACATCCTCTTTTCTGACACATTAGAAGTATTCTATAATCATTACTAGGGACTAAAAGAACTGCTGAAAACAAAGTTTTACCACACTCTCTTATAATGGCTGTAAAAAAGAAAAAACAGAAGCTGTTTGTTTAAGTTGAATGTCACACACCTTACATCCCAGCACTCAGGAGGCATAGGCAAGAGAATATCTGTGAGTTGGAGGCCAGCCTGATCTACAGAGTGAGTTCCAGGAGAACCAGGGCTACACAGAGAGACCCTGTCTCAACAACAAAACAAACAAAAAAGCACACCAAACCGTGCATTGTTCCATCACAATAAACACAACAAAGGAAGAAATAGATACTGTTTTATGAATTTGTTACAGTGTAGCCAAGTAGTTTCAAAGCCTGAACGAGATTTACAGATAACACCACCCTGTAAGCAGTCATAGGTAGAATACTGAGATTCCATAAAGTCAGAATTAAAGCCTACAGTGACAAGAGTAATTGAGCCTCAGTCTGTCACACAAGTCTACTGCAATCCTGAACTTTTAAAGAGGCACTTTAGAAAATATTACTATAAATTTTGGGGTATGGTGGACTAAAATATTTTACTGTAAGGATATTATACAACTTGTCTTATTAGTAAGACTAATAAGATACTAGTAATAATAGTAATCGTGAATAGTAAAAATAGTACAATAGTAGTAATAATAAAATATAGAATAACAAAATACATAAAATACTTGGGAACTATAAGGAGAAGGAAAAAAGAATTTCAAGACATCAACAAAATATAGTGAGCATGCTGGCATAACTACCATTTTTGCCTTTCTATTAATATATGACAGAGTGAGAGAGAGAGCATGTGTATGTGGTACATGAGCGTGCAAGCAGAGGTAAGAGGAGACAACTTGTATTCCTTGGACAGTCCACCTTAGCTTTTGAGGACTCCATTGGCCTGAAACTTGCCAAGAAGGTTATGGCTGTTGGTCACTGAGCTCCATGGATTCTCTGCCTTAATTTCCCCAGAGCTGGGATTATTACTACCTGTCACCACACCCAGCTCTAATGTGGGCTCTGGTGACCAAATTTGGGTCCATCTTTCCTGAGCTATCTTGCCCAGCCTTATACAACTTCTCAAAAACATAGCTC
This sequence comes from Pachyuromys duprasi, assembly GCA_028658305.1. Taxonomy (NCBI): domain Eukaryota; kingdom Metazoa; phylum Chordata; class Mammalia; order Rodentia; family Muridae; genus Pachyuromys; species Pachyuromys duprasi. Next base: position 14,480,497 of record CM053743.1, on the reverse strand, counting down.
TAATTACAGTGTCTACTGATTGTGAGTGTGTGTGTTTCTGGGGGCTGGACTTCCTTAACACACAAATGCTCTACCATTAAGCTACATTCCTAGCTCTACAGGGATAATTTTATGACTACACTTACATTATGAACACTGGGGGAGGAGGGAGAATGAACTGTTTTACTGTAGTAATATCTTTAACATCCAAAGATTAGCTTGAATATTCTTTAAGTATCATTAAAATATTATAAAGAATGTATGTCGCAACACTAATTAGCTATTTGGCTGTTTTTACATACTTCAGTCAAAATTTTGTAAATAATAATTCAGTTCTAAGAGCTCATGAGAGCTCAGCTGACTTGGCCAGGCTGGGCCAGTGTGAAGGAGAGAGAGAATCCACTCCATAAGCTGTCCTCTGACCTATCAACATCACCACACCCAGCATCAAGCACACACACCAACATGCATGTGTGCACGTGTGTGACACATAAAACATAAACACATAGATAAGTTGGGTGTGGTAGTACAGGTGTGTGACCCTGTCACTCAGGAGGCTGAAGTGGAAGAATTACAAATTCAGGGCCAGTATGGGCTACATATTAAGATCCGGTCTCTAAAAATTAAAAGAAAAAAAAAAAACTGAACTAAAAACCAAACTATTTTGTACCAAAAAAGTATTGCACTGTTACAAATGTTATACCTTTCTTCAACTTAAGGATTTACTAGATCAGTGATTCTCAACCTTCCTAATGCAGTAACCATTTAATATAGTTCATGTTGTTGGTGACTCCGACCATAAAATTACTTTTGTTGCTGCTTCATAAGTATAATTTTGCTACTGTTATAAATCATAATGTAAATATCTGATATGCAGGATAGTTTTAGGCAACCCCTATAAAGGGTCATTTGACACCCCTCCACAAAGGGGTTGCAACCCACTGAGAATCCCTGTAAGAAGATCATTTGCAAGGTTTATTCTCTTAATAATTTCTCAAGTTAATCTCTAATACACTGCCTAATATAAATCCAATTACAAATTACTGTGTTAATAGCAGGCCTTAAAAAATACTGGCAACATAAATGTTTCCTGCAGTTTGCAGAAATCTGGGACCAGAGTCACAGAGTACTTTTTCTCCACAGACTAAGAAGAGACTCCAACAGGGGACACGTGCACTTATTTTTGTCCTTATTTTGTCATTTTAAACACTTTGATATATATTCTTGTTGGGGGTTGGTCTGCTGCTTGTATTTTGATGCTAATTACTGGCCCTCAAGATCTGGTTACTGCCCAAATATACCTGTTCTTGCTGTGTAAACCTGCCTAAGACATTATACCTAACTGGTTAATTAAAAGGCCTAAGACCTGGGCAGGGGAGATTGGGGTAGGCCTGGCTAAGGTTCCCAGGATTTAGGACTAATGATAAATAATAATATATAACCCAATACCCACCATTTTATTTTCAACAACATATTCTTTTCAGTTAATTGTGTACTATATACTGTAAATATAATACCTTTGTTTAATTAATTTTGTCATATTTATGTATTTGGTTTGAGATAGTGTTCTCTGTATAGCCTGGCTGTCCTGGAACTTGCTTTGTAGACCAGACTGGTCTCAATTTAGGAATCCACCTGTCTCTGCCTCCTGAGTGCTGGGATTAAAGGACTGCCACCATGCCCAGCTATTTTTAATTTTGTTTTGTTTTGAGATGGGGTCTTGTTTTATTGCACAAGCTACCTGAAACTCCAAATGACGGCTGCCTCCACTCCTGGGCAGCTAAGGGCAGCAGCACTGTACCTCCAAATGACGGCTACTCCACTCCAGAGCGCAGCCGTCTAGTGAAGCAGACACAAAACCACACTATTATAGTGTACGGAGGAGGCCAGTGACAGGATGGGCAAGTGTCTGAGAACACAGACAAGGCAAGAGACTATGGAAGTGAGGAGTCATGCTGAAGGAAGGGGGGATCCTGGCTTTCTTAAGAGTCTCTTCAGGTACATACTTAACTTGAGTCAGGAGTGCAATCCAGCTAAATTATCTATAGCATACAAAGCATTGCTATGCACTGTGGAATACCACAGCTTTTCTATTACTCTTCAGCTTACTTAAAAAGTAAGTAAGATGGAAGGAAAATGGAAAATTCAGATTGGCAACAGCTTGGAGTCCGAATTTAAAACTTCGTCTTCCTAAAAAGAAACCTTACTAAAATGGAACAATCTGAAAAACAGATGAAAAGAGGTTTTTAAGAAATATTGACTTACTTTCCTCCTCCGCTGTTCAGAGCTGGAGCTGGCCTGGTAAGCAAGTCTGAGATCTGAGAGGACAACTTGGTCTTTGCTGCTGTCTGCTGCTGGACCCTGACTTCAGCTGCATCTGCCAAGTGCATCAATGTCTTCCGTTCTGGGCTTTCTTCAAAATTCTTGCAGCCAATGCATTTGCATATGGAGGAACACATTATTTTTGCCTGAAAGATTTTCCAAAGGGAAGTTTTCAAATCAAAACTAGAAAATATTACGGTAAGTAGATTCCTCAACAGGAAGAACAGGAAGAACAACAGCATTATCTTGTCAACTGCTGTCTTAGATGAAAGCATGTTCTGCTAACAAAGGCTGTGCCAGTGGGTAAATCAAGGTTAAATGAGAACAATGCTTCATGCAAAGCCTTTCAGCCCTCTTCCATTCTGACTACAGATTTTCACCCAGACAGGACTAACATTTTCTTCAGAATGAATATTAAAAATATTTTAAAAAGACATAAAAAAAATTGTTTTAAGTCACTAAGAATCCAACTATTCAGTCAAATCACCATTTGATTCAGTGACCTCACACTTATACAAACTCACAATTTCATACTGGAAGTAATTCATACCTGAGCTTGGTGAAGATGAGGCAGAAAGACTGTCATTAATTTAAGGCCAGCCTAGACTACAAGTGTAAGACACTATCCCAAAAAGATGAAAGTAGAAAGGGGGATTTCATGTACTGTTTTTAATTCCCTCACTGAGTCAAATTCCCAAGCCCTTCCATACCCAACATCCATAAACGGATGTGTTCTGCTATGTGAAAATATAAAGCATGTCTACATGAAAACATACATGGAGCAAGGGGTGATGGTCCACATCTATAATCCCAGTACTTGGTAAATGGAACATCAACAGTTCAAGGCCAACCTGACCTATATAGTGGATTCAAGGCCAGCCTAGGCTACATAAGACCATGTTTCAAACACAAACACAAACACACACACACACTAAGTAACTCTGAAAACCCAGACTGTAGGAACACATAGCAACTAATAAATATAGAACTGTCCTTTTTAGCTTGTTTTTACAAAATCATCTGCCTGCTTTGGTATACCCCTTTCCTCAAAGCCTTCTCCTAGCTACCCAGCACAGCAGGATCCCTGATATGATAAGCCACATGTTTAGGTCATTCACCTAATAATGGGTGTGTGTTTTGGTTAGAGTTCTTGGGAAACAAAAGCGATTCATTAATTTTTTGGTTGGGTTTTTTTTTTTTTTTGGTGGGGAGGAGTGCCCAAATACAGCTTCTACTTCTTTGATCTAGATTTTATTTTATTTTTAAAGAATAGAACTCATTGGTAAAAGCGTATCTTAAGTGATGTTGTTAGGTTGTTTCTTTTCCAGTTCTAACACCTCTCACATCGCCAACAATGTGAACCACCACACTGGGCTTCCAATGTGATGGGGGGAGGTGCATGAAAGCACACTGTTCTGTACATTTCCCTAACTCTTGAAGAATCTCAGCAGAGGGGACATATTAGCAATGAACATTCTTTTTGTTTTGTTTTCTGAAGACAGTGTTTTTCTGTGTATCCCTGGCTGTCCTGGACTCACTTTGTAGACCAGGCTGGCCCCAAACTCACAGAAATCCCCTGCCTCTGCCTCCTGAGTGCTGGGATTAAGGGCGTGCACCACCATCCTCACCTCTGTTCCACAGCAGTGAGCCATGTCTCCTGTTCTGACACTAACAGAGCACAAGAAAGAAATTACAACATGCTATCTGTTTAGCTTTGCTAATTCAGCTTCCCCAGAAGTCCAAGAGGAATTGGGGATAACACAAGAAACTGCATAAGCAGAGCCACACATAATCATGTAAAACTTGAGGATAGATGAAAGAAACAGAAGTCTAGAGGTAAGCCAACAGGACCCAAAGCCATCTCAACTGAATGTCCAAGTACCAACAAAAAATTCCAACTGTTAGAAAACATCATCAATTAACCACTGCTATTCAGGGCTTGATAAATTCCTGGTTTTTTGTTTTTCTCTTTTCTTTTAGTGAGTTTGAGAATGGCAAATCCAACACTTTCCAACCATCCCACTACTTATTTACTTCCACTGAGCCACTGACTGTTAACCAGTTCAATTCAGTGATTACGTTCACAGATGTTTGAGGTTCTTGGGCAAGCCTGTCCAGACTGTTTCATGCTACAGACATGAACTGACCGCACCTCTAATGCTTTAGAGTAATACTATCTTCTCTTTTCCTGAAGATTTGCTCTAATGCTTTCAAATCCAAAGTTATGGGCTTGTTTTGTACATACTCACTCTGAGTATTCTATGACATGGTTTATACACACAAGCCTAATGTTTTATGAGTTACTCCAATAAGAAAGCAAAAATAGATATATCTAGCATTAAGTGAAAAAGACTGGCTTGCTGGATTTTAAGATGTCAAAGATGTTGTGAACCTTATTATTAAATAAATATAAAAGGGTCTCAATTATTTGTGTTAGCTGGGTTAAGAGAGAAACAGAAAGAAACATAGTTTTATAACAATAACTTTAACACTTGTATGACAAGAACTTCAAGTCTTTGTAAAGAAAAACTGAAGAAGATATCAGAAGATGGAAAGATCTCCCATGTTCAAGGATCAGTATGATTAACATAACAAAAACGGGCATCTTAGCAAAAGCAATATACAGATTCAATGCAATTCCCATCAAAATTCCAACACAATTCTTTGTACACCTGGAAAGAGCAATTCTCAACTTCATATGGAAAAATTAAAAACCCAGGATAATTAAAACAATACTGTACAATAAAAGAACTTCTGGAAGTATCATCATCCCTGGTTTCAAGCTGTAATACAGAGTAATAGTAAAGAAAAGTGTATGGTATTGGCATAGAAACAGAGGGAGAGCTGGGCAGGGTGACACACGCCTGTAATCCCAGCACCCTGGGAGGCAGAGGCAGGAGAATCTCTGCGAGTTCCAGGAGTCCAGACAGCCAAGGCTACCAGAGAAATCCTTTCTTGGAAAAAAAAAAATGGGAGAAGGGGGGCTGGAGAGATGGCTCAGCATTTAAGAACACTGGCAGTTCTTCCAAAGGACCCTGGTTCAACTCCTAGCACTCATCAGGCAGTTCACAACTGTCTGTAATTCCAGCTCCACGAGATCTGACACCCTAACCTAGACATATATGGAGGTAAAACACCAATGCACATTAAAAAGGAAAGAAAAGGAAAGAAAACACACCGGGAGATCGATGGAATCAAATTAAAGCCCAGAAGTAAAGCCACACACATATGGACATTTGATTTTTGACAAAGAAGCCAAAACCATACAATGAAAAATAGCATCTTCAACAAATGGTGCTGGTCTAACTGGATGTCTGCATGTAGAAGAAGGTAAATAGATCCATATTTATCACCCTGCACAAAACTAAAGTCCAAGTGGATCAAAGACCTCACCATGAAACCAGAAACACTAAGTCTATTAAAAGAGAAAGTGAGGAAGAATCTTGAGCTCATTGGCACAGCAGACAACTTCCTAAACAGAGCACCAACAGCTCAGGCACTAAGATCAACAATTAATAAATGGGTCCTCATGAAACTGAAAAGCTTCTGTAAGGAAAAGGATACTGCTAATAGAACAAAATGGCAGCCTACAGATTGGGAAAGATCTTCACCAAACCTACATCTGACAGAGGCTAATATCCAAATATTAAGAAAGCAAATACCAAAAACCCAAATAACCCAATTAAAAAATGGGGTTCCAAGCTAAACAGAAAATTCTCAACGGGGGAATCTCTAATGTCTAAGAAGTGCATGCTTTTAATCCCAGCACTTGGGAGGCAGAGGCAGGCATATCTCTGAGGCTAGCCTGGTCTACAAAGGTAGTCCAGGACAGCCAAGGCTACACAAAAAAACCCTGTCTCGAAAAAAACCAAAGTATATCAAATATATGCATGTATGTATTATCATTTTAAGTGAAAAATTAATTCTGATGTACATGCTTTCAAGTAACGACCATTAAGTCATAAGCTTGTAGCTCGGCTAATAAAACCAACCTCCTCTGGAATGATGACCTGAGGAATGGCTCTTCTCAAGCCCTGCTTAAAAGGTCCCAGGCCTTCCTCAAACAAAGGATGTTGCACTAACATCATATTTTCAAATGTAACAGCACAGTGATTTGCCAATTTTGAAATGTTTTCAAAAGATGGCTAGATTACCTTCCCCAGCCAGCAGCTCACCTCATAGCACTCACAGTAGTTTTTAAGACATCCTGACCGTTTGCAATTACACCCTTTGCTGTGCCGTCGATCGGACTCCCCCTCTTTTCCTTTTCCAATCTTCGGCTTGAAGGCTTCTGGATTTCTATCAAGGCATGCCTTTTGGAACAGATCAAACAGCAACTGAGGTTAAATCATAGATTCAATTTAAATACTTCAAAGGTAAAGATTTAGTATTTAGAACCCCTGCTCAAATGTGGCCCATGGTAGCTCAGTATCCAACTGGGTACCCTAGTAAGGAGAACAGGGACTATTTCTGTCAAGAACTCAATGGCTGGCTCTTCGACCCTCTCCCCACCCCCACCCCCGAGGGAGGAGCAGCCTAGCTAGATCCCAGAAGAGGACATTGCAGCCAGCCCTGAAGAGACATGATAAACTAGGGTCAGATGGAAGGGGAGGAGGTCCTCCCCTATCAGTGGACTTGGAGGGGGGCAGGGAGAAGATGAGGGAGAGATGGGGAGAGTGGGAGGGAATGAGGGAGAGGACTACGGCTGGGATACAAAGTACATAACCTGTGATTAATATAAAAATAAATAAAGTACTTAAAAAAAAGAATTAGTATTTATCTTTGTAGAGCAACTGGTTCTTTAAAAATATTTAAAGAGTTTCTGTCAGTTAAATGGAAAGAATCACCTTTATTGCTTTTTGTCTTTCATTTTCATGTTCCAGATTGTTGTAACAGTTAGTACAATTGCAGTTGTTGCAAAATTCACCATTTGCAAAGCAATCACAGTATCTGAAGATAAAATCAAAATAAGATTAAAACATGATTTTAAAATAAAGTTAGCAATTACCTGATTATGTATACATATGCCTTCTACATACATTATAAATGTGGTACACTTATAGAATGTACTCAGAGATACTTAGATACAGATTTTACAACAACACATACAGATTGACAGTCAAATGAGAGCCACCAAGTCCTGGAATTTCATCCAAAAACTTAGTCCATCTAACAGATGGCAACACAAAAACTATGTGACTTGATGTACCCTTAAATGCTTATTTCAAACCCCTGAGAAAAAGGAGCCCAGCCTCAGACTTTCTAAGAACTACAGAACCTGGGACAGTGGTGCTTGGAATTCCAAACCTCCAACAAGATAGTACTTTTCACTGAACTTTCCATGTCAAACCTTATACAGTAATCCTAGTGAGAAAATTAACCAACCAACGAACTTATTTTAATTTACTTTATGCGCATGAGTGTTTTGTCTTCATGTATGTATATGTACCACATGCATGCCTGGTGCCCACGGAAGTCTGAAGAGCATGTCAGATACCCTGGGACTGAAGTTACAGATGGCTGTGAGCAACCATTTAGGTGCTGCGAACTGAACCCTGGTCCTCTGCAAGAGCAACAAGTGCTCTTAACCAACTCTCTAGCCTCTAATCCGGTGACTCTTAAAACTACAAGTATTCCCTGACTTGGGAGACCACATATAAAGTCATAAACAAGATGAAACTTGTTAGTATTGAGACAAAACTTATGTTTCCTTTTGCTGGGTTTGCTGGGTTTCTTGGCCCTACTGGTATATGGAAGACTCTAAATTATTTTTGGTTGTTGTTGTTTTCCAGACAGGGTCTTACACTGTGGCCTAGGCTGTCCCAAACTATCATAGATAATCCATGATGATCCTGAACTCCCATCAATCCTCCTGCCCCAGTCTCCTCAGTCCTAGGGATACAGACAGTAGGGCACCATGCTCAGATTATTCTCTTTTGCACCAATGAAAGGACAGTGTTCAACCATTCACATTTAGATTTATTTAAATTGTTTAGACTTAATAAAATTTGTCTGTTAGGACTTTTTAGTTAGGGCTCTCTGTCATCCCTCTATCATTTATCTACCTACAGAGTTCCATGTAGTCAGGAACACCATGTAGCAGAGAATCCTTTTCACTCCACTTTCAAGTGTTAGGATCATTTGGCTTGTACTACCATTCCTAACTAGCTTCACTTAATTTTAAGAACATTTCTAAAATAAAACAAAACAAAAAAACAAAACAAAAGAACATTTCTAGCTGTATCAAATATCAAATTATAATAAAACTACTCACAATTTCAAACACAGTGATTTTGTACAGTTACAGGGTTTTCTGGGCCGACTCGCAGACTCTGATGGGATTATGCTATCCAGACACACAAACACACAAAAAACATTAATTTCAATCATTTAAAATAATTATTTAAATCAAGAAAAAAACCTTCAATCTATAAATTCCTCCTAAAGTAAAACATTAACAGATGCATCCATTTCTAGCAAAACTTTACTAGGTTGTTCCATTTACATTTTAAAAAACATCACCAACAACTGCTTAAGAATACATCACACATACTCTTCCCTCTGAAAGAATTGAAGCTGAAAATAGTTTCAAAATCTCCTAGGGCCTCATTCTGAAAAGTAGGAAGAAGAATTGGCATAGGGAAGAATGGGGCAGGGGGTGAGGCCAGACTAGCTAACTCAACTCAGCACGGCTCACAGGCTGACAGGACAAAGCCAGCAACTGACAGCTAGACAATGGCGAAAGCCCAAGCTTAACCACTGACAAACAACAGTCAACATCATTCTACACAAGTTCACAGTCAGTGGAAAAATATGGCAGAACGGGCAGAGGACACAAGGGAGTTCTTTGAGTGCCCCTAGACCTTTCCATTTTAAGTATTTCAAAACAAAGTACTTTAGACAACTACACAGCTTTAAAGGGAAAACCAAACGCAATATATTTGGAATAAATTTATTTAATGCTCCACTTAAACTGACTTGATAATTTAATTTACATAGTTTCAAAACACTCACCCATTGAATGGAAGCCTTGCCTGTGTCTGGATGCCGGATGTTCCAGTAAAATTAGAGTTGCTTGCTATAGACACATATGAAGACTGCTGTAACTATTGGCAAAAAAAAAAAAAAAAAGTTCAGATAATATTTGCAAAAATGGATGGTACTCTCAGACATAACAATGAGTAAGACGCATATCTACCCAAATAGAAAAAGCACTGGGGAATTTCATATAAACCTCATGGCATGTTTCCAAAGACCTCAACCAACACTAGTGAAACAGCATGAATGTTTTAGAGCATTGAATGTTACAGATATAAAAAGATTATTTTACAAAGGACTATGTCAGAATTATAGAAAATTCTAGATGAACATCCTGCAAGTACCAAAGTAACATCTATTAACTAAGAAATGCAATGTGCCCACTTGTAACATAGGTACTTATTATTTATCACATTACGAACAATAAAGAGGGGCAGTCCATCCACACCTTCTACTCCGTATTGCTATAGAAACACATGAAATGTTATGGGAAGAATACTGAACATTTTTTAATCATAGCCCCACAAGATACTGTATATAGCAAAATTGCCCAACTTTTAAATGGTATTTGTGCTGTATATTTCTAAATTATAAACAAAGAAATTCAAATGTTCAATTAATATAGCATTTAGAAAAAAACCATCTTAACACAGAGCTGATGTTTGTACTACGTTTAGAACATGGCAGAGCTAAACATTCTCCCCTCCCACTCACCTGAGTGACATACTGTGCCGGAAGCACTGCGTAGCCCACGTTCCCTGCTCCTGGAGCTGGTGCCAGCACAGTACCTGGTGGCAGGTTAGTGAGGTTGGGCTGAATCTGAGGCAGTGGTGTGGCAGGCATGATAAGCCGTTGCTGTGGCTGGCTAGTAGTTACGATTTGGGAAGTTGAATTGATAGGTTTTGGAACAACCTAAAAAAAAGAAAAAATTTGTGACTAAATAATAAAAAAACATCAGTTTTGTAGGTGTTCACTATAAATCTCTTATACATAAACCTTATTATTTTTTTTTTCTGGTCTTTTGAGACAGGAACTCTGTAGACCAGACTGGCCTCAAACTCAGACATCCACCTGCCTCTGCCTCCCTGAGTGCTGGGATTACAGGTGTGTGCCACCAGGCCTTGTAACTAAATCTTCTGACTAAAACCCTAAAGAGCTGCACAATACTCACTTGTTTAACGGCCTGAGTTGGGACAAACGGAACTGACATCCGTACCGGGGCAGCGTTAACAACTACTGGTTTTGCTTTAAAAAAAAAAAAAAAGGAAGAAAGAAAAGAGCAAATTATTTACAGAGAACAGTACTCTCAAACATTTAAGAATACTTATCTTTCAAGATATTCTTAAGAAACAGCTTAAAGGATTCCACTTGATTCTCATTTTGAGCAATTGTTAATCAAAGATAATTACCTTTCTTGGGAGGCAGAAGCAAGTGGATCTCTGTGACTTGGAGGCTTGCCTGCCTGATCTACCTAATGAGTTCCAAGCCAACCAGGGCTACAAGGAAAGACCTGGCCTCAAATAAAAACCAAAGCACACGAAACAAAAACCAGCAAACAAAAAGTAGTTACCTTTCAAAGTTGCTTCCTCCACCCAGCAAATTTAACTCAGGTGAGCAGCCCGCCCCATGACGGGCATCCTCCCCCCCCCCCCCCCGCCCCAAAGTCCTGCTACAGCCTCAGACAACACTGCACAAACAAAGGAACTGCCATTTACAGTTTCAGCTAAGTACACCATTCTGTGCTACTGTTTCTAATTTCTGTGTTTCTTTAAACTAGAGAAACATCTTGCTTATACAACTCAGTATTTACAAAAGTCAACAGGGCAAAATGGTGAAAAATCTAAGTTCTTGAGCTGGCAAGATGGCTCAACAGGTAGACTGAAATCAGCCCCTGATGATGGAATTAAAAAAAACAACTCCCACAAATTAAAGAATATTAAGCTCTAAAGTCAGAAGACTCAGCAGTCCAGGTCCCAGTTCTGCCCTTTTCCTGTGACATGCAATCAACACCCAGACAGGGTGTGAGGATGTATGAAGTCCATTCCTTGGAGTGGATTAGGACAGCTCCCACCAGACAGCAAGTGCTCAGTGTCCTTACCAGTGTCCTTACCACTGCTTCTCTGTAAAGGATACTATGGCCAGTGCTCCTGTGGAGACTCAAGGATAAAGTACGTGCTCTCCAAATTATATCATGGAACAGATCAGGCAAGATTTAGATTTAGCTTATGTGTATCCGTGTTTGCCTGACTGCATTTTGTCTGTGCACAAGCATGCCTGGTGCCTTAGGGGTCATAGACAATTGCTGAGTTCCCACGAAGGCGCTGGGAACTGAATCCTAGTCCTCTCCAAGAGAAGCATGTGCTCTCTTTGCTGCTCAGTCATCTCTCCAAACCCACAGAAATACTGAATCTTAATCACACAAGCACAGGGGCTGAGCAGATTATATTTATGAGTGTGTGTGTGTGTGTAGCAAGAATTAGAGAAATAAAGCTAATTAATCTGAGAGAGAACACGGGGTATGTGAGAAAAGTGATAGAGGGAGGAAAGGAAGTGTAAAATAATGTGATTATATTTAAATTTCAAGAAATAAACAGTATCTAGCCAGGCACTGTGGCACACACCTGTAATCCCAGCACTCAGGAAAAGGCAGGTGGATCACTGTGAGTTCGAAGCCAGCCTGGTCTACAAAGTGAGTCCAGGACAGCCAAAGGCTACACAGAGAAACCCTGTCTTGAAAAACAAAACAAACAAACAAACAAACAAAAAAACAAACCCCCCAAAATCGAAAATAATACTATTACAGAAGATAAAATGAAGCCGGGTGGGCTGGCACACGCCTTTAATCCTAGCACTTGGGAAGGCAGAGGCAGGTGGATTGCTGTGAATTCCAGGCCAGCCTGGTCTACAAAACAAGTCCAGGCCAGCCAACAGAAAAACCCTGTCTCAAAAATGAATGAATGAATGAATGAATGAATGAATGAATGAATGAATGAATGAATGGATAAATAAAAGAAGGGAAACAAAAGATAAAATGCCTCAAGATTTCAAAGAAAAGAGAATGTACATTATTGGCAGAAAATAGGAGGATGGAAAGAGTTCGCGGAGGAAGCCAAAGCGAGAGGCCCCAAGCGCGCCGCGGCGGCGGAGGCGGCACACAGGCTATGGCGGAGTGCAGACTGCAAAGCACATTCACAATGTTAGTACACACCCCAGTCTAGGCAGGACACAGGTGAAAGTAGACAAACATACACAAAAAGCAGGTTTCCGATATTTTGCTGAAAAACCTTGAATGTTTGGGTAGAAATGTATATATTTATTCCATTTCTTGTTCGTTTGTTTTGTTTAAAAGACTCTATGTAGTTCTGGTTGTCCTGGATCTTGCTATATAGACCAGGCTACAGCAGTATCATGCCCAGTCTTATTCTGTATGTTTAATTCTATAGGCAATGAGATGTTTTTACAGAGTTCTGAGGAACCTAAATATTATTGAAACAACACAAAGGAAAATTTACTTGGTAGCTGTATGTAAAAGTAAAACAGTCCAACTCACATTGCAAGAAACAAGACAAGGCAGAAGGGTGAAGAAACAAGCCAAGGCAGAAGGGTGAAGAAACAAGCCAAGGCAGAAGGGTGAAGCATGGGAAAGCAGCACTGGGGTGGAAAACCAGTACATGCCAGAGAGCCGGGAGTTGTGAAAGGAACTGACTTACCAAAACCCTGTTTCCCACTCCGGACCCCAGCCAAGTGCTAGGAACAGTAGGTGTAAGGGAAGAAACAGCCAGACACTCAGAGCTACCCAAATGAGGATGGCCAACTAAAAACCTGAGATAAAGTGGCAAGACAGAAACCTGGTGTGCAAAAACATCCTGTGTCCAACAGGATGGACACAGACTAAAACACTTGGTCCAGGGGCAATTAGATGTAATTCTAAAAACTGCTCCCTGCCATTTCCATAGCCTTGAAGGGGTGGGAGAGGGGGTGGGGTGGGGAGTTAGGAACTAGGAAGGATATCACCTGGGGTTTCACTTATGCAACAGTAAAGCTGGGAGCCTGGTCTCAAAGACAGACAGATATTGGGGGAAAAACTGTTCTAAACATAAATGAAAAAGCCTTCTTTGTATAAAAAGGCCATCATGATATTAATGAGATTCTTCACAGCAATAGAACACTGAGTAAGACAAAATGAGATTGGGTTTGAAGTGAGTTTGATTCTCCCCAATTACACCAAAGGATGATTTACAGAAAGTTATGAAAAACGCTGTCCTATCAACACTAGATTTAAAAAGAAAGTTCAAATGCACACTTGACCCCTAGCCTGCTCCTTGGAGAGAGGAGAGGATGGTCATGTTCCTGTGAGTATACAAAGCAAGCAGGATGGGGCAGGACAATTTCCTGATGCTCAGAAAAATAATACCAAAGGGTTGTAACCTGCCTTGTGACATCAATATGGGACTTTCTCCACCTCCTCCCCCGACACATACGCAAATATGTATTGTACAATCCCCCTGGAAAACTTAGGCACCCACATTTACAATAATGCATCTAATAAACTAGAGAACCTTTTTAGCTCATCTACGAAAACTCTAACTTCAACTTGCTATTCCTATAAAATAATGCATATTACAGATATGCAGATCTTTTATGGGAAGGACAAACAGAAAAGAAAAACACAGGTGAGCATGAGAGAAAGCGCATGCATGGTATCTGGATGTGAATGGGCTGGAAGAATGAAGAACGTATGTGAATGGGCAGAGCAGGGTGGAAGAGGCAGAGAGAGGGGGACAAGAGAGAGTAAAGAAGTTTGGAAGCAGGAGCAGTCCAGAGACTGTGAGGAAGACAAAAGGAAAAGAAATGGAGCAGAGAAATGTAGAAAGCGGCCTTAGGTTGGAAGAATAAATACATTAGAATTGTGAGATGTCCAAACGCATTCCTCTGCTTTCCCTTATCTTCAGTTCATTTTTTTTTCTTTTTTCTCCTCATACCAATGAATAAAACAATGCTAACATTACACTGGGAATGGAGTCATAGAATAGTACACACATTCAAAACCCATAAAATACAACCAATAGCAGCTAGCAAGCACTTTATCACCATGATATATGGTTATATTGGATTTATCTCTGTTAAATTTAAGTACTAAGAATACAAAACTTGAGCCTTTTAATTCACAACATGTAAGTACATTCTCCTTACTTTAGCTAAGAATGCTATGACAGAGCCAGGGAGGTGGCTTATGGGTAAAGGTGCTGGCCACCCAGCTTAACAGACCCAGGCTTGATCCCTGGGATCCACATAATAGATGGAGAAACCTCCACAAGTGCAGAGACATATGACCCTCCTTCCAAAGAGAACGGAAAAAATAACCAGCTGGTGTCTGAGTCTACCATTCACTTCTGCATTTGGTTTTGTGGTATTGGGGATTGAGCCAAAGCCCAACATGAGTGAGGTGGGCACACTACTTAGCGACATATGCATCTCTTCAATTTGACACTGTGGGAGCATAAAGCAATTTCCCAAAGAAAAATAGGCTCTAAGTTATAAGCTATTCTGAACCTTTCATTCTGCTCAACTTTTAAAATTAGCCAAGTATGAGAACAGTGACATGTGTCTGTGCAGAGGGATCAGGTAACAGGAAGTTGTATTTGTTTGTTGGCAGTCTGCTTACAGGCTGGCCTGGACCTTACAGTTCTGATCCTGGGAAGGAAAGAAGGGTCTACAAAGATGTAAAGTAAATAATAAATAAGTCACAAAAAAACAAAAAGCTATCTGATCCTGCCTGGGATGAGGTATACAAGGCAAGGACAACCACAGCCAGTTTGTGGTACTAAGGAGCTAACTTAAGGCTCTGTGAACATAAGGCAAGCACTCTGCCTACTAAGTAGCCTTACCAATGACAATTTTATATTAAGTACTATTCATAAGATTAATCTAATTGTTACATTCTTCTTTACACACTGACTGCTTGTCATTTCAGCTGACCCAAACCTTAGCAAAAAGCTGTATAGTTCAGAAATTAAATAAAGCATTAGATTCCAACTAAATCTACCCAATTGATATAAACAGAGGGGGTGGAAGCAGGAAAACAGCTACCCAGTTAACCAGTACTTATGATTACCTGGTGTTATAGCAACCAACCTCTCACGGAATACCACTCTGTTCTAACTTCAGTAACTACTGCTCATTCATGCTGTCAAAGGAAATGGCACATTTTTTTTCCAGCGGTGCTCTTCAACAATGTTAAAAAGCATTCGTTACTGTTAAAAGAAAAATGGTCACAAACCTTGCTGAAGAGGCTGAGTGTTCACACTGGGATTCTGACTGACTGGCTGGGCTGAGCTACTGGCTGTTGTAGCAGTAACAAGTCGGACATAATGAAACTTGCTTCCAGGCACTTGAATCTGCTGGACATTGGGAGCAGTTGCCAGAGGAATAATGGCCTTAAACTGTGATGTGCTCATTCCTCCAACATTGATGGTCTGCACAGCTGATTTCACTGTCTGTCAGACAACACAAAACAACATGCCTACCATTAATCTGTTAACTCAGGACATACATTCAGGTAAGAAAACATGCTCATCAACAGCTTGCTTGGAAATAAGTGAACAAGAGTATTCGGTTGGAGCTGGAGCGATGACTGCTCAGCGGGTCTCCCAGAGAACCAGAGTTTGTCTCCCAGCATCCAAACTCACACCACCTGAAACCAATTTCCAGGGGATCAGCTGCATTCCTCTAGCCTCCACAGGCACAGAGACACACATGCACATTCTCTTTCTCAAAAATAAAAAAAATATTTAAAAAATTTCTTTAAATATGAAAGAAGAGTTGAAGGAGAGCAGGGAAGGTGATATGGGAGGGTTGGGAGACAGGAAAAGGAAGGGAGAAATATTGTTAATTATTATCTCAAAAATAAAATATAAGCTAAAAGTAATATGCAAGAATACATACAATTTTGTCGATATTAGGTAAATTTTATGAGAAATGTATTAATTTGACTCAGAATTAAAAATAGAGTATAGATTTCTTATCAAATCAACTACAGCAGTTTTCACTGAACACACTGTAAAGAGAAAGCCATTCTGCTCCCTTGTCCAGCCCACTTGAAAGGCTGCAACACCCACCACCTGCCTCAAAGGCCCATGGACACATATCCTTCAAAAGTATTCCAATGTCAGTTCTCTAGAAAACCTAACCAATTCTGGGCGTTACATATAGGAGTCAAATTTTAATAATCACTTCAATAATTTTCTTAACCAGATAGTGAGCTGAGATGTTCCAGGAAGGATGTTTCCAGTGTGAAACATCAGGAGCAGAACAGAAAGCAACTAGTCTCATGAGATGGCCCTAATCGATGTCACACTGTCAACACCAGCAAAGGTAAATGGGGTGTGGATGGTGGGTGCTTGGCAATCTCAGCACTGATGGTGAGTTCAAGGCTGCTGTGGGTGACACAGTGAAACCCCATTTAAAACAATAAGTAAAATAAAGGAAAGGTAGTTTAACCTCTTGTAAATAATTATTTCCCAAAAGATTACACATACCCCTACTTAGTGTACTGAAAGCCCTCACACAAACAACTGCCTCAGGGCTAAGGATCTAGATTCACTTATTCACACTTTTTCTATCTCATAGGAACTTGGGATAGAGCTCAGTATTAAAGTGCTTGTTCAGCATTTAAGAGGCCCCAGGCTTGATTCCCAGCACTGCAAAACAAAACAATTTTTTGTTTAAATGGGGATGGTGAGAATGAGAGACAGTTTAGTAGTTAGAAGCAAAAAAGCACTTGCTATTCTTGCCCAGCCTTCCTGTATGACTCTAGTCCCAGGGGATTTGAGGCTCTCTTCTGGCCTCTGTGGGTACCAGGTATGTACATGATACAAGGCAAAACTCTTATATATATAAAATGAAAATCTTACCAGGTGGTGGTGATACACACCTTTAATACCTGTACTCTGGAGGCAGAGGCAGGTGGATCTCTGAGTTTGCTGCCAGCCTGGTCAACAAAGTGATTTCCAGGACATCCAGGGCTACACAGAGGAACCCTGCCTTAGAACCAATCAATCAAACAAACAAATAAATAGAAAAAGAAAAAATTTAAAACAAAACTCAGACCTTTTAAATCTAATATTTAACTTTTCTCTATCTTAAAGCTACCATTTTTACAAGCTATGCATAACTTGTTTTTAAAGGAAATGTCAGCTCTGACTAAATTTTTAATCAGTATACAGGTTGTTTACATTCTCTAAGATACATGTCTATTATTATTATTATGTAAGCAAGGTATGATGTGTCTGAGTGCGAACACGTGTGCCAATGAAAGAGATGCGGAAGTCGAAGGGTAACTTTAAAGAGTCAGTTCTCTGCCTGGTGATCAACTCAGGCTGCAAGGCCTGTACAGGCCCACTTTAACCCACTCAGCCACTTCCCTGCTCAAGCAGGTGCGCGCATCTACCAAGCACTGTGGTTTCCTATCAAAACATCCAACTTTGTTGTTGTTGTTGTTCCTCCCCTCCTTATTTGCCTCTTTGGGGCTAAATATTTTAAGAGCTTTGGAAAAATTTTTCAATGGTAGAGTCTTGCCTACCATGCACAACACCTAGGCTTGATCCTGACAATGTGCACACATATAAACATTTTAAAATACTAATTTTGCTACATCTACAAACTTACTTTTACTGTCCTGTTTTCTCTATGTGTCTTACTTTATCTTTTGCCTCAAGAACTTACTGTGGGATTTTCTTGTATGTGGGACTAGTGACAAGAAGACAGACAGAGAGAGAAAGGAAGGGAGGTAAGGTAGGGAGGGAGAAGTCCTTGTTCTTACTCTACATCTAAACTGCTGAGTTCTTCATTTCAGTTTTAAATGTTTTGTTGAAAAATCTTCATATCAAGTCTGGGGATATAGTTCAATGGTCAAAGGCTTGCTGAACATGTGAGGCTCCCAGCAAGCTGTCTTCTGACTTCCATGCATGCTCCAACACAAACATTAGTGTTATAAATATTATTTTTCGTGGGGAGGGGTTCCAATATGTTGTGAAAGGGATGAGACTGTACTGAGCATCTCTGCCCCAGCTAGTTATTAAATAATTGAGACAGAGACTTTTTGGTTTTATAAAAAAAATTTAAGGCATCATAACTGGGCAGGTATCAACCCTCTAAACTATTTGCTATTTTCCAGCTACACACCTCAAGTTAGCTGCCACAACTATTCCTACCTGGGACTGCTTCTGTTCTATCAGGCTATGTGCTCATGGTCTTCGCTGCCTCATGGCGACTTCCTTCTTGAAGGTTTCCTCTCCTCCTGCTGCCTCTTCTGCTTCCTCCTCCTCGCCCCCTCTTACCCCAAGCCCAGGAACCTAATTCCGCCTACTTCTCTTCAAATCAGTTACAGGCTTCTAGCTAATTTATTAACCAATTAACTTTAAATTAGGTAGAGCAAAATTTGCACAACAAAGATTGGTAATTAGCACTAGAATACATAGCACCAGACCAACCCCCAGCACACAAGTACACAAATTACATTGTAATAAAAATTAAAATACCAACAAAAAACAAAATACAAATCCAGACAACAGACTAAGCAGAACCCACAGCTCCAGCTAGCTCTCACTGATCTGATCCCAGCCCATGAGGAAAACGGCATCCTTTCCCTCCCATCACACTGTCACTATCATGCACCCATGCTTCATTAACATAAGCAGCCAATTTTAGGACCACTTCTTAAGATCCATGTTAACTTTCAGCTTTGCTGTCTGCCACTGCTCGGATCACTTCCTTCCAGATGTTTGTAAAACATTCACAGCTGGCTTTATGAGCCATTAGCTGCTGTGAGTTGCCTATCAGAATCAGCTTCATGAGTCCAGTATGCCAGTCAGATACTGCATAGCTATTCATACTCTGCCCTTATTTCTTTCCTCTCCATTCCTTCTAAGCTATTACTACTCCAGTCATGGTGGTCGTGTGCATGTTCATCATGTCCATTCCAAAAAGCACATCTACACGAACACTTAGCTCAGACCCACCTTTTCCAGTTTTCACAACTAGGACTGATGTGCGACTGCAGTTGGTACTCTTGCTCCACCGTGTGAGCCCCAGGAATCAAACTCAGGTCCTCAGGTTTGCCAGCAAGTGCCTTTACCTGCTGAACCATCTCACCATCCGTTGTATCTCTTCTTGATTTTGTAATTTTATGTTCATATAAAAGTGCCTTCCCTACCTTACACAGAACTTTAGGTTCCATATATCCATGTTTCCTCCAGAAGAACAGTGCCCCAACATATCATAGGTATTCAATACATGGTGAATATTCAATAAATGGTGAATAAAGAAATATTAGGACCTACCTATCTCTTTTTCTCTTTTTTTATTTTTCACATCTTCTTTCCTTTTATTGGAAAATTATTTGTGGGTGCTAGAATCTTAGCTCAGTGGCTAAAAGCACTGTCTGTTCTTGAGGAAAACCTGAGTTCATTTCCTGAATTCACAGCAGCTCCCCATCATCCGTAAGTCCAATCCCAGGGGATCTGTCTTAGTTAGGGTTCCATTCCCACTGCTGTGATAAAACACTATAACTAAAAGCAACTTGGAGAAGAAAGGTTTATTTCATCTTATGCTTCCATGTCACAGTCCACCAACAAAGGAAGTAATGGCAGGACCTCCAGCCAAGAACCTGGAGGCAGGAACTGAAGCAGAAGCCATGCAGGAGTCCTGCTTACTGCCTTGCTTCCTCATGGTGGCATTTGCTGGCATTACAGGCATGTGCCACAGCACGTGGCTTTTTAAAATTTTTTTCCTTTTATTGAAAAATATTTTTTTCTCACATAATATATCCTGATTACAGTTTCCCCTCCCTCCATCCCTCTACCCATTCATTCTCACAGCCAGGATTACACAGGGACACCCTGTCTACAGGATGGGGCTAAACTAGAAGCCGGGATATACACGCAGAGGACCCAGTACAGACCTGTGTGGGCCCTGGGTATGTTGCCTCAGATTCTGTGAGCTCCTATCACCTTTGATCATGTTGACTTACGAACCCTGTTTTCTTGGTGTCCTCCATCACCCCTTGTCTTACACCCTTGACTCTTAGAATCTTTCCACCTCCTCTTTTGTAAAGTTCCCTGAGTCCTGAGGGGAGGGATTTGATGAAGACATCCTATTTAGGGCTGAATGTTCCAAACTCACTCACTCTGTGCATAATAACTGAATGCTCCAAATTCACTCTCTGTGTACATAATATCAATCTGTATTTGATACCATCTGCTACAAGAGAAAACTTCTGGGTGGGAGTGGAAACCCCGACCCAGAAAGCTAGGTCCTCCCACATCAATCATTAATGAAGAAAATGCCTTACAGCCAGGTGTAGTGGCCACAGGGTGATTTCTGATGGCCTGGTCTGCAGAGTGAGTTACACACATACACACATTGATTTCTGATGGTCTGGTCTGCAGTGAGTTACACACACACACACACACACACACACACACACACTGATTTCTGATGGCCTAGTCTGCAGAGTGAGTTATACAGACACACACACACACCCATCTCAAAAAAAAAAAAGAAAAAAGAAAAGGAAAAAGAAATGCTTTACAGGCTTGCCTACAGGACAATCTGAGGGAAGCATTTTCGGTTACAATTCCCTCTTCCTAGATCTGTCTAGGTTTGTGTCAAGTTGACAAAAGCCAACCAGCACAGAATCCAACACCCACTGCTAACCACTGAGAGCACCAGGAATGCCCTTACATAAATGCAGACAAAGCATCATAAGCAGAAAATAAAATAAATGAATCTAAAAGAAAATAAATTCAAAATAATATTTCTAATTTAGAAAATGTCATTTAGGTGCATAAGTAAGTCAACCTCAATATACTAGTAACAAACAATAGACACTAAGAATTTTACTTACTTCTTTAGTTATGTGTCTCTTCCTCTTTCCACTGTACCTTTGCACCATTTGCTCTACACAACAGCTTAAACACTTTCATTACTCATTGTTTTACTTTCATTCAGTTTTGTCAACTACCTACTGCAAGCTCTTCAGCAGTTCCCATAGTCTCAGTAAAGAGCATACACAGAGCAACAGACTTGACAGCAACTGACAACTACAGCATATTCCTCATCACTGTCTAACCTCCCAGCCTCTGCCTAACTAATGACAGTTAGCATGTGAATATAGCACTTCAGTGTAAAAACTTAATTAACTATATTAAAGAACACTTTGCTTACTGAAAATCTGTGTTTTCTTCTGCTTCCTAAGTATAAAGTCAGATATATCTTCATTTCTCTTGGGGCAAAATAAAGTCAAGCAACTGATTTTTACCTAGAATAGAGACTGGATGCAAAGCACTCTGCAAAAGCTTTTTTCACATGACTTTCCCTTGTCTTTTCCTCTTTTAGCCCAGTGGAAGACTGAAAGCTTTACTCATTGAATTATAAATTCTAGCCTAATGTCATTTTCTAGTCTACTGCATAACAGCATTTAAAAATAAATGGCTACATCGGTTTTAGAAATGCATTCAAGTGAACCAGAGAGCCATCCTCTTCCCTCCTCTGACAAAGGTCTCTCTAGTAGTCCAGACTGGCCCTGAAGGCATGCTCCTCCTGCCTCAATCTTCCAGGAGCATCAGGATAACTGAATTGGTACTGTGAGGTAATGCTGATAATTAACTGATTATCCACTATATTCTCTGAAACTCAAACTATGTAGAGCAGTGAAAACTCTGTATTTCATCCTTCCTCTATACTTGTATTGAATTCTATAAGCCTCTAAAAATGTTTATTGTACCCTCAAACTTAATCCTAGCACTCAGGAGGCAAAAGGAAGGGATCTCTATTAGTTCAGGGCCAGCCTGGTCTATATAGCTAGTTCCAGGATAGCCCTACAAGTGAGACTGTCTCAAGTGTGTACACACACACACACATACACACATAAGTACACAGAGACACAGACAGACAGGGAGTTCTTCTATAATACTTGCATATCTTTTTTGACCAGTTTTTAGGATGTACTTAGCCCTGGCTAACCTGGTACTAATTTTGTGGCTCCTCCTGCCTCAGCTGCCAGGTACTGGGATGCAATTTTGGTTGTTTTGTTTTTTATATTTAGGTACTTATTTGTGTGATGTACACATATGTGTAAATACCATACATGAGTACGGAGGGCAGAGAACAACCTGTAGAATTCAGTTCTCTCTTTCTCATATGTGGGTTCTGAGGATCAAACTCAGGTTGTCAGGTTTGGCAGCAAAGACTTTCAAAACTGCTAGACCATGGCCTTGGCCCCACGGATGAAAGATTAAATGTGATATTCTCCTATTAAAATGACTAACTGGATGAAAAAACAAGGCCCAACTACATTTGTTTGTGAGAAACTAACTTCACTTCTAACACTGAAGACCACAAAGGGACAAAATATGATATTAAAAGCAATCAATCCAAAAGAAACAAGAGTAGCCATATTTATATTAAGTAAAATAGATTTCAATTCAAAAACAGGAAAGAGCAATAATATAATATCACTGTCTAAAGACCAAAGGGTTAAAGGGTAATGTGGTAATTCAGCAAAAAGGAAACAATTGTAAATCTCTATGATACAGTGTCAGAGCAGGAAGACAGGCTCCAATGCAGCAACAGTAAGGACTGTGACACCCATTGCCAGCGATGCACAGGTCATCCAGACAGAAAACCAAGAGAAGCATTAGTTAAGCTGCACAGGCCAAACAGGCCTAACAGACACCAACAGAACATTACCCCAAACTTGTAAATTGCACATTGTTCTCATCACCATTTGTGATGTTTTCCAAATGTAGTCATGAAAACACAGCTCAACCAAATATGAAGCTTGAAGTCACACCTAGAGTCTTTCGCAACCTCGATGCAACAAA
Source organism: Pachyuromys duprasi (assembly GCA_028658305.1). Taxonomy (NCBI): domain Eukaryota; kingdom Metazoa; phylum Chordata; class Mammalia; order Rodentia; family Muridae; genus Pachyuromys; species Pachyuromys duprasi. The sequence continues at coordinate 14,457,275 of CM053743.1, read as the reverse complement.
ACTAAAAATCAGTAACATAACAAAATTTTGGAAACATACAAATACATGAAAAACTTAAAACGTATTCTTTCTTTTCTTAGCCCAGTCTGGCCATGAACCCTCGCTCCTCCTGCCTCAGTCTCCTAGTATATAGAGATTACAGGCGTGTACTACCATACCAGCCTAGTTGCTCTGATATAACCAACAGAATATAGAAAACCAAGAGGAAATACTTTAAATTCCTCGAAAAAAAAATAAAAACGGAAATACAACACATGAAAAACCTAAAAAGATCTCATACACACAACTTATGTTACATTTTAAGGAACTAGAAACACAGAACAAACCAAACCCTAAGTTAGGAGAAAGAAATAACAACTATAACAACAAAAATAAATGCAAGAGAGACTAAAAGTTACAAAAGTCAATAAAAAAAAAAGAGCTGGTTCTTCTAAAAAATATATTTGATAAATGCTTAGCTAGAGTAAGAAAAAAAAAAAAAAACGAAACTATTGTGAGTTGGAAGCTAATCCAGGCTATCCAGCGCCAAGACAGCCTGGACTGCAAAGTAAGGCAGAAACAGTAACACGTACAAATCAATAAATGTACTGCACCCAACCATGTGACCATCTCAACAGACACAGAAAAGAGTTTTATAAAACTTAACCCTCTGTGATAAAGCTCTCAAGAAATTACATACAGAAGTAATATAGGTAATCATTTAAAACCATATCCAAAAGTCCAACAGCATTCTGTTCATGAAGAAGAACTGAGAACTCTCTCTCTCTAAAAATCTCAAGAAAAAAAAAAAGCTCACTTTCACTCAATAAAGTGCTAGAAGTCCTATACAGAACAATCAGGGAAGAGAGAGACAGACTATTTGCACTGGAAAAGAGGAAGTCAAACAGTTACTATCACTAGAGAACAGCTCTTACACAGAAAACCTAACACTAAGTAACAATTCAAGTGTCAGGACACACTGCCCACAGTCAAAACCCAACCCCACTGCTGGTGGCCAACAGCAGCAAGCTGTCCGAGACTGATATCGGGAAAGTGGCCACATTTACATAGTCACCAACACAAACACAGAGGAGCCATGCTCCACAATACTGATGCATATTTCACCCAGAAAAATGAAAGAGCCCTACAATAAAACTTGTAAAACACTGATTACTGACAAACTGAGAATACAGCTCGGTGATAACACACAGGCTCAGAATATGTGATACCTTTGGTCTAATTCCCAGCACCAAAATAATTTTTAAAAAAAATTAAAAATTCTGTGTGTGTGAGAGCAGGAGATGATGGTGGCAGACAGACACATACATACAGACACATACATATGTTTTTTTTTGTTTTTAAGACATGAATCCTAAGTTGGTGTCTGAGACTTGGGTTTGACCTTGAACTTCTGGGCCACCAGCCTCTACCTCCCCAAGTGCTGAGATTGGAAGTGTGAGCAACCGTGCCCACTTTGATGCATGGCTGGAGACAGACTCCAAGGGCTTCATGTAACTGAGGCAAGTACTGCATCAATGGAGCTACACCCCCAGTCCTGAAACAAACAGTACACACTGGCCATATCTTGTTAAACTTAAACCTTAAATTTAACAGTGCCATTGTGGTCTTTGTATTTTGTATGCACATATTAAATGAGTGAACTGTGATGTTTTCATCTTAATCCCTTATTTCTTTTTCTTGCTGGGCATTAACTCAGATCTGCAGAATTGAACAACTATCAGAAGTAGGTAGTATTTAACACTGCTAGTACACGGAATCTTTTCTTTAGTATATATTTTAATTTTTTAATTTGTTTTGTAAATATATTTCCATAAATTTCTTTTGTTGGGCTATAGAGTTGGCTCAGAGGTTAAAAACACTGGCTGTTCTTCCAAAGGTCCTGAGTTCAATTCCAAGAAACCATATGGTGGCTCATAACCATCTATAGTGAGATCTGGTGCCCTCTTCTGGTACTCATGTATACACACAGGCAGAATGCTGTGTAAATAATAAACATGCACTCACACACATGGACATCTAACACTCACAATTTAAAAATTTTTCTTTTGTCAGGGAAATTTATTTTATTTTATGTATGTATGTCTATGTGAGGGTGTCAGATCCTCTGGAACTTGAATTACAAACACTTGTGAGGGGCCATGTGGGTGCAGGGCATTGAAGCTGGGACCTCTAGAAGAACAGCCAGTGCTCTTAACCACTGAATCATCTCTCCAGCCCAGGCTAGTATATGGAATCTTAAGGATTTTTCTTCCTTTCTAATTTATTAGCATTCTGTTTTTGCAATTTCAAATTTCTGTTTACCAAAATATAAGCTGAATGTAAATTAGTATCTGCTTCTTCTATTAATTAATTTTGCATGTTAAAACACTATAGATAAGAAACTGAAATATACCAAAACAAACAATTCTAAAAAGAAATACTATGATTTTGGAACAAAAGCTGCACTAGAGGACAGAAAACAGAGAATAAAATTAGTAAAACTTAAAGCCAGGAGAAATAGAACATTTCATTAATTCAATGTCTGTTTGCATATCTAATAAAGACCTATGACATTTTATGATTAGAAAATACAATAGAAAAAAAGCCTGTCTGGCAGTAAGAGACGGCTGCACTTTCAGCTGAGAAAGCGCCAGCGTCTTGATGTTCTACAATGAAAGCCGCGATGTTACACACTCAAAGACCAGGAAGAGTGGAACTGTCTGAAATGTTAACGAAACAAAGCTGTCACCTATCCCAGATATGGTGACAGAAGGGCTCACAGAGAGAAGACCATCACACAAATGTCTTCAGGGGTAGACATATCCTCAGGGAACAACAGGTATCCATTTGAGCAAGAAGATTCAGGAAGCATCCAGTCAAAAGGTTGAGATTTTTAGGGGACTACTTCTGGAGGGGGCACAGTGGGAGAATTTCAAGAGAGAAGTGGATGGGAAGAGGACAAACAAAACAAAACTGTGAGCTTTTATGGGAATTAGATGTGAGAAGGTGACCTAGATGGCTAGGCTTTGGTAGAATCCAATATAAATGCAGATAAGTAAGAAGAGAAGCCTCAGTAGAGTCAGCAAATAATGGTGCTCAGATTGTGGTGTGGCTGGAAAGAGCAACATATACCTAGTTTCCTCCCGACCCCTATCAGGGAATTGTGGAATAAAGAGAAAATTCTTACTCTTTGGCTGGTTTTTGGAAATCAGTTTGTAGAATAGGATGGCCTTGAGCTTGGGTTACTCTAGCTGCCTCTGCCTTCTGGGTACATGTCTGTAGCCATGTATGCTACCATGCCCAGCTAATAAAACCTTTAGTTTTTTTTTTCTTAATTGACTCTCTCATGATCTGTGGCCTAGGATTATTCCTGAAATATCATTCCAGATACATTCTAGTTTTTGCTGCTGACTCTTACTCATTCTCTTCCACTGAGTCTTGTACTTCTAACAGTACACTTTGGATCAGTTCTGCTTTTCATTCTATATAACCTAAAGTTCCATGGCAGAGTTTTATACCTTTAATGCCTGTGTTAAACTTCCCAAATGACATCAGCCTCTAGGTAATTAGTAAGGATATCAACAACAAACATAACCAAGAACCAAATACCTTCCTGCCCAAATATTTCTTCTACAGTGTCTCTTTAATATAAGAGAGGAATATGGAATGTTTTCTATCAGCTCAACATACTGCTTTAGTAACACGCCCAAGTTAAGAGCTAACATGATCAACTCCTCACAGTCTAAAAAGGATGTGATGGCCACAGAGTTTCTACAAGATATCACTCTACCAATTAATTACCTCTTGCTAATTAAAAAGAGGGGTAGGGGTGGAGAGGATACAGGAGAGATGGTTCATCTGCTCAGAACACAGAATACTCTTCCAGGAAACCTAGATTTGTTTCCGAGCACCCACATGGCAGCTCACAACTCTAGTTCCAGGGGAACCAACACCCTATTCTGGCTTCTGCTCGTACCAAGCACACCCATGATGCACATATACACATGCAGGCAAAATGCCGCCTAAACACAGAAGAAGTATATAATAATAAATTAAAAGCCAACAAGCTGGGCATTCTGGCACATAATTACAGTCCAAACACTTGGGAGGCTGAGGCAGTGGGATCTCGGCTATATGGTAAGGTCCTGTCTCGAAAGAAAAAGAAGAGAGAAAGAAAAAGAAAGAAAGAAAGAAAGAAAGAAAGAAAGAAAGAAAGAAAGAAAGAAAGAAAGAAAGAAAGAAAGAAAGAAAGAAAGAAAGAAAGAGAGAAAGAGAGAAAGAGAGAAAGAGAGAAAGAGAGAAAGAGAGAAAGAGAGAAAGAGAGAAAGAGAGAAAGAGAGAGAGAGAGAGAGAGAAAGAGAGAAAGAAAGAAAGAAAGAGAGAAAGAGAGAAAGAGAGAGAAAGAAAGAGAGAAAGAAAAGAAAGAAAGAAAAGAAAGAAAAGAAAAAAAACAAATAAAAAGAAAATAATAAAAGGGCCCAAGACCCATCTCATTCTGACAAGCATTACTGCTCTGAGCTGGCAGCAGCAGATACGAATTATTCTGCTGGAAGGCAGTTAGCTACTTATCATAATCCAACTTAGAAATTCTCTATTCTTACCCACAATTGGTAATGAAAATATTAAACCTAATACTTAACCTAGCCTAGTGATTCTGACTTAAACAAGGTATTGCAGGAATCCAGCCATTAGTGGTTTTTTGTTCTTTTTTTTTCTTTTGACATTTGTTTTGGTTTTGAAGAGGGCCCCAGATGTTTCTGAAGTGTAGCCAAATCTCACTCTGACTGATGTCTCTCAACTGTGTTGTACAAGACAGCAGGTCTTCTTTATAAATACACAAACCTCTTATTATTCAGAGTAGCGGCTCTCGGTCTAAGTATCCACCTGAATCACTTAAGGGACAGTTTCAAAATCGTGACATCAAACTCCAGAGACATTAAATGAGAAACTCTGGGATGAGAATGAGGCATTGGTAATTAAACATCCCAAGTGATTCTAATGTGCAGACGAGTTTGAGAACCACTGATGTACACATACTGCCAACAACAGAAGTCACTGAAGATAATTCTTCCAAGTATCCATAGTCTGTTGTGGATATAAATGTGTTTTTGTTTTGGTCCCAGGCATGGGATGTGGGGCTTATTTCAGATGGTCCACAGCAGCAGACTATTTGCCTCATGGGGGCTCTGAGAGGAGCTCTTTGCCAGCTGCAGATAGTTTAAATCTGAGGACTCTGGAGAGAGAATAAATGCCAGAGCCCAGAGAACGGGGAGCTCCGAGAAAGAACAAGGCTGTCGCTGATTCCCTCTGAGGCTCCTGGTTGCTGTTGTGAGACAAGAAGTTGGAGATCTCCTGAAACGAGGACTGGACTGGCTCCATGGAGCCTGAAGACCCTGACCAGCAGGAAGCAGCTAAGAGAACTGCGCCGCTTTCCCACTAACCCTTTCTCTCTCCTACCTGGTGCTGGGGTGTTGGAAAGGACTGGGGTGGAGTAGGGAGAAAAAGATATAAGAAATGTAAATAAAAGAGTTTTAAAAAACTATCACCAACAATAGTACCTCAGTATCTTACACTACCAAAACAATGTAGCTCCCAGAATGTGCCACACATCTACAAACTCAGAAAAACTGCTTCTCATCACAGCTCAGTCCCACTTACCTTTCAGTTTAAGAATCTCCAAGAATCTGGAGAGATGGCTCAGTGGTTAAGAGCACTGTCTGCTCTTACAGAGGACCTGAGTTCAATTCCCAGCAACCACATGGTGGCTTACAACCATCTATAATGAGATCTGGTGCCCTCTTCTGGTGTGCAGGTGTACATGCAGATAGAGCACTCATACACATAAGGTAAATATATTAAATTTAAATGTAATATTAAAAAAAGAATCTCCAAGAATAACCTTCAAAATAACCAGGTGTGGTGCAAGTGCATGTACACCTAGCACTCAGGAGGCTAAGGCAGAATGATTGACTTGAGTTCGAGGCCAGCCTAAAGTATATAGAAAGACTCTGAAGACAGAACAAAATAGAACGACGACAACAACAATATATATATATAGATATAGATATATATAGAGAGAGTTCTCTGTATAAAATTTAGTCATGAACACACATCACATACACACATATGCATGCATGGGCTCACACACATATCAGTCTACCTGTAATAATTAAAATTCCGTAGAGAATTTTTAATGCTTCCATCTAATGTTCTTATTGAGCTTCTTGAAATTAAAACTTTTACATTTTAGCCCAGGTGCTTAAATGCATGAAACAATAAGCTGAGTCCATTCTATTATAGAAAACTTTGTCTACATTGTATGATATTAATTAGCATGTAGATGCCTACTTTGATAAGTTGTACGAGATATTTTATTTATTATATAGAGCAAACATTTAATGTTGTTTTATTTATGAATAGCTACAAATCAAGAAAGAATCTAGAATCATAGAATAGCATCTAAAATACTGATGTTTTCCACCAAAGTGACTTTTAAAATATGCCTGTTTTGTATGCTTTTCTACATTGGCATAATAACATCTGTGCATCTTAGGGAAGTTAGTACTTGCCACCTTAGAAATGAGAACAAATCATGAAAAGCCTCCAAATATTTTGAATAAAATGTCGGTAAGCTGCAAATATACTGCTAGTATGCTTAGCACACCTAGCATCCTTCTAGTACCCAATGTCACCCAGCAAGAGCTCACATATCCATAAATAGTTACTTTAGCATTTTATAACTACAAACTCACTACATGTTATTTATTATTACTCAAAGAATAAATTTGCTAAATACTGGCTGAAGAGTAACTAACCACACCATATACTTCATTAAACACTTGTATCTCTATCTATAAGGTCATAAAAGTCAACAGTGATTACTCTGCTGGCAAGTATTTAAAGCAAAATCTTTACTAGCAAAAAAGTCCTTGCTTGTGGTTGAGGGTATAGCTCAGTGGTAGAACACTTGTCAAAATCCCCAGGATCAAACAGACTAATAAAATGGGGGGGGGGGGGGTAGAGAGCATGCTTGACACAACTATAAACACATCTGGAAACAGAAGTAGATTTTAGGTGCAGGCTACAGAGTAGACTTAGTCTTAAATAAACCCAACAAACAAAACAAAACAAAAAAAAAAAAAAGAAAGAGAACAATTTGATTACTGAATTACTCCTATATTTTCAGTGAGTGCCCATTATCTGCTTGGGAATAGATGAAAACTAAAGTATTTGAAGTTTCTTGTAAGACAATAAAAGTATCAAACACAATATTTGGCATTTGGGGCTGACTTTCTTTTTTACCTTATTTGGCGACTTCAAAGGTGAGATGGCTATCTTATTTGGTGTCTGTGTTGTAGAATTTAAAGTTGATCCAATAACACCACTTTCTGATATCGTTATCGTCTTTGATGGAGTTCCAGGAGTAGACTGTGAAAGAACCCTCCCTGCAAATGAGAGGCAGCACATCAGTTGATGGTTTAGAAAAGCTTCAGTGGCGGCGGCCTCTATGTACATGACTTTAGTTTCACACACACCGGTACGTGACGCTAGAGACATCAGTGCAATAGAGAACTTAGGTAAGAACAAAATAAAACTCAATAATATGTAAGATTAGCTTACCCAAGGGTACCCCCTGAAAAACAGTTAGGCTGTATCCACCAGAGTGTGCTTGGGACAACGGAGGACTTGCGTCCAAAGTCTTCTTTAGTCTCTACCTGTACAACAGCTGTGTTCCTATCTGAACCTAAATCATTCAGGGCAAAATAAAATGCGGAGGCAGCCTGTTGGGAGAGTGCCTGACTAGCATAGCTCGACCCTAAAACCTTATAAATGAGGCAAGATGGGACACCATTGGGGAGGCAGAGACATGAGGAACCAAGGTCATTCTCAGCAACACAGTAATAGGCCAGCCAGGGACACAGAAGACTTGGACTCAAAACCAAAACCATACAGACACTTACAAAACAGCTACTGGGGGCCAGAAAGATGGCTTAGTGGTAAGAACACTTGCTATTCTTCCAGAAAACCAGAGTCAGATCCCAATTTCCACACCAGGTGACTCACAGTTCCTTGCGACTTCAGCTCTAGGGGATCTGGTACACTCTTCTGACCTCTGAACGTGCCCAAACAAATGGCAACACAAAACACACACACACACACAATTTTATTAAAAAATAAAAAAATTAATTGAATGGACAAACCTGAACACAGACTTTAGAGTGCCAAAAGGAAAAGATAACTGTGACCCATGTGCCCTGGCCAGATTCCACATGGTGCTGCTTTGGACAACAGGTCCTCTGAAACAACCCTGAGAGATCCGCAGGGTCTGGGTGATGGGCATAGTTATTTATTTATTTGCTTGGTGAGTTTTGTGCTTTTAGAAACAGAGTTTCTCTATATAGCAGCCCTGAATTCTTGAAACTTGATCTGTGGACCAGGCTGGACTTGAACTTGAAGATCCACCTGCCTCGGCCTCCTGAGTGCTGGGATTAAAGGCATGTGCTACCACCACCCAGCCAGAAGCCATATTTGAATAGGTGAACCATCAGGAAGTTTTTATCTTGAGCAAGAAAAGAACACAAAGACATGCTAGCCCTGTAAATGTCAAAGGTCTAACCCTCCTTCCTTCACCTACCTTCACCTAGGTTCAGCCCCAGCCTAGATCTCTAAAGTCTTGAAGGATTATATAAAACAGCTGTTTTGCTGTTCCCCAAGTATTCTGATTATCCTCCATTTCGGGCACATGGTAGCAGCTGTACTTATGCTTTTAACCTTATGCCCTGTGAAGTCTTAAGGTTATATCTAGAGGGTCATGTGACTACTACTGCAAGTGAGTTATGAATAAACTGAGAATGTCATTTCTGGATCAGAATAGCCCAACATAAACCCCTTTGAAGCCCTTTCCTCCACTGCATGTGAGGTAGTCGCTCCTTTGTCTCCTGCATCTCTAAATAACCACTGGAACTATCTTCTAAACTGCAAATGGACATTCACATAATTTTGAAGTATGAATAATAAACAACGTTTTTGTGAAGCAATTTGGAGATTATTTTGGCAGGAAAACCAGTATTATCCTGACTGACCCAGGCTGTCAGGTTGAAGAATCAAAAGCAATTGGCCACATCGAATATATAAAAGCAGGAGGGGAAAAAAAAACATATTAAACTCTGCATTATCAAAAAACTTCTGACAAAAAAAAAATGTCCTGTTAAGAGGACTGTTCAAACATGAATGAGCCTCTAGTCAGTGAGGGTAGAATGCTCAAATTCACTCACCAAAGAGGGAAGGGGTAAGTACCCATGAAATTATGGCTAGAATCTCCCTAACCCAGTTGCGTTAACCCAGGTTAAGCCTCAGCTACAAAGGGCACTATAAGGTGGCTCAGGGAAAAAGAGGCTGGTTTGACCCTAGGGATTCACATGGGAAGAGAACCAATGCCCACAAACTGTCCTCTGACTTCCACACACCCACCCCATCAATCAATAAATAAATATAATTTTAAACACTTAAAAACTATGTTAAAGTAATTTTTTGAATGTTTCTTTAGCAAACCATATGTGTGCTTTACAAAGCACATGCCTAGAAAAAGCCTAAAACTTCAAAAACAATAATGAAGAGCTTCATAAAAATTCTCATTGTTTTGGTTATTAAAATAATTTCCTGTTAAATGGGTATTTTCTTTTAGAAAACATTCTTCTTTTAAAAAAGATTTTTTGTATTATTTTTTAACAATTGTATGCATTTGTGTGATTTTTCATTTAACTTGTAACCAAAGACTTAAAGTTGAGTACAGAAGTAAAGCCTCCTTTGCAATACAGGACTCACTGTTCAGTAGGAGTTTTGATAAAGAATGTGGTAGAGAAAAACAACTTTAAAAATATTGGCGTCAATGTGATTTCAGTTGACAGTGGTATTTTATATTTAGAAACTACCATTAAGGTCACTGGTTATTGTGGTTAGTGACACTATTATGACTGTTTTTAATAAATATCTGTGTTACAGATTAAGGCTAAAATATTTAAGAATTTAATATCTGAAATTGCTTTAAAACAATACATATAGATGGAAGGGATGGAGGGTTTATGAAATAAGATTGATCAAGACCTAATGACTGCTTAAACTGATTAGAGAGTGTGCTCAAATTTCATTAAGTTATTTTCTCTAAAAAAATACACACACATGAGTGTGTGCAGGCAGGGTTGCTGCCACCGGGCTACATCTCCAGCCTTGCGTGTCAAGTATGTGTTTGTGCAAGTGACTGCAACGCCCCCAGTGGCCAGAAGAGCTTGAGTTATAGCTAACTGGGGGACACCATATATGGATACCGGGGACCAAACTGAAATGGTACGCACTCACAAACTGAGCCATCTCTCCAAACTCCTAAAAATCACACTTAGAGACAATCTCAATTCTTGAAGGTAATTAATACTGGGGAGGGGGGAATCATTTTAAGTGAACTCATTTAAAACAGGGAAAATACTATGCTGGCAAGATGGCTCAGTGGGTAAAGGTGCCTCCCACACAAACTTGATGACCTGAGAAAGGAAGAACTAAAACCCAAATCCTGAAAGTTGTCTTTGATCTCTACACACTGACATAACAATAATAATTTAAATTTCAAAGCAAACTGCGAATAAGAAAGAGAACTAAAAACAAGAGTTTACTTTCATTTTGAGTTATACCTTGGAGGTCCTGCAGTCCACTGTGCCATTCCCACATCTCAGCCCTTGCGACAGCAACTCCAGCGTGCTGTTGGGCCCACTGGAAGCTGGGGTTCCCCTTTAGACCAACTGAAGGTCACCCTCTTGCACTCAGGGTCAGCGACTAAAATAACAGAGCAGGAAGTGAGAGCTGGTGCCCTATGAACTGCCCACTAGGCCAGCGTGGGCAGGTGGGCCAGCTGAGGTGCTGAAGCACCCTGAACTCAAGAAGTGGGCGAGATGGGCCACATTGTAAGACTGTGCCCCAGGGTAGGAATTAAGAATTGGTGGCCACTCGATGTTCCCGTTTGCAGATTTCATCCTTTTGGGGTGACTGTAGAGTAAACCCGGGGTTTAACATAAGGCAAGTGCTCTATCACCAAGTTATGGCCCAGCCCACAAAACCCTATACTGAGGGTTACTGTTTGCCATATTTAACGTAAGCTCGGAGTGTGATGGTCTCACATGCTTGAGGCAGGGTTGAATCACCTTCTGCCTCAGTGTAGTGATTCCATTTTGTAAATAGGTCTCCTGGGTCCCGCCCTGGGTTTTGGATACCCCAACTAGACTTCCATCTATATTTCCTTTCTTTTTTTTTTTTTCCTCTTAGGTTTATTAAGCCTGGAGAGATGGTCTGGTAGGAAAAGGTGTCACCTGCCGCTGAGCCTCAGGGAATGGACCCAAGTAAGGTCCCCAAGCCCAACATGGCAGGAGAGAAGGGAATGCTTCAAATTGTCCTGTGACCTCCACACATACTCTAAGGTACAGAAGTGTTAGCGTTGTTTTTGAAAATATGTGTGTGTGTGTTGCAGTCTCCCAACTCAGCTAGCACCCAAATACTTGAGATTGGACTATTATATTTGTTTAATAAGCTTTATGGCACAAGAACTGAAGAGTATTGATCTATTTTTAGCCCTCTAAGCTAATCTGACTTCCTCCCAGCATCAATCTCTGAGATACTTGCACTTTGTGGCTTTCTTTGTTCCAGCTGCTCTCTCCTCTTGTCTTCTAGACCTTTGCCTGACTCCCCTACTTCCTCTCTCTCTTCTCCCCTGGCTGGCAGGAAGTCCAGTCTTATTCTCTCCCATGCTCAGCAATAGACTGTTAAGCTGTTTTATTGATGGATTAAGAACAATTGGGGAAGCAGTATTTACACAACACTGAGACAGGAGATCCTCAGAACCCGATATGGGGGACACAGAAATCATCATTTGAATCTTTACACAGCACACAATCCTACACATAAGGCCTTGCACTCAGCTTGCATGCAGGTGCACACACACAAGTGAATAATTTTGTTATTAAAGTAAGATTTATTATTGTATATGTGCACATGCTACAACATTAGTGGAGGGATCTGTATTCTCCTGCCTCTCTGAGGGTCAGGGAGGAACCTCCCAGCAAGCCTTCTAGTTTAGTCTCAGGGACATGTGTTACAGTGCAGGTCCTGCTGTCACTGCCTTCCCTCTGTGGGGCAGGCTCCGGTAGGAGGGAATCCTATCCTTCCTACTCCCAAATGGACACTAAATGAGGAATAACCCAGGCAACGAACAAGATACAAAGGGAATTTTGGGTTTCTAGTTTGGGGTTTGAGTTTGAGACAGGCTCTTGGACAGCCCAGGCAGACCTAGAATTTAACACAGTATAACCAAAAATGGTCTTGAAACCCTCACCCTTCTCCACCAGGCACAGAAATGCAGGTTTGCTTAGATATCCCCCAGTGCCAGTGCCAGCTCCCAAGAATTGTGGACATCAAACTTATACCCAAGAATGAATCTGGTTCTTAAGTCTTTAGCAGCAATCACGGGCTGTTTGAGTCCTAGCACCCAGCTGGCAGTTTGGGGTTGCCACATTAATGCTATAAACGAGCAATACAGCCTAGATGTTTTCTTGGCGGAAAGCCCCAACCCTGGAAGGATGAATAAAACAAAGAGCTACAGACGCTGTGGTTGACAAGAGGTCCCTTCTGAAAACATGTATGATAATCATCTGTGGGTCCTGACCCCTTTGGGGTCAAATGACCCTGTCACAAGGGTCATCTAAGACTATCATACATATCAGATATTTATAGTACGATTCATAACTGTCGCCAAATTACTGTTATGAAGTAACAACAAAAATAATTTTATAGTTGGGGGTGACCACAGCATGATGAACTGTATTAAAGTATTGCAGCATCAAGGTTGAGGACCATTGGCATGGCATCGCACAAGGACAAATCAGCTTGATACATAACTTTGACCAAATATTTGAATATTTCATCGCATACTTTAAAATTCAAGTTGTTTTTGTTTTTGTTTTTTTAAAAAGGAACCTGCTAGATTTTCCTCCAGGTAGCATCTGTGATTTTTCCTTTTTTTTTTTTAAACAGCTATTCATTCCGTGTGTGAGAGAGAGTCTGGTTGTTCATAGGCCATGGTGTGCTTATGGAAAGCAGAGGACACCCTGCAGAAGCTGGCTCTCTCCCTCTACTATGTAAGCAATATTGATATACCAAAAAGCCAGGAAATGAATCAAGCAAATAATATTTTAAACAAGGACATATGTAACAAGATCAAATTTGTATTTTAGAGAAACCAGCTATACATAGGTAAAGCCATCTTCAATGAAAACCCCCCAATTTAAAAAACAATATTAACATATTTTGAAAGAGCATTAGCTGTAATACAAAAACAAATGATATAACCTACTTGTAATACAGGACAATTACTTTGGTGGCTTACAATGTGACATACGTAAAAATATAAAGGCTACACAGAACTAGTCAACAGAAGGAACTAAGCTGGGCACAGTATGAACACCTGTAACCCGGCACTGGGTAGGCTGTACAGAAGAACTACTGTGAGTGCAAAAAGCCAGCCTGGGCTACAGAATGGACAGCAGGCTAGCCAGGGCTATAGAGCAAGATCCTGACTCCCTCTCCCAAAAAGATGAAATTATTTCTACAAACTAAACTTAGTGCAAACAATTCTAGGCACAGAACAGATATTAATCTTTACCCAGTTTGTCTGTAATTATAAGGCAAGGTGATTAACTTAAAACATACTATGAATGACCCAAGGACTAAACAACGGCATCCAAGATAGTAACCCATACTAATGAGAGAGAACTGTATATTCGGGATTTTGTTGTTGTTTTGTATTACTGTGAATGGTATCAAGGTCTTAGGCATAGCCAACCTTTTTACTAACTGAACTACATTCCTAACAGAGCATTTGAAATCTAAATATCTGAAATGATATAGTTACTGGTGATGACACATTTTAAAGTATATGATAAAAAGGGCCTGGCTCACATTAAGGAAAGTGCTGGTAAGTGTAATATAGCTTAAACTCTGTTATAATTTAAGTTCTTTCTTAACAATTTTCTGTTCATAAAGAATTGCATTTGGAGGATGAAGAGGTGGTTCAACCATTAAGAACATTAGCTGCTCTTCCAGGGGACCCAGGTGTGATTACCAGCACCCACACTTGGCAACTCACAATCATCCATAACTCCAGTTTCAGGAGATTCAACGCCCTTTCCTGACCTCCAAGAATGCATGTGGTGCACATACACATATGAAAGCAAACACTTAAACACATAAAATAAATCTAAACAAAAATTTTAAAGAATTGTATATGAAAATGCTAAAACCAAACCTTCAAACACACATCATGAAATATAATCCAATGTGTATTAATTTAAATATATCCAATTAGTTAGCCTATGTATTACTATCTGGAGACAAACTGATTGGGTTCAAATCCCAGCTCAAACACTTACTACTTGGGTGCCTCTATTTCCACTCTGGCAAAATTGCAGTGTTTTGGTATATGCTACACAAGATTTCTAAGAAACTATGTAAGTTACTGCATATAAAAATCTACAAAAATCATAAACTAAACATGAATAAATGCTAGTTACGGCTACTGCAGGCCCAAATGCCTGCTTTTTCATGATAATTCCTATCCAAAGCAAAGGAGCTTGAGGTCTTCATGAACTTACCACTCAATGAGACATTCTGCTTGCAGCAGTTATTTAGTAAGTGTAAAATGCCTTAATTTGAAAATAAAACTTACACAGAGACCCACAACTGGACAGTGGGAAGACAGTGAGACTTTGGAACTCTCCCCTCAGTGTAAAAGTTCTCATTTCCTCAGAAGAGGGGATGAAATGAAAGCCATACCCAAGCTATACTAATACAAGGCTTGAGCTGAGCCCAGACTATTTTTATCTAAATATCCTTAGGCCTATACCTGGACGCTTCTAGTCTCCACACAATCTAATCTTCTGTAAGCCTGGACCTTGAAGGCTTCAGCTTCCAGCCTCTGTGCTAACCCAGGCCTAGAATGTTTTCAGCCTCTGAGACTTACTGCTGAATAAGCTCACCCCTTCTAGTTTTTTCTGATCTCTGGCTGGCTGGTTCAACTCAGCTGTTCTGGCTCAAAACTCCGCTCCAAGCTGACTGATTCAAACTGGCCTCTCTCTGCTTCTCACTGAATTGTTCTGCTTGGAAAAACTGCTTCTGAATTCCATGAACCAAACTGTAAAAACTCAACTGTACTCAACCGAACTGCACCAAACTGACCTGTACTCTCCTCTCCCTGCACTGCTCTTAAGTAGCTTCTCTTTCCTGTTTGTTTCCATGTCAAGTCTTTCTCTGATTCATCAATTTGCCCCTCAATTAGACACCACTGTTTGGGGTTAAAGGTGTGTACTAAATTCCCCTCAATTAGACACCACTGTTTGGGGTTAAAGGTGTGTACTAAATTCCAGCCAGAGAGATTAAAGGTATATACTGAGGGGATATTATATTAAATATATTAAAGGTATATACTAAATTCCAGCCAGATCACACAGACCTAGGTCTTTGGATGTGATCCCTTGCCAAAGTAGCCATGTTGCTGGGTTAAAATTCCTCCACACCTCGGGGCTCAGGGAACTATGCAGAAGTGGTGGAAGGACTGTAAAACCCAGAGGGGATAGACAACACCAAAGAAATGGCGTCTCCCAGATACAACAGGTCCGATTCACTAAAGACACTATGGCAGCACGCACGGGGCTTGCCCAGGTCCAAGTTCAAATGAGGACGGGTGGGGTGGAGGACTGGACACAAGTGCCCATCGCTAACCAAGAAGATATCTCTAACTGATAACAAAGGAAAACAGACCCTGCCCCCGGATGGAGTCTCACTGGGTATATTAACCTCGCTTATGGGCAGGCCACAAACACAATGGTATTACTGTAGAATTTTGCTTCATATCACTGTGTTCAGGCATTTTTTTGTCTTATAGGTCTTTTGCTTGTATAATAAAAGGGAATTAGGTAACATTAAAGTGTGTGCTGATAAATGTACTCTAACCTAAATTCTGTTATTATTTAAATAACAATCATTTGATAACATGACAATTTTCTGTTCATACAGAATTTCTTGTGTGGGCTGGAAAGGTGGTTCAGATAGAGGAACTAGGTTATGATTTCCTGTATGGTGTTTTTATAGGTTTTGTGTTTTGTGTGTATGTATCTGTGTGTGTATCTTGTGCTATCTATCTGTGGCTTTTAACCTGGCTTATTTGTTTTTGTTGTTGCTAATGCCTATTTGTTTTCTAAGAGAGAGAGAAAGAAAGCTGTTGGGGAAGGTTCTAGGAAGATTTGTAAAGAAAAGGATGTGGAAGGAGCTGGGACCGTAATCAGAATATATCGTATGAAAAAATTTATTTTCAATAAAAGAGTGCAAAAATACCAATAAATAAGCTATAATTACTGCACTAAAAACATTTTAAGGTGGCAGAACAGTCTTTTCTACCTCTAAAAGACAGATACACACAGAGCTTGATAAACTATAAAGAAATACAACCTGTAATGACTGGTGACGACACTTGAGCTGTCTGTCCCGTAGATGCTTTACTATTAATTGGTTTTGCAAAGATCAGCTTCGTGATCACTGGACCCGAAGTTGGTGTTCGAGGCTTCTTAGCAATCTAAAACATAAATAACTATGAAGACATCTGTTCCATAAAACATCCATGCAGTAAAATATGAGACAAGATTCATACACAGCAGTATATGCAAAGTCATTTAGTAAGTATATCTATAAATTAATGTTTAAACCATTTAAAATAAGTCAATTCATCAAAATATTAATATGATCATATCTATAAGCGCATGTTTCCTAACACCTCTACTTTCACAATAAATATCTAGCCTCTCTGAAACATGCAGATGGTTTAAACAGCAAAGTTTAATAATAATAACGTTTAATAGTGAAACATTACACACAATATTAGTTTCCCAAATAAGCTATTCAGTAATAAAAAGACAGTTTTAAAACTGCAATACAAATGATGAGTCATTGCTGCACACATACACATGACCACATCCACCTACAATCTAAGATGTAAATACATTCTACAGATTTGCAACTACACTGTCTTTTTTCTCTCTTGTTTTGTCACTTCTTTTTGAAATTTTAACTCCAAGCAGCTAAGGCAGGCCTGGAGTTCATTATGTAGCCCAGGTTGGCCTTGAACTCACAGCAATCCCCCTGTCTCAGCTTCCCAAGTACTGAGATTATAGACATGAAGCACCATGCCTTCTGCACACACATACCACGTGAACCAGTAAAAGTCCTGCCTTCACTCCCAAGGGCTAGGATTACAGGCACAAGCCAGCATGCCCAAGCTCAGCGTTTTCATATATTGAGACTTACCTGGTGTAAAAACTCAAAGCATGAAGAACATTTAATATTTTATCTTTTCACAAATATGTACATTGAGACCCTAAAGTATTATTTATTATTGGAGATGACTCAAATGAATAAACATAACCAACAGGAATAATTAGCAATACACCAGAAATGGTACTGATGACAGCTAAATACCAGTTCTATCTGTGTGCTCAAATTTCAGACAGCATGCTATCACATTCACAATGCTACTTTCTGGTACTTAGAACATATATCAGCGACACAAATTCCTACGAGATAAAATCATTTCTACAAAAGGAAATCCACTGGTGTAGCAATACAGCCAGCTTGCAAACCATGATACATCTGAGTAAGTCAACTGTACTTTAGAATAGCTGTAAACCAGTGTGCTCAGTGAAGCTCTAAAGCAAGGTGAAATTTCACATCTACATGTCAGTGACCACAAAAGTAGACAGTCTCAGAAACACAGAACCATAGCTATTAAATTAAGACTTCAAAGTATTTCCCCCATTCCTGATTTTCACCATCATATGCTATATGCTTACCAAACAGAAAAAAATCTAAACAATGGAACCAAAAGCATATTTATTGTTCTTACGGTTGTATTTTTTTAGCACTGCTAAAAACAATTTCTAGATCCAATAAGGAAGCAGTTTTTTAAATAAGGCCTCATGTTGCCTAAGCCTGCCTTGACCTCTTTTATCCTTCTGCCTCCAGAAGGATATTACAGACACAAGCCACCACACCCGGCCTGTTATATAATGCTGCGCATGCCCTTGAAAAGGATTCTTTATTTTACTTACACTTTTCTTCTAGGGTAGCTTAGGAATCAAAGTGAACTAGCCTGCATTTGTAATTCATTTGCTAGAGTGTTTGCCTGGCATGCACAAAGCTCAGAGATTTAGGGTACTTATTGTTCTTCCAGAGGGCCTAGGTTCCATTCCTAGTAGCCAAACCATAGCTCATCTGTAACTCCAGGTTCAGGAGATCTGATACCTTCTTCTGGACTTTGCAAGAACTAGGCACGCACATAGTATACATTTAGGCAAAACATACATACACATAGATGATTGATTGATAGGTAGACAGATAATAAATACACAAGCAAACAACTTCTTAAAAATTTTTAAAGAATCATTTACAATAAATTTATATAATCCGCAGATTAAGAAAAAATAACAAAAAAATTATAAATAAGGTAGAAAAGTCAGCCAAAAACTCATGCAAATAACTTTCAGCACCATGTTGGACATATTCAGGAGCCACTGAGGAGCTCTGCCATCCCAGACTGCTAGCTGCTTATTATTCTTATGCACTATTCTCTTATGAGACAGTGGTTAGCTCTGAAATTAAGTGTAACTATACCTCAATCAGTGCCTGTGGAACAGTCACTACATGACTTTTGAAAATGGGTCTTGTTAGTCTTCCTGCTGTCCACACTCTAACGGCCTCAATACTCTAAATTTAAAATAATGCTATGCACTATTTAGGAGAAGAAAATCAGATTTGTAAATTTTTATTCCTCAAAATAGCCCCAATATTTTGGGCCTGTTGTATAAAACTATAAATGTATAGTTACTAACTTATTTTTCCAAAGTGTTTTAAAGTTTCATAAATTGAGCCAGGTGCAGTGATGCATGCCTCTAATCCCAGCAGAGGCAGAGGCAGGCAGATCTCTGTGAGTTTGAGGACAGCCTGGTATACAAAGTGAGTAGAGGACAGCTAAGGCTACACAGAGAAACTCTGCCTCAAAAAAACAAAAAACAAAAAATAAAAATTTTTATAAGTTACCTTTGGGTTAGAAAGATCTACTCATGGCTAGAGAGATGGCTCAGGTTAAGAGCACTGGCTGTTCTTCCAGAGGTCCTAAGTTCAATTCCCAGCAACCATATGGTGGCTCACAACCATCTATAATGAGATCTGGTCCCCTCTTTGGCATGCAGGTTTACATGCAGACAGAACATTATATACATAATATAGAAAATATTCTAAATAGGTTTCTTTGGCTTTCTGTTGCATATTTCTGTTTGTTTGTTTATTAGTTGTTTGAGGCAGGGTCTCACTATATAGCCTTGGCTGTCCTAGAACTCATTATGTAGACCAGGCTGTCCTCAAATTCACAGAGATCTACTTGTTTTTACATCCTGGGATTAAGACATGCACCACCATGCCCAGTTCTGTTATATATACAGATATATAAACTTTTCAAAACAAGTTAAATTAGGTTTATATAAAAACCAACAACAGTAAAACAAGTGAGTATGAGACCCAAGCCTTTTATTATCAATACTTAGGAAACTAAAGTGAGAAATCAGTGAATAGGATCAATCAGTTATTCAAAAAGTATTTGTACACTGCTCTCATGAACGAAGAAATGGCATTCTGATTTCCAGCATTAGTTCCTTGAGAACATGATAATGATCCACACTGCCAAGGCCAATCAAAACAGGCTTGAATACAAAGGACAGGATGTTTTCACAGTGATAAGGAAGGTTATCTCATTCAAGAGTGCCTCAAAAAATAAAAATAAATAAATGGTGAAGAAGCAGCAAAGGGAATGAACTGTTAAACAATAACAGAAAGAATATAGCAGGTTACAAGGTTTGAGAAAACTTAAACTTCCTAAAGCAAAGTTCATGAGAATTAAAGTTTCTAATTCTTTCCCAACACAGTAGCCAAAACTTGAAGTAAATGTTGGCTAAGATGAGGTAAGCTCTCCCAAAGTTTTCTACTCCTTATACTCCTTTCTTTGCTACTTTGACTCATGCCTTCTTTGTTTTTTTGAGACAGGGTTTCTCTGTATAACCCTGGCTGTCCTAGAACACTCTCTGTAGACCAGGCTGACCTCGAACCCAAGATCTGCCAGCCTCTACCTCCGAAGTATGGTATTAAAAGTGGGAGCCAAAAAAAAAAAAGAATAGTTGCATCAATGTTCATAAAGGAAATTGGTCTGAAAAACAAAAAAAAGTGGGAGCCATCATGACTGGCTGCCTTCTGGACAATTCTTCCAAACAGGGAATGAACTGTGGTTTCCTTCTCCTAAGTGAGTCACTCTATTTATCAGCATTATGGTGGTCTGAAGAGACTTCTTTGGCTGTTAAAAACTGAGAAACATTTCATGTATACCCTGGTAATCTATTACTATACTACCCATACTATTAAGTACTATTAAGTACTATTCTGACAGATGGAAGGGGAGGAGGACCTCCCCCATCAGTGGACTTGGAGAGGGGGATGGGAGGAGATGAGGGAGGGAGGAAGGGTGAGATTAGACGGGAATGAAGGAGGGGGCTACAGCTGAGATACAACGTGAATAAACTGTAATTAGTATTTTAAAAAGTACTATTCTGAAGGATGCTCAATATTTTAAGAACTACACAGTACTCTGCTTGTTTTGTTTCTGGAATGATCAAGTGAGCCATCTTCAGCTGAGGTTAAAAACTTCAGAGAGCTAGCTACCCTCAGTTCCACAGCCCCCCGCAAACGTGAGGTTGACTCAAACCCAGCAGGTCCAACCCAAATACTGTGCTCTGCCCCACTGTACTCACGACCCTGCTCACACTACAAACATGAACAAGGTGACAGTGAGTTACACACAAGAAACAAACGCTGCTGAGCAGCAGCTATTGCTGGCCCCGTGGGTCCTTAGAACAGCAAAGTTTACTTGGCCTTTAGTCCTTAAGTAATCATGAAAATAAAAAGATGGATTGATTTGACAGCTTTGCAGTAAATTGGGAATCTTTCTGCAAGCAAAATAATGCCAGTGTAGCCAAATTACAATTACGTATAAAATGCATAAAAGGCTACAAATACATAATTTGGAATTTAACCAAAATTTAGTTTGCTGAAAGTTCTATAACAAAAATTTCCATGAGCATTAGACATATCAAACTTAAGAACAAAACAAATCCACACAATTACTTACAACATTCAAAAGAATTCATTAAAAGTTAGCCAACAAACAACCCTATAAATACAACTTTGAGTCAGTTTAATTTTTTACATGCACTTTAAGCAAATGCCCCCTTTTTTTGTTTTTACCTGAACTGTTTTTAACTGTTGGGTCTGTAACACAGAGGGCTGAGTTGTAGTATTAATCAGTTGACTTCCTGGGGTCAGTGCTGAGACCCCAATGACAGGTTTCACCTCTGGCCTCCCTCCAATGGTAACTACTTTAATCTGCTGCGGTGGTAACTTAGCATCTCCTGGCTGGGCCTGGGCTGTAACTTTCTGAGCCTGGGGGAGTTGGCTATGGGGTAATGCTAAAACAATTGGTGAACCAGACTTGCCCAAAGTTGTTAAAATTAACTTCTGTCCATCTGGTTTAAGGGTCTGATTGCCAAGTTTAAGATCAGATGTCTGTGATACTTTGTTTAAAATAAT
This sequence comes from Pachyuromys duprasi, assembly GCA_028658305.1. Taxonomy (NCBI): domain Eukaryota; kingdom Metazoa; phylum Chordata; class Mammalia; order Rodentia; family Muridae; genus Pachyuromys; species Pachyuromys duprasi. The sequence goes on along the minus strand of CM053743.1, from coordinate 14,435,525 downwards.
CTGATTGGCTGATATAGTCACAGGAGTCTGAGCACCAAGTTTTTGAAGGCCACTTGGAAATGCTGGTTTCACTGTGGTATTAGAATCTGCTTTAGTAACTGTGGTATTCACTGCAACTTGGTTAGTGTGGTTACTGTACACTGTGATTGGTTCCGTGGAAATGGGCGTGGCTGTTGAGTCACCAGTAGAATTTATGTTGACAATTTCTTCCAGCTCTGTCTCCATGGGAATTGGGGATGACACAATTACAGCCTCAATACTATCCTCATCCACTAACGTTATAGCAGTGTCCATTATGTCCTCTGGAAGCAAACTATTCACCTCGGCCGGCACCACCTCCATGATCGCTCTGCTTCTAGAAAGATGCCCAGGTGCTGTAAGAAAAGTGAAAAACCCATTACCAGGTTTTGAAGCAGATTTTAAAAAATACATAAAAAAAAATGTAACTGACAACATAAGCAGCCTTGACACTGACATACAATTATATGGAGGGTGTCCGTGATGCCTGCCTCAATTATGCCCCTCTTACTATTCTCAGCTCTTAAGGGTCAAGCTATGGAGACAGCTTTAAGTCCTCAATGGCCTATCTACAAACAGCACTACCGCGTTTATAAACACCCAGTAAATGTTAGTTTCTAGATGAATCTACCTCATGACCAGAGTTCAAATGGACTATGTCGCCCAAGTCTAACCAATTATCTTCATACTAAGAGAATTTTTCTTTGAAAAAATTTTCAAATCTTTTCCCACTTAAAATGTAGAAGGGGAACTATTCAAGAATATACAAATCTTGAGAAGGCTCAGCAATTGAGCGCAATTGTTGCTCTTGCAAAGGACTGGGGTACCGTTTCTAGCACTCACACAGTGGTTCACAACATTCTGAACTCCAGTTCCTGGTGATCCAATGCCCTCTTCTGGCTTCCACAATCACCAGGCATGCACACAACACACATACATACATGCAGGCAAAACACATATAAAATAAAAAAGAAATACAAAAAAGAAAAAAGAATATACAGCCAGTCCCCATTGAGGAAAAAAAAATAAGTCCAGATTATGGATAAATCAGTTGTGATGCTTTTTGCTAAAATTACTTAGAACTTCCAATAAAGGAGTGAATTCCAGTATCAACATGTATTAAAGACAACACAGCATGTCGTGGTAATGAAGTAGTAGTAAACTGCTTGCTCAGAGGACTTCAGAATCCTTTAGAACCTAATCAGCAAGTCTTATTTTTTTTCTTCTGGAGACAGGCTCTCATACCTAGCAAAGACTGTCCTTTAATCTTTCAGCCTCCTGGGTACAAGGATTGCAGGTAGCATTACCACACCCACCTTATTTTCTTTAAATTTAAAAATACAGCAATCATCCCAAAGTTAAGAGTAGTACATATAGCTGGTGTGGTGGTTCATGCCTGTAACCTCAGCCCTGGAGAAACTGAGGTAAAAGGACTGCAGCAAGTTCTAGAGCAGCCTGTGTTAGGCAAAAAAAAAAAAAAAAAACAAAAACAAAAACAAACAAACAAAAAAAACAAGGAAACAGTAAATTATACTTAGCAGCAACGGCAAACAGTGCTGCTGGCAAAATAAGCCATCAGTATTGAGAAGTTACTGTTGCAAGATTGGCATAATTTTCCTCCCATGTTGGATGGATGGGTGTAGCATTACCACCTCTACCTAACAGATGAGAAATACAGAAAGCTTAAATAATTGCCCAAGGCAACTAGTGAATGATAGAGTCAGGATTTGAATTCTGGGTTGGATGGTTCTAAAAGTAGTCATTTTAATTGCAAAATCATAAACATTTTACCACTGGTGTTTTAAAGTAGAGAATAAAATAGGCCTAATCCTTCAGGGTCAAGTCTCTGTCCTGAAAACCCACACTACACAACACACTGCTGTCTTTCAAAACAGCTTTGTATTTTTGCTCATACTAGAACTTTACATAGTATAAATGCTCCTCAACATAAGAGCGCTATCCCAGAAAAACTATCAAGACTTTAAAATGTCTAAATCAAGCCAAACTCAGTGGTGTGCACCTGTAGTCCTAGCACTAGAAGAGGCAGAGGCAAGTGGATCTCCATGAGATTGAGGCCAGCTTGGTCTACAAAGCAAGTCCAGGACAGCCAGGGCTACACAGAGACACCCTGTCTTGAAAAAAAACAAAACAAACAAACAAAACAATAGGAATGTCTAAATCAAATACATAAACATCTATCAAACAACTAGACAGCAGAGCATCAGACCCTGTGGAGGGAACTCCAGGCTGCTGTGGGCACCCCTGATAGGTGTTAGAAGGAACTCCAGTTCTCCGGAAGAACAGATACTCTTAGCCTTAACCACTGAACCCTCCTTCCAGCCCCAGCTTAGCATGTTGTAAAGCAGCGGTTCTCACACTTAAAGAAATGCTCAACGTCCTTAGCCATCAGAGAGATGCAAATCAAAACG